>OY728122.1:1635250937-1635884537 GCA_963277665.1 Viscum album | reverse complement strand
AAATTTTTCAAGAGTTCTTTCAAAATCATTCTCCATATAATATGAGATCCGTTATTGTTATTTATGTTTTACTTGGGATATTATTCATGGATACCATTTTTATCCTTTATCAATAAATTTTATTATTATGATAACATGATGATTATGAGTAATTATTCTCATCAAAGGGTTATACTACGGAAAAAGTTATATAAAACTCCCTTCTTTTTTTCAATAGATTAATATATTATGAAATGATGAAATAAATATGAAACCTAACTATTTTCCATAATTTATGATGTAATGATTTTTTATGAAATGTTCTTATATTCAATGGGTTTTTGAAAGATAAAAAAATTATAAACCCACTTAATTTTTTCGGTTATGCTATGATAAAATGATGAATGGATTACGAAACCATTCTATCCTAGAGGGGTTAAAATATAATATAATGTTTATAAAACTAGTTTCTCTTCAATGAGTTATACTATAATGAAATTATATTGAAACCTGGTTATTTTTCTATAGTTTATGAAATGATGAAACAATTATAGTATTTTTATTCCTCTCTCTTTTCCTCAGGGTATTATATAAGGAAATTGTTATGAAATCAATTTCATTTCTAGGGTTATGTTATTAATAATATTTTGTTATCTTCTAGAACACATACCTATGATTTTCATTATGTGTCCCATTCGACCTATATATACCTCTAATACATTGGTCATTATTATAGTTATATGATCTCAAAGGATACATGTGAGGTTATTCAAGTCCCCAAAATAGGTTCAATGGAAGGACATCCGAGGAATGAATTAGGTACATGGGTGGTTAGCCAAAGCCAAAAAAGTTACTAATATCATTGTATGTATCTCTGAAATAATATTTTCTATTGTTATGTATATGCCAAAAATATATGTATTACACATATGTTATACTCTGTTAGATATTTTTCTATGATTCCCTTATGATTCATGTTTTATGACATTTCAATATTTATTCCATGACTCAATACAACGATGTCTGATATGTCAGTTATGTTTTTCAAATTCTATTTTCATGTTCTCATACTCTGTTGGTCACATTATTCTTACAAATATACCCTATTTACCTATACAGGGCATGTAGACTCAACTGTTTTTATGTTTCCCTTCACTAGTTTGTGAATAGTGGTTTTAAGTATTGTACGTATGTGAAGAGTAAAAAATGGGAGGTGCATTATAGAATATGTTGATGTTCTTTCATCAAATTTGATGATTCTGTACCCAGTCTACAAATACAATAAAATATTACAGTCCTCAATGTGTATTTTTGTAATTTATTGAAGATTCAACTGAAAATATTTAATATCATTGTATGAAAATATAGTGTTTTTATACCACCAATGTAGGAAGGGTTCATGTAGTCTTATAATTGAAATTATATCATTATCTCTAAAATATGAGTAGTTTCAAGGATAGTCATTTAAAATATGCGATTTGTTATCCATATAGAATAGAACATATTTGGGGATGGTGTTTCCTATATAGAATGGTTTTTTAGAAGGTGATAATTAAATTTGAACTTTTTTAATAAATCTCACATTATGAGGGACTTTTTTAAGGGGTTTCTTCCACCAAAGACAACATAAACTTCATCAGTCAGTGATTCCTCTAGTGAAACAACATAAGGGTAATACATTAATAGATTGTGGACTATAATTCCATGTTCAATCAATGATGTCTTTTCATCCTAAATTGGTGATTATATACTAATAACATCATCCCTTTTATCTACTATCTTTATGAGCCTCACCTTTAGCATGGATGTGTGTCATCATATTTATAATGTAACTACCCTCAGGACCACATAGTTGTACCATTATATTTATGACCTAGACTACACCAAATATATAATTATGTGACCTTCTATAAGTATCACTGTAATAAGATCTATGTTATCTATATATTTTAGAAGGTTTCAATGTTGACAGGTGATCATCATGTGTTTCTCAACATTATCATTGTGGTATGGGTATTTAAACCACCTATATACAATGAAACTAGTTTCTTGGCCTTGATTTAATATATTTCATATATATAGAGATCTCATAATCCTTTTATTTAAGTGATAAATATTATTGTTCAACTATGTTTGAGTGGGTTATATTTGAGTAATTAATACTAGAAACAAATATACTAATGAGAGATTATATAGGATGAAGATGAATCAAGAATTATTCTCAAGCATGAGGCCTATATATCATTTATATATGTTTATTAGTTTTGATCAGGTAATTTCCAATAGCATTATTTGTCAAGTAAATTGAGGATCCATGACTTTGTAACTCAAAAAATAAACCCTATGGTGAACTGTTATATTCCCATGTAGAAATTTTATTATTTTATTGGTCATATGAGTTCTATATCTCCAATAAACCCTGCCAAATAAGTGATAGATAATTCCCAATACTATGAAAATAATGTTCAAAAGTATACATAAGGATAATTACTAAAAAATATGAAGATTCATTCTCTTACATTGATATGATCATCTATGTTTGGTAGAAACCAATCACTTTGAAACATCACTGGAAGGCCCACCTACTGAATATCTACAGTCACCTCCAATTATTTTTGGAAACCACATGTTGAGCACTATTATTTATTTAGAATAGAAAATTATGTTTCATCATATATTCTAACATGTTTGGTTGGGAATGTCATTGGAATTTCACCCTAGTTTTGATCTATGGTGGAGTAGAAATATATTAATATTGGCACTAACAGGGATGTTAAGATATGGAGATAATTCCTTATTCATATCTCCCTAAACAATCATAAAAAAAATTCCCTTATAAAGATATAAGTATACCTAATATGGTCAAAAAATACTTATAGAGAAAGTAATAACACAAACATGTCCCATATAATGGAAACTACCAGGATCTTATGGATGTCTAATTAATTGATGATGGCCTCCCAATCTAGAATGTGACAGTCGTTATCTTATAGAACCAAAAACTAATCAACTCAGGGAAATGTATAGGTATATACTGAATAGAAAATTATGAATCATTGATGTGCTTTTAAATAACCAGAAATCTCAAATAGTACTCTATTTCAACATATATTTGGTTCTCCCAATTTGTCAATAGCCACTCCATAGAGAAATTCCCTCTTGGGTGGAGGGTCTATTGGAGACTATGTCACCTCCATTGATTTTTTGAAGAAGATTGGTTTATGGTTTGGTATACACATGGATCACCATACATCACCATACATCACAACTATAGAATAGCTCAAATAACACATCCCCTTATTTTCTTTTCATAAATGATATTCTCATTAAAGGAGTTATCCTATTGAGAGATATCATGTGGTGATAGGATATGTGTGATAGAAAGGTGGATGAGAGGTTCTGGAATTTTCACTTATATTTGAACAACGAATTCATATAGTGGAAGCTTTTCTAAAAATGGTATTTTTGAATTATTGAAATTTGAGTTAAATAATATTGCATGATATAATGGTATGGAATGGTTTTATTAGTTGGGGTCAATATCTATGATTATATTTTGAATGAAGGAAAATGCATCAGTGTTTAATGTAGTGATGGAAGTATGGACTCCTTGTTCCTATAAGGGAGTTATACCGTTTATCTATTAGATGAATTAAATTCATGAAAATAATATTAAGAGGAGTAAATTTTTATTACTATATCATCAATGTGAAGAAAATAAAAAATTATATACTTTCTCCAAGTCATGTCTAATCTGGATGCTTTACCATGGCATCCTATAGAAACCATAATTTTCATACATATGTATTATATAATTTTATCATTGAAAAAAATAATAGTGTTACATTACAAAGGATCCCAATGTTTAGTGTCTTGGGTAAATTATTTTCATAAATAATTTTTCAAACAAAAAAATAAACATTTATTAAATAGAAACTTATTATTTGTATCTTTAATGATCTAGTTGTGCTCATTACATGTAGTATCTTTGGGATATAAATTAAAAAATCGACAATCTTAAAGACCATTGAGAAGATAAATAATTACAAGAATCGGTATAAAATGGGTTAAAATAATAAAAATAATCCTAACATAATAATATGATCATCATAATAACCTTGAGGGGAATCCTTAGATAAAGGAATGGAATGTGACACTGAATAAAAATAAAAACATCATGTCTTAGTGATCAAATACCATACATAGTTGTAAATAATGATTGGATCATGTTCATACATAACATATGTTTATAACCAAAAACTTAACCTTGTGAAAATAATATAGCATCAGTTTCATGATTATTTCACATTATCTCATGAGATACATCCCAAAAACCAAAGCATTATAGCGCTATAAAATTTTGGCCACACCCATTACATCATAACATTTAAATAATAATTCATTCCACATGGAACATACATAAATCTTTGTGATAAATTATGACATGAAATGTAATGGGTTTCATTAGAATATATTCAATCCTAAATAAAAATAGTGTTCCATAGTGAAAATGGAATTACATATTCAGCACAAGTTTTGTCATTCTAGTGCAAAGAAGAAACATCACAAGATGAGTCAAAATGAGTTTTTGAAATAATAATTCATCTGAAAAATATTTGAATTTTTAATAAAATTAGATTGGAAACTTTTATATCCCAAAAAATAAAAAGTTAGGACAATGAAAATATATTTTATGAATATTAAACTAATATCCATATAGAAATTTGGCCTGAAAGAGGAATAACCCAATGAACGGAAATTGGGTTTGAGAATCCCCTTACTTTGGGTCTGAATGATTTTCATAACATCAATATAATAGATAAAAAAATTCATTAATTAAATATTAAAATCCCATTAAACATTTAATTTATTAATTATAATATTATATGTTCATTTATATCCATTTTGATGAATTATAGCATTCAATTCCATCATTTTAAGGCTATTCGTTTACATTTAATTCTTGATTTATTTAATTGTATGAAATTATGGAAGTTCATGTGTAATGGAAATAATTTTCTAGAATTTAAATAATGGGTAATTAATGAACTTCCAAAATATTAAATTTTCTTACATATAATTTCATTATATGGTGTGAGGATTATTCATCCGATACAATGTTACTGTAAATATTTTAAATTATTTAGGTGGTTTTTTCAACCATCAGAAACATATATCATTTAAATTTTCAACATGTTTATATATTTGTTATGGAATAATTATTTAAATAACAACTTGTTTATTAAAATTTGATTTATGCATATTAGTGGTTTTACGACTATCCATGAAGGTGGTATAGGAAAATGAGAACACATCATCTACAATGGTGGTAAATCGACGCATCACAGATGATGTTTTCATTTTTATAATTTAAAGAAGAGTTAAGAGATTTGATTTTACATCATCAAGTTAACAAAATAAAAAAAATTACAAAAAAGATATAGGTGTTATCATTCCAATTTGTGATATGGAGGTGGGGAGAGGATAATAAATGATATGAAATTGAAAATAAATTAAATAAAAAAAATAAATGATTTAACCTCTTGAACTAATTATCCTACAGAACCTCCTTAGGGAAATTAGGTTTGGTATTATGTTGAGAAAAAAAGGCTCCTAGACATGGGGAGGATATTAGAGAAGTGGTTTGGGTAGAAATTGGACGTCCCAAAAGGCTTGGAAGGAGTTAGTATAATAGTTGGCGAGCGGTTGTATTTATAGGGGTAGGAGAGGGGTATCGATTATTATTATAATAATTATTTTATTATCATGGACAAAAAATATCTATTATTCTGATCATAATCACAAAATATATTAAATAATGAAGTATAGTTCAGGATTTGGTGATTACATCAGCCATTCAACATCGAAAAATCAATAATTCTTGTATTTATTAAATACCAAAAATGAAACGATTTTTGAAAACTCAAAATAATTTATACTAACCATTGTTAACCATGTAGATTTAAAATTTTGAAATCATTTTTTGAAAATAATTATATATATATGATAAATTTAATTTTTAAATAAAGTTATCATTTATTCAAAAAATACTGATTATAATATAAAAATCGAATATACAACACTTTGAAAATTTAATTTAGGTTTCACAAAATTATATTATAATCATAAGAAAAAATAATATTATTTTATGAATCTATAATTATAAAAAAAAATATGTTTAAATAATTATATTAATTATTAAATTTTTGGTTAAATATTGATGTTTTATAAAATTAAAGACATTTAAATTATTATTTCTAAAATATTTATTTACATATACTGTGATATAATTATATCATATTTTAATTTAAATATGGTTTAATTTTATATAAAATTTTACAGACGAGGTTACAATTCTATTAGTCGGATTACTATTCCTAATGGAAACATTATAATTATAATGGTCATGTTATTAATAAATAGGTATAGGTTCTTAATTTTAATAAATACCACTTATTTCATCCCTCACATACAATAATGATATTTTTATTTCGATCAAAATTCTAGGTATGTGTATTATACCGAGTAAAAAAATTATTAAAATGTAAATTTAATTGATAAATGTTTTAGTTGTTACATTTTCCCCCTTTTTAAATTTCTCCATAAAAATATATTTCAACATACTATAGTGAGAACATGTCAGGGTAAATTTATTTCATTTCTTCCACTGGTTCCCATATCGCATCTTAGTACTTTTGGTTCCACCATATATCTTTTACCATGTGAGTATTCTATTTTGGAAGAACTCTATCTCTATGGTTCAAGAACATAACTATCAATTCCTCATAAGAGAGATTATTGTACAACTATGCCACCATTGAATTAAATACATTAGAGGGACATATTATGTAATTCCTCAATATGGATACATTGAATTTATAGTTTAATTGATACAAGTTAGTGTATGTTATTTTCAATATGCAATTTCTATTACGTGATCATGAATCTAGAAGGGGATGATGTACGTATGACGTAACTTTGCTTTCCTCCCAAATCTCATGATCCTATTACATGGATATTTTTGGAGGAATACCAAGTCTCTATCCATAAACTTGAGGTCTCATCGATGATTTTCTTCATAGCTCGTTGGTCAAAATTCGGATCACTTGATGTTCTATATAATGGTTTTCACATTTTTTAATTTTTTTTGAAAATATCTATTCTTAAAAGATTAAATTCACCAACTTCATCCTATAATTATGTTGTTCTATAAATTTTCCCATAAATTGATTTATATGGAGCCATTGGGATGCTTGAGATGAAAATGATGTTGTAAGAGAACTCGAATTGAGGTAGTTGTTTTTCCATCCTATTTTGTAGTCCATTTAACATTCTCTAAACATATATTCAAGTGTATGAATTGTCCACTCAGATTATAAATCAGTTTGAGCATGATGATTCTCACTACAGTTAAACACATTATTTAGAGCATGTTGGTGAATCTTCCAAAACATGGTGGTGAATATTATATCTCAATCAGATATAAAATATATTGGCACTCTATAAATCCTTAAAAATTATATAATGTGTATCTATTCATGTTTATCTAGTGATAAGTCATATAAATCTATAATGAAGTGAGTTGTCATTATAGGACAATCCACAAAAACACATATAATAGTATTTGCTACTGATTTCTTTAGAAGTCCCGGGACAACGTCTGTGGTTATTTTTTCACATTCTTGTGTTGATATAGGTAATTGATTCATCATACCCTTATATTTTTTACTTTTCTACTTCACTTTCAATAATACCATGAATATTTATGTATATTTAGTGATCTACATCTTCATAAAGTCCCACAAAAAGTACTCTCAGTGATCTAAATAAATCTTTGTATATCCTGGATGAATTGATAAAGATGAGTTATGTGAATCATTTCAAATAACATTCTTTATCATTGGATTTGATGGTACAAAGACTCATGAAAATAAAAATATGACTCCTTCCTATTTAATTATGAATTTAGAGGATTCTATTTTTATAGATTCTTCCTTCTTCTAAATTTCCAAATCATTTCTTTTAGTATTCATTTTTTTCTCCATGAGTTATGGTTGAGAAATAATTTGTGAAAGGATTGGTGATGTTACTTCATTAATGAATTCCTTTTCCATCCATTGAAAATCTACTATGATTGATTCCTTCTCAGTTCTCATCCAAGATTCTGATGCATGATTCTTTCAAATTAGTGCATCTTCAACATTATTTACCTCACCAGGACAGATGTGGAATGAGAAATCATAATCCTTGATGATATCTCACCATATTTGTTGGAACTTATTATTCAATTTCGATGTGAATATATATTTTAGGCTAATATGATAAGTACATATCTCAAACTTCTACATATATTGGTTCTTTTTTGAGATTATCAATGTAAACATTATAAACCCCCACTACATATCATGCATGTGATATATTTTATCATGAATTTTCAAATGAATTCATGTGTATGTAATCAATTTAACATTTTTTATCAGTAAACAACCAAATACCCACTTAGAAGCATTGTTAAATACCGCAAATAATTCCCCATTTGTGGGTAGTGTGAGTACCAGTGTAGTTATAAGCCTCATTTTCATCTCTTATTAGTAGTATTCACATACACTATTCGATACTATATGTACTCTCTTTCGACTCATCTTGGTTAGTTGTTTTGAAAATCATGAGAATTTTTTCGCAAATCATCTTTAATACACAGATGGACCAAGTAATCTTCAGATCTACTTTACAGATTTTTTCATGGGACACTCTTCAATTTCCTCTATCTTGGAAGGGTCTATAAATATTCTTACATATTGATAATGTGCTCAAAGAATGATACTTCCCCCATATTGAAATAGTGAATCATATAAAATATAATGTTAATTGAGTTTACCCCATATTCTAAAACTATTGTATTGAAGGATAAAATAAATGTCGGTGGTCATTTATTCTTAAAATATCTGATATACATATTATCCCTCTTAGGTGAATGCAGACATTCCACATTATTCTTGTAATATTTAATATACTAAAACAGTTGGGTAAGCATCACCAGGAAATTTTTAACTCCACCTCCAATTAAAGTTGGGGTTTCATTTAGTAAATCGATTTATTAACCCTCACATGGGTTGTTGGCATGGTTTGTCCAGGTTCCCTCCATTTTCAAAAATAGAATATTTTTGAACAAAAATAAATTCAAAAAATCAAGAATAAATAATTAATTCATTTGTGAAATTAACTATAATTTCATATCATGTATGATATCTATGTTTATCATTCTCCCAAAAATCAAATTCATGTGTTGTTACATATTCTTAGTCTCATACTATGTGTTTTAACTAATGTTTTCTGATCCTAATTCCCAAATTATCAAAACTCTACTCTAATACTAACAATAACAACTATTTTTTCTTATATTATAATTGAATATTTTTAAAGACAACACATATAATAGTGTTACATAATTAGGATTGATATGTATAGTTTCTTGGGAAAATTCAGAACATACATAACATTTCTAACAATAAACCATAAAATTTTATTAAAAATAAACTACTTCTTTATCTCTTTAAATATCTTATTCTCCTTAGTACACGTAGACACCTGGGGATATACATCAATGAAAGGGGTGATATAAATCCCAATAATATGAAAAATTTGGAAATAAAATAATAAATCATTGATAAGATTAAAAATAATCATCATAATATAATAATAGAATCATCATAATAATCTTGATAAGAACCATTAAATAATGCATGGAGTGTAGAAAAGTTAAAAATATGAAACATCATGGCTTAGTGGTCAAATACAACACATATTTGTTACAAATTTAGAATCATGATAACACAAAATTTATGTGAAGAATCATAAAATTACTATTGTGAAAAAATATATCATCATGTTCACACATATTGTACATTATCTCATGAGATTCATCACATTACCTGATGCATTGGACCACTATAAAATTATAGATTCTCTAGTGATAACATGACATTTACATAATCTGGAAGACCACATAGAACATATATCAATAAATGTCATCAAGTATCCCATGTAAAGAAATTGGTTTCATAATTATTTCATCAACAATTAATAAAATTGGGATTATTGAATGTTAATGGAAAAATATATTTGGAATAAATTTCATCATTCTTTAGCAAAGATTAAAAAACTAAAGAAGATTTAAAATATGTTTTGGAATGAAGGGTTATTTTGGAAAATCAATGAATTTATCATAAAATCATATTTCGAAACATATATTTACCGGAAAATAAATTTATAGGACAAGTAAATTTTATTTTTGGAATATTAAAGGAATATGCATACTGAAATTTGGTATGAAATGGGAATAACCCAAGGAATGGGAGTTAGGTTCAACAATACCCTTACCTTATGTCTGCATGTTTTTATTTAGTTCAATATCATAAATGATAAAATTAGATTCATTAATTACTAAATATATGACCATTTTTATAGTTCTTTTATTTAATATAATTTTACTATGTTCTTTTATATCCGTTTGGATGACATATAGAGTTCAATTCCATCATTCTGGTAGTGTTTGTCTTCTTAGATTTCATGATCAGTTCAATTGTATACAAGTATGAAAGTTCATGTACAATAAGAATAATTTTAAATGATTGAAATTATATATTTTTAAATAAATTAAATAATCTTAAATATCCTTATATATAATTATTTTATATAGTATGAAAATGATTCCTTAGATGAAACATTAATGAAAATAATTTTATTTAACTTTAAATTATTCAACCATCATGAAATTATATCATTTTATTCAATTTAACCTTTATATAATAGTTATAGAATCATTAGATAAAGTATAATATGTAAAATAATATATTATTTGAACAAAATTATGGTTAAATGATCATCTATGAAAGTGGAAATGTTTATGAAGATACATCATCCATGTTGACGATATATCAACACACCATAGAAGATGTTTTCATTTTTAGATTACAAAATAGGGAATATATTTGATGATGGATTATTCTCACAACACAATAAAATTCCATTATATAAAAAATATTGTTGTTATCATAGCAATTAGGGATATATATGTGGAGATTGGATATAAAAATAAAAGAAAATAAATGGAAATTAAAAGAAAATTAAAGAGGATTTTTCCTCTTGAACTTCTTCGCAATGTGAAATTTCTCAGGGAAATTTGGTTTCGTACTATATTGAGAAAAAATGAACTTGGACATGGGGAATAGAATTTCTAAGAGTATTTGGTTGATATTGGAAAAGCCTCATGGCTAGGAATATAATTGGAATTGACATGGTGAGGGGTTGTATTTATAACGGGTTGAGAGAAGTATGTTTTATTATAATATTTATTATTTTATTATTTTTCCTCGAGACTATTAATGGTTTTGAAGATTATCAATAATTATATAAAATAATAAATAATATATATATATATATATTATGATCATAAATCATACATTCAACATCAATGACTCAATAATTTGTGTATTTTATTAAATATAATGAATTTCTATGTTTCGTTATTCCCAAATAATTCATATTTTTTAGAAATTTCCAAAAAAAAAGTCATCCTTAGAATTTTTTAACATCTAGATTTCCAAAATTGGCTCTATTTTATGAAAATATTTTTTTATATATGATACATTTAATTTTTAAATAAAATCAGCATTTACTTGAAAAATACCTATTTTGATATTGTAAGATATTTTAAAACACATTGAAAAATTGATTTAGATGTCATAAAATTATATTATAATAATAATTGAAAGAAATAATAATTTATGAATCAATTTTATGAAAATTAATTTAATTTTAAATAATAATATTAATTATAAAATTTTATATAAACATTTAGGTTTGAGTAAAATACTAAAACATAATTTATAATTTTTTAAAAAATTCATTAACTTATAATATGATATAACTATATCATAATTTCATTTATAACTATAATGAGTTTTATTTATAAATTAATAGGTGATATTACTATTCTACTGGCTGGATAACTCTTCTTAAAGGTCAAATTGCAATTGTGAAGTCCAACCTACAATACCATTGGTATATGTTCCATAACATATATAGATACCACTAATTTCCTTTCCCACATATAAGAATGATGTTTTCAATGGGTTATCTATTTTATTTATTTTGTTTATACTATATTAAATAATTATAATAAATGAAATTTAATTGATAATTTTTTGGTCATTACAGAGCCTCACCCAAGGCAGCAACAGTTAGGTTCTTTTAGATAGGAGACTTCACACAATGCCTTATATTATGTCCCTTCACCCTTGTGGAAGGGTTTCATAATTCTACCGAACATACAACACCATCGTAAATATAATAATGTGAGGTGTGAGGGATTTGGGATTACCATATGTCATGTTTTTACTCAGGATAGTAGAGGGTAAAAATATTTATGGTGTACGCATGTCATCCAGGATCACAAAAGTGGGTAGTTATTTATAGGTAGAGAAGAATCATTTACCCATGTATTATATAACATCGACCATAACTCATCACATATACACACACACATGTATGGATGAGAAGTTATATGTCACACATTATTCACAAAAAATGATAATATATTTCATTTAAATGAAAAAACACACTAAATCCACATTTATAAAACATTTAGATGTTCCATGATCCTAACGTATCTAATTTTAAGGAAGATATTTTTTTAGTGTTTTATTTGTGAATGCATGAAAACCCTGAAGCATTTTCCAAGTAACATCACCCAATCCCCCATTACAAGCCTATGTCACTTATCCAATATTCCTGGGAATGCTCCCAATGTTATTCCATGAGGAGAGACTTAGACCGCTTACTTGAATTAATAAATGTAATTATATACATTATACAACCTAATTTTGAGAGATCACTGGAACAACTATATCTATTTCCCATATAACATAACCAAAACACTTATCTTTCATAACCATGATGATCCTTACACCCTACTTTTTACTATAAATAAAGCTCATTATAACCCATTTTTACACTTGTAAAGATGGGGACATGCTATAAAAACCAAGGTAATATTAGTATTAATTAATTTCATGTCTTATTTATGTTCATTAGTTATATTTTACAATGTTATTAGAATATTATATAATTTATCATTCAAATGGTAAAGGGTTTATTCTAACCAAATTTAATTTTTATGCACTATAGTGTATTATTAAAATTCAACAGTTATAATTTGTTGAATTTTAATTTAACATAATGGCACTTATTTTTTATTTCAACATGTTCTAATTAGAAACAAGTGATTTTCTTAAATTCTATGAAATGGTTGATTTTTCATTTAATTTAAAAAAATACTTATTTTAAAAAAAAATGTCTTTTGGTTTCAAGAATTTAAAAAGATATATTTTTTAATCGGTTTCAATGAAATATTCTTTAAATTGTATTATTAGTTATCTAATTATAGAATTTTTAATGAATTCTAAACATGGATTTGGCATTAGGATATTTTTATATTGAAAATATATTTTTCTGATTAATTATTTCTCATCTCGTTCTTGGGATAGTATTGAATTAAATTCTTACAATACTATTAATTTGTAACAACCAATGGTTATAAAAAGTAAACAATTCTTGATAGAGTATGCGTCTCGAAAAACTGATCCAAATATACTTTAATTATTTATGACCATTTTAAAATAATATTTAAATTGGAGGGTATGAATATAAATAAATTCTCTATGAAATAAATATAATGTTCATGATTGATATAAATATATTGATAAATTCTCCTGAAATAAGAACTGAAATTTTAATAAAGTAATTTTATTCTTTAAAAAAAATATTTCCTTTATGAATGATTTTTTATGTTTATTATGAAAATATTATAATACATTTTTCCATAATGTAATTAATGTTATTTTATAAAATGATCATAATTCTAAAAATAATCATATCAACAAAAAAATGAGATATGTTTTGGGTTTTTGTGATTTGTTTTTGTTTTTCGGTGATTACGGAAAAATACTAATTTTTCAAATACTATCGTTTCTTTTAATTTAATATGGAAAAATAAATGTTCCACATTAATATTCATTTGGTAATAAATTCAGATATTTTCCATTTTATTTTTAAAAAATAAATTAATTTTATTTGAATAACAAATTATTATTATTATTAATGAATAATTTTATGGTTAAAAACACTGTTTTATACAGACATTTTTTAAGTGTATATGGTAAATCCATATTAATTAATTCATAAAACCCCTTATAACAAATGACTAAAATTAAATGTATATAATATATATTTTTATATGAATTTATATTCATATGATGATAATTAATAGTAATATTTTTAATGTAATATCAACTTATGCATAAAAAATACATTTCTTGAAAAATAATTTTAAATTAAAATTTCAATTTTTTTAATTATAATTAATAAAATGGATTAAATATTTGGAATTAGGTTAATTAATATTATATAATAAGGTTAACATAATTTTATCATGTAATGTATAATAAAAATAGTAAAACTATTTCTCTACGGTTTAAGTTAAAACTCATTTACCTGGGGATTAAACAAGATTTCTAAAGGTAGTATATTATTTATTTTTGACTAGTGGTGGTGTGAAATGAAAATATAATCCCTTAAAAACATTATTTATCAATTGTTTAGCCACATATCGTTATATATTGTTTTCATTATTGAATAGTTCTATGTATCTACAAAATTACTCCACCCTCTCACTTATAAAAAGAAACCTACTCTTCTCCAACTTTCATACATCAAAAACCGTTTCGTTCTGCCAATACCTAATCAAATAAACTTCTTACATCCCTACTGATTTCTTACAATCATTATGATGATCATAAAGATAATATATGGATCCACTAGGTATAGTCCTAATGAGGGGTTCCGATGAAGAGGTAATGTTCTTAAATGAGCATCGCTATTTTAATTTTTCATCCACCACCTTAAAATACTAATTCATCATGGTGATATAATCATATTATTATGTATCATATAAAAATTTTTATGATTATTTTATAACCTAAATTAATCTCCACTTCCATAAAATGATAAATAAAACTATTATTCGTGTGTACAGCAAACCACCGCCTCGCGAAATGATGTTAAAAATTTTCTATCATTGCCTCTCATGGATATTCGTATTAATTGATTTAACGATTATATATTCAAATAATAAAAAAATTAATAATTATTAAAATTAATATATCATATTCCTTCTTTCATTTAAATTCCATAAAAAATGATTACTTCATTCGTGTGTACAACATACTACCACCACACCAAATGATGAGATTCATTTTTCTATTACCTGATCACATGGATAATAAGACACTAATATTTGGTTAAATATTTTTTTTCCAAATATAGATAATCATTCATAAATTTATTTATTAAATTCAATATTTTTTTTTTGTAAAAATACAACAGTAAGTTTTATCTTATGTTACACACATCACTACTTTTCCACAAATCATGACATATTATTTTAATATTATTGTTTAATTCAATAGTTATCATCAAGTGGCAATAATGGAGGGTATGAATAAGATTAAAAAATTTAAAAATTAATTGGTATAAATATGTATATAAAATTAACACTTTGGTGACTAATTAATTTAAAATGTAAATAAAAACCCCTTGAAAATAAATAATGTATTTTTTTTTGGAAAATAATTTTTTTAAAACAAAAAATTTTGACACAAAAAATTAAAAAAGTAAATTTAGTTAATTATTTTATTTAAATTTATAATGTATATATTTAATAAACAAGTTTACATTAATATTATGATTTTTTTGAAAAGAGATAAGAATAATTCCTATTTTATGCATACAATGTATTTTTCTAAAAAGTGTATTCGTATCCTTTTTTAAAACATATTTAAAAAGTATTTTCTGGAACTCATATATATGATTATTTGAATATATAAACATAATTTAATAAATTATAATATCATAATTACCATAGGGATAATCTGGTATAATTTTATGTAAATATTGATTTTATGATGAATAATGAACGAGAATGAATTTAAATGGAAAACTACATTTTTGGTTAAATTATTTATAATGTTAAATTGGATATTACATTTATTTTAATATAAAAAAAGTAAAATTATATATCTATTAATAAAATTGAGGTGATTTTAATCAATTACATTATGAGATTCGATAGAAAAACTTTGTTAAATGTTGAACTTTTTTACCTTGAAAACATGCTTTCTCATCGCATCTATGTGTTGAATTTAAAATTATGATTTTGGAAATTTTTGAATTTAATATTTAATTCGCATTTAAAAAATATAATAATAATTTATAATATTATCTAATAATTTATAAATTATACTTTACTCAAAATTTATAATGAAAACTATAAAAATTAATTACCAAAATTAAGGTAAAAATGAGTGTGCTGACATTTAAACTAAAAAAATCAAGGATAAAATGAACTAAAAACAAGTAAAAATATTATTTTATGTAAACTTTTATATCACATAATAAATTATTATAGATAATACTACATATTTGACATATTTTTCAGGTGAAATACGTAGGTAAACCTATTTATTTTTGAAAACTTCTTTTGGGCTGTTAACCTCACCTATAAACGGCCACCAACTGTCCTCTTTTATTCACACATTCAAACCCTTTGGAATCTACAAAACAATTTCCCAAATTTATTCCCAAATTACATCTTATAAACCTATAATAATGTTTTTTTTAATTAAATCCAATCTATGATGGATTTTGTTGAAAAACAACGGCAGATACCCAAAAAAGATGTAACATTTTCAATGAACATTTTTATTTTATTTATTCCATTACCAACTTCAATTATTATTTAACTTTTATGATATAATGATATAATGTTTTTACATAAAATAATAGTTTTTTGTTAAATTAAGGACTTAAAACCCTATCATCTTCAATAAAATGGGTTACAAAATTATTATTTGCGTTTATGTCTGACTACCCCCTCACAAACTTATGTCACTTTTTTCCATTTCCACATTTCATGGTTGTATATAATGAAGGATATAAAATATAGATAGTATATTTATATCATAATTATATACATTTATTCATTATATGTATATGTGTATATACCTTTTTTACTTTCCAAAATGTAAAGAATGTGATAGTGTCTCTCGTGTGTACGGTGGACTACCACCTTGTGAAGCGTTGTGATTTTCTTTAGTAACCCTTTTCAAGGAAGATAATAATGATAAATATATGTGTAATACATGACATAATTATGATACTGATGTACTAGTTATAAATATTTATAGATAAAATATCATTTTTTCATACCATTTAACTCAATGAAAGATGATAACCTCCTTCTTGTATATGTGGACTACCACCTTCATGTAGTGATGTGACATTATTTTCATCACCATACCACATGGATTATATGTATAATAATATTAAAATAAATAATATTTCATTTATTATATTTTTTTATTTTTTTAAATATTATATATTACTTACATCCTTTTCATACTGATCATTGAAAAATGGAAATATTACTCATTCATACATACAATCTACAGTCCCCATGGTCGCAATGTACTTCATTTCTCAAAAAAACATTATTGATTTTCCATAAAATTAAAAGTTATGTATAATTGTTATAATTATTTTATTGTTAGGTTGATGTATATAATATAACCATTATTAAATTTTATGAATAAAAAATAACAAATCATTACATTTATAAAAAACAAATCGCTTATTACCTGAAACAATAATTTAACCTAGAATTGTTTGTAAACATGTAAAAATAATAAATAATTAAATAATATATGTATTGATATATATAATTGTTGTTATGTAATATATTTATAATTAAATTATATTTATTTTATAGGATGATTTAATTGTTATGATGAATGTTAAGACTTACGTTACAGGATTTCAAGACTCCCCTTTCTTTTTCTGAGACATATTCAAATTAACAAATTTCTTCTTTTCTAGGTTGTATATAATGAAAATTTTATATTTTATACAATTAATACACTACCTTTTATTATATTTAATGTATCATTACATTTTATTCTTTATTAGGGATTATGGTTCAAAAAATTACTAAAGTAGTAATGGAGTTTCATATCATTTTTATTTCCTATGAGTCAAATGAACTATTTAATATATATTTATTTTTATATAAATAATATAATAACCATGAATATATATTATGTAACACCCTAATATTTCATGGTATTTCTTTGTTTTACTTTAATCTTTATGAAATCATTTATTACATGCAAAACCCATCTTAAACGAACAATGAAATACAATTATAATTATTCTATTAAATTTGAAGGAATTAATATTATTGACCACATTATGATATTTATATATATATTATATTTAATATAATTTTTACCATTAATATTATGTGTTTTTCTATAAAAAATATAAAAACCCACTTTTACACACAATAGTCTATAATTTTTTATAGGAAAATTTTCAACCTTTTGATTGTGCACTTATTTTAAATCTTGTTTTTAACAATTATAAAAATTAAATTTGAAAAAAATAAATATCATTTTTTAAATAGGATTATAAAAATGTATTTTTGTTTAATTTTATTTGTTTTCCTGATAAGTTTCATGTTTTTATGAATAGTGAAAAATAATGGATTTTAATTGAAATCCACATCTCCATATAAATAATTTATAGTGTTAAATTATATTTCTAATTGGTTTTAATGTATAATTATATCAATAATATATCATTTTTCCAATATAAATCATCATAATTAATTTTACATTGAATTTTGATATACAATCATGTCAATATTTTGAGTTTTATCACTTTAATAACTCATTTTCTCTTTCCACAAATAGGATTAATTATATATTAATTTTATCAAATTGTGTGTTTAGAATTTTTTGAAATCGATACCATATTTTGAGTCAATATTTTAAAATTCATTAAATAGATCCCCTTTATATTTTAATAACATTTATAAAAAATTTATGGTTTTTAAATTATCATGGTTGAGGGAAAATCGAGTAATTATTGGTAATATTAATGTTATAAAGACTGTAAATTTATCCCTACACTTATCATAATTTTATTGGTTTATTGGTTATAATGAAAATAATCATTGGGCTGATTTTATAGCCTCTTGGATCCACATGGATGATTTTAAGTTATTTATAATATTTTATACTAAGGAAAGTCAAATATGTCATACTCATGTTTTTAATTAGAATATAGTTTTTATATATGTTTATATAGAATATATATTAAACTATTAATATTTTTATGAAATATAAAATTCTTATATTACTCATGATAATTTTTTTTAATTATTTTGAAAGAAAAAATTAATGGTTGCAAAATGATGATCAAGTAATTTTTAAATAAATGGACATATCAAAAAAATGTTATTAAAAATACTAAAACAATGATAACTTATATAATTAACATCATACATGAATTTTCTAGACGATCTATACATTTTAGGGTTTTCGTAAAGGTTTTTCTGAGATATTTTCTTTTTTATTTAAAATTTTAAAACAAATAAGAAAATGAGTAGAGTAAAAATTGACATTAATGATATTTTAAAATAATTTATATTTTATTATATGATAAAAATTTATAAAAATATTAAAATCATCCAAAATATTGACATAATGTTTTAAATTTAACAAACAACTCATTTATTGTTTTTTTAATTTAATATTAAATATAATTAATCTTAAACTGTAGAAAACAAATTTGTCAGAGTTTGAGTCAAAAGTCTTAACTGAGGGTTAAAAAAAATACAAGGGTAATTATTTGACCTACAAATTTATGAAAGTTATTTATTGAGCTTATTTCTACCCAAAATCTTATCATATTTGATAAAAATCACTTTGGATCCATTTATATTTTATAATTAATTAATATTAATTTCATATTTTTAGAGTTTCCAAAATTTCCCCTCACCTCTATTATAAAAGGGAACCTCCGCCTCACATACTCACATCACATGGATTCTTATATCACGACCAAAACCTGCCCATTTGTCCTACCAAAATACCTACCTTCATTGTAGAATCAATACATTGGTCATAAATCCAACTAATGAAGTCATTTTCTTCAAACCAAATGGAGATACCCAAAGAAGTGGTAACGTTCATCAATAGACGTTTGTGTATGAAATATTCCATAAAAACATTAATTTTTTTAATATTTATATAATAAAATTTGAATCCTATATCTAAAAATATGTTTTTATATTAAAATTTTGAGCTACAATCACACACGCTTCCTTCATTGGGATACACAACCATCGTTCGTGTTTACAACGAACTACCGCCATACGAACTGATGTCTTTAATTGTTCTATTTCCAACATTCAATTTTTTGAATAATTATTGTATTTATGTTTTCATGTTATATTTATGATATTTATGAATTATTTATTCATCTGGAACTATTATATATCACATCTCTACCTATTTGTTTTTGTAAATACGAAAACTTTTTTTGTGGAGTTTTGGACTACAACCTCCTCAAAATGATGTTATTTGTTAAAAAATTACATGGAATTTATTAAGGACATGTTTAGTGATATTATATGATATATATTACCTAATTTTTTTAATTTACTTATAGTAATTACATTATTTCATTTAATAAAATAGTAAAGTGTAAACAAAATTCCTACAAACATGTGACCTACCATCTCCCTGAAAATTTATTTAATTTTCCCTTTAAATATTTTATAGATTATAATAAATAAATATATAATTAATATATAGGACATTTAGGTCTTGTATATAATTATTGTGATGATTTAATCATGGTATAATTTAGAGGATAAAAAATAAAACAAATCAAAATATGTGAGAAAAAAAGTTATTATTACTCAAAATGTAACTTCAAGATGAAATTTTAATAAAAGGGTAATATAAAGACATAAGTAAATTTTATATTGTATTACAGAAATGATTATGGTTTTTTTATAGATATATAATAAACCTATATTGATTATATAGGATTTTTAATAATGTTATACTAAACGAATCAAAGGGTTAGAGACTTCATCTCAATCTCCTTTCATTGGGAAATAGTTTCATGTTATACACCCACATTCTTTTCTGAGGTGTATCTAGATCCCATTTGCCTTATCATGTAATTAATTTAGTTATTATCATTTTGTTTAACATTTTTAAAATCTTAATCTTAAATGGTGCTTGTGATTTAAATTTTTAATGTGTTATCGGACACCTTGAATGCATATAAATTTTATTATAAAATATTTGTCTCTATGTAAATATAATCAATATTATATTATATTTGTATTTATATAAAATTATTATAAATTTCATTTTATGTATATATTTATCGTCATTCAAAAAAATCATAAATTATTATTTTTATGTGTTTTATATGGAATTTTTTGACAAACAACAAAAGGAATTCTCTATTCATAACATATACAGTGACAATGACTTTTCTAGTGTCATGAAAATTATTTTATATTAATATTCCTTTTCAAGGTTCCATGTTTCTTGAAATAAAAATCAAACTTTATCTATTTGGTTATTTTTGTTTTGAAAATAAGTTTTCAAAAAATATTGTGTTTTGGTATTAAAAATTGGTTCTTAAAAGATAAGGGTATTTTTATATGCAAATGTTTTTCATATGGGTTTAATAAGATTTTTTATTCAATAATATTTAATTTATCTCATTTAAATTGTATTAATTTAAGTAACAATACATTGTTGAATCATGAACTCTGTTAAGGTTTATCTATTGAGATACCATATTATATACATTAGTAATAGTTTATGGTCAGATTTATTGGGGAAGTATTGATATACCATATGACTAGTTATTTATTTTGTTACAATATATTAATTATGTAATTTTATTAATCCATTTGAGTAATGCATTGGAAATGAATGAATGAGTGGAAATAATATACAGAAAATATCGTTGATCCATCTATAGACTCATTTTACGAAATTAGTTGGTGCCAAACCATTCTTGTTTATTTCCAAGATGTATTAAATTTTAAGGATGCTAAATCATGAGAAAAATTAGACTAAATTCTTCCAATAGACTTAATCATTCACAATGATAGATCATGATAGTATCTACCATCAGGGTAGTTCCTCATAGTGTAGACATCTAAATTTATTCATTTCATCATTAAAATTATTCCATTTGATAATTTTATTAGTTAGAATATCCATGGTCATGTTTTAAGATCATATGATTATTTATATGGAATAATTCAAATGACTTTTATTATTTCTGTATTTATTACTCATTAGAAATTCAATTTTTATTCTATAATATCTTACCAATATTAATCATTTTATCTCAACCTTTTCACATGTTGTATTTTTTCCTTTGATTCCATGATGTCTCTGTTGACTATTATACAAGGCTAAACTAGATTAATTATGGGTTTCTCAGAGAAAATAAATTTTTTATTTAATTATTCAAACATAATTTGGATTTAAAATATGTATCTAATTTACCAATACTAGAAAAATATTCATTTCATTTGGATATGATCTCTTTTATATTATAACAATATAATAATGTAACCCCCAACGTAGGGAAACTGGGGTCTGTGGTCCAACCTTTGGTATCAAAGAAAGTTTAATAGAACCAATGGGATATAGATTTTAAAAATTGTGGATTTGAAAATATAAACATATTACTAACACTGAGTATTAGTCTATTTTCAGGATAACATCCTATATATTTTTTAATGAAAATTGATAACATATGTTAAACCAAATGGTTCATAGTTTGTTAATGTGTCATTATTGATACATTCTATAAATGCTTCTTCATTAATATATCAATATGATTAGTATTTGTCACATTGTGACTTGGGTTTTGTTCAATGTTTAGAATTAGTAAGGTTATAAAAGTAATGATTATACAATTGATGATGAAAAGACTACAAGAGATAAATTAAAGGGAGGAGTTATTTAGGAATAAGATGATGAATAATATTTAATGGGTTATGAATGAGGTAGAATGATTATTAGTTTTTTATTTGGATTCAATAGTTATTTCAACAATGTTACTCTTGATATATTATTCATGAGATATATCAATAATATATTATTATAATTATTTTTCTTCTTGGATTTTGATGCCTGAAAAGTTTCATTATGGGTTTCAACGTGATCATGGTATTCATATATGTGGCATGTGACAATAAGAGATACATTATTTGGTTTTGTGATTCTAATGTTATGATTTATTTTGGAAATTTATTGAATTTATTGCACTATGAATTTGGATATATATATTTTTGAGAGTCTTAAAGTTGATGTTGATTATGCTGAACATTAAATAATATTGTATAATGTTAAAGTTTGATTTATTATTCTAGAAATCGAGTGATAAAATATTAGTTTTGATACTATTTATGGTTCTATGGAATGACTTATGAATCATTAATTAAAATTTATTTATTGATAAAAATCCATATTATATATCCATCTACATGTGTACGAAATGAAATGAAAATAGATCAACGAACAATCAAGGGATGAGATTATTATCATGGTAGAGAATTTAATAAATATGGATTATATTTTCAAGTGTTTATCTAGATAAATCACTCAACTCTAGGAAACGTATTTCCGAACAGAAACATTATTCATTTTATTTTATATCTGGGAAATCAATGGCCTCTTTAACCAATCTCAAAATAACCATTTTTTGATGGTAGGATTTTTTATGACAATATTATCTAACAATATCCATCAAAACATTATTGTTTGATTCCACTTTAATGTCTGAAATTTGAATTACCACTAATTTGATCCTATTAAAACATATTATATTTTGGGTAACCATCACATTTTCCATTACCTATTTTTAATGGGTTGTTTTATTAACCTTATTTATAATGTGGGTTTCTCATAATAGAATTTTAAATTATCCAAATTTAATTACCCAAGTTAAATTTAAAAAATTTAGAATGAAATTTATTGTAGTATAAAATAATGTAACACCACATGATTTTTTGTCATGTCCCTCATTAAATTTAATCTTTTTGAAATTCTAGGTTGCACGAAACACCCAACATAACGAATAATAAAATATTATTATAATCATTACTTTAAATTGGTAGAAATAAATAGTATTAATTTTTTTGAAATTTATATATTATATGTTTATTTTTTTTAACATTCATTTATTTGTTTTCTAGACATGATTTCAAAAATTAACTCAACTTTACACATAAAATGGTATATTTTTCTAAAGTAATTTTTACCACTTATTGAGGGAAAACAAGTTTTAAATCTATTTTTTACACTTTTATAAATTATATTTGAAAAAATAAACATATATTTTAAATTTTTTAGATCAATAATTTATTAGGTTGAATTTTGGATATGTTTCTGATAAGTTTCAAGTTTTGATGAATAATGAACATATTAGATTTTAATTGAAAAAAGTTTTTTTCAACTAAGTAATTTATAGTGTTAAATTATAGCTTTCATTTATTTAAATGTATAATTTGTCCAATTTTAAACCATTTAATAAAACATAGGTCCTTGGAATCAATTTGTTAATGACATTGAATATAGAATCATTTCGATCTTTTGAACGTTTTTAACATCAATAAACAATTTTCCTGTTGGTTCAACTTGATTAAAGTTAAATAAATATTATCCAATTATATCTTTTGATTTTTTAAAAATGGACTCCATATTTTGAATCATTAAGAAAAAATATATTAAATAGGTCCCATTTAAGATTTTGGTAGTCTTAAAATTAACTTTTTTTAATTTATCACAAATGAGGGTAAATCTGGTAAATATGGGTAAAAATATTATTATAAAAAATATAAAATTATCCTAACACTCGTATTTATTTTATGTTATGAGTTATTTTTTACCAAAATCATTGTTAGATAGTTTTTATTTTCTCTTGGAACCACATGGATAATTATATGATTTTAATTGAATTTTATTCAAAGGAAATTCAAATTTGTTATACTTCTATTTTTAATAAGTGTTAATATTTTAATATATTTTTATTTTTAATAAATATTCACCTTTAAATATTCATTTTATATAAAAAAATATACCTCCTCATGAAATTTTTTATATAATTTTCATTGAATAAATAATTAAATTAAATGCTTTCACAATAATGATGCTTTAATTGTGTATTTAATGAAGATATCAAATAAATGTTATTAAAAAAATTAGTATAATTATAATTTATTTAATAAATGTACTCTTTGATTTTTATATATTTTATAGACATATTAGGGATGTAATAAATGTTTTTCTTGAATTTATCATTTTTTATTTAAAAAATCAAGAAATGAATAGTCTCAAAATAAACATAAATGATATTTTTAAACAAATAAAATTTAATTAAATGATATAAAAATAAAAATAAACATATAAAATTCATCCAAAAGGTTTATATATGGTTTTAAATTTCATCCATTACTCATTTATGGTTCTTTTGTCTTTTTACATGAAGTATATTAATAATTAAATAGTAAAAACCCATGTTGTCATGGTAAGAGTTAAAAGGTTTAATTAGGAGTTAATGACAAAAGATAGTGCCAATAATTTTACCTAAAAATGATTAAATATTATTTTATAAAAGGATTTAATCCCGTACTCATATCAAGGTTAAAATAAATCACTTTGGATTCATTTGGAATTGATAAACAATTTATATTAATTTAATATTTCTTATGTTTCAAAAAGTGACCATCACCTCTGTTATTAAAAGAAAATCCCACTCACATCCTCATAAAAATTTTATCCATCTAGAAAAACCCAAAACTATACATTTCACATAAAACATAACCTAATTTCATCTTAAAATCCTTACTTTGGTCTTAAATCCAACCAAAAAAGTACTTGGTGAAAATCAAAAGGAGATACCCAAAGAAGGGTTAACATTCATCAAGGAATGTTATTGTTTTATTTATTCCTCAAAACCCCTAATTTGTTTATATTTAATTTAAATATAATAACATAAATATCGAAGAAATATACATATATTGTAATATTAATGGTCAGACCAATAATCACACACTCTTCATTTAAATGGGATAAACAATCATTATACGTGTGTTTGACAGACTATCGCTTGGCAAACCAATGTTATCTGTTATTCCATAGACACCATATATGGTTTGGAATAATAATGAATTTTATATTTTTAGATTATATCTATAATTTTTATAATTTTTTATCCCTTTTTATTATTATATAACACATTCCTTCATGCTTTACAATTTTTTTTAAATACAATAACCTTATTTGTGGACGTGTGGAAAATGGACTCCTCAAATGATGTAAATCATTCAATATATTAATGAAATGTATTAATTATGTGTTCATAGAACTTATACGATATATATAAAATCATAATTCCATAGGAATTATGTTAATTACATTATTTGTAAGATCCTAGGAAAATAAAGAATATGATATTATCATATTTATTAATTTTTTTGAATTAAATATTAAATTTATTTTTATAGGGGAGGTTATATTCAGTGGTGTACCTGAAATGAAAAAATGGGTTTCTCCAAAGTCATATGTTCCACACAATGCTGAGTCATACTGAATAATAATAATATATTATTATATTAAATGGTAGTCAACACCTAGTTTCTATAATGATGGGAATGAACAGAACTAAATACAATGTGATTATACATATAACGACCCATACTTTACATACATTGTTAATACTTCAAAATTTAAGCACACTTATTACAACATATGACAAAACCACAAAAGACTGTATAGGTATAGTGTCTTTAGAAACTGGGAAACATAAACAACTGGTTCATAAATCTTCTACAGTGTCTCCCATTTATTTCATCATATCTAGGGTCCCTTTTAGCATATTCTACTTAATATCCATCTTCCTGACCTGGGGAAAAGAAAACATAAAAGGGTGATCTCAAATGCTCAGCAAGGGAAAATAAAGGAAATAAAAATCATATCATATCTTTTTGAAAATTAAAACCTGCAAAAGAGATCATAATATCTTATCATGGAATAAATCATAGAAGTGAAAATGAGATCCCCATAATCATAACATAAAACTTTAAACTTTGTGGCATGCACACATAATCATGGAAAATCATTTCTTGTTAGTCATGACTCATTGCCAAGACTATCTTAGTGGACAAAGTCCCTTTCTGAACCGAGTCACCCTCGTTCTAGTCCTGTTTCACTGAACCGGTATAACCTACCGTTCCAGCCATGTCTATCTCATGAGATATAAAATCTTTACCCAATGCATTGGAGGGAGATATAGGTCCCACCCATCTCATAATGAATCCTTTCTTATGTGTGCCACATAATCATAAACCATACATCATAGCGTAACCCATGTAATAAAAATGGAATTCTTAAACAACATGACATCATAAAACAATTCATATAAGATAAAGGAATTCATAAAAAATATCTCCATCATAAGATAATCAAACCAATGTAATAATAGGGATTAAAACAGAACCCTTTATTATCTTAGATGGAAAATAATTTTGATAAAACACTTGAACTCCATTCTTGAGGAAAATATCCTTTCTTCTTCAAAAACATTTTTCCTTTCATAACATGTCATACGACTTTAAAATAAAAGAAGTTGATTAAAAATAAACTTGAAAACTTGTAAAGGAAGATTCTTGGAAATTTTGTTTTAAAAATCCATTCATGCCGTATAAGTTAAAAAAACATTCTTCGTACTTTTGTCGGAAAAGTCAAAAAGTACCTCGTACGAAAAACAACAAAAGATTCCTTTCTTATTCTTTACTAAAAACTCACTGAAGGGTAAAATTGGATTTAAACTATTTTAAGTGGATGGAAATAATATTACATATTGAGGAAACATGGATGTGGATGATAAAATACACCCCAGTAAATACTTACGAATAAACAATCTCGGATAAAAATGAGATTGTGATATTTCTCTTACCTTAGATCTGATTTGCTTTGTACGTGTCCGAAGCTCCTGTATAATGGTTTAAATAATGTTATTGAATTATTCCAGAATCATACATATTGATATGATATCATATATGGTCATATTCTTAACTTCTTATTAGTAATATTTCATTGTTACTTGTTACTCGGGTCTTTATTTCCTTTTGTTCTTATGCGTGTTTTGCCGAATAAATTCTTATTCTTATTTTAAGGTTATAGATACCTTATATCCAGAATGGTATTAGTGTAACATATATCATATTTATTCATTCAATTCATTTATATAATTACTATGCAATGATGATCATGTAGAACGAGTCGCTTCACATCGTGGAGACGGTATTCCGTACGTACGCACGAGTGATGATATCGTTCCTATGATCGAGGAATTGTATTGGATATATATATATATATTATTTCAGTATCAATATTACTTTATAATTATCATAAATAGTTACTCATTACACCATTATACCCATCCTTGTAAAGTGATGGTGGAAAATAGATTACACCACGGCATGGAGACGGTATTTCGTACGTACGCACGTGCGGTGATTTCATTTTTTAGTAGGATGGATAGAAGGTGAATTAGGGTTGTTTCATATTTAAAATAACATATCAGTATGTAAGTAATACTGATGTTATTACTTTATTATGAAACAACTAAAGAAGAAGAAGTTGAAGAAGAAAGAAATTGAAAAGATCGGTAATGGATATTACCTCTTCTTTGGAACGCTTCTTTGAATCCTCCACTTAGGGAACTAAGATTGGTCTTTGAAGAAGACCATGACCTCTAGGATTATTCTAGTGAAGTGGAGAGGAGAAAATGGCAGGGGATTGCCGAGCTTGAGTGCTCAAATTGGTGTGAGGAGGAGGGGGAGGAGGTGCCCTTTTATAAGGGAGGAGAGGGGCACCTTAGGAATATCTCAAAATATTATTTTATATTAAAGTCAAAATCAGTTTATAATGGTTCCAAATGGTCTTATTTCGAAGCTAAAGTGGGGATGGGTCGAAATCCTATCAACCAATAGGATTTAGACAAGTTTAGGGTATTATTTTAACCTTATCAATTAGATTTAACTCTAAGTTAAATAATTTAACTTTTACTGTGTCTTTTTGTTTTCTTTCACTATATGGTTAATAAACTTACTATAACACGACAAACGAACCCCAAACTGTTAATTATTAATATATATATCCTTATCTAAGTCATTTTGCCGATCCTTAGATTTTTAGGAATAAAATAACAATTAATAATATAATATTTGATTTACAAACTATTTTGTGTCAATTTTGACACTATTTGATATATGATTTTTGTGAAAGTCATAACAGAATTATATGTTCGAACCAAGTTGATTAAATCAACAATAATATATCATAGTAACCTAGAAAAATTGTGTAATTCATAAAAAGTCTCAAATTACATTTATTTTGGTGTTTATAACATCAATTATGTCAATATTTCATAAATAAGATAATTACTGCATCATCATTGTGTCATAAATAAATTAAATTATTTAATGTCTAAAAATTACAAATAAAATACAATTATGTAGGAAATCTTTTTAGCTTTCTAATGAATATTTATAGTCGAATTTATCTTATGTATAACCCCATATTAAAAATGAATTACTTATTAAAATTTGATTTTAACTATTTTAACCCTTCTTTAAATAAATTAATAATAAATGTCCTAATCTAATCCAAGTGGGCCTAAATGTTCATATTATATTCCTAAGTTTGTTTTTGGTCGAATTACACTTGTCCAATAGAATTAGGACATGTGTTAGGGTAATATTAATATCATATTTACCCTTAGTTACCCTATTTACTATTAACTGCGGTAAAAATAGTAAAAAGTTACTATTCACCAAAAAATTATTTTTATCTCATTGAACCACATTTTACATACTGATATCAACCGTGTCTGTTGCATTTTTGAAATTCCATTCACAGAAGCGGTAAAATTAAGTTTTATGCAAAATTCAGTTTTTATCCTACCACTTAGTGGTTTCACTATTCATCAAAAATTGAAAGTTTTCAGAAAGATATCAAAATTTCACCCTAGGCTAATTTCGGTATTCCGAATCCAAAAATGAAGTCCATTTTGAAAAATAAAATTTATAAAATTTCAAAAAGTGGTTATTACTATTCATAACGGCTAGTTTTAATAATATTTTAATAGCATATCGTTGTTTAGTGAAACTCGGTATTGCGTACGACGCAAGCTATCGAGGAAGGTCGCGATTGCGTGTAAAGCAAGCCAAGAAAGTGTTGTGTAGAAAAAGATTTCTTTGATGATTTATATAACATAAAAGTCTCGGGTGTTACATTCTACCCCCCTTAAAAAGAATTTCGCCCTCGAAATTCGTCACTTTGTAACAAACAGATGAGGATACTTCTCCCTCATCATATCCTCAAGCTCCCATGTAGCTTCTTCAAGTTGGTGGTTCCTCCATAAAACTTTCACCAAGCGAGTGGTCTTGTTTTGTAGGACTTTTTCGCTATGATCCAGAATCTCTATCGGCTGTTCTTCATAAGAAAGATCTTGCTCCAGCGGTACAACTTCTGAGCTGAGTACATGTGAAGGATCAGGTATGTACTTTCTCAGGAGAGATACATGGAACACACCGTGAACTTGAGAGAGATTCGGTGGAAGCGTCAATCGGTAAGCTACCTTCCCAACACGATCCAGTATTTTGAAAGGACAGATATATCTAGGGCTCAACTTCCCCTTCTTTCCAAATCTTATAACCCACTTCCAGGGAGATATTCGTAAGAACACTTTATCACCCCCTTCAAACTCTAGGTCTTTTCTTCGGTTGTCGGCACAACTTTTCTGTCGACTCTGAGCTGCTCTTATGTGTTGTTGAATAGATCTAACCTTTTCTGCCATTTCATCTACGAGATCAGGTCCTAATAGCTTTCTTTCCCCAACTTCATCCCAGCAAGTTGGAGTCCTGCATTTCTTTCCATAGAGAGCTTCATAAGGAGCCATCTCAATACTGGAGTGAAAGCTATTATTATAAGAAAATTCCACCAAAGGTAGGTGTTGATCCCAACCTCCTTTGAAATCCATAGAGAAAGCTCTCAACATATCTTCTAGGGTTTGAATTGTTCTCTCAGACTGACTGTCTGTCTGGGGATGATAAGCAGTGCTGAAACTCAACTATGTATCCAGAGTATGCTGAAGACTTCGCCCGAACTTCGAGGTAAATCTCGGATCCCGATCAGATATAATAGAAAGTGGTACTCCATGCAATCTAACCACTTCCTTTACATATATCCTGGCAAGCTGATCTAGAGATAAATCCTCTCTAATAGCAATGAAGTGTGCAGACTTTGTAAGACGATCAACTATGACCCAGATAGCATTATTGCCTTTGGATGTTTTAGGAAGTCCGGTGACAAAGTCCATAATGATGTTTTCCCATTTCCATTCGAGTATGGGTAATGGTTGTAACATACCCTTAGACTTCTGTCTCTCAGCTTTAACTTGTTGACAAACCAAGCATCGAGAGACATATTCAGCAACATCTCTTTTCATGCCATCCCACCAGAAGTACTCTTTCAGGTCCCTATACATCTTCGTGCTTCCAGGATGAATAGAGAATGATGAACTATGAGCCTCATCCAGCAGCTCCTTCTTTAATTCGGGGATGGGAGGAACACAACCCCGATTCCTGAACATTATTATCCCATCACAATCAAGGATGAATTCAGGAACATTTCTCACCTTCTTTTGTAACTCGACATCTTCTTTATGTGCCTCCTTAATCTTCGCATGTATAGATGGTTGAACATTCATTTGAGAAAGATAATATTTTTCCCCTTCAATTATAATTCCAAGATCCATCCTTTGTAAATCCATAAATATGGGATATTTTGTGATCCTCATCATGGATAAACTAGCATGGTCTTGTCGACTTAATGCATCTTCCACCTTGTTTGCTTTCCCAGGGTGGTAATGGATTGAGCAGTCGTAATCCTTAATCAGCTCCAACCATCTTCTTTGACGCATATTCAGCTCCTTTTGTGTGAAAATATACTTTAAACTTTTATGATCAGTATAAATATCACACCTTTCACCATAAAGGTAATGCCTCCAAATCTTTAATGCAAAGATTACCGCAGCCAACTCCAAATCATGTGTTGGGTAATTTTGCTCATGGATTTTCAACTGTCGTGAGGCATAATCTATCACCATATCATTTTGCATAAGAACACACCCTAATCCCTTCTTGGATGCATCACTGTAGATCACAAACCTTTCTCCACTACAAGGCAGTGTGAGCACAGGTGCACTGGATAACCTTCTTTTCAACTCCTTGAAATTCTCTTCACATTCCTCTGTCCAGACAAACTTAACTCCTTTCCGAGTCAACTTGGTGAGTGGATTAGATAATCGTGAAAAATCTTTTACAAAACGTCGATAATATCCAGCCAAAACAAGAAAACTTCGGATCTCAGTTACTGTTGTTGGTCTCAACCATCTTTCGATAACCTCTTTTTTTGCTGGATCCACAGATATCCCCTCTTTTGAGATTATGTGACCCAAAAATGCAACTTTTTGAAGCCAAAATTCACACTTGGTAAATTTGGCATAAAGCTTCTCCTTTCTCAGGGTCTTCAATATAATTCTTAAGTGATCTTCATGCTCTTCCTTACTCTTTGAATAGACAAGAATATCGTCTATAAAGACTACCACAAATTGATCAAGATAGTCTCTAAAGACTCTATTCATTAGATCCATGAAGATAGCAGGGGCATTAGTAAGACCAAATGGCATCACTATAAATTCATAGTGTCCATACCTTATACGGAAAGCCGTCTTTGGTATATCCTCCCTTTTGACCCTTAATTGATGATACCCTGAACGAAGATCAATCTTGGAAAAGTATTGAGCTCCACGTAGTTGGTCAAATAAGTCATCAATGCGTGGGAGAGGATATTTGTTCTTGATAGTGATCTTGTTAAGTTCTCGATAATCAATGCAGAGTCTCATTGATCCATCTTTCTTCTTAACAAATAGAACAAGTGCTCCCCAAGGTGACGCACTAGGGCATATGAATCCCTTATCAAGATTCTCTTGGAGTTGCTTCTTCAATTCCTGCAACTCAATTGGGGCCATTCTATAAGGTGTCTTTGAAATTGGAAAAGCGCCTGGTACGAGTTCTATTGAAAACTCAAATTCACGATTTGGTGGAAGACCCGGTAATTCCTCCGGAAAGACATCATCAAACTCCCGTACAATGGGCATATTCTTAATCATGAGTTTCTCACCAACCATTTGAGATAAATAACCTTCATTTAGTGGAATCAAGACCCATAAGATGGAAGGAATTTCCACTGGAAGGTTATGTTCATCCTTGCATCGATAGACGATCGAAGATTGATCTGGAATATGAAATGTGACTTCCCTTCATTGGCAATTGATATGAGCTTCATGTAGAGAAAGCCAATCCATGCCAAGAATCACATCAAATTCCACTAAAGGAAGGATCACAAGATTTGCAGGAAGCACTTTCCCACAAACATCGATCGGAGAAGAATTATAAACTTTTGATGCGACTGTTTTGCCATTAGGTGTTGTCACAACTAACTCAACATCTAATTATTGAGGTAATACGTTGATACCCTTAGAAAATTCTTTAGAAATAAAAGAGTGGGTGGATCCAGAATCAAATAAAACATTTGCTACATTAGAGTGGATGGTAAGTGTACCGTTCACCACTTCGTTATCGTACTCCACATCGCTGATAGAAATTGCATGCGACTTTCCTTTGTCTTTAGCCTTAAGATTTTGTTGACTTCGACCATCATCATCAACCCTTGGATTTGGGCATTTATTGGCATAATGCCCCATCTCCTTGCACTTGAAACATTGAAGTGTAGTAGGTTCATTCTGTGTATCCCTTCCTTTGTTTGCATCATTAGACATCTTCTTCCCATTATCGCGGCATTCAAATGCCCGATGACCTTCCTTTCCACATTTAAAACATTTACTTGTCCCTTTAATACAACTCCCTCCATGTTTCTTTCCACACATTGAGCATAAGGAAAAGCTCATCTTCTTTTCCGTGTGCTCTTTAGATTTTTCTTTGAATTCCATCTTCCTCTTCTTATCAAACCCATGTGATTGATGGGTTACTCCAATCTCCATCTCGACTTTGAGAGCACATCGAACGATTTCCTCGTAGCTATTGAAGTCCCTTATGGCTAACGCCCTTCGAAGACTTGGTTTTAAGCCACTAAAGAATCGATCGATCTTACTCTCAGGTTGGATAATAAAACCAGAAGCGTACCTTGCAAGTCTTGTAAAATTTGCTTCATAGGTACCAACAGATTCATCATCCCTTTGCTTCAGTTCAAGAAACTCTTTCTCCATCTTTGTTCGGAGAATACGAGGGAAGTACTTATTGAAAAATAAGTTCTTGAACTCGTCCCATTCCATAGACTCAATTTCATCCCTTTGCCTCGTATTCTTAATAAGATTCCACCATTGATCAGCATCTCCTTCCAAACGATACACTGCTAGGATGACTTTATCATGTTCAGAACATTGAAGAACTGAAAATATCTTTTCATTAGTACTAATCCATTGTTCAGCAACTAATGGATCAGTAGACCCGCTAAAAGAAGGTGGACGCTGCCTCATGAAGGATTCAACAGAATGTTGCTCCTTCCTTTGCTCGTTTGGAAGTCCTGCATGATTCATAGCTTGAGAAAGTTGTGTGAGCATGGCTACAAGATTTTTCATTCCAGCTCCCATATCGTTTGGTTGCTCAGGGGGACAATCATTGCATTGCCCATCACATTCCGCATTAACACGGTTCCTTCGGGTTCCAGCCATTGACTAAAACCAAGAAGAATAGTGTGAGCAACACTAATTATAATAGGAAAACCACATAATTCAAGAATAAAATTTTCATGCTTAAGGTATTATCCTAGGTTATTCAAGGACATTTCTAAAACACTAATATTGTGTTCTATGCTTAGACTTATCCTTAGGGTTCTTACTAAGGCTTTCACATCCTAGTTTCCAAAGGTTGACTATACCTTTCCTTTGATACCAACTATAACGACCCATACTTTATATACATTGTTAATACATCAAAATTTAAGCACACTTATTACAACATATGAAAAAACCACAAAGGGCCGTATAGGTATAGTGTCTTTAGAAACTGGGAAACATAAACAACTGGTTCATAAATCTTCTACAGTGTCTCCAATTTATTTCATCATATCTAGGGTACCTTTTAGCATATTCTACTTAATATCCATCTTCATGACCTAGGGAAAAGAAAACATAAAAGGGTGAGCTCAAATGCTCAGCAAGGGCAAATAAAGGAAATAAAAATCATATCATATCTTTTTGAAAATTAAAACCTGCAAAAGAGATCATAATATCTTATCATGGAATAAATCATAGAAGTGAAAATGAGATCCCCATAATCATAACATAAAACTTTAAACTTTTTGGAATGCACACATAATCATGGAAAATCATTTCTTGTTAGTCATGACTCATTGCCAAGACTATCTTAGTGGACAAAGTCCCTTTCTGAACCGAGTTACCCTCGTTCCAGTCCTGTTTCACTGAACCGGTATAACCTACCGTTCCATCCATGTCTATCTCATGAGATATAAAATATTTACCCAATGCATTGGAGGGAGATATAGGTCCCACCAATCTCATAATGAATCCTTTCTTATGTGTGCCACATAATCATAAACCATACATCATAGCGTAACCCATGTAATAAAAATGGAATTCTTAAACAACATGACATCATAAAACAATTCATATAAGATAAAGGAATTCATAAAAAATATTTCCATCATAACATAATCAAACCAATGTAATAATAGGGATTAAAAAATAACCCTTTATTATCTTACATGGAAAATAATTTTGATAAAACACTTGAACTCCATTCTTGAGGAAAATATCCTTTCTTCTTCAAAAACATTTTTCCTTTCATAACATGTCATACGACTTTATAATAAAAGAAGTTGATTAAAAATAAACTTGAAAACTTGTAAAGGAAGATTCTTGGAAATTTTGTTTTAAAAATCCATTCATGCCGTATAAGTTAAAAAAAACATTCTTCGTACTTTTTTCGGAAAAGTCAAAAAGTACCTCGTACGAAAAACGACAAAAGATTCCTTTCTTATTCTTTACTAAAAACACACCGAAGGGTAAAATTGGATTTAAAATATTTTAAGTGGTTGGAAATAATATTACATTTTGAGGAAACATGGATGTGGATGATAAAATACACCCTAGTAAATACTTACGAATAAACAATCTCGGATAAAAATGAGATTATGATATTTCCCTTACCTTAGGTCCGATTTGCTTTGTACGTGTCCGAAGCTCCTGTATAATGGTTTAAATAATGTTATTGACTTATTCCAGAATCATACATATTTATATGATATCATATATGGTCATATTCTTAGCTTCTTATTAGTAATATTTCATTGTTACTTGTGACTCGGGTCTTTATTGCCTTTTGTTCTTATGCGTGTTTTGCCGAATAAATTCTTATTATTATTTTAAGGTTATAGATACCTTATATCCAGAATGGTATTAGTGTAACATATATCATATTTATTCATTCAATTCATTTATATAATTACTATGTAATGATGATCATGTAGAACGAGTCGCTTCACATCGTGGAGACGGTATTCCGTACATACGCACGAGTGATGATATCGTTCCTATGATCGTGGAATTGTATTGGAGTATATATATATATTATTTAAGTATAAATATTAATTTATAATAATCATAAATAGTTACTCATTACACCATTATACCCATCCTTGTAAAGTGATGGTGGAAAATAGATTACACCACGGCGTGGAGACGGTATTCCGTACGTACGCACGCGCGGTGATTTTATTTTTCCGTAGGATGGATAGAAGGTGAATTAGGGTTGTTTCATATTTATAATAACATATCAGTATGTAATTAATACTGATGTTATTTCTTTATTATGAAACAACTAAAGAAGAATAATTTGATGAAGAAAGAAATTGAAAAGATCGGTAATGGATATTACCTCTTCTTTGGAATGCTTCTTTGAATCCTCAACTTAAGGAACTAAGATTGGTCTTTGAAGAAGACCAGGACCTCTAGGATTATTCTAGGGATGTGGAGAGGAGAAAATGGCAGGGGTTGGCCGAGCTTGAGTGCTCAAATTGGTGTGAGGAGGAGGGGGAGGAGGTGCCCTTTTATAAGGGAGGAGAGGGGCACCTTAGGAATATCTCAAAATATTATTTTATATTAAAGTCAAAATCGGTTTATAATGGTTCCAAAGGGTCTTATTTCGAAGCTAAAGTGGGGATGGGTCGAAATCCTATCAAACAATAGGATTTAGACAAGTTTAGGGTATTATTTTAACCTTATCAATTAGATTTAACTCTAAGTTAAATAATTTAACTTTTACCGTGTCTTTTTGTTTTCTTTCACTATATGGTTAATACACTTACTATAACATGCCAAAAGAACCCAAAATTGTTAATTATTAATATATATATCCTTATCTAAGTCATTTGGCCGAACCTTATATTTTTAGGAATAAAATAACAATTAATAATATAATATTTGATTTAAAAACTATTTTGTGTCAATTTTGAAAGTATTTGATATATGATTTTTGTGAAAGTCATAAAAGAATTATATGTTCGAACCAAGTTGATTAAATCAACAATAATATATCATAGTAACCTATAAAATTTGTGAAATTCATAAAAAGTCTCAAATTACATTTATTTTTGTGTTTATAACATCAATTATGTAAATATTTCATAAATAAGATAATTACTGCATCATCATTGTGTCATAAATAATTTAAAATATTTAATGTCTAAAAATTACAAATAAAATACCATTATGTAGGAAATCTTTTTATCTTTGTAATGAATATTTATAGTTGAATTTATCTTATGTATAACCCCATATTAAAAATGATTTACTTATTAAACTTTGATTTTAACTATTTTAACCCTTCTTTAAATAAATTAATAATAAATGTCCTAATCTAATCCAAGTGGGCCTAAATGGTCATATTTTATTCCTAAGTTTGTTTTTGGTCGAATTACACTTGTCCAATAGAATTAGGAAATGTGTTAGGGTAATATTAACCTCATATTTACCCTTAGTTACCCTATTTACTATTAATTGCGGTAAAAATAGTAAAAAGTTACTATTCACCAAAAAATTATTTTTATCTCATTGAACAACATTTTCCTTACTGATATCAACCGTGTCTGTCAGATTTTTGAAATTCCATTCCCAGAAGTGGTAAAATTATTTTTTATGCAAAATTCAGTTTTTAACCTACCACTTAGTGGTTTCACTATTCATCAAAAATTGAATGTTTTCAGAAAAATACCAAAATTTCACCCTAGGCTAATTTCGGTATTCCGAATCCAAAAATGAAGTCCATTTTGAAAAATAAAATTTATAAAATTTCAAAAAGTGGTTATTACTATTCATAATGGCTAGTTTTAATAATATTTTAATAGCATATCGTTGTTTAGTGAAACTCAGTATTGCATACGACACAAGCTATCGAGGAAGGTCGCGATTGCGTGTAAAGCAAGCCAAGAAAGTGTTGTGTAGAAAAAGATTCCTTTGATGATTTATATAACATAAAAGTCTCGGGTGTTACAATACATGTTAGTTAAATGAATTTACTTTTATCCAGTAAAAAATAGAGACTTAAAATGTGATTGAATCTTATTTTAAGCATAAATACTCTAATAGTTATTAAACGTCAATTTACTACCTTTTGCGGTAAAACCCTCTTTAAATCTAGTTTTGGTCATTTTTATATGTTCTATTTGTAAAACAATAAATATTTAGAATCAGGACCTCAATATTTACTTTGGGTAAATATTATGCTTTTTTCTGATAAAGTCCATTTCATTAATGAATAGTGAAAAAATACTGCATTTTAATTCAAAACTGTCTTTTAATCATATTTATTTAAATCGTTAGATTATATTTTTAAATGGGGTTAAAGTGTAATTAGGTTATATTTTTACCATTTTATCCAATGTTGGTCATTGGAAGTAATTTCACTTTCAATTTGGACATAATCAAGTGTCCATATTTTGATAGTTATTATTTCTTAAAAACACGCATTTTTTTTAATGACAAGAAATAATTTTAAATTAATAAATGCATATTATATGTTTTGAATTTGATAAAATTGGCATCATTTTTTTAATTTGGAATATAAAATATAGCATAGTCTGAATTTTTGGTATTTTTCAGAAAACAATCAATTTTTTATAAATAGTGAAAACACTTTGTAGTAGTTACAAAACTGAATTTTTCATTTATATGAAAATTTACAAAATTTTTGAATAGAATTTCAAAAATCCAACATACATGATTTTTATCAGTAAGTAGAATTTAGTACATTAAGATGAAAATAATTTTTGGTGAATAGTAACCTTTGACATATTTACCGTTGTTACAGATAAATATTAGAATTCAAGGTACAAGAAATATTATAATAATATAAAATTATTTTAACACCTACCCTAACCTTATTAGACTATTAATGGCTGAACAAATTAGTAATGGGTTTAGAATATTGGCCTTTGAAAGACATTTGGGTATGATAATTACATTAATAACTTTTTATAAAAATATCATACACATGTTTTGTTTTTCTAAAAAAAATTATTCTATGGTTATATAAATGATATATTTGACTATAATTATTAATTAAAAATCTAAAACGTTTTTCTACATCATGGTATTTTATTTTTAATTTTCTAACATAAAATAAATAATATTATTTATGACTCAATAGTGATGCAGTGTTTACCAAATTAATGATTGATTTAAATAAATTAGATTATAAAAATTAAAACAGTATACAAAACCTATAAAATTATTATTTGATGATTTTATTTCGAACTAGATTCATCTTATCATTGAAATTAATATGTTTTGGGACTTTTGAAACTGAAAATCACTATATAATAAAATAATATTTTCAAACATTCCTAATGATCCCCTCCCCCGCCTTATAAAAGGCCTACATCTCTAACCCATTACTCACACCACTCAAGCCACTTGGATCATCCAACCTTGGACCAAATAAACTCTCATGATCCCTCTCTTCCACCTACAATCCTTACCTTAGGCAGAAGACATTTTAAGAAATCCATAAGGTTCAAACCCAAGGGAGTTACCCGATTTAAAAGTAACGTCTTCTCTTAAGATCTTCTCTTTTATTTTACCTCTCCTACCCCCTAAAAAAAATTTATTCCATTATTTTATAACACCACCAATATCCTCAATATACTAGGTTGTTTTTGTGATAATAATTATAACTACACTTGCACACAACTCCGTCTAATGGGTAAATAACATAATGTTTTTTTGGACGACGAACTACTACCTCACGAAAAGATGATTGTTCAATTTTCTACTACCACCTATTATGGAGACCATTATGATAAATGTATATATATTTAATATATATTATATTTTTATTGTCTATATACTTCCTTAATGTTCATTTATATCATTCCATTATCATTTCTATAACGGGTAATCGCGATAATTTCATTTGAGGAAGTGCAGACGACCGCCGCCTCAAAGTGATATGACATGTTCATGCCATATGCGGAACATATAAAGGAATGAGTTAATGAAATAATATAAGATATTATTCTATAATTATAATATCATTATTTATCATTATTGTTTCATTTCATTAAATATGAAATAGAAATAAAAGTAGCGTTCATGCGTACGTACGACTTACTTTCTCCATGAACGGTGCATTTCATTTCTTATCTCCAAATTTTATTTAATATTGTAAATACATTTATATACTTCATATATTTGATATGTATGATATCTATATCATTAATATCATTCTGTATATATTATAAATTTGACCACATGAAAAACATTTAATTATAAGATGTTCGGTTTTCACTAAGTACCAAATATCGACAAAACAACCATTATTAACATAAATGATTGTATAATGTTTATAACATGGTAATAAGTGATATAAAATGAATAATACTCTTTAAATGGTTCTAAATCAAGTAGAAATTAAATTTAGTTTATTATTTAGGAAATTAATCAACAAACTGTAAAATTTGGACACGATGTAAGGGGTTTCTTATCCCACTTTTATTTCCATGAGATTTCTATTGTTCGAACTTATTTATTACATGTGGTGTATTGTGTACTAAAATTTGATATATATTATCCTGATTCTATTTATATTCACGGTATTTTGTGATTCATCTAGTGGTTATTAACTATTGGTTATATGAGTCTATTGATTTCATCGTGGTAAGGGGCTTTCAACTCACTCTTTATTTCCACGAGAATCATGCTATATTTTCCACTATTTAATTTTTTGTAGTGTATGTACTACCCATGATTTTATTCTCCATGTAACATAAATTAATTTATGGATACTTACACCTTTATTGTATGATCCTTCCTTCATGGGGGGCATGTATCGTAAGATACTAAATCGGTAAGGGAAATTTTCACCGCACTCATTTAGACAAAGACTTATTTTATGTAATGTCTTTTAATTTCAATTTTAGGATATTGGGATGTGTTTTATAATATCCTTATTTCTGTACATTTTTCGTCTATGTGAAGAGAAACCCATTTTTTCTATCATCAACTTATTTTCTGAATTTTAAACTGAAACCATTAGGATTTTGAAATTCTAATAGAGTACTCTTTAACCAAGTTTCCATTCATTGGGTTAACCTTATAATTATTGATTATGTCATGCTATGAATATGTGTGAATGTACTCTGATTTTATTACACAAAATATCCACTTATATTGTGTGTATTCTTATTTTTCACAAATAATTATTTCATTGATTTATCTTTAATATAGGGATATGATCTTTTCAATGGACATATTCTCATTTTACATTCAATTGAGACTTATTTGTTTTTATACACCAATTCACTTTTATATAGTGTATTTATTATATTTTTACATATTATGTAATGAATCTTATTATTGTCATGATAATATAAGCTTTTATTTATGTTATTCCTCAATTATTTGTATTCAAACGTCATTCAATTGGTTAGAAAAGTCTTTAACTAAAATATCTTTTTAAATGTTTTATTGATTTATTATTCTAATTATATCTCTTTAATGTCCATGTTTTAAAAATGGGTTTAAGGATTTATTAATATGGACATGAATATTTTATAAGTATTATTTCTTTTAAAACATCAAACTGGTATGGGAGACATTGATTAAAAAATATCAATATTAACTTTATTAAATGGTTTGATAAAGCATTTATTATGTCAATATATTGAAATGATATATTGTGATTATGATATGAAAATGTTATCTTTCCTTTATACATGTCTTTTATATTATTAATATTTTATTGTTATTTGGAATAGTTTATATATATGGGTGGTTCCATGATAAAACTAGGGCGGGGGATCCCATGATAGCTCACCAATGTATTTGGTTATGTGAGAGTGGTAAACGAAAATGTTTCTCCTAAGAGATTTAGGGAATATACAATGTCAGGTATTCCAAATGTAACTCTCTAGGTATCTGTGAATGCTAAAACGTATTTATATTATAGATGCCCCAAATTACCTTTATGATTTATGATTTCTTTTTATTATTCATAAATCTTGTGATTTCATAATGCATGTTATTATTAAAAAGTATGGTTTCATTGATTTGAATTTATTGATTGGATAATTTTTTCATTCCTAATTTTATAACCCTTACTGTGATTTTTATGCTCATCCCATGTTTTGTAATTTCTTTCATTGTACTAAAAGATGAATAGGGTCACATATTGGAACAATGAAATGTTATTTTGTGTAAAAAATGGAAGTAGACATGTTTTTTTTTTATTTTTTATTTTATTAAAAAAATGGATACTGAGAATAAGTTTATACTTTTTAATTTTTGAGATATAATAGTTATTTCCTAATTATATAATGCTCTAAACCCGAAAAGATCCTCAATGAGAATTATTAACTTAATTCAAGATTATGTTATGTTTAAGGACAGGTCCTTATAGTTGGTATTAGAGGTCAGTTTATATTACTTTAGAGGTTAGGGTGTTATTTAAGCCTAAGTGACATAACCATAATGGTTACCATATTAGAAAGAGTCATATTTATTTTAGAGGTGATAAATTATTATTACAATTTGGGGTGCTAAATGAAAGGTATTCAATATCCTTTAAAGATAAAATAATTTATGATTATTTTAGAAGAATTTTTCTCTTTTTTGGAATGATATGAAATTGTAAATTTTTTAAAAATGATCAACACACAAACCGTGTGATATCCCGTCATGTATGAAAAAGATACTGGAATCAAACCCATAACTAAAGTGTGATTGGGATTTATCTCCCACCAATGGACTACGTGAAGTCCCTAGATAGTATGACTAATTCTTTTAGTTAAATGATTTTGTGGATCAAGAATAATTTTATTTGGGATCTTATGTTTTATAAAATATACAACCTTAGTACATGAAAATGACTTGGTGATTATGTGATAATGGTAATTTTGGAAGACATTCTCTCTTTTGGGAACACTATATGCTTAGGGAAAATATAATACAATGGGATTTAATTTGTGGTGTAATGTTTGAAATATTATTTTGGAAGAATCTATGTTTTTAATGTGGACATAAGGTGATTTGGGTGATTTTGGTATATAATTAACCTATAATAGAGAATATGTGAAAAGGTAAATTACACTTTAGTATGAGACATTGATAGTAGTCGATGTTTTTGGAGATATATATCAAGATTTACTTTGAAAGACTATGTGATTAAATCCATCTGAATTTTGGGTTTCAATCATTGTTTGTATTATTTTGAATAATTTTAAGGACAATTGTATATTGAATGGTATTCCTGGATCATGGGGTAATTTTTTTTTTAATTTTAGAGATTAAGAGTTGTATTCCTTTTTATAAATGACAATCCTTTTGGATATTATCTGATCACATACTAACATATTTTGGTTTTGGATAATGTATAAAGATATGGGAAAATATATGTTTTATATTTTATGGATCATGTTATTCTATAAAAAATTATTCTCAAAAAATTTATCTAACCAAGTCATCTTGAATACTCATCGTTTGGAGAAAAGATGAGTTTGTGTTAGAATGTTTGTAAATGATGAAAGCATACATGTCAAGTAATAAAGTTTACTTATGTTCTTATACAATATCATAAATAAATTCTATAACTATTAGAAAATGAAATTAAAACCAAAAGTTATTTTATTTTTCCTATTGGGAAACCATTAACTATTTAACCCATCATGAATTTGTTGTTTTCTTATTGTTACCATTCTCCTAATTATGTATTATATCACTCTCCATCAGAACTTGACACTTAGTTTCTCCTCCATATCCTTGTTTTCATGGAATCTAAGTTTGGGTTATCTCAGGTGACCTTTTTTACTTATATTTATTTCTTTTAATGTGATTGTTTTATTACCTCTTTTTATGATGTGGGACTTTCAATGATGTTTCGAAGACCGATTTTAAAACTATGATGCTGAAATTTCCAAAAGGGGGGAAGGATGTAAAATCCCAGAAAAATAACGAATATGACATTTTCATATTTATTAATATTTTTGAAATAAATGTTAATATTATTTTTAAAGTGGATTCTATATTAAATGGAAGACTTTAAATGCAACAATGGGTTTCTATAAAGTCTTATGTTGCACATCGTGCTCAGTCATACTAAAAAATAATAATATATTATTTTTTTAAATGGTAGTTTACGCCTAGCCATTATAAGAGAGGGAATGAAAATAAATGACTAAAATATTCTTATACATGATAGTTAAATGTTTTTACAATTATCTAATAAAAGATAGATTCTTAAAATGTGAATGAATCTATTTTTAAGCATTAATACTCAAATATTCTTGAAATGGTCGATTTACCGCCTTTTGATGGTGAACTATATTTAAATATAGTTTCGGTCATATTTATATGGTATATTTGAAAGAATAAAATTCTTCTATAGAATCAGGATATAAAAATTTACATTGGGTAATGTTTTGGTGTTTTTCTGAAAGTGATCATTTTAATGAATAGTGAAAAATACTGCATTTTAATTCAAAACTGCCTTTTAATATTTTTTAATTATATACTTATCTTATCTTTTTATATGGTTTAAAAGTTAAATTAGAATATATTTTCACCATTTAATCAAATTTTGGTCATTGGAAGTAATTTCACTTTGAAATTGGAGAAAAACTAGTGTAAAACATTTAATAGTTATTATTTCTTATAAACACGCTTTTTTGTTTTGACAAAGGTAATTAATTTTAAATTTATTAATTAAACTTCTAATTTTTGAATTTGGTAAATTAGAAATTATTTTTGAATTCATAATATCAAATATAACTTAGGCATATTTTTTGGTATTTTTCTGAAAACCTTCAATTTTTTAGGAATAGTGAAAACACTAAGTAGTAGTTAAAAACTGACTTTTTCATTTAAATGAAATTTTACTGATTTAGTGAGTTGAATTTTTAAAATCCAACATACATCGTTTTTATCACTAAGTAGAATGTCTTTCAATAAGATCAAAATAATTTTTGATGAATAGTAATGTTTGACTTTTATTTACTGTGCTTAAAGGTAAATATGGTAATTCAAGGTAAAAATAATATTATAATAATATGAAATTACCTTAAAACATGTACTAACTTTATTGGATGAGTAATAGAAAACAAATACAATCCATAGGTAAGGCTTATGGTTGTTGAAATACATTTGGGTAAGACAAAGGCATTAATAACTGTATATAAAAATATAATAAACATGTATTGTTTTGCTAAAACAATTTTAATGCGGGGTTATATAATTGATATATTTAACTATAAATATTAATTAGAAATCTAAAAAGACTTCCTATATCAGTGCATTTTATTAATAATTTTAAGACATCCAATAATAAAATTATTTATGGCACAATAACGATGTAGCGTATTCCTTAGTGATGAATGATTAAAATAAATAATATTATAAAAATTAAAACAATATCCAAAACCAGTCCAATTTTTATCGGATGATTTTATTTCAAACAAGAGTTATTTTATCATCTACTTTAATAATATTTGGACATTTAGAAACCGAAAATCATTATACAACAATATAATTTTTTCAAAAACTTTTAAAGATCTCCTCCTACCACTACAAAAAAAACTTATACCACCATAAATTTGTTAACAAATAATATATATGTTAGTAAAAATGATAAATTCCAATAGATATCATGTTTTATTGGAATTTAGTTTAAGTACCAACAGTTGTTTTTCCCAACAAATATATCTCTTCATATTGGTCATTTAACAACAATAAATCTTTTACCAACAGTCAAATCTATTACTTTACCATACTAATAACAAATCTTTATTTACCAACACATAAATCTATTATTAATAAAAACTATTACCAAAAAATATTTTTCCATTAATAAAATATGTTACAATACACCATTTAATGATAATAACCAACTAAGATGAACCAAATTTTTTATGTAGATTATTATTTTAGTGATCATAGTTAACATTTAATTTTAGTGGTTTTATTAAAAATATATCATTAATTGATTTTAATTTTCAATTTCTTCCAAGTATCAATAATGATTATATTTTCTAATGATTTTGATTTTATGAGCATTTAGAAAATTTTAATAATAAAATTAAATCACTGTAATATTTGAATTTAAAAAACATAATAAATAAAAATATTATAATCAATAAATTATTAATAAACATAACTGAAATATAATTAATTAAAAATTGATATTATTGAAATTTTATTTTATATTATAAAACAAAAATTTAATTTCAATAAAATTGAATATTATTTATATTTATTATATAAAAATAAATTTACCGTTTTCTCTACTTGAGCATTTAGGGATTCAAACCTATTCCACTATGGGTTCGTTCATTGGAACTGTTTCTTATTCATATATAATAAGGATCCCATTTTCCCCTTTCCCTTGCATTGTTACCTCCTCATATCTAGCCTTAAGCCCCCGATTTTGGTTCTTTCCTGCTGCACTTGCCTATACAGATTCCGCCGCAGAGTGGTGTTTCCGTTTATATGTCACACCCTATCTCTTCACCGGAGATGCCTCTTTTCCATGTTAGTAGTATTTATGTATAGAGCAGCATTGACTTAATATAGTTGTCTTTTTTGTATCCTTTTTTATAGAATTTATTATAACTTTGGTTCGACAGTGGTTTTTGAAGCTATTCTCAAATGGGATTTGAAGGCAATGGTTCTTGGTGTTTGTCTGACCTTCGGTTTCTTCTCTCCTGCTATGTCTCAGATCTTATTGTGTTGAAGCCTGGCGATTTTTCTTGGTGCCGTGTTGATGCTCAACAGTGGATCTGGTACCTAGAAACAATGTTTCTTGGTACACTGATAGGATTGGTGTTGTATATTTGGTTGTTTTTCTCTGGTGATCCTTGGTTCTATTTTTCATTGAAACACTTTCATATTGGTCAGTTTTCACACTTAAGATGACGTTGGTTCTTCTATTTTTATGTTCATTATGACATATTAGAGTTCAATGATATCTGAATGTTCTAAGTTGGTTTGATACTGGTCCTTTTTCTATTTGAGTGATCACACTAGCCACTTTATTCCTCTAATATCATTTTCCAACTATTTCTTTAATTGTAAATGCACTGTTTGATTTTAGTAATTGCGGATGGAATGTAGGGAGAAGTTGAGGCCTTTCTGTTAAAGATAATATATTTAGGCTTAATTGTTGTTTGAGTGAGCACAATAGCCACACTATTCCAATCATCTCAATCCCATACTATGGCTTGAAATGTGAATGTACATCCTAATTTCAAAGAAATAATCAAGCTGACTGGCGATCTGAATATGCGAAGACTACCAAATTATCAGGTTTGGATTTTTCAGCATAAAGGTCATTGGATTCCTTAGTTGTTATCATTTTTCTTGTTTCTGTTATTATATTTTCATGATTAAATGATGATGGGGATGAATGATAATGTGAATTGAATGTTTTTTCAAGCATACCAACATCCCCACACATTGCTTTTCGTGCATTGGTCACTATTTTCTTTCTTGATGACATAGATACAAGATGCTCTTATGAAAAATGGATGTTACTAAGGGATTCTTTTTCTGCTACTCTAATGATGTTATGTGTAGTCTCCAAAATAATCTTTGTGATAGTGTGATATGAAATTTTGTATATGATAAAACGTTTTGTATGATTTTATCACATGCTGAATTCGAAGTCATCTCAAGAATACTCTCTGGACTATTTTATTGATACATGGATTCTTTAAACAGGTAGTTGATTCTTTAAGGCTACTATTGATAAGTTTTTCTTATGAATTTCTAGGAAGTAAAAAATTGCAACATCTTTTTAGACACTATAACAGAGATATATATTTCTGCAGAAATTCTTGGACAATGATATTGTTTACTTCTGTAAATATCATTTTCAATGTTTTGTGTTCCACTTTAAATATTTTTTCCGATAAAACTCATACATGACTTGACCTTTTTTATGCTTATTTCTTTTTCATATATTCAATGTATAAATAATGTAGCGTTATAAAATGTTCTAGAACCCCACTTTTTTACACATTAAAATGTGAGCTTTTTATGGCTTGGATTTAAAAAACTGGGTGTGTTTTTCTGACTAGCACAGTTAAAAAAGATGAATGGAAAAAGGAAAAAAACATGATAATTCAACAGACTATGTGGTTTGATCTGTTTAAATTTTTGTTTAACGATGGCTAGTGACTCTATCCATAGACATCTAAGAAAAAACAATAAAAAGGAAAATGTGTATATAATTCAAATTGTAGAGGATATTTAAAGGCTTTTATTGAATTCAATGCATCACCGTGCCAACTCCTCATGTACCGATAAATTAAAATTTGATATCATAACAAAAAATAAAAAGAAAAAAAATTTAATACAATGTGATAATGTGTTGATAGGTTTAAATAAAAACATATATTGACTTGAAAAATACTAAAAACTGGATCTATCATTTAATTTTGAATAATAGACTAAATCTGAAAGATTTGTTTTTTCCTTTTAGTTTACCAGATCCAATTAAGATGTATGACTACAGAAACGTTTCCCCATATTAATTGGTCTATCTTTTTAACACACCCACAATAAGGCCTATTTAGTGGTTAAAAAAAGAAATCATGTTTCAATTATACTTTTGGAAAAGACAGAATTCCATATTGACCAACAGAGAGTGTATTCTCTTAAAAATATTGTTGGAATCCAGGTGAAGCTATGAATATGCGGAAGGGACTTCAGGTTAACCCTTATTGCTTGAAGATCATTTCATTTTACTAGAACCATGTTTTGATTGTTACCTGTTAGTTTTATGTTTTGTATGTGTGCATTCCTACATGGGTTTTGGAATCTAGATATGAATTTATGGATTATCAAACATAGAGAGTATTTTGAAGATCAATTTTTTTATAACCCCATCTCCTTAATGTGTAATTTTTTCTGTTAGACTTTCTCAATTATTCAGTGTTTGATATATTTTTACTTTATCTTGTCTTTTTTTGTTTACACTAATATTTATACCAATTTATTTATGTTCATATAGGTACTTAAAAAGAGGTTTCAAGGAAATGGGTCAAGTAGTCAATGATTTTGAGACAAAACAAATTGTGTCAGAAGATATGTCCAAAGGTTGCTGATTGAAAATAAGTTTTGTTGTCCAGAATCCGGGTTAAATTCATCATTTCTAATATCATGAGACATCATGATTTAATATTTAACAAGATATTATTTGTATGGCATTTTCCCATGAATATACTGCTTTTTAATTTTCCAATTCACTGACATTTCTTATCAATGTTTGTTATTTTTGCTTCCCATTATTAAGGAAAGACCGTCGTTATGAAGCCACGAGTCTACATATTGAAAATATATCCCATAGATATAGAAATACTATAATCATACTAAATTTGATTAAGGCATGTCACCATGTGTTACTATAATTTTTCTGGGTCCATGCTTTAATAAACTTGTTTTTCAATTATGATATGTGCTGTTAACAATCCTATGAAAAGAGACCCATAGAATATATTCTTCATGTAGAGTTCAGAAGTGCTATTGACATTATCAATAATGATTTATCCTCATGATTGATTAATTTTTCTTCACTATGACCTCAATTGAATTTAGTATTAGTAGATTACAAAATTGAAATCATCGTTACTAGATTATAGAATTTTGAGTTAGGTGAAATTGTCAATTGAAAGTAGTGTCATTATCTATAGTTTTAATCCACTGCTTAGATAATGTTTTTAATTTTTATCATGCATTGATATTTTTGTAATCATGGTCATGGGTTGTTTTCTATTGTTGTGGTTATTTTGTTGTTTTGATCATTGGTTATGCTTGTTATTTTTCTATTATTATGGAGGATGATAATTATAGAGGTTGTTGCAGTAACTTGTTATATCTTCTTGTTGTGTTCATTGGTTTAATAATATTCTAGTTATTGATATCATGGATTATTATTTTTATATCATATGTTTATATTAGAACTATTTGGTAATTCCAATGTTTGGATGCTCAACAGGCTGTGTGTGATGGTGGTTGTATAAAGTAGAGGGATATCGTGTTAGGTACGGCTTCAAACATAAAGGGTGTTCCACTAGAATCAAAGGGTTGGTGATGTTTTTTTTGTTTAGTTCCACTATATCATATGATATATTGTGTGAAGTGCTGGGAATTCCAGCTCTAGTTTCTTTTGTGGTTGGTTCACATCAAGTGGTCCAGAGAGCATCAAGTCATATCCCTTATATGTTTCTTTATTATTACTACTACTCTGTGATAATTTCATGATTTTTTTGTGGATTGGTGCTAAAAATATAGGTTAGTAGTGTACATTTTCGTAGACTGCCACTTGTGTGTGCCAATCGAATGTCTTGTCAAGGTACCTTCTTTTGTTGGTATCATTTTGATTTATGGTATCATTTTTACTATTATTAGGGTTTGGGGTTCTCATGCCATTGTTCATTCATAAAAGATCTAGTTTCTTGAAAGAGATAGTATGCTCATTTCCCAATTCATGGTTTATTCAAAGTTTTTATATTATACATTTTCCAAAACAAAACAGTCTAATTTCAATGAATATGGAGAGGTGTAGTAGTTTTTATTTTTTTATTGTAGGTGTAGACTGGTGGAACTAATGTTTTAGATGGACCGAATGTTGCAGCGATAGAGGGTTGTGGTTGTTTGGGACTCTTCTTAAGTCATTATAAGAGTTCGCTGCATCACACCTATTGTATGGTGGAAGCTTCCACTAACATCTCATTGAAAACATAGAGGTTGTTTCTTCCCCCCATGTATTATTTTTCACCAATAAACCAGGTTGGATAGATCGCCACATTTTCGGTCTTGTTAAGATTCAGTGGCGATTCATAAATGTCTCTATATTAATTTTATGGAACCTATTTAAAATTTTAATATTATTTCTTTGAAATGAGATCCATCATGACGTTTGATGATTTATACTCCTTTTTGTTTCCCATGTCAGATAGTGTATAAATAGCCTCCAACAACAAGTGTATAAAAGGTCAATTTCTTATATCCACAAGTGACTATCGTTTCATTGACTTCTGCTTCTATCCATAGGTAAAAGAAAAGTGAAAATTTCTTATATCCCCAAATACAAAAAAAGAGACCAGCAACAAATATACAAAAAATGGATCTACTTGGTGAACTATGATAGTGATGACCATCTCATAGACGTCTACGTCTACTTTCACCCACAAGTAGAAGGACGATAAAAGGGACCAGTATGAATGTGGTCACTAGATTGAACGAGGATAGTGAAATATGATGTATGAGATGGAAATGTCCAATTATGTTTGAATATGTTTTTTCAAATAATGTTTTTGTTTGTTTTAGTTTTGTACAACATAATTTTATAATTTATCTATAATGAATATATTATATATAGTAATTTATAAATATAATAAAAAATTTTACCAACCATTATTAGAATATCCATGTATAATAAATATATTAAATAAATTATAAATATATATTTACTGTTGTATTTATTGTAATATTATTTATAATATTATTAATGGAAAGATAAATGTTGGTAATAAAAATTGGGAACATCTACGAAAGAGGCACGCTCACAAAAATGAAAATATATTAAACCCACTGGATCGAAGACCTGACCCCACGACCTAGTCTAAAATCCCTCACCCTTACGACTCCAGGTGGTGAGGGTGGGGGGTAGATAAATGTTGGTAATAATATTCACAATAGATATATTCAACATATGAATATGTTGCTAAATATTTTAACCAACATATGTATTATATGTTTGTATTATTAAAATTACAACAAAACTATTTTATCTATCGCAATAAAATTTAGCGAGAGTTTTTACCAACAATTTAGTGACAAGAAATTTTTTGTTGGTAAAATGTTTTTTCAACAGAAAATGCACATTTACCAACAGATATACCCCTGTTGGAAAAAACTAATTATTTTGTAGTGTCCCTATTATAAAAATCTCTAAACTCTAACCCATTACTCACACTTCTCAAGACCCTTGGCTTGTCCATCATCTTCCTAAATAATCCATCAATATCCATATCTTCCACCTAGAATCCTTACCTTAGGCAGAAGGCACATCAAGAAATCCTTTTGCTTCTAACCAAAGGGAGTTACCTGATTTAAAGGTAACATCTTCTCTTAAGTTCTTTTCTTTTCTTTAACTTCTCTAACCCTCTAAAATATTTTTATTCCATTATTTTATAACAACACCAGTATCCTAAATATACTAGGTTTTTTTATTATAAGGATTCAAACTACACTTACAAACACGTCTATCTAATGGGTAAAGAACATACTATTTCTCTGGACGGTGAATTATAGCCTTACTAAATTATAATTGTCTAATATTATAATACCACCTCTTATTGTGGCCATTATGATCTCAGTTTATTTATATTTGATTTATATTATATTTTTATTGTCTATATAATACTTTATTTTTCATTAATAGCATACCTTTGTGGTTCCCAAAATGGGAAAACACGATAATTTCATTTGAGGAAGTACGGACAACCGCCCCATCAAAGTTATATGACTCGTTTATGATATACGTGGAATGTATAATGGGTGGAGTTAATCAAATTATGTATTATATTATAATGGAATTATAATATTTCTATTCATATTTATTTTTTCATTCCCTTAAATATGAAATAGAAAATAAAGAATCGTTTATGCGTATGTAAGGCTTACCGTCTCCATGAATTGTGCACTTCATTTCATATCTCCAAATGTTATGTAATATTAAAAATACATACATATACAAGATATATATGATATGTATGATATATAAATCATGAATATCATTCTATTGATAATATAATTTTTACCACATGTATAACATGTAGTAATAAAATTTCATTTTTGACTCAAGCACCAAAAATTAACCAAACGACCATTATTAACTGAAATGATTATATAATTTGTATAACATGGTAATAAGTGATATAAAAGGAATAATTAACTTGAAAAAGGTTCTTCAGTATGTATAAATTAACATTATTTTATTATTCTAAATATTAAAGAATTACGGGTCATGTCGGACACGACGATATGAGTTTCTTATATCTCTTTTAATTCTGTGAGAATTCTATTGTTGCCAACATATTTATTTCATGTGTGGTATTGGGTACATCAACATGATATATATTATCATGATTCCATTTATATTCATGGTATTATGTGTTTCATTTTGTTTTATTAACTTTTGGTTATAAGACTCGATTGATTACAATGTGGTAAGGGGTTTTCATCTCACTCTTTATTCATTTGAGATTCATGCTATATATTCCACTATTTCTTTTTTTGTGGTGTATATACTACCCATTAATGTATAATTTATTTAAAATACTTTAATTTATGGGTATTTACATCTTAATTGTATGATCCTTCCTTCATGGGGTGTATGTTTCTTAAGTTACCAAATCGATAAGGGAACCATTCACCACATTATTTTTTTAAGAAAGGTGAGGAAATGCATTTATATTAAATAAAAAGTAGGAAGTAAGACAAGATGGAGGGGAATGGGGTCATACAAGACCTAAAGCCCTCATTCAAAAGAAAGCAGTTTAGTAATCAAAACCAATAGGATCATATTCATCATAATCCCAATCAGACTCATCCTCTAATGGACTGAAAATATTACATTGAACCTTTCTTCTGCTTGAGATAGATCTAGTACTCATAATGGGTTTCAAGTGCGAGAAGTCCTTCCTTGGTCTTTCCTACTTCAAAGGTGCCGAAGAGAAACCTTCAACAATCTCCTTTCCTTTATCAGCAGCATCTCGGTATGATTTTTTCTTCGGGATTTTTCATTATCTGTGTCATTCCAACTGCCCCCAATTTTGTTTAATCTCCACTACGTGTTGAGATCATCAATAAACTTAGAGAATGCAATAACAGTGCCATAAGCCACCAAGTTAGTACAATAAGGAACCAAATCCATCATCTTATTCTCTTCATGTCCATCAGATCTATAAGGGACAATCTCATGCCCTGCCTATTCCATAGGCCTGTCACGAGATATCTGTATCACCTTATCCTGACAATGAGGATCTTCCAATTTATTTTTTACACTGCCAGGCTATAGATCAGCATGCTCCTGCACTGGATTAGCACCAACAGTATTAATCTCATGCATAAACCCTTTCTCTTCAAACACATCCAAATGACCAGCATCATCATCCATGCATTCTTGCAGAGCGCTGGAGGATCCTGCCTTGTATTGAATTTTTGTAGCTTCTTGCATACCTGCTGGTTGTGACACGTGATAGAACTAAAATTAACCATTCCATTCACCACACTCTTTTAGACAAAGACTTATTTTATGTCATGGATTTTAATTTCCATTTTCTTATATTGGGATATGTTCTTCTATATCCTTATTTTGGTAAATTTTATGTCCATGTGATCATAAAACCATTTGTCTTTCCTTAATTTATTTTTTGAATTTTAAAGCAACACCATTAGGATGTCGAATTTCTATAAGATAACTCCTTAACAAAATTTCAATTCACTGGGTTAAACTTATATATCTTGATTATTTAATGACATGAATATTCATAAATTAACTCTGATTTTATTACAATTAATCTCCACTTATATTTCGTGTATTCATATTTTTCACACATAATTACGTCATTGATTTGTCCTTAATATAACGATATGATCTTTTCAAGGGACATTTTCTCAATTTACATTCCATTGAGAAATATTTTTTGTTATACACCAATACACTTTTATTTGGTGTATATACTTCCATATAACATATTATATAATGAATCACCTTATTATCATTATTATATAATCATTAATTAATGTTATTCCTCCATTACTTGTATTCAAGCGTCTCTCATTTTGTTAAGAACTATTTAACTAAAATATCATTTTAAATGTTCTAAAGATTTACTATTATAATAATTTTTCATTAATTTCCAAGTATAAAAAAAGATTTTAGAGATTTAATTTTATGGACATGACCGTTTTGAAAGTAAAATTTCGTTCAAAAGCTTTAATGTGGAATGATACACTTTGATTCAGAATTCTATTTATTAAATAGTTTAAATGGTTTTATAATGCAATGATTAAATTAATATGTCGAAATGATATATTGTGATTTCCTTGAGAAAATATTATATTTACTTTATGAATGTTTTATGTGTTATGAATATGTTATGGTTATTGGAATTTGTTTACGTATACAGGTGGTTCTATGGTAATCCTAGGGAGGGTGAGCCCAAGATAACTCTCCAATGCATTGGGTAATGTGACAGAGGTAAACGTGAATGATTCTCTAGAGAGATTTAAAGAATATTGTGTGATGGGTATTCCAAATGTAACTCCCTACATAGCTGTGAAATCTACAATTTATGTATGTTATGGATACCACAAGTTACCTTTATGATTTATGATTTTTGTGTACTATTCATAAATATTTTTATTTCAAAAGGTATGATATGATTAAAAAGTATGGTTTAATTGATTTGTATATATTAATGGGATAATGTTTTCTTTCTTTATTTTATAACCCTTAATGAGATTTTTATGCTCATCCCATGTTCTTAAATGATTTCCATATGACTTAAAGATGAATCGGGTCAAGGATGGGATCAAGGAAAAGTCATGCTAACTCGAACATAGAACTAGACAAGTTTCTTTTTTTATGAGTTTTTATTTTAGGAAAAAATTTAAATTGGGAAGAAGTTTCTAATTTTTATCTTTTGAGATGTAATAGTTATGTCCTAATAAGTTAATGCTCTAAACCTGAAATGACCCTCAATGTGAATTATTCAATTAATTCTAGATTACGTAATGTTTAAGGTTGGGTCCTTATATTTGGTATCAGAGGTAAATTTAGATAAATTTATAGTTTAGGGAATCATTTAAGAATATGTGACATAACCATAATGGTTAGACTATAAGAAAGAGTCGTAGTTATTTAAGAGGAGATAAATGGTTATTACATTTTGTGGTGAAAAATGAAAGGTATTGGATATGCTTCGAGGTTAAAATATATTATAGTTATTTTTGATGAATTTGCCACTTTTTTGGAATGTTTTGAAATTGTATAGTTTTTAAAATAGGAAAACACGCAAACCGTGTGACCACACATCTTGTCGGATAATGCTACAAGAATTCAACCCACACCCAAAATGTGATTTGGATTTATCACCTACCACTCGACTACGTGATGTCACTAGTTAGTATGACTATTTTTTAGTTAAATGATTTTATAGATCATGAATATATTTATTTTGGATCTTATGTTTTATAAAATGGTCATCCTAATTATAGGAAAATTATTTGGTGATTGAGTGATAAAGGTTATTTTGGAAGACATTCTTTCTTTTGGGAACACTATATTTTTAAGAAAAATATAATTCTATGGGATTTAATTTGTGGAAAAATGGTTGAAATATAATTTTGGAAGGATCTATGTTTTTATTATGTACATAAGATGATTTGGGTTATTTATGGAAATTATTAACCTATTATATAGAATATGTGAATAGGTTAATTACACATCAGTATGAGACTTTAAGAGTAGTTGATGATTTTGGGGATAAATATTCACATTTAATGTGGAAAACTATGTGATTAAATCCTTCTGAGTTTTGGTTTTCAATATTAGTTTGGATTATTTAGAACAATTTTGGAAAAACTTCTATATTGAATGGTATTTCATGAAATTTGGGTTGATTTTGTTTAATTTCAAAGATTAAGAGTAGTATTCCAAATTATAAAGGATTATCTATTTGGGGATTATTTGATCTCATTATAACCAATTTTGGTTTTGGTTAATGTATAAAGATAGAGAAAATATATGGTTCATATTTTATGGATCATGTTATTCTCTAGAAGTAGATTCTATATATTTTTATGTGACCAATTCAACTAGAATACTCATCATTTGGAGAAAATATAAGTTTGTGGTTGAAATTTTATAAGTGCTAAAAGTCTACATGTCAAATAAGTATGTTCCATTATGTTCTTATTCAATCTCACAAATAAATTCTCCAACTTTATAGAAAGGTACATAAAACAGAAATGTTTTCAAGTTACTTTTCTTACTAGGAAACCAAACACTATTTAACCAATCAAAATTTTTTGGTTTTCTTGTTTTTAACTTTCTCATAATCATGTTCTCTTTCATTATGCATCAAAACCTGACACTTAGTTTCTCCACCATATCCATGTTTTCATAGAATCTAATTATGGGTTATCTCGGGTGACATTTTTACTTAACATTATTTCTTTTTATGTTATTGTTTTATTTACTCCTTTTCCGATGTGGGACTTTCAATGATGTTTCCATGACTAATTTTTAAATTGTTAGGATGAAATTTCCCAATGGGCGGGGAAGATATAACATCCAAGGGAAATAATGAACATGAAATGTAAATATTTGTTAATATTTTTTAATTAAATATTAATTTTATTTTTAAAGGGTATTCTATAATCAATGGTGTACATGAAATGCAACAATGGGTTTTTATAATGTGTTTGATAATACCAAATAGAGCTCTTTACTTGAAGTGATTAGAATATATTGTTTCTCACGAGCCTTCATCAACCTGATAAAAAACATTCTTGAATCGTCACGGCTGTCCATTCTCATCAATGATGTTCCTAGAGTATTTTTTCCTTTCACGAGGGGAGTGAGGCAAGTGATCTGCTTTATGGAATAATTTTTTCCATTATGGAGGACTATCTAAGAAGATGCATCAATGACCATGCTCACATGGACCTCTACAAGTGAATTAAGGCTGGAATAAATTTTCATGCTCCATCCCACCTTTTGTATGCAGAAGATATTCTATTGTTTGGTCAACCCACCATGAGGACTATATCCACACTTAAAGCCTTATTCAATCACTATGAGGAGGTAGAGGGATATACAATCAGCAGGGATACATTCTTCATGGTATTTGGTAATGGAGTTATGGAATGAAAGATAAACATGATCAGAAAGTATCTTGGTGTAAAGAGGGAATACTTTCTATTTCAATACCGTGGTGTGCCCTTGTTCTGGGGGAATGTAAAGAAGAAATTCCTACAGAATATATATGCGGGAATCAACAATAAACATGCTAGTTGGAAAAGAAAGGCCAAGTCTATGGCTTGCAGGGTTTTTCTAGTCAACTTAGTGATCACCTCAAAATTTGTCTACTCCTTATCATTGTATAGATGGACCAGAGGCCTCATTAAAGAAATTCAAAACATGATTCATAACTTCATCAGGATAGAGTCAATTCATGAGAATAAATTGGTCACAGTTGCATGGATAGAGTGCATCATGATGGTTGAATTCAGAGTCCTTGGTGTCAAAGACCTCAAAACATTCAATGATTGCTAGATTTGGAAATTTACAAGGAGTATTTTATCCGAGGAGTGTTCGGATGACATCCTTGTATAGAGATTATCAAGAAGACTGCGTGATGGTTACAAATATTACATTTCATTTTCAGTCTGGTCATCCCTAAAACATACTATTGTGAATATAATGCATGAAACAAAATGGTTGGTTTGTTGAACCTCCACTCTTAATTACTATAATACGAACTGTCTTGAGAATCCACTTCAAGACATGGTTCTGAAACCTGATATTGCACGAATCTGCAATTTAGAGATCCTTCTTCATTTGAAATCTTCAGAAATTATAATTCCCTCCCAAGCAGAAAATGAAATTTTATCCTACAACTTCATGGACTGTGATACTTTAATTTGGAAACACAGCTTAACTGGGATATTCAACTATCGTGACTGTTACTATCATTAATGTGGGGGTTCCTACCACCCACATTGTAACGCCTCGACGCCAGTTACCTAGAGTCGGTGCGTTATTGCGTAACATTGGCATGATCACAAAAGATCAAGTCTCGAAAGACCAATTAGTTTAGTAGCCTTGTAGACACTAGATACATTCATATGTCTTACATTACATCAAAAAGTAAAACAAAACTACAACAAAATCTTGTCTTCATATCCCCTCATACTATCCCTGCAGGTCATTCCTAAAATACTTCTTCACATCCTTGAAAAATTAAAACATTGAAAGGGGTGAGCTCAAATGCTCAGTAAGGATAACAATATTGCAGAAGCTTTCATAAATAATCATTAACATTTAGGGCAATGTATAACTAAAACAAAAGCCTTTTCAAACATGAACGTCAGAATAATATGGAAAAAATAAAATTAAATAATTTCATTTACTTACTCACATGGATATTCTACTAGTCGAATAATCACATGCAATATCAATAACCACTTTTATAATGATGGAATGCATAATGCCAGACTATAATAACCACGTAACCAAGGCCTCGTGCCAAGACTACAAATAATATTTTGTCAAGGCCTCTTTACAAGACACTTGTTTGTCTCATGAGACCTGCCGATGCATTGAGGAGCTATTGCGGGCTCCACCCGTCACTTATTAAGTCCAATGCATTCCTCATATGAACAAGTTTAAACATATCATAAACCATAATATAATCGTATCACAAAAAACATGCATAAAGGAAACATAACATTTCCACATTTAAATCGCAAGATATCAATTCAACACATTGATATAATAAAAACAATTTAAAAACCATTTTCATTACCAAAATAAAAGAAAATTAAAACTTTGTATTTATTTTTCATTTTAAAAAAAAGTTATGGCCTGTAGAGGATGCCGAAACACAAATAATCATCACAACAGCGTAGAAGTCGTTGTCGCCGCATACATAAGACAAAAAAATTCCTTTTGTCTTTTAGTAAAATAGTTTGTAAAAATATTCCTTTTGAATAACAGTCAAAGTCAATGGGGTTTATACACTGTATAAAAGAATGTTGTGTATAAAACAAAATATGCCTCAATGAAAGGAGATAGAGACGAATACCCTTAAAAAGATAATTTTTTAAATAAAGTAGATCTATTATGTGTATTCACTATAAGTACACATAAATAAAGTACAAATAAAATATAGGACAAAATAATATCATGACATAATTTGAATTTAGGAGATTAACCCAAACAATGGAAATTGAGTTAAGAAGTTCCCTTACCTCGAGTCCGACTTGAATCAGTCATTCTTTAACCTACTGAATAATAAACTAGAGTTAATTTATTTTTGCGTAAGAACCTTTTACAAGTTCATTATTCCTTTTATATCACTTATTAACATGTTATGAACATTATGTAATTATTTATGTTAATAACGGTCATTTTGTCGATCTTTGGTACTTGAGTCAAAAATAAACATCATATAATTACAAGTTGTTCATGTGGTGAAATATCCATTATATCCAGCATTATATACAGGATTTAGATATCTTAATATCATATATATCTAGTATATAAATTCGTTCCTAATATTACGTAACATTTAGAGGTAAGAAATGAAATGCACCGTTCATGGAGACGGTAAGCCGTACGTACGCATGAATGCTACTTTCATTTCTATTTCATATCTAATGGAATGAAATAATAATTATATAAAGGTATATTATAATTCCAGTATAATATATATAATATCACTTACACCATCCTTTATACATCCCACATATGGCATTAACGATTCAAATCACTGTGAGGGGGCGATAGTCCGCAATTCCTAAAATGAAGATATCGTGTTTACCCATAATGGAAACCATAAAGGTATGCCATAAATAAAAAATAGATAAGCTTAAGTATAATATAAACATATTATATACCATATATAAATATAGTGACATCTTAATTGCCACCTTTTAAGGTGTTATATGAGTGTTGAACAATCATCGTTTCGTGAGGCAGAAATTCACCATCCACAGAAACAGTATGTTCTTTAACCATTACATATTGTTGTGTGTAAGTGTAGCTCGAATCCTTCTTATATATAAATCATAGTATATTGATGAAACTTGTGTTGTTACTAAATAAATGAATAAAAGGAGTTTAAGGGGTTGGATAAGCAAAATAATACAAAATAATATAAGAGAAGACATTACCTTAAAATCGGGTAACTCATTTTTATTTGAGCCAAAGGCTTCCTTGGGAAGAATTCTGCCCAAAGTGAGGATTCTAGGATTAATATAGGGAAGTTGAGAGAGTATTTGGGCAGAGGTTGTCCGAGCCAGAACGATTTGAAGGTGTGAGTATGGTGGTAGTGGTGGGGGCCTTTTATAAGAGGAGAGGAGGGCACTCTTGGAAAGTCATGAAGTGTTACTTTATTATATAATGAGTTTCAGATTTTAAAGGTCCCACACTTATATATTTAGAGGATATGGTGATAAGGGTTATAAATATACTTATCCAATAGCTTTTTGACAAGTTTAAGTCTTAGAGTTTACATTTTCTTTTCATTTTATTTAAATCGTTAATTAATGAGGTAATCGATGCATCATCATGGTATCATAAAATATTTAATTTATTTAATGTATAAAAATTATAAAAAAATATCATGATGTTGGAAATATTTTTGGATTTCCAATGAATATTTTTAGTAGAAAATTTACCTTATATAACCTCATGTAACAATTTTTTAGTAAAAAAACTCATGTTTGGGACGATTTTATTTTTACAATAAATAAAATGTTATTATTGTCATTTTCGTACCCAAGTGGCTCAATGGGGTCCCCAAGTTGACCCATGGATTTTCTTGGTCGGCCACGACTCATCCAATAAGGGTAGGATGAGTATAAAGGTATTTTCATATTTTTATAATATCATTTTTACCTTAAATTTCACTAATTACCTTTAATCGTGATTAATTAAACTTAAAAGTTACTATTCAACAAAAAAATTATTTTAATCCAATTGAACCACATTTTACTTCTTAATTACAACCATGTATGTTGGATTTTTGATAATCAAATGACAAAAGTGGTAATGTTTCATTTAAATGAAAAATCAGTTTTTAACTACCACTTAGTGGTTTCACTATTCATCAAAAATTGAAGTTTTTCAGAACAATGCCAAAATTTTACCCTAAGCTATAATTGATATTCCAAATTCAAAACTGATGTATATTTTACAAAATTACAAACATATATGTTTCATTAATTAATTTTATAATTAATTCCCGCTGTCACAACAAATAGCGTGTCTTTAAGAAACAATATATATCAAAAGACTGACAATTGTTTATGTCCAATTTCAATGTGAAATTAATTCTAATGACCACCATTGGATAAAATGGTAAAAATATATTCTAATTATACTTTAAAACCACTCAATAGTATAATTTATCACTATAAATTATTTTTATTAAAAAAGATGTTTTTAAGTATTTTTCACTATTCATAAAAAATTGGAATTTCTCAGAAAAATACAAAAAATTCAACATATGCTTATTTCGATATTCCAATTCCAAAAATGATATCCATTTTGAAATATAATATATATATAATTTTGAAAAGTGGGTATTACTATTCATAATGGCTATTTTGATTGGTCGTGGTGTGTTAGAATCTAGAACATGCGTACAATGCAAGCTATTGCATTATTGAAAGAGAAACATATCGTGGAAGCACGGGGTGTTACATTCTCCCCCCTTCAATAAATTGTGTCCTCTAAATTTAAAATTTTTTCTTTGAAAATAATAGGTTGAAAATAGAAAATACCTTTTTGGAAAACCCATATCGGAAATAAGGTTAATAAAAATATAATTTTAAAAGAAAGAAAGATAAGTACAAAGGTCACCTGAGATAGCCCATACTAGGATTCTATGAAAATATGGATATGGAAGAAAAACAAACCATCAAGGTCTGATGGAGAGTTGTAGAAAATAGGATTAGCATAATGTTAACCACAAGAAAATCAAAAACTTGTGATTAGTTAAACGGTCATTGAATCCCCAGTTGGAAAAGTTAACCGGCAACGTTTTTCTTTTAAGTTAACTTTTATAAAGTTGGGTAATTTATTTAGGAGATTTACTAAGAACGTAAGGGAATATACATAATTGTCATGTTGACTTTAATTATTTAAAAAAAATTACCAAAAATCCATCATTCACTTTAAAAGGTAATAGAATTCAAAAATATTCTATTTATCAAAATTGCATAAGGTTTAAAATATTAACACATAACATTTAGATTAGGAAAACATTTTGTAATAACCAGGGAATTCCTGTAGGATAGTGGTAGGTAATAAAGGCCTCTCGCACTATGGTTGTGGGTTCGATTCCTGCAGCATTGTCCGACGCGACGGGTTATCCCCCGACCTGCAGGTTGTCCTTTTCCTAAAAATATAGTATGATAATATTCTAAAAGTAATCTTCAGAAATGTTTTAACCTTGAACAATACTATCCAAAGTTCAACTTAATCCATTCCAACCTTTATAGTTATCCAAAATACCTCTACCCAAACATTCTCTAAAAGGTCTCTAAATTCCAAAATCAATTATAACATCAGATTCCCCAAACAATGTAATGTTTTTGTTATTGTCACATACCAAAAATATGATTACCTACATCATATTAAAACCTAAATGAAAACAACAATTACTGAATTACAATCCTTATATATATCACATTATTCTTATTACCAGAATATAATCCTTGTTTCCAAAAGCACCAATACATTAATTATTCCACTTCAACTGTAGTAACAACATAAGATTTTCCTTGATCCCTTGGACTTTTCGAAGGTAAGGTTCCATGATGCTTAGGATATTCATTTGAATAATACCCCATTTCCCCACAATTTTAACATTCAACATTGATAGCCTCTTTCTTTCCCTTGCAATCATGAGCTTGGTGACCTTTTCTCCACATTTATAAAAAACTCCCATTCCTTTTAGGCTTGTATAGGGGTGATTCTTCCCACAATTAACGCATAATGGAAAATCCTTCTTTCCCTTTTTCCCTTTATCTGTCTCTTGTTCCACCATTCTCTTCTTCTCTTGCTTCACTTTATTGTCATAAGATTTAGATAATTCCTTTTCTGTCTTGATAGCACATGAGACTATATCTTCGTATGTTGAGAAATATTATGATATTAATGCTCGATGGGGAAATGATTTTAACCCCTCAACGAAACGATCGATCTTACTTCTTGGGTTACGTATATAATCTGCAGCATGCCTTGCTAACCTTATAAAGTTAACCTCATACTTTGCGACATTCTCATCCTCCTTCTGCCTCAGACTCAGAAAGGATCTTTCCATATCTACTCGATGGTCACGAGGGAAGTATTTTTCTAAGAAAATCTCTTTGAACTCCCTACATTACATATTTGATACTTCATCATCTTCCTTTGTGTTTTGAATCTACGACCACCATTGATCGGCATCTCCAGTGAGATGGTAAACTGCCATGATGACCTTCTCCCTTTCTCTACTCCCCAAGGCATGGAATATTTTCTCTACAGAGTGTATCCATTTCTCAGATACTAATGGATTTTTACCCCCATTAAATGTTGGTGGTTGTTGCCTCATGAAGAGGTCTAAAATTGATCATCTATGTTGCAGATCAGGGTGCTCCATACGAGTAAGGTTATTATTCATAACCTAAGTGAGTTGTCCCAGTATGGTGATAAGGTGATCATAACCAGTTGTATCACCAGCTCCACTATAATTATCTTGAGCAGGAGGGAAATCCCTACATGGAGTGCGTGCATTGATACGGTTTCCATTCCTCCCACTAGGCACCATTTCTAAACAATGGCATAAACAAGATTAGTTTATGAATCAAAATACATAATTACAAACTTGCAAAACACTTAACATAAATTGAAATATTTATGGATATAATCCATAATCCTAATAAATGTTTTCTTTGTGGAAGTATATACTCATAAACCCTTCATAATGGTTTGTCAAGAAAATGATAATTATCCTAAGCATATCCCTCGGGAGTGTCGTAACCAAGAGTGTAGCAAGGCCCGTTGTCGTGCATCAGTTCCCGTTCGAGTCTAGCTCAAAGCGGTGTTTTCGGGTTTAACCCCTAGGTACATCTGTGCCATAGCCACCTCTACCTGCTCGTATCCAGATAGGGATGTATTGCTCAGAAAACTCATAAAATCTCTATAATACCAAAATTCTAGGAAGTTCTTCTATACTAATCCTGAAAGTTTATCTTAGGTCTATGTGCTTTAATCAAAATTTATCTAAATCTAGCTTCCAAGGTTAGTACTAAACTGCCTCTGATACCAACTGTAACGCCCCGACCCCAGTTACTCAGAGTCGGTGCATTATTGTGTAAAATTGGCATGATCATGAAAGATCATGTCTCGAAAGACCGATTAGTTTAGTATCCTTGTTAACACTAGATACATTCATACGTCTTGCATTATATCAAAAAGTAAAAAAAAACTACAACAATAGCTTGTCTTCATATCCCCTCATACTATCCCTGCAGGTCATTCCTAAAATACTTCTTCACAACATGGAAAAATTAAAACATTGAAAGGGGTGATCTCAGATGCTCAGTAAGGATAACAATATTGAAGAAGATTTCATAAATTATCATTGACATTTAGGGAAATGTATAACTAAAACAAAAGCCTTTTCAAACGTGAACTTCAACATAATATGGAAAAAATAAAATTAAATAATTCCATTTACTTACTCACATGGATATTCTACTATTCGAATAATCACATGCAATATCAATAACCACTTTCATAATGATTGAATGCATAATTCCAAACTATCATAACCACGTAGCCAAGGCCTCATGCCAAGACTACAAATAATATTTTTTCAAGGCCTCCTGACAAGACACTAGTTTTTCTAATGAGACCTGCCGATGCATCGAGGAGCTATTTCGGGCTCCACCCATCACTTATTAAGTCCAATGCATTCCTCATATGAACAGGTTTAAACATATCATAAACCATAACATAATCGTATCACATAAAACAAGAATAAAGGAAACAAAACATTTCCACATTTAAATAACATGATATCAATAAAACACATTGATATAGTAAAAACACTTTAAAAACCATTTTCAATACCAAAATAAAAGAAAATTAAAACTTTGTATTTATTTTTCATTTAAAAAAAAGTTATGGCCTGTAGAGGAAGTCGAAACACAAATAATGGTCATAGCGGCAGAGAAGTCGTTGTCGCCACATATGTAAGACAAAAACATTCCTTTTTTCATTTAGTAAAACTCTTTGTAAAAATATTCCTGTTGAATAAAAGTAAAAGTCAAAGGGGTTTATACACCGTATAAAAGAAAGTTTTGTATAAAACAAAATATGCCTCAATGAAAAGAGATTGAGACGAAGACCCTTACAAAGATAATTTTTTAAATAAAGTAGATCTATTATGTGTATGCACTATAAGTACACATAAATAAAGTACAAATATAAGAGAGGAAATAATAATATCATGACATAATTTGAAAGTAGGAGATTAACTAAAAAAATGGAAATTGGGTTAAGAAGTTCCCTTACCTCATGTCCGACTTGACTCGATCGTTCTTTAACCTCCCGAATAATAAACTAGAGTTAATTTATTTTTTCTTAAGAACCTTTTACATGTTCATTATTCCTTTTATATCACTTATTACCATGTTATGAACATTATGTAATTATTTATGTTAATAACGATCATTTTGTCGATCATTGGTACTTGAGTCAAAAATAAACATCTTATAATTACAAGTTGTTCATGTGGTGAAATATCCATTATATCCAGAATTATATTCATGATTTAGATATCATATATATCATATATATCCAGTATATACATTCATTCATAATATTACGTAACATTTAGAGGTAAGAAATGAAATTCACCGTTCATGGAGACGGTAAGCCGTACGTACGCATGGACACTACTTTCATTTCAATTTCATATTTAATGGAAAGAAATCATAATTATATAAAGGTATATTATAATTCCAGTATAATATATTTAATATCATTTACTCCATCCTTTATACATCCCACATATGGCATTAATGATTCAAATCACTTTGAGGGGGCGGTAGTCCGCACTTCCTAAAATGAAGATATCCCGTTTACCCATAATGGAAACCATAAAGGTATGAAATAAATGAAAAATAAAGAAGCTCAAGTAAAAAATAAACATATTATATACCATATATAAATATAGTGACATCTTAATGGCCACCTTTGAAGGTGTTATATGAGTATTGAACAATCATCGTTTCGTGTGGCAGAAATTCACCATCCACAGAAACAGTATGTTCTTTAACTATTATATATCGGTCTGTGTAAGTGTAGCTCAAATACTTCTTATAACAAAATCCTATTATATTGATGATACTGGTGTTGTTACAAAAGAAATTAATAAAAAGATATTAAGGGGTTGGAGAAGCAAAATAAAACAAAATAACATAAGAGAATACATTACCTTAAAATCAGGTAACTCTTTTTGATTTGAGCTAAAGGCTTCCTTGGGATAAATTCTACCCAAAGCGAGGCTTATAGGATTATGAGAGAGAAGTTGAGAGAGTATTTTGGGCATAGTTTTGCCGAGAACAAAGGATTTGAAGGTGTGGGTAAGGTGGTAGTGGTGGGGGCCTTTTATAAGAGGAGAGGATTAGCACTCTTGGAAAGTCATGAAGTGTTACTTTATTATATAATGATTATCGGATTTTAAAGGTCCTACACATATATAATTCGAGGATAAGGTTATAAGGGTTCTAAATATACTCATACAATAGGTTTTTGACAAGTTTAAGTCCTAGATTTTACATTATCTTTCATTTTATTTAAATCGTTAATTAATGAGGTAATCACTACATCATCATGGTGTCATAAAATATTTAATTTATTTAATGTCTAAAAATTATAAAAAAATATCACGTTTTAGGAAATATTTTTGGCTTTCCAATGAATATTTTTAATATAAAAGTTACCTTATATAACCTCATGTAATAATTGTTTTAGTTAAATGACTCATGTTTGTGACAATTCTATTTTTACTTTAAATAAAAAGTTATTATTGACATTTTCTTACCCAAGTTGATCAATGGGGTCCCCAAATTGACCCATGGATTTTCATGGTCGGTCATGACTCATCCAATAGGGGTAGGACAAGTGTAAAGGTATTTTAAAATTTTTATAATATGAATTTTACCTTAAATTTCACTAATTACCTTTAATCGTGATTAATTAAACTTAAAAATTACTATTCACCAAAAAATTATTTTAATCCCATTGAACCAAATTTTACTTAATAATGACAACCATGTATGTAGGATTTTTTATAATCAAATCATAGAAGTGGTAATGTTTCATTTAAACGAAAAATCAGTTTTTTAACTACAACTTAGTGGTTTCACTATTCATCAAAAATTGAAGTTTTTCAGAACAATGCCAAAATTTCACCCTAATCTATAATTGATATTCCAAATTAAAAAATGATTTATATTTTAAAAAATTCCAAAAATATAAGTTTCATTAATTAATTTTATAATTAATTCCTTCTGTCACAACAAATAGCGTGTTTTTAAGAAACAATATATATCAAAAGATTGACAATTGTTTATGTCCAATTTCAAAGTGAAATTAATTCTAATGACCACCATTGGATAAAATGGTAAAAATATATTCTAATTATAATTCAAAACCACTAAATAGTATAATTTATCACTATAAATTATTTTGATTAAAAAATTTGTTTTTAAGTATTTTTCACTTTTCATAAAAATTGGAAGTTCTCAGAAAAATACCAAAAATTAACATAGGATAATTTATATATTCCAATTCCAAAAATGAAGTCCATTTTGAAATATAAAATATATATAATTTCAAAAAGTGGGTATTACTATTCATAATGGACATTTTGATTAGTCGCGGTGTGTTAGAATCTCGAATTTGCGTACAATGCAAGCTATTGCATTATTGAAAGAGAAGCGTATCGTGGAACCTCGGGGTGTTACACACCTTCCGGTCTGATGAGGTTCAAAATTCAATGGATTCAGCCTTCCAGATTCATACTGCTATAGAGAATTTGGAAAGGCTGGCTCCCACTCTCTACACAGCTGCACAGACATGGCCTCAGCGTGCCCTTTCGGCTTGTCTGCCGAGGATACAAGGAAACAAATTTTTCTGGAATGTGACCAATACAAACGGATTTGGTCAGACATTGGCTATTTTATGGTATTAATATGAACCTATACACAAATGTTACTGAGTTTTTGGTAGTTCTGCCTATGGCGCACTTTAGTGAACAAGTCCAGCAACTACTTTTGTGACTATTACTGAAATATTTTCAGCCTTATGGGAAGATCAGAACACGACCCAATTTGACAGGGCGTATAGTGTTGTTCTGTGAGGAATGGGATCAACCATATGGATGTTTATGAAGCTTCTCTTGTCCATGAAGGTACGATGTTTAATGATGTTTCCAAACTGCGAATTCTCAGATCACATGGAGTTGTTAGGTGGTCACGAAGGCCCCTGATGCTGAAGTTTATCTGATGGATACCTCCAATTGCACCACGCATCAATGTTAACATTGAAGGAGTTTCCTCTGGTGCACCAGTTCCATCGTGTTGCGGGGGAGATTTTCACACATGTTGTGGCTTCGAGAAAGGATGTTGCTTCCATTATTTTGGAGTCGACAACACCTATGAAGAAGAGTTATGGGCGGTCATTCATGCAATATGGTATTCTATACAATAAATTTAGAGCTGATTTTTTTCAGAATCTGACTTGGAAATGGCGGTGCATGCGCTAAAAATGAGAACATGTCATGTTCCCTTGAAGTTTCTACCTCAATGGGTTGATTTCCATGATAAAATTTCTCAAATTAATATAGATGTTTCTCACGCCTACGGGAGGCCAACCAGTTGGTAGATGCCCTAGATAGACAGGTGGTCATTGACATGGGAGAAAGGTGGACTTTTATGACACTGAACTATTTTGAATCATTGGTTGAGGCTGATAGATGTGGTGAGATGTACTCCTGCTATTCTAAGAATCCTTTGTTTTCCTGACATCTCTTTACCTTTTTATCTAATAATTTTGTAAGACCAGATTTCACTGGATCCTGGGCTTTTGGGTTTTATATTAAATGCTAGTTGACTCATTGTTTTTATAATGGATGGAATGAATATAACTAAACACAATATTATTATACATGTTATTTAAATGTTTTTACATTTATGTAACAAATGTTATTGGATTAAAATGTGAATGAATCTAATTTTAACCATAAATACTCTAATATTCTATAAAAGGTCGATTTACTACCTTTTGATGGAGAACCCATTTTAAATCTAGTTATGACCACTTTTATTTGTTCTATTGGACAAAATAATATTCTTCCTTAGATTTGGGGCATCAAAATTTGCGTTGGGTGAATTTTTGATATCTCTCTGATAATGTTATGTTTTTAATTAATAGTGAAAAATACTGCATTTTAATTCAAAAATTCATTTTAATATAATTTATTTATATGATTTGATTAAATTTTAAATGGGTGTTAAAGTGTTTCTATATTATATTTTTTTCTTTTTAATCCAATGTTGGTGATTGGAAGTAATTTCACTTTTAAATTGGACATACGCAAGTGTCAATCTTTTTATAGTTATTATTTTTAAAAAACACACATTTTGTTTTAACAACAGGAATTAATTTTAAATTAATTTAGGTAACATCAATGTTTTTAATTTGGTGAAATATATATCATTTTTTAATTATGAATATCAAATATATTTTAGGCGGAATATTTGGTATTTTTCTGGAAACCATCAATGTTTTTTTGATTATTGAAAACCCTGAGTAGTGTTTAAAAACCGACTTTTTCATTTAATTGAAATTTTTCCTCTTTTGTGAAATGAATTTCAAAAATCCGATATACATGATTGTTATCATTATGTAAAATGTGGTTCAATAATATGAAAATAATTTTTTTGTGAATTGTAACTTTTGACTTTTATATACCACAACAAAAGGTAAATATTGCAATTCAAGGTCAAAATAATATTATAATAAATTAATATTACCTAAACACTTTTTATAACCTTATTGGATGAGTAATATCCGACCATGATAATCCTTGGGTATGAATTTTGGCCTTTGAAAGACATTTCGGTAAGATAATGATATTAAAAACTTTTTATAAATATATCAGAAACATGTATAGGTTTGATAAAACAATTTTAATGTGGTGTTATATAATTGATATATTTTACAATAAATATTAATTAGAAATCTAAAACTATTTCCTAAATCATGGTATTTTATTTATAATTTATAGACATCAAATAAATAAAATTAATTTTGACATAGTAATGGTGCAGTGTTTACCTCATTGATGAATGATTGAAATAAATCAGATTATTAAAAATAAAACAATATTCAAAACCTATCCAATTATTATTGGATGGTTTTATTTGAAATAAGTGTCATCTAATCAATGACTTTAATATGTGTTGGTTCTTTAAAAACTGAAAATCATTATATAAAAAAATAATATTTTCAAACCTTCCAAAAAAGCCACTTCTCCTCCTTATTAAAATCCCTCATCTCAAACCCATTACTCACACCTCTCAATATCCTTAGCTCATCCAACATCTTCCAAAATAATCTCGGAAGATTACTTTATTCCACCTATAATCCTTACCTTTGGTAGTATGCATTTTAAGAAATCCATTTGGTTCAAAACAAAGGGAGTTACCTGATTTAAAGGTAGTGTATTCTCTTATGTTCTATTCTTTTATTTTACATATCCAACCCCCTAAAATATTTTCATTACATTATTTAATAACAACAAATGTTTCCTAAATATATTAGGTTGTTTTTATGATATGGATTCAAACTACAATTACACACACCACCATCTAATGGGTAAAGAAAATATTGTTTTTATGGTCGGTGAACTACTACCTCACGAAACAATGATAGTTAAATCTTCTCCTACCACCACATATGGTGGCCATTATGATGTAAATTTATTTATATGTGATATATATTATATTTATATTGTCTATATAAATATCTATTTTTCATTTATAGTATACAATTATTTTTTCCATAAAGGGTAAATGCGATAATTTCATTTGGGGAAGTGCGGACTACCGCCCCCTCAATGTTATATGATCTGTTCATGCCATAAATGGAATGTATAAAGGATGGATTTAATGAAATTATATATGATATTATACTGGAATTATAATATAAATATTTATCATCATGTTTTCATTATATTAAGTATGAAATAGAAATGAAAGTAGTGTTCATGCATACGTACGACTTACCATCTCCATGAATGGTGCATTTCATTTTTTATCACCAAAAGTTATGTAATATTATAAATACATAAATATAATGGATATATATTATATTTATTATAAATAAATTATGAATATAATTCTGGATATAATAGGATGTTGACCACATGATCAACTTGTAATTATAAGAACTTCATTTTTGACTTAAGGACAAAATATCGACAAAACGACCATTATTTACATAAAAGATTGCATAATGTTTATAGAATGGTAATAAGTGATATAAATGAAATAAAAAACATGAAAATGTTTCATAATCACATAGAAATTAGCTTTAATTTATTATTAAGGTCATTAAAGAATGAACGGGTCTTGTCGGATGAGAGGTAAGAGGTTTCTTATATCACTTTTAATTCAGTGAGATTTAAAGTGTTCAACACTTATTTATTGCATGTGGTGTATTGTGTACAGAAATTTTATATATATTATCATAATTATATTTATATTCATGGTATTTTAAGATTGATTTTTTTATTAACTTTTGGTCATACGATTCGATTGATTACAACGTTGTAGTGGGTTTTCATCTCATTCTTTATTCCCGTGAGATTCAATTTATATTTGTCACTATCTCTTTTTGTGTGGTGTATGTACTACCCATGATTGTATTATTTGTCTAACATACTTTAATTTATAGGTATTTACTTCTTTATTTAATGATCCTTCCTTCCGGGTGTGTATATTTCGTATGTTACCAAATCGGTAAAGGAACCTTTCACCGCACTCTTGTAGACAAAGACTTCTTTATGGATGTCTTTTAATTTACACTTTCCTATTTTGGGATATGTTATTCTATATCCAAATTTTTGTAAATTTTATGTCCATGTGATGAGAAAACCCTTTTTCTCTCATCAACTTATTTTATGAATTTTAATGTGACGCTGTTAGGCTGTCGAATTTTTGTACGAGAACTTCTTAACCCAATTTCAATTCATTGGATTAAACATATACTTCTTGATTATATAATTCTATGAAGTTGTTTCAATTACCTCGGATTTTATTACACTTTTTATCCACATATATTGGGTGTATACTTATTTATCACACATAATTATGTCATTGATATGTTCTTAATCTAAGGATATGATCTTTGCAAGAAACATTGCCTTAATTTACATTCCACTGAGTCTTATTTGTTGTTATATACCAAGTAGATTTTATATGGTTTATGAACTGACCTTTAACATATTATATCATGAATCTCCTTATTCTTAGGATAATATTATCTTTTATTAATGGTATTCATCAATTATTTGTATTTAAGCGTCTCTCATTTGGTTAGGAACTCTTTAACAAAAATATCATTGTATATGTTTTAATGACTTTTTCTTCTAATTATTTCACATTAATTTCCTTGTTTTGAAAATGGTTTCTTGGATATATTTATATAGACAAAAAAAATATTAAATTAATTTTTTTTCAAAATCATCAAAGTTTTATTGGACACTTTGATTCAAAAATATCTTTATTAAATTATTAAAATTATTTTTAAAATTGTTTTATAAATCATCAATTATGTCAATATGTTGAAATGTTATATTGTGATTGCAATGTGAAAATGTTATCTTTCTTTTATACATGTTTTATGTGTTCTGAATATGTTATGGTTATTGGGAATTGTTTACATATACGGGTGGTTCTGTGATAAACCTTGGGCAGGTGAGCCTAAGATTTCCCTCCAATGCTTTAGGTAACGTGATAATGGTATACGAGAATGTTTATCCAAAGAGATTTTGGGAATATACTATGATGGGTATTCAAATTGTAACTCCATATATAGATATGAAAGCTATAACATTATTATGTTATAGATCCCACAAGTTACCATTATGATTTAAGATTTATGTGATTTATTCATAAATCTTGGGATTTCATAATATATTATATGATTAAAAATTATGGCTTCATTGATTTGTATTTATTGATGGGCTCATGTTTTCTTTCCTTACTTTATAACCCTGACTAAGATTTTTATGCTCATCCCATGTTTTAAAATGTTATTCACAAGACATAAATATGAATAGGGACTAGGATGGGATCATGAAAAATTCATGTTGTCTAAAAAATGGAACATGAAAAGTTTCTTTTTTTAAGAGTTTTTATTTAAGGTAAATATGAAATTGAGGAGAAGAGTCTACTTTATAATTTTTGAGATGTAATATTAATGTCCTAATTCTCTAATTCTCTAAACCTGAAATGATCCTCAATGTGAATTTTTCACTTCATTCTAGATTAAGTAATTTTTAAGGCATGGTCCTTATATTCTTTTTCCCAATATAACAGTAAAATGGAAACAAACTTCATGTGTACATACGATCTGATGAATCCAAGAATGATGTATTTAATTTTATATTTCTATCTTTTATATATTATTATAAATACATATATATAGACTTTTTATGATATTTATGTCATTGGTAAAATTTTGGGGATTATTAAATAATTATATAAGTAAGATTGTCTGGAAGATGAAAAATCAAGACCCAAGAAAAAAATAAAGCAGTTATTAGCTAGAACATAACATTAACGTGGAATTGATAATTAATGTGTAATGTAAAGTCATAAGTAGATCATATATGGTATTATAGAAATTAATATGGTTCTATGATATGTTTATAATAAACCATTATTTATTATATAGGATGTTAAATCATGTTCATCTAAAGGAACTCTAATGTATGGGAGTTCATCCCAATCTCTTTTCATTGAGGTACAATTTGATTTTATACATCCACCTCTTCTTATGAAGTATTTGTACTGAACCTTGGAATTATAATTTCATTCATATTATAATTATAATTTTATTTAATGTTTTCTTAAATATAATTATAAAATAGGTCTTTTAATATAAATGTTCAAAGTGTTATTGGACAAATTAAATGTTTAATTATTTAATTATCAAATCTATTTCTCTAGGTTAAATATATATATATATATATATATATTAATTTTATACAATTATAATAAAAGAATTTTTTTTTTCTATTTTGAATATCATTCAATGGTTTTCAAGAATTATTCTCTTTATTTTTTTTAAACGGAACATTTGGAAAAACGGAAAAAAATGTTCAATTATTAACATATACGGTGACCATAAACATTTCCACTATTATGGACATTATTTTATTTTCGTATTCCTTTTCATGATTTCATGATTCAAAAAATGAAATATATATTTTATTTTTTTTAATTTTTCTTATTAAAAATTTATTTTTTAAAATTTATTTTTTTGTATTGAATAAGGGTTCATAATCAAGATGTGTATTTTTAAATGAATGTGATTTTCATAAGTGTTTAATAAGATACATTCCTCAACATTTTTTAGTGCTCTAATTTAAATTATCTTTATCTATGTCAACATAATTTTTTTGAATATTTTATTCAATTTAAGTTTATTTATTGTGATTCCATCGTCTATACATTATAAAACAGTTTATGTTCAGTTTTACTCGGATGTATTGATACAAAATATTACTATTAATTGATTTTTTGGACATATTAGTTCAATTGTAATATTTTTTCATGTGAGTAATTTATTGGACATGAAGAAATGGGAGGGGACCAATTCTAGAAATTCACATAATGCATTAGTAGATTCTTGTGATAAAATTGGTTCGATGTAAACCCTTTGGGTTTGTTTAGATGTAGTTTTAAATTATTAGGAGGATAGATCTTCAGACAAATTAAATGGGTTTGTACACATGGAATTAAACCAGTTTTACGATAAATCTCTACAGTCAATATCTTAAGGATAGGTTTTGATAGTCTAGGCATCCAACATTATGAATTCTATGATTATTACAAGTTCATTTGATTATATTATATGTTAAAATATCTATAGGCAGGTTTTATATTTTCTGATTATTTATATGGATTTATTCAATCATATTTTATGAATGCCATATTTTTTCATTGTTAATTTAATTTATCTTATGCTATATTTTACCATTACTGAGCATTTGTGCTCACCCCTTTCTTTTGTTTTATTTTAAATGAGGATTCTAAGAATTATATTAGGACTGATATGCACGGTTAATGAATGAGAATAATGGTGTCCTCAATGAAAATACTTTTTCATTAATTTAAGGTTTTAAATTTAATTAAAATTTATAATATGTATCTAGTTTACCAAAACTAAAAAACTATTCTTTCCATTGAGATAAGTGTTCTGGTATCTTATGAAAATTTAATAAATTAACCATAGACTCTAGGAAACACGATCCAGGATAATTAAATTTTATGATTCATATAATTTAAATTATATTTATTTAAAAATCCATTTGATGATTTAACATTCATGGAATTTATGACTCAAAATATACCAAAGTGGTATGGTATGTTTTTCTCAATATTCCTTCATTGAGACATATGTAATGTTATGTGTATTTCTTCATTTATGAAGTGTCTACATCTCCCCTTTGAAATTAAATGTCATTATTTTTTTATTAACATATTATTTTAATTTTCTTTTTATGGTATATTTTCATGGTAATTATCATTCAATGTTAATAGAGCGATAATATATTTAAGGTATAGTCTCATCATTTATCATAATTTTTTAGGTTTATGGTTTCAATGATGAAATAATTTGATCTATCTCTCTAGACACAAGTGAATTTTCTTAAAAAGTATTTATTTGATGAGAAAAAATTATTTACCATCATATTCGTAGCTTTATGTACTCAAGAGTTCAAAAGTTTGTTTTTAGGAATGATATTCATTATTCATATCTTTGGTTAAAAACCCATTTTTATCCAAAATTTGGTTTCCAAAAAATATTTGAATTTTTTACAAAAATTATTTTTTATTCGGAAGGCTAATTTTACTCAAGAAATATTAAAAGTGATATTTTGAAATAATTTTCCATACATGATGAAATCCTTTCATGTTAATTAAAATTTAACTGGTTTATGTTCCAAGAAAACCTTTATTATTCTTTCTTGGAATAGTTTTTGTTTATGATGAAAATATGATAATGACCCCCATTTCTAATCTATAGGATATACCATGATGGAATTCTAATGAAACATGCTTCATTTTAGATGAGGAATTCTATGATTTACTGGGGAAATGATTATGAATCACAATACTATACATTGGTTTCAATAAGATGAATGTTTTACGATCATCTAGAACATGTATGCATAATTTTAATCATTTAATAAGTGGGACCAATAACCAAATCCAATTAAATGGGTAATGATTAATGTTATATGAGCTCAAAGTTAACATTGGAGGTTATACCAAGCCAATAATAAGGCACATTTTAGTTTATCCAATGTTTGAAAGAGGGTACATGGGAGGTTATCTGAAGCTCAATGTAGGTACAGTGGTTGTTAGCCCAAGACTAACATGTTATGAATGACTTGTTGGGTATCCTTTACATTATATTTTCTATTTTTATGTTTATTACAAAAACCAATGGCTTACACTACTATAAAATCGATATTTAATAGTGCTAGTAAATATTAGCGCTAGAAAAAAGTACTGATATATGGCATCTTTATCAGTACTAATGAAATCACCCATAAATTTAACTATGTATCAGCACTTTATTTTTAGCAATGATAAAGTGTACCCATTATTAGTGCTATATTTATATAGCTCATAAATGAATATTTATCAGCTCTTTTTTGCACTCATAAAGGTCCAAATAAATAAAATTAAATTATTAAATGAATAAAAAATAAAAATTGAGTTTATTTAAATAAATACTATAAACTTCATTAATTAAATAATTATTTATTGAAATGAATAAATTGATTATAATGTTTATGAATTATAAATACAAATAGATAGTTCGAATTAAATATATATATATGAAAATTTGAAATGAAAAAAAAATAAAAAAATAAATAAAAGTAAATTTTGAAAATTAATAAAAAAAAATTTATTAATTATACGAATATTGATAATGTAAATAAATATCATATATTAAATATTTAGATATATATTAATTTATATAAATATTATTTATGTATTACAAAATATTTATGATCATGAAATTAAATAGTCATATATTTAGTGATTAATGGTTTATAATTAGAAATTAATATGAATTAAAAATAATGATTTATTGCATAACATAATGGAAATATAATCAAATGTCATTTTATTTTTCAGTTTAACACATATAAAATGTGTATTATAATGATTTTACATATATATAATTAATTTATTTTTATATTCAATAGACATAAAAAAATCCATTTTTTAAATATTAATAATGTAATTTTTTTAATTTATTTAATTACACACATTTTTAACATGCTTTCACTAAAAGTTAGATATTCATTAATAATGTTAAAAAATTTATTTGAAAAAAAAATCTAAAAATAAAAATATTCTCAAATAAATATATTTATAAATTTACACACTATATTTATAAAAATAAATATTTATAATAATAAATGAAATATATTTTAATATAAATATTTATATATTTATAAATAAATAATTATATATATTTAAATAATTATTAAACCTATAATAAATTTACATAAATTATTAAAATATTTACTATATATATATTTATACATTTTTATTATATATATATATATATATCTAATTATATAAATATAAATAATGATATAGATATTTTCATGAAAAATATTTATTTAATTATAAATAGATAATTATATATTTATGTAATTATAAAATCATAATAAACTTATTCAAATAAGGATTATTTTTAAATAATTATATATATATATATTTACAATTTTCTATTTACAATTATTATTACAAATTTTTTATCAGTGCTTATGTAATAATTTTTGATAAAATAATTCCTTAGTAGGGCTACAAATTCTGTGATAAATATTGATTTTATCATCACAATTTTATATCAGAAAAATTCCAATCAGTATTAATGAAAATAATTCACCGATAAATACTCACTTTATAAATACTTCAATAATAAGTGCTAATAAAAGGAATCCATGTCAGTTCATTAAAAACGTATATTAAAGTTTATTGGTCGAAATAAAAAACAAACATATTGCGAACCCATCCCAATATCATAATCTTTCCATGGAATCCATCCATTTTTGGTGCTCCTCCTCACTGATATAAAGTTCAAATAACACAACCTCCCAAAAATCACAAAAACCCACTATCTCTAGTTTATTGAACATTTTACGGCATTCAATGTTCGGTTGCATTTGGGGTTACGAAAGAAAACATAATGATCTGGATATGAGGGTCTTATATTTTCTTCAAACTAGCGAGGTTGGACTTTGTTTTCAACTGTCGGTTCTAATTTTCTTTATGTATTTTTCATTTTGAGATCTGAATCAGGGGCTCTTCTTCCTGCTTCGGCTCTCAACGATGCCCTAGTCGGCGATGTCAGCCGTCGTGGTCCCTCCCCCACCCGAGGGGCGGGATCCTTTATTCCGCTTCTCTCCCTAGGACTCCTCATATCATCCCCTTCTCCAAACCTAATCTACTCCCCCCAATCCCGTCGATCGATCTTTTCCCTAAGGTGGATGACCTCTTCTTCGGTTACCCTCTGCTTTGTATTTCGTCGCCATAGTTCAGCAAGACTTTGGCCTTGTTTAATCTGGCCTTGGTTGCACGTTTGTCTCCCCATATCCCCTCGGTGGATGTCTTTGACCACTTCGTCACCAGAAATTGGGGTTTGAGCAGCTCGGCGGTTTTCTGCCTTATTGATCTGCGTCACATTATGATCTGTTTCTCCTCGGAAGAAGATTTGATTTCTCCCTTGTCTTCTACTCCTCGCATCTGCAAAGGATCTCACTTCTTCGTTTTTTGTTGGACATATGATCATCATATGAAGCGCGATTCTCCACAGATGGTGATTTGGGTTATTCTCCCTGATCTCACCCTTCCTTTACAGAATCCAGCTATTTTACAAATGTTAGGGAACTTGATTGGACGTTCTATATGCATGGATAAGAGAACTAACTCAGTGAGTCATCTATTTTCACCGCTTCTATGTGATGAGATCGATTTTTCTAGACCTCCAGTTAATTGGGTCTAGATCTCAGTTAGTGAAGAGTTCAGGTATAAGTAGTGGGTGGTTTTTGATTCATGGTTTAATTTCTGTTCGTCCTACAATATTCCTAGTCATTTGGACGCATCCTGTCATTGGAGAGGTAGGGTTGGGCAAGAGAAGGAGGTTATTGAACTTTCCCTTGAAAAGTAAAATGTCGAGTAGAGTCCTATGGACCCGAGAGTTAAGGATGTGTATGCAAGACTATTGCACGATCTTGGTGTCCCCAAGTTGATAGAGCCGGTAGTGGGGAGTTCTCCCACTTTTCCTAAAATAGTTATACACAGAGGAAGTTTTCATTCCAAGGAGAATGATCAACACTTAGATATTGGTGATTTTGTTTCTTAGGAAGAAGATATGGTGCTCAAAGATTCATAGTACTCATTGGTAATTTAGACTATCTCCCCGAGTCGATGGCCCCCCTGTCTGATGCATGGTTTCAAAGCTTATTATTATGCACAACCATTTCTCAACATTGTATGAGGAGGGAAAAAAGAATGTAGATCCGGTTGGATGGAAAACCGACATTCCAATATGGAAGTGCAAGCATGCTAAAAGGATTTCGAATTACGATAAGGTAAGTGACTTTGACAGGGGTTCCCAGTTTAGTTCGGATTATGAACAGGAGGCCATGGTCCGACCTAGATCAAGGAAATGAAAAAATGGATTCTCTTATTGGCAAAACATTTCGATTCAAAAGGAGGGGAAAAACCAAGACCTCGGAAAGATTATTCAAATACTCTAAAAAAATAGTAACCAGATCGTCAGGTAAGACAGGGTGTAATGGTTTAGAGGTTGGAGCAGAGGAAGATTCTGCACATCTCAGTGGGTGATTGGTGTCTACCTTGATGAGCAAGATGCCTACTTAAAAGGATTTCATACCTTCTGATATTTGTGGTGGGTAAAACGAGTTTCATCCTTTAGAATCATCCTCTGAAAAAGAGGGAGGGAATTCAAGAGCAGGGGAGGCGGTTCTCTTCCATCTTGCTCTTTTCCACAAGGAGGGAAAACATGGGCTATTAGGTCAGGAGGATGAAATGGTTGAATTTACTTTGAAGATCTTAGTGGACTCGAATCAGGTAGATGATGCTGTGACCATGGAGAAATCATGGGACCTTCTCATGAACTCTGATGAAGAGATGCTGGAGAAGGTTTTGATCATTCATGCATCCAAAGAGGACACAGAAATAATAAACAGGAGACCAATCCAAGTTGACATATGTTGGTAGTTGGGAGATTGGATCGATAAACAAAATTTAATTATGACCAGAGGATTCAACGAGGAGAATATTTCAGTGGCGGAGTTCTTGAAACATTGGGACGATCTGGCTTCTCAATTCAAAGGGGCTAAAAAAACCGAATTGGATATAAAGGTACCAGGCTTGTCGTGGAAATTATTTCTGGAGGTTGCATCTAGTGGTTTTAAACAACTTTTCTATAATGCAATTATCTGCTATATTATTTACCATTGTTGAACATGCGGTTTTTATCTTCTTTCCATAAAAGTGTTTAATAATAAAAAAATAACTTTAGAGGAGATCCAGATCACAGAGTTTCATATTTTCCTTTGTAGTTTTTGATATTATTTCTGTATATGTTCTCTAGTTGCTGTATTCTATTTTTCATTTGTTCGTGTTCCATTGTCTTTTTGACTATGGTTTATGATATCCTATTTTAGCCTTTTTAAAATGTTGTTTTCAATAAATTTGCTTCACTATCTATTAATATTCCTCATCTCGCTTCACTATTTTAAATCAATTTCAATTTTTGGTTCTAATCGAGTTTATTTAGAAAACCAATTCACAGTATGAAGATGGCGAGAAGAAGCAATAAAAGAAGATTTTATGCAATTAATGTAAGGGAATGTATTTATTTAAATTATATTTTAATAATCATATGTATGTTTTTATCCTCAAGAATTTATTTTCCTAGAATTTTGTTTTTTATTATAATAGAAATCATTGTAAGTGTGATATCATATTTATTTCTTTTCAATTGATCTCTATTTTGAAAATCAGTATAGTGTTGTATTTATTTTACTATTTTGTGATATTATGTTATAAGGATTTCATGTATTTATATAAATTTAACTTTATTTTATAAAGATATATATATATATTTGAATATATATATATACACAAATCTATCTATCTATTTATATGTGCTTTCAGAATCTATAATGTAATTGTGATTTTATAATTATTTATTCCTAAATTATTATGCTGGATTTCCAAATTAGGAAGGGATATATATATATTTTCATTAAAAAATATGTTTAAATGTTGTTTTTTTCAATTATCTGTATTATAAATTAAATGATATATGTGTGTGTGTGTTTAAATGTGTATGGGATAGACATTCCAAGTGTTTGTGTATTATTTTCCTTCTTTTCTAATATATCTTATTGACATGTATTTTCTCTTTATGCCAACATCTTTATGGACCTCCCTAGAAACTCAAGTATGGGTTAATGCATATTAGATGGTCTCCATAGAATCCTTGGGTTTCTATATAACTAGTTCTAAAATAAAGGAATTGGTGTTATCAAATTCTATATATTAGAAATTATTTTTAGGTATTCCTCATTTTAGGTATATATTTATATTTTTGGTCTATATAAACATTTAATTAACACTAATATAATTTATACTTAACTCAAATATAAAATATTGTAAACTTATGTTAAATTCAAAATAAAAAATTAGGTAACTATATATACATTTTTATGAAATAATTAACCCTTACAAAATTTAAATAATTATAATTTTATACATTATTACAAAAAAATATTATTTATTTATAATTAATGTAACATAAATTATTATTAATATTTTTTTACTTCCATTAGGATAAATAATATTATATATTCATCGAATAATATATTGTATATTTAAATAAATTTTAATATGATAAATTATATACATATATATATTTTTATTCAGATAATGTTACTAATATAAGACATAAATATAAATTACATATATATATATATAATATTTTTGTAGATTAAATATATTTATCTATATATCGAATAAGGATTGAACTCCATTTTGTAGTTTTTTATGTTGGAAGGTGTGAACCTCATTCAGGTTTATTGCCTATCGAGGTAAGTATGAACAAAGTACACACCTTCATCGACCTCTTTTTCTAATCTTATAATACATTATAATTTTTTTACTAAAATAAAACCAATTAAAAACCCAAATTTTATAGAAAATATACTAAAAAAATTTCCTCAACCAATTATTTTATAAACATTTTATTCAGATCAGTGTGGATAAATTCAAGGATTAAATATAATGTAATTCATCATTAACTCTACCTCCACTTCATATAAAATAAATTAATTTCAGTAACACAAACTGGTCAATTGAAATTACACTATATCACCCCATGACCCTTGGGTTGTGTAGAACTACAGTTATATATTCTGATTCTTCCCTCTCCAACCTCTTTATTTCTTTACTACATTTCACTCAATAGTTTCACTATCTATGTGGAGCTTTTCCTTGGAAGTAGATGGTGGCAATAGAGACATTGAGTTAATAACTAGTTTCAATGGTTTAATTCTCATAAATGGGAGTAATTTACACTTTTATAAAAAATAATTAATTAAATGGGGGCATTACCCCTTGTACTTCATTGCCTTCTCTACAAAGGGAAATGCCTCCCATTTTTGATAATTAAACCATTAACACTAGTTATTAACTCAACGCCTACTTTTCCAATAAATCCTTTTAGATAAATTATTCACACAACTTGTGAAATAACATATTGAAAGTTCATAATGAAATTTTGGGGAAGATTATGGAAGAATTTGAATACCCAAAAGTAATGTTGCATAGCACAGGGGTCTTGTGTTGCTACAGTTTAATTTTAGCTGACGAGTGTATGTTACTAAAATTAATTTATATAATTTTATGTGGATGCAGGGTTAATGCTGATTTTTTTCATTTTTTACCAAAATTTTATCAACAAGAATTTGAATAAAACATTAATAATATAATTTGTGGCAGATTTTATTATTTTTACTTTCAAAAATTCATGGGTTTTAAAACAGCTTTTTATTATTAAAAATTGATTGGGGTTTATATGAATTGAATAAGAAGTTTATGGAGGTTATTTATTCATTAAATCTTATAAAAAGGATCTATATTCCATTTGAGATATGTATGAATAATTTGTACCTCATTCTGACGCATGGTGTAGCCTGTATGACTCCCAGTGCAACTTTTTATTTGAAAATGGAATCAATTTTAATAAAAAGGGAAACTGATATACTAAAAACCAATAAAACACAATAATATTATTATGATGATTTAGTTAAATGATCCATATGTATTTTGTGATGTTTAAGAATAAACTACACCTCAATCTGATGCACGGTGTGCCTGGTATGATTCATTGTGTCTTTTATCAGTTTGAAATCGATTTTTTAAAAGTCACTCTTTGAAGACTTAGAAAACATGATCATATTTTTTTTTATAATTTTGAACATTGATTCATAGGTCATTTTTGACATTTATAAATTTGTCTCACATAGAAACAGTACTAGATTTGATCAGTATGAGTTAAAATGCATGTTTCTAGTTTAAAATGGCATTTTAGTAAAAAAGAAAACTCACGTAGTTTCTCTATTTTAAAAAAATACTATATAATGAAACATTGATATAATTATAATTATGCATTATATAGTAAATTTAATTTAGAATATTTTTTTCATATTTCATGCCTTTATATGTTGAGAAACAACACTATATCTTCCCAATCATAGAGGTATTCTTGTTGTATTCACAGTAAAATCATTTTCCAAAGAATTTATGTTTTGTTTCATATTTAGGTTTAATTTATTTCTTTATAGTAGTACTCAAATAAAAAAATTCTTATAAAGGTGGATTATTTTGTTCAAATTGGGGTACTATTTCAACCTTTAATTCCTTTCTACACAAAAAAATCCACATACATCATCTATCTCAAAACGCTTTCACTCACATAATGGTTCATTTAATAGTTGCATCCTTGTTACCTCCACCACCTTTGGTGGAAAACAAATGATTTTACCTCTGCTCAATCACATAAGTAATCTTGAACATTTCATAGTAAACTAATTTTCCAAATAAATAATATATTATTTCGTATTTATGTATGAATTTTTACGTATTACTCATAATAAATTTTTTCTTATATAGGTGGGTTTTTTTGGAGTTGATTTGGTTTCTTCGAAGCCGCTCTAGCAATGTAGGAAGTTCAATAAATAATAACAATATAAATTGTGGTAATATTAAAAATTAGTATTTTTGGGACATTGAGACGTGTCTGAAATATCCTCACCTCAACTTGACACACGACGTGATTATTCAGAATCAAAGTACGACATTAATTTTAAAATTGAATATAATTTTAGAAAAAAATGAAACTATCTCTATGTGCTCTTTTTTAGTTTACAATCAATATTAGACATTAAAAATTGTCAATCATCAAAAAATGAGCAATTTCACATTGATTTTCATGATAAATTAGGGATTCAATTCATAAATCATTTGTGAGATGTAAAAATTAGCCTCACGTAAAAATGATACACTATATGATCAATATGAGTCAAATTGCATGTTTAAATATTAAAATGACATTAAAAAAAATAAAACATACATATTCAATAATAAGTAAACACATTACAATTCTTTTGATACTTTTGGAATACAATATATAACTTATTTGGAATGTGTAGGAATCGATCACGCGTAAATCTATTGAATGGTGTGACTAGTATGACTACAATTGCTCCTTTATTTAAAATTGTAATCAATTTTACTAAATAAACAAATAAACCTACAAAAAACCGAAAAAAAATCATTTTGTTTTGATACTTTAGTAAATTGATCTATATATGATTTGTGACAAGAATGTATTAGAATCACCTCAATCTGATTCTTTTTATAACTAGAATGACTCCTAGAATGTGTTATTATTTAAAATTGACATTAATTTTGATAAAAATGCCAACTGAACTACTCAAAACTATGAAAACGCTTTCAAATTGAATAAATGAATTATTAAAAGAATATTTTAGTAAATATTTATGTCTAGGAATCAGCCTCATCTCAATATAATACACAGTGTTATCGGTTTGATTCAAAGTGCACATTTCAATTTTAAATTGACATTTTAGTAAAAAATAAAAGTGACAGACTCAAAACCAAGAAAACAAATTCATTTTATTTTAATACATTAGTAAAATGTTCCCTATTTAATTTTGGATGTGTAGGAATCAACTGCACCACTATTTGATACATGGTGTGACCTTTATAACTCAATGTGAATCTTTTTATTTCAATATTTCTTAAATTTAGGTAAAATGGAAAATTATCCTACTCAAAACCGGGAAAAAACATTTGGTTTCATTTTCTAATTGAAAAAATGATCAATAAGTCACTTTTGAAATGTCAGATATGTTTTAACTCAATCCAATACATGATATTCTAGGTATGACATAAACTGTTGGCTATCAGTTTAAATTCATTATTTTAGTTGAAAAAGTTCCTGTCATTGAAAACCAATCAAGCACACTCTGATTTTATTTATAATTTAGGAAAATGATATTTAGGTAATTTTTGACTTATAAGAATCTATTTCAAATCATAACTATACCTTATTTGATCATAATGTTTCAAACGTTTGTGTGTCCATTTCATAGTGATATTTTAGTATAAAAGAAAACTGTTGTACTAACAACTAATAAAATATGTTAATATTTTTTTAATATATTAGTAAAAAAAATAAAATCAAATTGGGAAATTTCAGAACCATTTACACATCAAAACAATGCACAAAGTGACTGGTATGGCTCCCAATGTGTCTTTTTATTTAAAATTTATATAAATTTTAGTATAATTAACACTTTTTGTAAATTTATTTCTTTATATTATTACTAACAATAATTTTACTTATTATACTGGTGTGTTCTTTTCTTTGAGTATGGGTTGTGTTTTCAAAAAATATCATTATTTGGGTTAGTATTAATTGAAAGTGTAACAATTATGTTTTTGAATGCATGATATAAGTTTTATTTATATTATTGAATAAGCCAATGATTGAAATCTCTATAATATTGTGTTTTTTTATTATGTTTGTGTTGTAAATTTTATTTCTTTTAAATAATGTATTTGGACCTGTTTTTTTTATCTGGTGTGTTTTTTGTTCTACGGTGTGCTATTATATCCCACATCAGTGGTGAAACAATGTGTTGTTACAGCACACTAGAGTATATCCCTTTAACAACACTTCTAAAATCACTAATAATGGAAACATTTATCAGAAATTTTAAAAGTTATGATAATAATACTATTTATCAGTGCTTCTATGAGCATTTATGAAATGTTATTTACTAGTTCTTTTATAATCACATATAAAGGTATATATTATCATCACTTCTACAAGCGCTAACAAAAGACCATGGCTTTTAACCTCACTCATGTACTCATTTCTTTTGTCGCACTGATAAAGGCCATTTCTAGTGCAGTTAAAGGTTTATTTTGTAGTAATGTTATGAAAATTTCAGGATCTCTTAGAAAATGTGTTTTTATTTCCTTATGAATAATGTCCATGAACTAAAAATATTTTTTCCATGACTCGAGATTATGTTCTTTGATTTTGGGGTTGTGGTTCTAATATATTGTGCTTATGTTCTATATCCCTTAAGTCCTTGGAATGCTGATGTATATCCCCTGATTAACCTTATTGTAACATCTTTTTACCTTTTTCGGATATATTTCCCACATTTTCTAAGTTCCATTTCAGTTAAAAATCCTTTTTTGGGTATTTTGGGGTTTACTGTAGACTGCAGAACAGGTACACTTCATGTACCTTAAATACATGTCCCATACGTTCTGCTGGTTGCAGGTCATAGACTGAGATATCATGTCATGAATTGGGAGATAATTTTGTTATCTGGTACACAATGTGTTCTTAAGGTGCAAGTTTTTTCTGAATTAAATAACAAGATTTCAACTCAAGGCGACAGTTTTTTTTGCATACATAGTCGGCGTGGCCTACACATCGTGTCACTTGGGTACATGTCATGACTCATCCCACACCCATCCATAAATAATGTGTTTGGAAGTATATATAAATATATTATTCCAATACCTATTGGATCTCAACCCTATACTCTCCCTAGTTGATTTTTAGGGGCACCACACCTTCTGATTCAATCAGATCAACTTGAGATCTTCGTTGCAACTGCAATGGGATTCCGAGGTATGTGTTGTCCCTCGTTCAATGATTTCCTCTAATTATCTCCACATTTTTTTCCATTGGATCATCTTGGGATTGACAAATTTATGTCACATGGGGTTGGATCTTGATTCTAGATTGTTTTTCAATGACTTCTTCAATTTTATTCTCGTAGTGCGGTGTCATTGCGAGTGTTGTTCTTCATAAAAGAGGTTGGTGGTTCTGTGCCGATTTTCCAAATTGGTTAAAATTGAATATCTTGGTTTATTTCTAAAAATAATTTAAATTCAATTACATAAAACTTCTTTAAATTTATTTTATATAACCCATTTCTAGTGAATTAGAATATTTGAAATGGTAATGGCCTAAAAATTTGGAATCCCAAAAATTATATTCAATTGGGGTGTGTATATAAAAATTGATCTATTTAAATTTTTGAATTTAAATAGAGGATTTTTATAAACATTATTTCAATAAATTTTTTTAAATTAATTGTCAAAATTAAATGTGAAATTTATGGAATTTGTTTTCAATTTATTTCAATCTCAATAATTTTGATTAATTGATTTTATAGAAACCCAGTGGTTTTATCTTGTAAAAATGTGTTGTTTTTGAATAAAACCTATTTTGTTTTAAATGGAAGTAAATTGGAATATTTGAAATGGAATATTAGAATTGATCATTTTTAATAAGTCTAAAGTAGTACTTCCATCATCTAGAAGTGCATTCATTTCTTAGGTAGTTAGTGATATATTTGGATACACTATACACTACGACAACATTCTAAACAATTATGAAGTGGGCCACATCCCTGATGGGTTGGTGATGAGTTTCTTTTGGACAGGGTCATAGGGAAGTGTTTATACACATTTTTCAGAGTTCTCATGAGTGGGGAATCTTATAGATGGTTAATACTATCGTATATTTTGGCATATGACCATATTGGTCGCTTGTATCCTTATTTGAGATAGAAATGTATTCCACTATTTTTATGAACTACCTTTCATGCCTATTGCATTTATATAAAATTTTTTATTTAAAATATTCACTTATTCCATTTTTTATAAATGTTCCATAACTTGTAAATTAATGGATTTTCATTAATGGTGTCTCCCATCATTTTGAAAATGTATAGCATGTTTTGATAAAATATGGGTTTAAATTAAAGACCGATTTATATTGAAAATTGAATTATTTTCATTGGATAATACATATTTGGAATTTGTTTTGGAATCTTGGGTGGTATCCTTCTAGGCTTAGGCTTGAACCCTACTTTTTTCTTCAGGTGTAGGTAGACATTCTTATTCCAGGATTGAGCAATGGGAAGAGATCTCTTTGAGGTTGATCCAGATGTTGGGATTTGGAATTGTTGAGTTGCATCCTTATGGACCATGTGTATTTTTTTATTGTTTATTACATTGTGTTGTAGTACATTATCTTTTATTCCTCAATGTGTTCAGGTACCATTAATCCATGTGGAGTTTTCTTATTGATATGTATACTTACTTTTATCTTTCACATCCCTATTCTGGTGGAAAAAATCATCACCACCTATATCTTTCACGATGCCAGGTTCTAGTAACCAGCCAATGGGAATCAGTAACACCATTCAGGTAATGTCAGGGTCGGGTCGATTATTGGCTTACCAGGGTACCCATGTTGGGTCCTAATGTTTTTTTTCAAAGGAGGATGTTCATTCTTTTTCATGAAGTCAATATGCATTTTTTATATCATGTCACGACTTATTAGGTAGTGGTGATTGAGTAGCTGGCCTCTTTTCACCACAATGAACCTTAAAACTCCACGTGTGGTTAGGAAAATATGTCTTGTGGTTTAGATATATTCTATTCCCAATATATAATTGGATAGGTTGAAATCCGGATCAGGTTTATCCCTTCCATTGAGAATGCTTTTCCTTTCTTCTCAGTTTGAGTGTTAATAAAATATTCCCCTTTTATATATTGATTTTGTGTAGCATCATGCCTATGAGAAGACATGTGAATCAGATATAGAAAAAGGTTGTGGCTGAACCTCAGTAAGGAAATATGATAATTGATCTGAATCTGGTTGAGGTGATTGTGTGCATTTTCAAAGTCATAAGACAGGCACAACCTCGACTTCCTACCCAGGATCTTGGAGTGGATCCTCAAGGGTATGTTCTTTGGAATCATTCACAAGTGCAACATTTCTAGAAGCCACCAATATTCAAAGGCTTCACTGATCTTCATCATGATGAGGAATGGTTGGGAATGATATAACATCTGTTTGAGTTCCTGGAGACCGTGGAAGTGGTTAGTGTTATGTGTGTCAACTTTGTGTTGGAGGGACCAAGTAGGAGATGGTGGTACATGATGGTGAAGGTAGGGAAACATGATCTATTACATTGGAAAGGCGTCTAGGATCCTTTCACAAATCATTTCTATCTAGAGTCGGTGTTTTTGGCTAAGGATGTGGAATTTTTCATTTCTGATCAGGCTGATAAAACCATGAATCCATATTCAAATTTCATTTCTGAGACAGTGCTATTTGGTCCAGAGATTGTATTTAATGAGAGGATGAAGGGTTTATGGTTTCAGTTGGGACTTCAATCAGATATATGTTCACACGATTTTTTGCTGAATCTGGAAACTTTTTCTGATGGATTGGATTAGGCGATGATGGTTGAGATGGACTAGGCTGGTAGGTCAAGGTGGATGGGAGTTCCTCTTTTTCCAAGTGGTTTTATTAGTTCCTTGAAAAGGAAACATATGTGTGATAATCCACACAAAATTTCTCAATGGCATAGTTATTCCTGACGTCCTTCAACTATAAGAGTATGTTATTTGACTTTCTAATACTATGGAAATCTTGGAAATTTATGGATGGTTTGCACTGATGCAACCAAGAAATGTATCTCTGGTTGACGTTTAGGACACATCCAGGGGTTATTCCTTCACTGGTATGCTCTGTATAATGGCTCGGGATCATAAGATCCTCTTAATACTATGGTGAATAAAATTCTTCAATGATAAACGGGTTCTGACCACATGAATTCTGGATGAAGCTTCATCAGACAGTGGAAGACTCCTGAGAGAAGGCATAAACTGGTCCAACGACAGTGAAAGGTACCATTTCCATGTCCTCTTCATTATTGACAGCACTTTTTGATTTTGGTTCATCTAAATCTTTTATTTCAACCTGTAAAATTAATCTTCTAAATATTCTTATGGTTCCACTATCTTGCACAATGGATATTACTACACCACGTTGTACAAAAAGAGAGAATGGTCTCTATATTCATTCTTGTATCTATTCTCTATAAGATGTAGAGCTATCTTGGAGTTTTTGTTTCTCAATATGAAATCTATTAATGTCATATTCAGGATGGATTGGATCATTTCCATATAAACCAAAATTGATTTATATTTTCGACATGTATAATTTACTATACTTAGTGGTGTGCCTCTTTTTTCACGGAGAATGGGACCCAAGGTCGAGCAGACCAATACCTTTTTATCAATAGTTGGGGAATGTGATATCATTGTTTTATTTTGACTTGGAGCGAGATTCAATGGGTGTGGATATCCCTCTAGTATTCGTTGAGTTTTTGATGTGTTTATTTATGATTTCTCTAGCCTCTCACCGATATGATAGGTTAAGACTTCTATTGACATAATGCACGGAACTCAACCAGTATCTATCCTCTCTTACCAAATGGCTCCAATTTAAATGAAATTAATTAAGTCACAGCTGGATGAACTTCTTGGGAATGGATTTATTAGTAGAAGTGGTTTTAAAAGGTATAACATCAATCTAGTTACCATCAGTTGAAAATAAAGGAATACAGAATTCATAAAACAGCATTTCGGAGTAGGTATAGCCAATATGTGTACCTTGTTAAGCACTTTGGAATAATAAATACTTTTGATGTTTTCATGTCCTTAATAAACATTATTTTCATTTAGTATCTGAATACTTTTGTGGTAGTCTTTAGGGATGAAATTCTTGTCTACTCCAAGTTTGAGTAGGATCATGTGCATCATTTATGAATAGCTCTGAGTCTTTTGATAAATCCCTAAATTTATTCCAAGTATTCTATGTGTGATTTCTTGATTCAAGAAGTGAAATAATTGTCTAAGGTGTTGTATGAATAATGTGTATTAGTTGATCCAGTTATGGTGTATGTAGTTATGAAGTTTGGCCAACCACAAGATGTCTTCTAGATCCAATGGTTCTTAGGATTATCCGGATATTACCATAGGTTCTTTATAAACATCATGAAGTTGGACTCTCTAATAAATTCTCTAGCACGAAAAGGGGTGATGTTTTTGTTGGAAGATAAATTCCAATATTCTTTATCTGAGATGAAGTATCTATTAACTACTACACCGGTGTTGAATCTTCCAGAAGCTGGGCATGGCTATGTGGTCTTTTTTTATACATAAGGTTCATGTTTGGGAGACGTTCTTATATAGGATGATCATGTGGTAGCATATGGATCTTTTCATCATAGGCCACATGATAAATATTATCCTACAGATGAAGTAGAACTTGTATAAGTGTTTCACGTGCTTCAATAATAGTGGAACTACCTTTTTGACTAATGGTTTATGGTGTATTATGACCACAATAAGCTTGAGTTATATCTTCTCTCCAAAAGATTTGAATTATTGGTAGAAGTGTCAGGTGGGGTAATATAAATCTTTCAACATTGACATCACCTATACCTCGTGGAAAGGGAATTTAGCTGCTGATGCATTAAGAAGGAATCTTCCAACCATGGTAGTGAACGAATATTCATAAGAGTTGAATTTTATGGCTCTTTTTCCACAGTTTCAAATTGGAGTTCAGGAGGAAGTGGTTGAGGTTTCTCTAGCCAACGTTCTACTGAGATCTTCACTTCTCAAGATAAATCTCCAAGACCAATATTTTGATGATGATTTCTATAGCACTTCTGAATCCCTTTATAATGGGGAATAGTTTCACATTGGTCATTCTCCAAATAGGGTGTTCTATTATATCAGAACACCTTTATTGTGTCATTATCTATATGGAAGGATGTGATGGGAGATTTTCATATCTCTCAGTGGTTTTTGCACCCCGTAACAACAAAATTTTATATAACTATAGGTGGATGTTCTATTGGCCTTGTATGAGATGGGACATTTTTTTGTCTCTCATTTCTATAGATGCCAACATGTGAAATTTGAGCACCATAATCCTTCGGGTTTTCATCAACCACTTCTAGTCCCTACATGGAGGTGTGATGATATCTCAATTGACATTGTGGTTGGGTCTTCTCATAAATAGAGAAAGATTAATGTGATATGGGTTTTGATTCGTAGGTTTACCATGTCAGATCACTTTTTCCCCATTCGTGATACAACCAATTTTGAAGAGTTGGGAACTATCTACATGAAATAGATTGCTCACTTACACAGAGTTCCATCTACAATAGTATCTTATATGTATAATCGATTCTCTTCTCCATTTTGGAGAGGATATAAGAAGGAACTGAGATCTTAGGTTCATTTGAGCATGAATTACCATCAACAGCCATATGCCTAGATAAAAAGAGCTATTTAGATGCATGAGTATATTATTTACACCTGTCTTATTGTCTTTGGGGGGGGGGCTTAGGATGATCCCTTTGGGATGGTTAACTTTTCCTTAAACAATTGTTTCCAATCCATGATCAGAATGACACCTTTTGAGGAATTAAATGGGAAATCATGTAAATCTATATTTTGTTGGTCGGAATATTATGAAATTTCTTTAGTTTGACCAAGATAATGAAGGAGATGATAGAAATATTTAGCTGATTCATCAGAGGATGTTGATATAAAAAAGATAATATTAAACTTATGTTGATCTAGATCGTTGGCCTCTATAGTTTTCAGTTGGTGTTCAAGGGCTCTTTAAGGCTTCACCCTGGTTGGGTCAATGACATCTTGGGAGGTAAGGGAAGAATGCTCCTCTATTTGTGGGACCTTTTGTTGTAGTTGATGTCATCGGGAAAGTTTATTACTATTTATCACTTCCTTCGCACCTAACATCGATATAAACGTGTTCCATGTATGACATCTAATAATGTATCTATCTTATCTATCTCACATTTTGAGTTGGAGTCATCTTGAGATCGAGCCTGATTTATCATTGACTAAGAAACCCGTCTTGATAGATGATTCTATGAAAAAGGTGATTCATGGGAACTCTATACCTTTGTTTTGTGTACTATAGAAAAATGGATCATATTTTCACAATACATGGGAACACAGGGCACTGATGATAGAGCAGTGGATTCATCTCTTTGTCCTGGAAGAATCTTCATAGGATTTATGGGGGATGAATGTTTTTATAGTGGGAGATGTTGTGAAAACTCATTTCCTTGATCGGTTTTGTTTTCCACCTTCTTTAAGATCCCTTTCAGTTAAAAATACTTTTATGTGTTTTTTTTGGGTTTACTGTAGACTTCACAACAGGTACACACCGTGTTCCTGAAGTACATGTTGTGTACTTGGAGCTGGTTGCATGTCGTGGACTGGTAGATCATGTTGTGAATGGGAAGATCATGCTATGAGATGGTACATTCTATGTACTTGAGGAACCCATCATGTAGGGGATATATATGGGGTTTAAAACCTAAGGTGATGGGTTCTTCAATGTTCTTATCCAACATGGCCTACATGTCCATTCCCTTGGGTACACATCATGACTCAGCCAACACCCAGCCACAAGTCTTGTGTATAGAAGTACCGAACAATATATTATTCTAAAACCTCTTGGATATTTACCCTAGACTCTCCCTATTTTTTTCATAGAGGCACCCTACCTTCCAGTTTGATCTGATTGGCTTTGGATATACAATGCATCGGTAATTTGATTCTCCGGTAAGGGGTCTCCCTCTTTCTTTGAGTTTCTCTCCTTCTATCCCCTTCTTTTTTCAATGGACTATCTAGGTACTGATGGATCCATTTCATGTGGTGTTTGATATTTCTTCTAGATTATGTTATAAGGAATCCTTCACCTGCGTTCTTGTTGGCGGGTTCTGTTGCATGTAACATCCATAGGGAAAGAGATAGGTGGTTCCATTCCGATTTCCAAAATTGATTAACTTTTATTTTTTGGTTTATTTCAGTCACTGATTTAAATTAATTTTCTAAATCCCAATTTCATATGTGAAGATGAAACCCAATTACAATGAATTGGGATATTTGAAATATTTGTTGCATATAAATTTTGAAAAACAAAAAATATATTGAAATGGGTCATGTTTATGGAAATTTGGATGATTTAATTTTTTGGATTTAAATGGAGGATTTTGATGGAATTTTTTTTAATTTTATTGATTAATTCAATTGTGAAAATTAATTTCAAAAATAACGGAATTGGTTTCTAATGGATATCAAACTCATGAAAAGGGATTAAAATTATTCAATTGAAACCTAGTGGATTAATCTCGTGAAAAAGAAATGTTTTTTAATAAAACATATTTTGGATTTAAATGGATATTAATCAGAAACTTGGAAATGGAATAATGGGATTAATCATATATTAAGAAATCATATAATAGTTTTCTCATCATTTAAGTGTTCACGAAAGACATGGGTAGTTATTGAGTTATTTGGATACACTCTATGCTAGGAAAACGTTCTAAAACATACATGCAGTGGGTCACATCCCCAACATGTTGGTGATGAGTCTCCTATGGCCAGTGTCATAGGGAAGTGTGTATACACATTTTCCTGAGTTCACATAATGAATATATAATAAAATATCTAGTTAATATTGTCACATCTTTTGTAAGATGACCATGTTACTCGTTTGTTTATTTATATTTGAGATATAAATGTATGAAAAGGATTTTTTTAACTTCTATACATGCCTTTTGAATTTATATAAAATTTACAACTTAATATATCATTTTAGAAAGGTTTCATCTCAAGTGATGTAATTCATTCTCTATAAAAGTGTTTTGCATAATTTTGAAAATCCATAGAAAGTTATGTTTAACTATAATTTTGCATTGATAAACCTATTTATTTAGAAAATTTTAAGATTTTATTTGGGTAATTTATATTTGGAATCTGTTGAGGAATCGTTAATGGTCTCCTTATTGGCATAGGCTCACAACCTTCTTTTACATTTGGGTGATTGTTGTCGTTCTTCTTCCAGGCTCATTTAAAGGGAAGAGATCACTTGGAGGTTGATCCATCTACTATGCTTTGGACATGAAGAGTTCCATCCTTAGGGACCTTGGGTTTGTTTTATTGTTTAGTAATTTGGGTTGTACTTCTTGTCATTTATGACTCATTTTATTCTAATACCTTTACTCCCTATGGATTTTTCTTATTGATATGCATACTTTTTTTATCTTTCACATCCAAATTATTATATAAAATATCATTCTCACTTTTATGTTGTACGATGCAAGGTGTAAGTCACTAGCCTTTGAGGATCAGGAACGCCCTTCGGGCCATGTCAGGTTTAGCTTGGTTATCATGTTACCAGGGTATACGGGCTGGTTCGTGACCCTAACTTAGCATTTGAGCTCATCCAATATAATGTTTCCTTTCCCCAAGTTATGATTAATTCTTTTAAGTATGATATTGTTATAAATATTACTAAAGAGGAAGTAATTTATGGGATATTTTTATGGTCTTTCAGCAAATTATAATATTTTGAACCTATTATTCAAACACACCAAACAATTACATACTTTAGGGATGTGTTTATGTAGTGTATTGAATAATTAACTAAAAAATGTAATATATACACTTGGGAAGACCAGGTTACTACAGTTAATATCATAAGAATGTTTTATTCTTCCATTAGAAACATGGATATATAAATTTTATTATGATCCTTATGAATATTTATAAGGATATGTATTGGGATATATTTAATGATAAGTCCATGGATGAGTAACAGTATAGAAAAATTTACTCATATTTTGCTAAAGCATTGAGAAAGAAATTTCCCTGAAATTAAATCAATTTTTGCTTATTAAAAGTTTTTTTAGATTTTCATAGAGGTTTGTATGGTTTATAACTCAAAAAATAGAGAAATGCGCTACACTCAATCTTTACTAGGTGCAATACATTGGTCTTCCATTAAAACCGATTTTGATTCTCTTGGGGGATATGATATATAAAATCCCAAAAACATTACAACCCAATATGAATGATTTAAAAATATAATGACCATAAATGACCTAGATTGCTCCAAATGTATCATATATTGAAAAGTGGGTGTCATGATTAAGACATCGTATAGGTTATTTTCAAGGATTATGGGGTTCTACACATTGATCAGTGTTTCTCACACTATTCAGTTGGTTTGAAGTCAATAGATCAAATCGTAAAAACAATGTCAATGATGAGTGTGACATAAAATGAAATGATTATCCTATATAGAGACTAAATGTTATGGGTTTTGGAATGAATATATTTTTACAACTTATCAAAAGATCCCCAGGTGATTAATTAGGATGGAATTCCAAAAACATTAAGGGGGGACAACAATAGTATTAATACCTCAAGAGGAAAAATACACCTTCTTCCAGAATTCCTTCTAATACAACAGTGGCTGGGAAATCTATCTGCACCACTAAAAATATATTTTCCATCCACCAGATTTTTCCACATGATAAATTAATTATGTTCTCCTAAAATTTTGAAGGTAAATCTGATAAATAGTGTTCTCTTTTTAAGATAATGAGGCTACATGTTGAAAATTACCCAGTAGAACTAGATGAGTTCTTGAGCTTATTTCTAAATCATTATTTTCCTCATATTCTCTATACAAATATGGAGATGCAGATGTTTGATCTAAATCTAAATGATGATGAATACGTTGGTACCTATGAGGAAAATATTACAATACTTGTGAGTTAGTTTTATGTTATAATCATCTATTTCAAATGTAATGTTGATTGATTATTAGTTGAAATAAAACTATGTCCCTAAAGGATCTTATCCAAAATATACAGTTGTATCTATGAAGAGATTCATTGATGGGTAATCAAGGATGAAATGAAGTTTGGATTTATATATCAGTCTCATTTTTTATAAGAAGATAATAAATGAATTAAAATTAAAAATAAAAGAATCATGGACAAAAGGATATGAGTATTCCATTATGCTCAATGTCTACGAAGAATCGTGGAGGAAAATTTGTTTGGTGGATTAGTAAATGTTTCAAATGTGGAAGGGAAGGTCATTGGAAAATTTATTTCTGGATTTATTATAGAAAGTTAGCTAATGTTGAAAATAAATAGAAATATCCCAATAATTCACCACCATCCCTCCTATGATTCAAATACAATAAGTATGGGAATTTTCTTAATGAATTACCCATTCCAATGGATAATGATAATAACGAGACATAAAATCCTGTAAAGGCAATGAAAAAATGTAATGATTATTCAATCACAATAGGTTTTGTGAATTGGGGAAATAAGGGCCCACTAATATTTCATTCCTTAGTTGGGAAATTTATGTTTTATTATATATGAATGATCCCTATTAAGTACTATTTGTTAAAACATTAGTGAAATTCAATTTTATTTTATCCCTCTAAAAGGATTCAAGAATAAAAATATTGAATTTGATACTCAATTAGTACAAGGATGAACCCATTTATCCTATGGAAATAACTCTTCTAAAAGATGAGATTTTATTTAAGGAATAAAGCATGATTTATATATTTGAACCATTTATATGTCCAAGTATGATTAATATAAGATTTATGGATACCAACTTGGGTTTTTTAGTTTATGGTTCATCATATTTCAACATTCATTAACACCACTTTTTAGGTTTTATGTGTTTGGATTTTATCAATATTTAGGACATTTCAAGAGGCATCCAGGTTAATTAAGACATTTTGTATTGTATATTGGGAAACATTTATTTGATGAGGAATATATTTATAATTATTGTAAATATGATTAATTTTATGGGTATTTTTTAATTTTTATCAAATCTTTGATGTTGAAATAATTGTTTGTGATAGTTGATCAGCTTATGAAGTCCACAAACAACATTACAATAAGAGAATAATTCCATTTGGATCCACATTCCAAAGAAATTAATTTAGGAAGTGTTAAGGTTTCATGGAATACCATATTAAATTTTATTTTATCTGAACATGTTGTTTCACTTGATGTTTTGGAGAAGTCTTAAATGATCTCTTTATAAAGATTTTAGTTCCATCAATTCGTGTTATCCTCAGAAAAATTGTTATTTTTTGAAAATAATAAAATTATATAGGATTTGATTAGATATTTTTCTATTGATTTCAAATGTATATTCCAAATGTTGAGTGGGTTTTCAACAAAATATTTCACAGAAGAATCCAGATAACATCTTATAAATCAATTTATGAATTGAAATGAAAACTCCATTGTTTTAGAATAATGTTATAGAATGAAATCTATTGGGACTTGGTCAAACTGATAAAATGGAATAGAAGGTTTGAGCAATTCAGGAACATATATGAACTCATAAATATTGACCAAAATTTTATGTCTATGATCATTGTTGACTAAAAAGTGATTTTATTATTATCATATAGGAAAAAGGTTAGGTCCCTTCGTTATAAAAACCCCTCAATGTGGATGAAAATAATTGAAGCCAAGTGATTCGTTCAGTGTAATGACCTGACACTCGTGTAGAAGAGACCCCAAACCGTCGAAAATGATTAATCCCTCACATGAACATCTGAGACATACAAGGGTGTTTGTAATAATGGTAGTCTCCCTCCTGTTATGATGAATGGTTTAACCTAAGGTAGTTTCTATATCACACCTTCGGATAATATAAATCATGTCCCATAGAGTCTCCCACCTCCCCTTGAACATCTTCACCAGAACATCAGAGTCTGACTCCACTTCTGACACCTGGAAGCCATATCCCTAGCACACATAGAGACAAGTAAGTAGTTCTAGTGTCAATAATCATTTATGAAATATAAAATTTGATGTTTGTAAAAATTAGTTTCTATGAAATTATCTATGGGAGAAAGAAAGTAAAACCAAGACAGAGGTATCATTATACCATTAAAATACATGACCATTTCGGGAAAAATTCTTAATTTTTTCTACTATCATTATTCATATCTCATGATCATGTTTTTATCCATTTACCTCTCCTAAGAATATACGTACACAATCCTTCACATTTAATGAATGCATAGGTCATACCACTAGAGTAAGATATTCCTTAGGTGGAATATCTAATAGAGATTCTTGGTTATAAAGACTATCTTAGGAAACTAGATCACTCATCTGGCTAATTTTTTGTAGTTAAACCACTATCTTGTGTATGATACATGGGAACCTGAGTATAGAATTTTGTAAAATTTTCCATATTTTTTATACCAAATTGATGTGTTTTGAGGGAAAATTTCATTATAAGGGCAGTTCAAGTAACAGCATACGATTTTGTGACCTATTTAAAAAAATGAACCATTCCTATATTATTCATTACACACAATATTTAATCTTTCTTGTGTTACATTTAACACTGACTTTATCTTATATTACATTCAACAATAAATTTAAACAAGACATGAAATATTATTAAAATATTATTATTTAATATGATAGTTGTCACCGAGCTGTTGGAATGACGTGTATAAATGTGATTAAATATATTATGAAAATATATATTTTAATCATATATATATAAATAATTTATTAGTCTGAAATTAATTAAATAAATATATATATATTAAAAATAATGGACATATTTTTCTTAAAAATTATTTTTATATAAGAAAACATATTTACATCAAAATATTATACAAACATCATTTTTGAATGATTTTAATGTAATTTATATATTTTATGTTAAATCAAAATTTTAACAAAAAATTTATGTGTTTTTAATATAAGAGAATTTAATAAATACTAATTTATTATTAAAAACATCATTTTTTGAAATAGTAGTTTTATCACCTTTTTTGAAACATATTTTAAAACAAATTCTTTAATTTTTTAAAATTTTTTTACAAAAAAAAAATTTAATCAATATTTCAATATTACCTTTTGGTAAAGTTTTTATAATTTTTTGAAAACATTAATTTTCTAGTTAATAGAGGGAATACAGAATTTTAATTGAAAATGAAATTTTTATTTAAAATAATTTTTATGTTTAATTTTATTATAATTTCACATTAAATTAATAGTAAAAAAATTATATTCATATTTTTAACACCCCAAAATTTTAACATACAACTATAGATACAATAGTGTTTATGATACACAACACCAAATGTAAAAAAGGGAATATATTAACGCAATAAATTAAAATATTAAATTAATATAATATATAGTATAGCTTTTAATTCATGAAACACATATTTATCATGCATTACACACAAGAGAGACCTTCCTTGATAGCTTACATTACACACTAGACTATGTTTGATCAAATAACAACGTATTATTAAAATATTATTCATTAATATAATATGATATAACCTAAACCTTGTGTTAGTAGTCATGAATAGTTTTAATTATGTTATAAAATATTATGGTTTATTTGAATATAAAATAAAATCATTGGTTACTAAGTAATGAGATTCAAAAATAAGAATAAATTGTATATGAAAAAGAATTATTTTTATTTTTATTCTTCCAACAGAGTGTTGTCTTAATAAACATAAATAATTTCAATTATGGAATTATTTTAATGAATTATATATTTTAAACATTCAAAAATATATTTTTAATTTTCATTTTTTTGGTTTGATATGCATTAGATATGAACAAACCCAATTACAAACAAAAAACTGATATTTTTATAAAGGAAATTTTAATTCTTTTTAATGGAGTAATATTTTAAATCATAATTATGTGACAATAATAAATTTAATATTTCATAATAAAATTTATCTTTTTAATATAAACAGAAAAATAAGATTATTGTTAACTTTTTATATTTTTTAGAATCATATCATTTTTTAATGAATATTTAAAAATACTAAATTTAAGTTCCAAACTACTTTTTCATCTAATTTATTTTTATTGTTAAAAAATATTTTATAATATAATTAAATTTCCATTAGATAAAATTTGTATCAATTTATCCAATTTTTATTATTAAAATCATTTTGGAATTAAAATTGACTATAAAAACAAAGAAAACATTCAGACATTTTTTTTTCAAAACATGGATTCTTGTCCCACCTGTGTGATTAAATTTAATTAACATTCTGACATTTATATAATTTGAATTTGGAAAAAATTATTAAATATTGGGATTAATAATAATTTATAATTTCTTGTACGACCAATTTTTTTACCAAATATATTATTTACAATGATTAAAATTAACTACAATGATTATGGGTAAAATAAGATTTATAATGGACTAAACCGTAACTTTATGGCTTAAGTCGACCTATAAAATTGTCACAGAGCAATATCATGGCCATATATCAACAAAATACCTTCTTGGATCAAAATTTTTCTGTTATTGTATCCACTATCAATATGAAAAATGTGGTAGGAATTCCATCGTTAAAATAATACAAGAGTGTCACTCCTCCTCCACTATAAAGGTAACCACTTGTCATTACACACACCTATCAACCCACATAAGATCACCCAATTTCTTCCCAAATAGATTCCAAAAATTTCCCCCTTATCCTTTAATCCTCCCTTTTTGAATAAATCCTACGAAAAAATCCATTGGGTATAAACCGAAAGGATTTACCTATTTTTAAGGTAACACTTTCCAACGATTATTTTTCTTTCATATAATTTTCAACCACCTAAAATATTATTTTTTTCAAATTTATATAACACAAAAATATCCTCAATTTTATTAAATGTTTTTATATAATGGGTTATACCTACACTTACACACACATCCATATAATGGTTATCAATCATATAGTTTTTGTGTTCAATGATGTACCACCTCACGAAACGATGATTCATCATTTTCCCTATATCAACATTCATGGTTAACCATTATAATGATAAATATTTTTAAATATGATATATATTATTTTTATTATGTTATTAATCTTATTTCACTATTTTAAAACACATATCATTAGATTTTTTATTTTTTGTTAAAACGTTAACATCATTTGTGGATGTGTGGACTACCGCCCCCACCATGCGATGAAATTCATTCACAAGATACGTTGAATGTATAAAGGATAGTGTTAATTAAACAAATGAGAAATAAAAGACCTATATATTATATTAATTAAATTATTAACTTTTTAATAATATAATATATATCATTTTCTATATTACCCTTTCATAGACATAAAAAGTGAAAATGTCGTTTGTGGATGTGTGGACCACGACCTCCTCGACACGATGTGATTCCTTTTACATCCCAATAATTATATATACATATATATGTGTGTAAATTACATTAACTAAAATGGTATATATTATATAATTATAATTAAGGAATGATTTAAGTTACTTACCTACTTTCAATAATGATCATTGAAAAATAGGAATATTACTCATGGATACATACAACATGTCATCTCCATGATTGTAATGTTCGATAATTTTTTATAACAATATATAATGATTGATTTTAAAAATATAATTTTTGTATAAATGTGAATATACTTCCCTAATTATTATTCTGGATATGTAATATAATGTCCCCTTTGACCATAGTAGGACAAAAAAATACATTTTTTACACATAATCTAAATTTGGTCAGAACAAATGACATAAACATAATTGTTTAAGTAGTTGTATAGAAACATAGTAAAAATATAAGTAAGATTCTTGATATAAATGAATATTTTTTCAATAAATTAAATGACTAACATATACTTGTATTCAAGAATATAATTACACCCAAGACTAATCAGATACAAGGTAAGGGATTATCAACCCACATTTTACTTTTCTATGATAAATGTCATGTTCACCAGATAATTATTTTATATGGTGAATATACTACCTAGTTATAAATATATTATCATGAATTTATTAAACATCATGGTATTTAAATATACAATTTAATATTATTATTTTATTTGGTTTATGATTTAATATGTTTCGTAGCATTATTGGACACTTTGGAATCATTAAAGATTATTTTCCTCGACAATAACTATAATAATATTTCAGTAGTTTTTTCATTAAAAGAAATTATATTACCTTTGTATAATTTAAATATTAATTTTATCTAATATGTTCATTTCTAACCATTTTCATATATTATTACAGATTCCCACTCTTTGGTACCCAAAATGATTTTGAAAGTGTTTATCAAAAAACCAAACTTTATTACTCACATTAGTCAGAGATCCTATTTTCTTCTAAAAACTAGGATTCAGTAAAATGATCTCAAAAATAATTTTAAAATGATTTGGTAATGATATTTTTTACTATTTTTTCTTTTACCATTTTTTTAAAGGAATCTTTTTATCACCTTACCAATAATTCATTTCTAGAAATTTTTTTCCTATAAGAGGAATATTCTTTTTCCTAATAGGGAATGTATGGATTTACCTTCCATAATTTCATGGAATCTTCTAGTTCATGTCTAATAGTTTATTTTCAAAGAAATAATTTTAAAAAGTAATTTTCAAAGAAAAAATTTTCAAAAAAATTTACAGAAAAAAGGATATTTCCCCCAGGAATTATTTTAAAAAGTACTATTATAGTATTTCTATTCATCATCAACAAAAACCTTTTTTATTTATTCCACCTGGGATTTGTTGTATTGATACCATCCTTATTATTATTATATAAGGTTTATTATTTATTTGTTCATGGATAGTATTCGTATTGGCTTCCTGGAATCATTTGGTGTTGTCCATGAAATATCCAATATACTATTATCATTAAACATTGAATTTTACCCTAATTATCCATTTAATTAATCATGGATATTACTATTTCATAAATCGTATACCATTTTAAATGTGGTGTCATCTTTAATAGTTGTTTGATTATTTTGGGATATTTCGACAATTTCATATTATTTATTCAATAAAGATATTTTACAAACCATATTATTTATTTTTATTATTCTATATAATGAATTATTAGATCTGTTAATAATGGGTGGTAATCAGGCTTTATATAGACCCTTGATGCATCAATAGGTTACCATGAGAGAAATCAGTTTCACAAATTAAATGAGTTTATGTTTGTAGTTTTAAATCATCTTGTGAATGGGATTCAACATACATGTTTTCTTTTGCCTTTGATATGAAATCCATTATGAAGGAATTGCCTTCATATTTTTTCCGTAATTATTAATCCATGATATTTTGGGTCAGTATGTCTCTAGATAAATTTCATTCAATGTTTGTTGATTAAATGAAGATTTTTTAGTTTTATACGTTTCCATATTTGTTTTTCATTATCTTGTTATCTGAGTGTAATTAGTTTATATTTATTATTTTTTCATATAATTTATGCTCTTCCCTCTCAATTTATTGATTATATAGCCGGTTTTTTTAGTTATTAACCATGTCATAATTATCATTGAATTATTATTTCCTCTTAAATATTTTTCCCCTACTAGGCATTTGATCTATCCTTTCTTATTTAATTTTTCCTAAGAATCTAAGAAGAATACTATGAATGATATTTATGGGTTAGAGTTATACTAGAAGTGATTTAATTATTTAGAAGATAAAATATGTTGTAATTAGTGTATTATTTTGAAATAAAAGAATAATGAATATATCGAGTATACCAAGACTATTGAACTCTTATTCCTTCAAGATTTGATTCCTTGTAATAATTCTTATATAAATAGTACTAGAAACCGTCTCTGGGCTTCTGGGGCTGTGTCAGTGTAGGTTGTATAAAAAAAAGTTTAGTAGTATCCTTTAGAACACTATTTAAGAAAAAATAAATTAAAATTCATAATCCTATGGTAAATTTCAGAATAATTGTATAATAATATCCTAAAAATTTTTTATGGTAGAGGTTATTTAGATATTTCTTGAAATACATCACTTTCTAGATACTACATGTGGATGCAGTTATGGAACAAATAGACTTATATGTAATTGCCCAATCAAAGTGTCTGGATGCTGACTCTAGGTAACCTAGTATTTGACAACGGTCTTTAATATATACCAATTTTGACACTCCTGGGTTATATTTTTAGGATAATTCAAATTTTCTTTTCAAACCACTATGAAGGATTTTGACACTGAATAACCAAGGTTAAACCTAAAGTGTTTTTTATTTTAGATAATTATTCATGGTTTAGAAATCCAAGAAATGATTTTATGGATAAACAAATTGACCAATGAAGGACCTATGTTAAAATATAACCGATGAAGTATTTATGTGTTGATTTTTTATTTAAAACCATTTTTAAAATACTATTTATTGATTAATCTAATTTATAATATATTCATCATTATTTTTTTGCGATGTTATATTAATATGGGTTTAAAAGAGGATAAACAATAATATGAGAGGTAACAAGTCAAATCTAGAAAGAATGTAGGTTATGAACCCAAAACCGAAGGATGATATTGGTTTCACACTAAAAACAATCCAATATAGTTACATGGTTCTTTTTTCATTGTTTTTATATAAATAATTTTACGAATAAATTTTAATGATGAACCTATAATATAAATTTTGGGGATTAGATATTAATATATTAACCATATTGGTTTGGAAGATAGTTTGATAAATCTATTTAAACTTTTCACATTTTGATGTTATGATCATTTAAACGATTCATTTCATTCTTCAGGCATAAAAATATCCATAATGGTAATTAATTTCAAAGAGTAATGGGATGAATTAAAATTTGATCGAATCATAACCATAATATAGTATTTTTCATAAGAAATTGAAATATACTAATTATGAATATTTTTTTTGTTTTCATAGTCTGTAAAATAATTACCAAACATTAGGAAAATGACATGGAAAAATGTTATCTTAATACCTTAATTTTTATTGAACCGATGACCTTCTAAATCATTAATGATTTATGAATTTTAGGACCTAAACATTCTATTGATCATTCACTAATTTTTAATTTATGAACTAATTCAAACCCTATAAATATTTATGTTTTTTCTCTCTGTATGTTTTTTACATTCAACTAATGTTCTCGTTCACAGAGACCAATTTACATAGAAGTACATGTGACATTTGTACTTCCAATTCCCTCTTTCCTAGTATATTATTTTCAAACACGTCTCATAATGTGGGATTTCAATGTAGGCAAATATCAAAAAATATATTACCAAGATCAGTTTTAGACTTTTATGATGAAATTCAATTAAGACGTGGAAAACTAAACACCCTGAAATTCTAAATTATAAATTTGCATTGAATAGTGTTTATGACACTCAACACCAAGTGTAAAAAGAGAATATACTAAACCAATAAATTATAATATTAAATAAATATTATATATTATATATCTTGAAATGAACACAATACGGAGTAATATTATGTTACATGTAAGTGTGACCTTCCTCAATAGCATGCATTACAAGAAAGACCATGTTTCACTAATAAAAAATATATTTTTAAAATATTATTATTTAATATAATATGACCCAACCTTGCCATTATGTAATTTTTTTGTGAATATTATTAACTAAAATATGAAAATATATGGTTAATGTAATTATAAAATGAAATCACTGGTTACCAATTAATGAAAAGAAATAAGAACTAATTGGATATGAAAAGATATATTTTTATTTTTCTACTTCGAATGGTGTTTTGTCTTAAGAAACATAATTACATAAAATTAGTGAATTATTTTATTGTAATATATATGTTACACATTAAATAAAATTGTTTTCATATTAATCCTTTAGATTTAATACGCATAAGATAAGAAAAATCCCCATTTCACACATAGAAACCTATATTTTATAAAGGAAATTTTACAACCTTTTGATAGAGAATCTATTTTAATGAAAAAATTATAAATTTTAATTAATAAAATATGTCAAAATAAAATTATTATTTTAATTAAAAACATAAAAATTTGGTCATGATTAATTATTTATATTTTACAAAAACATATCACTTTTTAATGAATAATTAAAATACAGAATTTTAGTTGAAAACAACTTTTTCATCTAGCTTATTTATATAGATAAATAATAATTTAAATTGGTTGGAAAATTTCATTAGATCATATTTTTATCAATTAATCCAATGATGGCCATTGTAATCAATTTCACATTGATATTTACTATAAAACATAAAATACATTCTGATGCTTTTACTTTAAAAACATGCATGATGAACAAGCCGACATGATTAAATTTAAATAAATTTATACCAATTATATGATTTTTACTTGTAAAAATGGATTCTATATTTTGAATGATAATAAATTATAAATTTTTATAAGTCTGAATTTGTTTTTTACCAAAAAGATAAGTGAATGTAATTAAAATTAATTATAATTATTAAGGTAAATGTAAAATTAATAAGTGATTAACCATAACATCAGGACCCAAAAATACCTATAAACATTATACGAGAAGTTTTTAGTAAAACCACTAATTTTATTTTACTGGTATATTAATGAAAATTTTCATGTATTAGTACCATTTTTCCATAATTTGGAAATCAAAATGTTTTAGAAAATGTTTTTTAGAAAACCCAACATTATTTCTCTCTATAGTACAATGACCTATTTTCATATAAAAATAATGTTTTATTAGAAAAAAATTAAAATATATGTTGAAAATGATTTGGTAAAGATATTTTTAACCTTCTTTTATTTTACCAATGTTTTCAATGGAATATTCCTTTTGATTTCCTAATAAGGCATTTTTTAAACTTGTCCACAATGAAAAAGAAATTTTATTTTACCTCATACGACACATATGGGTTTACCCAATGTCATTTCATTGAATATTGCTCAACATTTCTAAAAGTTTACTTTAAATGAAATTTATTTGGAATGTGATTTTAAAATTAATGCTTTTTCAAAAGTTTTAAAAAAAGGATATTTACCATAAGAGTTCTTTTAAAAGATATTTTTATTATATTTATATTCATCATCAACAAAAACCCTTTATTTTTACTCCATGTGGATTTTTTATTGATAGAATATTTATTATTCCACTATATGGTTTATTATAGATTTGGGAAATGATAGTATTACTATTCACTTTCTTGAAACATTTGTTATTCCCCTTGAAATATGTAATCTTTTAAGATCATTGAATATTGAATTTTACCATAATTATAAATTTAATTTATCATTGATATTATTATTTCCTTAATCATATACCAGATTAAAAATGGTGTCTACTTTGATAGTTGGTTGATTATTTTAGGATATATTGAAGGTTCTTTACTCTTTAATCAATACAGATATTTTGTATGGAATATTTTTTTATTTTGATGATTTTTTATGAAGAATTCATTGAACTATTAATGATTGATGGACCTTGAACATTATATAGATCCTTGATGCATGGATAGGTTCTTATGAGGAAAATATGTAACACAAATTAAATTTATTTATATCCATATTTTTAAACTATCACTTAAATAGGATTTAAGGTATTAGTTTTTATATGCCTTAGGCATGATGTCCCTTAAGAAATCATTGCCTTCATATTTTTTAGCTAATATTCATCTGTTTTATTTTAATTTGGAATATCTATGGATACATTTCATTCTCAATTAATTCATTAAATGTAATGTGTTTTAGTTTCTTACCTCACCGTAATTATTTTGATATATCATGATATTTTTAGGGAATTTATTTTTAGTTATTACCTTTCTATATAGTTTATTCACATAAGTCTCATTTTATTGATTATATGAAATGATTTTTAGTTATTTACTATGCCATAATTCTCAACGATTCGTTATTTCTTCAGTTATATATCCCCCTTACTAATTATTTCAGCTCACCCTTATGATGTTTCTTTTCATCGGAATTCAAGAAGCATACTATGAATGATATACAACGATTTAGTAGATGGATTATATTTTTCATCAGTGCTATTTATTTTTATAGAAAAAAATTATGTTGTAATTGGTGTAACATTTATGATCAAAAGACTCTTGATTGTTTCTGGTTTTCCGCAACTACTAAAATTTCATTCCTTTGAAATTTGATTCATTCTAATTAGTCCAACGCAAGTAGTATAAAAAGTTTTCTTCGGGATTTTCGGGACACTTCGATACAATTTTATTAATAATTATTTATTTTTTATCAAATGAATTTTTCAATTGGATATTGAAACATTTAAATATTTTGGGAAATTAATATTTGAATACTCTCATTTTCATCTCCTATATGGGATTGATTTTAAATTATCATTCAACACTTAATTTAATTCAATTTTAAAAAATTGTTTCGTTATTTTCAACCATAATAACTTTATTATCTAATATACTCAACATATTTTTTTACACAAATTAGTTGTTAAAATAGTAAAAATTAATTACTATGGTTAAGATAAAAATGGGTTTTCTAGGTATTTAAACTAAACATATTATGGTTTAAATTAACTAAATATTTGTTTAAATTATATTTTATGGAAATATTTTGACCTTATCATACATAATAATTTATAATACTACATTTTGGACCCTTATGGAATCAGAAAAAAGTGGGTATATGTTTTTCTACCTAATATTTTCAAGTATTCCACTTACCCACCTTATAAAAGGATAGTCCTCTCCTCTATTATTCTCACCCAAAAAAATTGGATTGACCAATACCATCCCAAATACATTCTAAAATTCTCTCTACTCATCCAATAATCCTTATTTTGTGTAAAAATCCAACCTGATAAGTATTTTGGTGAAAACATAAGTTGAATAACCAATGAAGTGGTCACATTATAAAATGAGTATTTTTTATTTATTTCTACAAATCCATTAATTATTATAAAAGTGTAATAATAAAATAACATCATTATATACCATATAGTCATATTTTTTTAAAATAAATGTAATTTCCTAAAAAATCAACACTACCATCCAACGGATTACAAAATCATCATTCATGTGTTCCATGGACAACAGCCTCGTGAACCAATGTCATTTGTTTTTTCATTACCAAATAACATGATTTGGTATGATGATTGATATAGGGTATATATTTTATAATCATAATATATAATTAAATTTTCATTTCTTATATCATATATACCATTTTTAGTTTCCAATTTTTAAATGTTACTAATGCATTGCTTGTTGATATGGTAGGGTACCGCCTCGCTACGTGTTGTAATTATTTTCACAAATGCCTTACATGGGACAAAATAAGGATTATTACAAGTGTTATAGATGAAATAGTAATAATATTAATTAAATAATTATCCTCAATAAATGAAAATATGTTATTTTTTTAAATCTATTTCACTCATTAAATGATGTTGACATCGTTTCTATATGTGTTAAAAACAGCCTTGAAAAATCAATGTGACTCTCTTTTCATCAAGAAACAATATGGATTGTATTTATTTATATATTTAAATTAAAAATAAATTATTATTGTCATTTATATCATCATTTATTGATAATATATTACTTACCTAATTCCCATAATGATCTTAAAAAATTTAAATGTTAATCATGAGTGTATACGACCTACTATCTCTATAATCATAACATAATTCATTTCTAGAAACCAATTTTGATGATTGGCCTTAAATTTATAATTGAATTATTAATATGATAATTATTTAATAATTACTATTCTATAGTTAATGGAACCATAATCAATTGATGTGTACTGAATATAAAAATTGAAAAAATACACAAATTCAAATAGTATTTTACCTCAAACGTGACTTTAAAAAGGAATTGTTAATAAAAAACTATTAAAGGGATATAAGTAAATCATATATGGTATAATATAAATAATAATGTTATATTTATTTATATAAAAACATATATCTATTATATATTATGTTTGATTGAGTAATAAGTATGTCGATACTTCTAGTATGGTATTTCTAGTACCTATTTTATTTCTATGTGTCATTTGAAAATTCATAACTCATTTCTTTTGTGGGTTTTATATACATGAAATTTGAAATATTATATCATGAATATTATTATTTTCATGAAATTTAATTTTCCACTTGATTATATTATATAATGGGGAATAAGATTCAAAATTATACTAAAGTTTTAAGGGCTTTCTGTCCCACCTTATTTTTTGTGAGGAAAATTCAATATTCACCACATGTTTTTTATGCGGGGTATATAATACCCCTGAATTTATTTTATGATGATTATAATTAAAATTATTCTTATTTTTATATCCATTTTATGTCTATATTTTCATGGGGTTTATGAATTAAAAGATAACAGTGTGTAAAGGTATTTTAATATCAATTTTTCTTCATTAATACATATTTTATGTTACAAACCTCTATTATTTTATGAGTTGTATACATAGACCCTTTGACATGTAATAAAAATAATATAATTATTATAATTATATTTTATATTTCATTTAATGTCATTTCTTCATGGGGATTATGATTCAAAAATACCTAATTGGTAGTGGATTTATTATATAATTTCATCATTTATCTGAATTGTTTGGGTTTATGATTCCAATAATGGAATATTATGGCATGTCTCTAATGAAACTCATGAATTTTACTTTACAATATTTAATTCATAATAATTCATATATTCCTTCATTTTACCCTATTTTTTACTCAAATTATCAGAATAATGTTTTCAATAATGATATCCATCATTTCTCTCTTCAGTTGAAAACATGTTTTTCTTCTAAAATCATGTTTACTAAAAAAATTCAAACATATTTTAAAATCTATTTCTTCATGCGTGATGTTTTTTTCTCAAGAAATATTATAAGTGATATTTCAAAATCATTTTTGTTCTCTGATTACCATTTATGTTAAATATAATCTACCGTAGATATTATCCAAGGAAACCATTCTTAATATTTTAATGTTTAGTTAATGTTTATGATGACAAGATATTTTTTCAAAATATTTATTTTTCATATGATATATCATCATAGAGTTCTCATGAATCCCACTTATTTCACTATGGGGTATTATATGTTAAAATGATTAAATGATTAGGAAAACAACATTATTTCATGGGTTCTATTATGGTGAATGTTTTATGATCTTGTGGAACATATATGTATGGTTCAATCATGTGAACTATGGGTACTATATCTCAGTATAACTAATTGAGTCATTATTAATGTAATATGATCTCAAAGGGTACATAGGAGGTTATCCAAATCCATAAAGAGGGTACACGGGATGTCATCCCAAGCCTAAAAGCGGGTACGTAGGTGGTTATTCCAATAAAAATGTAGGAATGTGGGTGGTTATCCCAAGACTGACATTTTATGAATGTATTGGTGTTCATACATGAAAAATTATTTTCTATAATTCTTTATACTACACAAATCTATTTCATATTCGAATGTTATACTCTCTTGGAACATGTACATCAATTTCCTTATTATTATTATCTTATAAAACACCATTCATTAATACATGACCCTAGATTATGATATTTTATTTTAAGAGTATGGTTTTAATATGTTATAATCATCTTCTCATGTCGTTATGTTTATGTTATGATTACATATATCCCTTTTTACCCTTACTATCCTTATGATCTCACCATTTTTTATTTTTCCATTTCCCATGTTATGAATGAAGATTTTAATTATAGAATGATTTAAAAGTCTACTTACGGGGAACTTATTTAGGGGAGATATAGAATATATTTAAAAATATTCTAATATTTTTTTACCTTTCCTATAATTATATTAAACTATTTCTATCCACAAGTAAGTTCTTGTTTAATGTATAGAATATTTTTATAAAATGATGTAGTATATACGAATGAGAGTGTTGGGTTAATATATGTACGGTATGTGTAACAATATATTAAAAAATAATATTTTTTTTATATAATGATCATTATGGAATGAAAATTTCAATCATAACTTCTTTCTTTCGTGATCATTGAAAAATGAAACTGTTACTCATATGTATGTACGAACTACCATCACCACTATTGTAACATAATTAATTTTTCATGAATATCATTAATTATATTTTATAAAACTATTATTCATTTAAAAAATAAATATAACCTGATTATTATTCTCAATAAAAGGAAATAATAATCCTTTTTTCCTTAGGGAACATTACAAAGTAATTTTGGACATACGATTCACACACTGTCGAAACACCTAAATAGATCCTAAATGATTATGTACATGGATATAAAATTAAAATTATAAAAAAGGAATAATACATCCTGAATAATTATTAATAAACTAAATAGTTATGAAAATTGTATTATTCTAGAGGATATTTAATTCACATGATATTTTTGGATCAATGTAAGGGATCTATCTAAGAAACCTTTTTTTGGTTCATGATCACTCTCTCTCAAACTCACTTTATCTTTATCTTTAATGTTATGGAATGATTTTAAATTATATATATATATATATCACATATATACATAAATTATTATCCCTTACTTTTATAGGTAAATACATACCATATGTTTGTTTCTTGGATGACTTCACTATGTAATTTAAATATATTGTGATATGAGAAAAGATTATGCAACCCAATTTCATCACATGTATTATAAATTTATTATTCCTTATGATTAAATTCCTTTAATGGAAACAAATATTTCCTGGAAATTTTATGATGGGTGCATCTAGATAAAGCACCAATGAATTGGGTAATGTTTTAGCCTCATGATACATCATGTATGGTATTAGCAAGTAAACCGAATGCATTATTGGACATCTTCCGCCTTGTGATATGGTATATGAAATTTAAATGTGTATCACATTTTTCTCAATCTATATGTTTCTTCTACATTTATTCTGATACCGTAAATTTATAATGCCATTTTATTTATGTTATTTTTCCATGTGATAAATCATAATCCTTATCTTTTAGGACATCATGTTATATATTTGACTCACTTGTTATGTTTCCTTATCATGTTTAATCTCTTACAAAGATTTTTAGACTACCCAATTATTTGATTTTTTACTCATTTACCTTATGCATTACTTGAAGCTAAAATGGACTTAGGATTGCATTCCTTAGAATAAAAATAAACAATTCATGTTTTAAATTCCCTTTTGATGAAATATTAACCTTGTCTTCCAAATACACTAGGCCTCACGATCGTTTGGATTTACACATTAGATGTTTATTATTAAAGTTAATAGATAAATATTTTTAAAAGGACTGGTTCATTATAAAATTAACAAAATTCAACTGGATTAGATTTTTTGAATCATTATTATTAATATAATTCAGTAGATTTAGATTGATTTTGTGTTATAATTAATAGTAAAAATAGTAAAATTATATGGCCATAGTTAATGATAAAACATACTTACCAATGGTTAGAACTAAGGAGATAACAAACATATTGTCCTAAAAATTCCCAATTTATATTTAATAGCCATATTTTTACCTTATCTCATATATTACGTGAAAATGGTCCATTTTTAAGGAATTATTACTAGGGAATGAATTAATATATTTTATTATTTTTATATAACCTAATTGTGTCCTGTCCCCCGCGTCTAAATGGAAACACCCTCTCTTCTCCACTCCGTACATTATGTTAATTTCAGTATAGTCTAAAAATACCCAAATATCTACCTAAAATCCATCCACAGGCTCAAGAGTCATTGGATTGATTCTAAAACCATACTTATAAGTAATTAGGTATAATTTTAATTAGTTTTTCTTGTATAAGAGGAATTTTTCTTAACCTTATACTTTCATATTATTTCATCATCCACCTCCTTGAAATATTCATAAAAAATGATGAAATAAGAAAAAAAAATGTATTAAAAATAAATTAATTTTGTTATATTTATACTATAAACTATATTCTTCTCTCCTTCCATCAAATGGGAAATGATTGTACGATGATAACTGACTCATGAACCAATGAATATTTTTTTCCATCACCAACTCTCTTGGTTGGTTATAATTATTGAACTAATCTATATATATGAAATTGAGGACATATTTAACATTTATTAAAAATTAATATATCTTGTATTTTATTAAATTGGTATTCATTAACAAAGTATAATGTCTTTTGTGAGTACGTGTGGACTACCACCTCCATGAAGCGATCTGATTCGTTTTTCACCAATTCATCATGTAGATGGTATATTTAATTTTATTTAATGAATTATTATGTTATTAATTATATAATTATAATTAAGAAAATCTAAAATAATATCAATCATCTTTCAATCACAATCATTGAAAATGGATACGTTACTCTTATGTAGACACAACTTCTCATCTCCAAGATTGTAATGTAGTTCCTTTCTCAGTACTATAATTGTATTTATCTTTTTAAAATATAATGTATATGTATTAAAATAAAAATTATTTCATAATTATTTCCTAGGAAGTGATGGAATAAATTCTAATTTTACCATAGTCTACCTACCAATGTCAGTTTCGATATATGTACTATATATCATTAATCATATTAACATGAATTTAATTGATTATTTAATTATATGTCATATTAAAATAAATAAAATATTTTAAATAATTAACATGAATATTTTTATTAAGAATGTTAATATATAGTATAAATTTATTATTCGTTAATATATAATAGTTATGTGATGAGTCATACCCGAGTTAGGGGATTTCTTCATCATTTTGACACCATTAAGAAATATTTGGTATTAAGAACCTATTAACTTTTGTTGTGTTGTATATTTTTTTCATTTTACTAATTTAACAAGGATATATATATATTATTTATGACTAATGTTTCAATTCGTGTTTAATCTTTCTTGGGGATTAAAATATAGTGTTTCCAATGAGGTAATAATTTATTTTACAATCTCATTTTTTGGATTTATCATATTCTCTTTTATGGAATTTTAAATTCTAACTTTCGAAAAATCAAATATTTTTATCATCCTATTTATATTTAATGAGTTTCCTTATTTTCATTGAAATTTTCCTCTCTATGGAACAAGACACTTGAAAAGTAATGTTTTGAAGAAAATATGGTATTATTTACCTTTTTGAAAGTTTTAATTTTAATTTCATATCAATATTTTATTATATTATATTACAAAACTAATTTTTATTACAAAAATGACTTATAAAAGAATTTATTAGTTTTTTTTTACTTTTAGATGTTATAAATAAAATTATTATTTGTTTTTTCAGAAATTATTATTTATGAATTTCATAATGAAAATTCAAAGGAATGTTTAATTTTTAACATATATTTTGATAAAATAATTTTCTACTATCAGAACAGTTTTATGCTACATAGATTATTTTATATGTTTTTATTTCTCTAATAAGAAAAGTATTTGATTAATTCTTATTTCAAACATTCTCCTTTCATTTTATTTTATTTATTAAAATAAATTATTTTATTATAAAATCAACCTTTTTGATGGTCTTCTCTTATATCTAGATTAAATTTATGGCCATTTAATTTAACTTTAAAAAATCAAATTCTTGTGATATTTGGATATTTAATTTCTCTTAAATATCTATATGCATTTTATAATGGATATGATTATTACATAACCCATATATCATATCTACATATGGTGTTTTACTCTGTATCTTATCTATTTATCTAGGGGAAACCTTGATAAATATATATTATGTACTGATTATGGACTTTATAAATATGGTAATTATTTATTAATTTAGTTAATCATTCAATATATGAGGAATTCAATATAAATGAAGTGATAGGCGTGTCCTAGTAATAGGCATCCCATAGATTCATTTATAGGTATCATTATAAAGAACATATGTATTACATTAATTAAATGTGTTTTAGGTATATATCTACCTAGAGAAAATTTTGTCTTCTCTAAAGGACATGATGGTAAAATTATATTGATGTATAATTTCATGAAATCTGATAATAATCATCTCCATCATTGATAATTTATTTATTATTATCCATGGGATTATTTCATTTCATATTATACATGGATGCATTTGGTGCTCAAATTATTGATAAAATGATGTGTGTTTTCAGTTACTTATATTTCCATATTGATTATTTCTTATTGCTCCATGATAGATACTACTATAAGTAACTATTAATGAGTGTATAAGATCACTATTTATTATTTTCTATTCATAATAATATAGATAAGGATATTATGAATAATATCCCGGGAAAAATAATGATTGTGTTCTACATATTTTATATTTCTACTAAAATTTGGAAATAATGTATATATCAAGTCCTTTAAGACAACCTAACTACTCGACCCATTTTGATGAGATCCATTTGATCTTATAAAAATGTGATATTGTACAAAATTACTATAGGTTACTGTCATTGGGTTTTTTCATTTTGTATTAGAGGAAGTCTAATAGGAATATTGGGAAAAAGATATTAAATAATCATATTGAACATGAGAATTATAATAATCCTCTACAGAATTAGAAAACCATTAATATTATTTTAATTATTTTTTTGGCTCAATATTCATGTTAATAATGACCAACCTAATTGTTTACCATTATATTGTGACGAATGATAACCGAAAAATGGAATCAGCCCCCATAGACAGTGTCAAAATTCCCCTACATAGAATTACAATACCACTTGTATTGGAACTTAGTAGATAATGGGAATTTCGGGAAAAATAATTAGGTTATGATGAATAAATTTTCAAAATAGACTTCTATTGTCTTGGGTTTTCCGTGTATTATTTTAAGATATATGGAATTATTATGAGATCAGGCTCTGCACCAACGTGAAATTCTAAAGCATAGAGTGCCTTGATAATAATTTTCAATAGATTACACATTAAAATAGATTGTGCACGTGTGTTTTTGGGAAAAGTTGAATAACTATTAAATGGGCCTCTGAATTAGAAAGATAAGGGCAGCGTTGGAATCATAGTAGTGACTTTATCGTAGGTGAGCCCTAGTATCGAACAGTGTGGGTTGGTAATAGATGTTTTCTTTGTCGTATTAAAATTTTAAAAAAAATATTAATTTATTTTATTTTAAATGTTTTCATGATGTGGAAACATGATAATTCGATAGAAATAAAAAGCATGCTAGGGTTTGGATCATAATCCTGGAAACATTCATTGGATGCTCTAAATCATTGGAGAGGATCCATCTTTGGAGAATTATTGGTGAATGATGAGGAATGAAGACACGCGGATGGTTGCGCTATAAGATCAAATCTAGACTGACAAGCTCACTTCATTTTCATCAACAATCAAGGCAGGGGTTATTATTTCTAACCATTCCTCCCCATTCATTAATTCAAAGGATGAACGTGGATTATCCCATGAATGGGTTGACCTGAACATCAGTCCATTAAAGGGTCATTTATAGGTTTTTATGGGATTTGATCCATGTTTAATTTGATTTATATATTTATTTACACTATTTATAACTTTTAATGGGATAAGATCAATGTTGTGATGAATGATGGAAATGGTTCATTACTTAATTAGTTATTTGGTTTTGTTCTACCCTTTTTGACCTCACGTTCTTCATGTTCTTCACGGGGTTATGAAATATGGTTCATTGTGCATCCATATCATGACACAATGATCCCAAATCATAGATCTGAAATCGTGATGACCCAATGGAGGTACGTAAATGATGGTGGTAGACAAATGACACAATTTAAATGAAATCATTATTTAAATCTTCTTCACATGGATGATCACATCACATTTTTTGAGATGATTAGATGACAGAAACGTAGACAATCCACATTTCCCTAGTATGGATTCATCGAATCTAGAGTTTCATGCAGATCAGATGGTTGGATTGATAGATCTAAGATCCCTAAAGGAACATGGAGGAAGAACCACAAATCCCAAAAATCGCAAAGAACATGTTGTGTTCTCCAATGAACATAGCATATGGGGTCTTCCCTACAAAAACTAGTGTTTCACGATGCAAGTAGTGTTGACCTGGTACATAAAAGATGTCACATGGAATGTGGGTCCCGAATATGGACTCGGAATGTATCTATAATGATATAAGGACATGGGGTGTAGTACATGGCATGTACCTCACCACACAACAAGACGAGACTAGTTCCATGGGTTACCCTATGTACTGGTACATGGGTTGGAAGACACTGGTTTAATAAGTGTATAGGCACACGACCATCATACATGATGTGTCCCCTGAATATTAGGACATCACATTTTATTCTCGTACTTGTTGTGTATATCTCTATGGGCATGACATGCTCTCTAACACGGGTTGTTCTATATGGGCAGTGCCCGGGGTCATATGACATGGCATGTGACCACTCTACCCACTGTGTACTTTCTTGTAAATTGATTTATCCCCCTAACCACTATCCCTTGGACAAGATTCGTTTGGTTAGTCCCTAATTTCTCACTCATCTAATGTTCATGTATTTTTTCCATCTACAGGAGTATGATCACTTCAGTATGACTTTCTAGATAGAGTCAAAATTCGTCTGATAGTCGCGGAGTGAGATCCTCTACAAATTATTGGCCCTAGGTATTGGTAAGTATCGATGTGAACAATCCTATAAGACTTAAATCCCAAAAATATCAGTTGAATCTTGAAGATTGTTTTATACACCAAGTCCATGGAAATGATCCTCATCCATGTTTCAAGATCTTTCCCCACATAACAGTGAGTTGTCCTGGAATAAGTTTATTAATTCTATATTTATATCTGATAGTGTGTCTATCTCTATTGAGAGACTTCATGAGGAATGTACATCCCAGTTAGATGTCATCAGAGCTATTAGACTCATGTAGTGAGTTCTTGTAGATGAGAATTTCATCAAATGTTCAAACTAAATCCCACATGTGGGTAGTGGTTGTTGTGACTCACCTATAAAATATGTGTTATAGATTTAAGTATATCTGGATATGTTTCTCTTGTTATATCGTATGTAGACATATACTATGTAGAGGTTAATATACCATTCCTATTTTTATTTCATTATCAATTTCGTGGTCCTCTACTGAGTATTATTATACACACCCATACACGAGCATTTCCCTTAAGTGTCGTGTCTTGTGCATACGAGCATCCTTTTGAAAAACTTAGGAGAGGACCATGACCGGACCTATGTTTGTAATCTTCGTTATAGGATGACGTGTTTCTATGTCTAGAAGTTATCGTCCCAGTACCTATTTTTTCTTATAGGTTGGACTTTTGTTAGACTATTTATTTTGGTGGGCTTGTATTCTGGAATATTTTACATTCTGTACTTTACATTTAGTTGTACTATATTTGTTGGGTTTAGTTCTATGGATGCATTTCATTCCATAGTGGTTTTCACATTTCAGAATTTGTGGGATTGGTGATGTGTGTATATGTACTTGTACATAAGAAATACCTCCCATGTTTGTGATATTCATACTCTGTGCTAGTCTCCATCCCCTCACCTATTGGAGGAAGGCTTGGGGATTCTCGGCATAGGACCCACTATGATAGGTTTTGATATAGAGGTATCACTGGTGGTTGGTTCTAACGTAGGACATAGAGTCTATGGTATTCCCCTGGGAAACAGTGTTAAGTGTTTCGAGCTCGGACTTCATGCCATAAAATATAGTGTTTGTGCGGGTGGCTGAAATATCTATACACTAGAACTCTGATTACCTAATTTTCAACATAGTATAAAAATATAGTAATTTCAAGGAAAAATGTATGCTACATGAATCACATAATAATGGGTTGTGTTTTTCCAGGTCATATTGTTTTTTTAAAGGTCGGGGCTGAAGCCTGAAATTATTATTTGAAAGCAAAGACCTCTTTAAACTGGGTAGAGGGAGAACCATTACATTGCCTGAAGGCCCAAGGCCATGTGGCCTGAATACAAGGCTTGAAATCCCATTTTAATGGCCTAAAGGACCCCTTGGTGAACAGAACTGCTACAATACCCACATAGTTATAGTACCTGCTACAGTACCACCACCGCTACAGAATATGCTACAGTCCCTCCACCGCTACAGTGCTACCTCTACTACAGTGCCTCCGCTGCTACAGTACCAGTTACAGTACTGCTACAGTACCTAGAATATTCTCCCCTTCCCAGATTTGATCTTGGGCCTTTTGTATGCCAAGCAGTAGCCTGTACCACAAGGGTACATGCTCATTGGCATTTTCCAGGTCATATTGTGTTATATATCCAGATGTACTAATTTACCATGGTACAAGTATTTTACATATAATATTCCTATGTGATGAATACCCACTTGAATTTAATGAATTGATCATGTGGATAACCCCCTCAATGATGAGGCTTCAATTCAGGGGAAATTACCCCCTGTGTTACCTTCAGGTGTGGAACCTACAATAACCCCAATAGTGGAGAATAAGATGGAATATATAGTGATAGCAGACAATGAGTGCATGTTGAGCATGCTCCATAATTTTCCGAGACAAAGAACCCTTAGGTTCTGAGGTGATCCCAACCCTCAGGTGGCTAATGAATGGCTTGAGGCGATGACTAGAGTTTTCCATCTAGTGAGGACACTAACAGACTAGATGGTGGTCCTTGGAGAAAGCCTTCTTTAGGATTCGATGGGATTCTAGTATAGTTCGACCAAATAGATACATGATGTGGATACTCTTTAATGGAAGATATTTGATATACTCTTTATAGAGTCGTTCTCTCCAGTCACTCTGGTAGATGTGTGTATCCAGGGGCTTCTTCAGCTCCTGCTGGGTAGTTTAATGGTGGATGACTATTAATCGAGGTTCACCAACCTCAATTGGTACTCAATTGATATGTTAATGGATCAGTAAATCAATTCTCTATCCTTTGAGAGAGTTCTACAATGTTACGTATAAACTAGTTTCGTTCCTCATTGAATTTCGACTTATGTAGAAGTACTCGAGGTAGCATTGTTCATTGAGAGCTTCTTGACTCTGGAAAGAAATCAAGTGGAAGTTAGCAGCAGGTAAACCGGTGTAGAGACTATGAAAATAGGGTGCTGATGCCTGGAAAAGGGATCAGGACATGGGACACATCATAAGAGGAACAATGATATGGGATCTATGGTCCAGGTCTCAAAAGATTGATCCAGGTGGCCGAAGGAGAGGAGAATCTACTCGTGTGATGGCAGGTGACATCTATCTAGACATTTCAAAACCCATCAAACTACAAACAGTGAGGTGGTGGATATACCAGCAAGGAATAGGTAGAGTGTTGAGTTGGAAGACTCGTCAGGAGGTGGATGTGGAAGAGGAGTAGGTAAAGCTAAAGGAGGTGGTGGATAATTTGACCTACTTCCACCACCACATCTAGGAGTTCCACACTAGGCATATGGAGTTTGGGGATAAGGGCTAGGGTAGCTTCATGCGGCTGAGGTGTATGAACGAGGTACTCCAGGGGTGATCCGAGGTATGATATATTTATTTTATACCTTATCTTCCATAATTATAAACATATGTTCCATTCGTTCTCTCCTTTCCACGTCTTGTGAGAAACCTTGAGATTCTGGTGGAGTTGTTGACTTAAAGAACATGATTGGAGACACCAATAGGAGAAGAATTGATGATCACACATCTTTTCTGATAGTTTGATCTTACCCTTAGAGGCTGAAGTTTCAGTTTAATCTTCTTATTTACAGTTTCAATACCTTAAGACATCATTTTCAGCATCCCATTCCAAGATGGACTCCTTTAGGTGAAGAGTGAGGTGTGTACGCTTCGAGGGAATGAGGTTTTACATTTTTGTTGAAAAGTAAATCCAAACTATATAGAATGGGATCATACATAAGAGGGTGAATTATGTCAATCTTGAGTTGGGTAGACTTACCCTTGGGGAAGTTGATGTTGTGAGATTATTGTTCCAGGAATTAGTGGTGGAGTATGAGGGTGCCTTTTCATAACATGTTCCACGATTACCTCCACACCAAAAGATCAACGTATACATAAACATACACCCTAGGATGGTACCAATATCCTCACTGGTGTATCCAATGGATCCCATAGAGCTTCATGATCTAAGGGTACAGTTGGAGGATTTGCAGATGAAGTGATTCGTATGACCCAGTGTTTCACCCTAGGTGGCCCCAGTTTTGTATTCCAAGAATGTAGATTGGAGTTTGAGGTTTTGTGTGTATTACCAATTCCTAAAATACATAATGGGGAAGAAAAATTATACAATACCAAGGATCAACGACCTCATTAATTTTCTAATAGGGGTACGTTGATCCTCGAAGGATGAACTTCAATTGGGTTACAAACATTTATGAGTACAATAACAGGATATTTTGAAGATGTATTTCAGATGTCGCTACAATGACTATGAGTACTTGGACATACCTTTTGGCATGTTTAAAGCTCTTGCAGTGTCCATGGGACTTATGTACCAGATATTTCATCTGTATATAGACTGGTTTGTAGTGGTCTTCATTTATGAAATCCCTGTGTAATCAATATCAAAAGAGGATAACACGAGACACCCGCAGATGGTTCTATATGAACACCAAGAGCACCAATTTTATGGGAATATCTCAAAGTTACGAGTATACATATAGGAGGTAGAATTTATGGGACAAGTTATCTCATAACATGGAGTATTAGTGGACCCATCAATGGTTCAGGTGGTATTATAATGGGATCTAGCTCAGAGTGTGAAAGAGGGGAAGATCATCCTTTGATTGGAATGATACTACCATATATTTATCACTAATTTCTCTCTGATATCACCAATGATGATAGCCTTGACCTGGAAGGGGAATACTTTCATATGGACTAAGAAATTCTAGTAGGCTTTCCCGTATTTGAATAATAGTTTGACGAGTGCACCGATCATGATATAGCAAGAAGAAGGTTTCGAGTCCATAGTTTTCTATGAATCATTAGGGGTCAGGCATGGCTGTGTCCTCAGAAAAATATTGGAAGATATTTCTTAGGGTTTGTGCTAGCTAAGGTTGTATGAGAAGAAAAACACTACAGAAGATCTTGACTTGGAAATGGTATTATTCGCATTGTAGTTGTGGTCACACTACTTAATGGAAAAACAGTTCATCATCTACTGTAACCACAATAGCCTCAAGTAAATATTCTTGTATAAGGATTTGAATGTGAGGCATAGATGATGGTTGGAGTTCCTCTATTGTGATGACATTAAGATATTATATACTCCTAAGAAGGGGTACATAGTAGCTGATCCTCTCAATCAGAGATCAGCTTCACTGCTGTTGATCAAGGAGTTAGATTAGTTGGCCTCTCTATAGTTTTCTTTCATGAATAGAGATGGTGAAACTTATCTCCAGTCGATTTTTGTCACTCATCCACTCTTACCGAGAGTCAGTGAGGAACATCTAGGGAATGTCTACTGCGAGGATTTACGGGCTCATTTATTAACAATACCATCTTTTAATTGATATTTTCATGGTGGGGAGCTCATAATTCTTTTCAATGGGCGCACAGTTTCACAAGCAACATTGTAGGAGGATTTTCTGATGCTGTATGTCCTAGATTGTAAAACATTTACCATGAAATATGATGCATGTTTTTGTGGACCTGGATTAATAAAGTAGTGGAAGTGTTCATTTCACGATGTGTTACATTTCAACAGGTAAAGGCTGAGAACCATGTTTTAGCAGGCTTAGCTCATGTCCTATAGGATATGTAATAGATGTGGGATGGAATATCGATCTAATTTTTTATGGGATTACAACGAATTTACATGGTACAAGACTCTATATAGTTGGTAGTTGACCGACTAACCAAGTCATCCAACATCATAGAAATCAGGGAGTAGAGTTTCATAGATAGGTTGGGATGCCTCTATATGCAGGAGATAGTTATGCTTCCTGCAATCCCTTCAAATATAGTCTTATATAGTGATTCTCAATTCACATCCTAGTTGTTGAGGGTATTGTAAGAGGTTTTTTACATAGATATGCTAAATAACAATGTTCCACCCCCAAAACATATAGTAGGAAGGAGAGAACCATTAATTTTTTGGAGGATATTTTATGGGTCTGTATCATGGATTTTGTTGGTAGTTAGGAGGATCACCTACAACTAGTTTAGTTTTCATACAACAAAAGCTACCAATCCACCATTAGTATGGCACCATTGTAGGCCTTATATAAGTGACCCTGATAGTAATCACATTGTTGGGCCATCCCCAAAGAGTCAGTATGCATATGTATAGAGTTGGTGTGATCGTCAATCGAGAAGGTGCATATCATTCAGGAGCAGATGAGGACTGCATAGAGCAGGAAGATGTCTTATGTTTCATGATAGTAGGGACCTATTGAGATCAAATATAGAGACCATGTATTACTTCAGGTCTATTATTATAGAGGGTTATAGAGATTTGGATGGGGCGACATGTTGTCTACGAGATTCATCCTTCCCTTTCAGATACTACACAGAGTTGGAGAGGTGGAATACCACCTAGCTCTACTGTTGTAGTTACACTAGGTACATGATTCCTTCCACATGTCACAATAATGGAGGTACGTTCATGACCCATATCAAATCATTGATTGTGGAGAGATGGACATTTAGGGCATGGGGACCATATTAGAGTACCCCAATATTTATTGTGGATATACAAGAGAGGATCCATCATGGGTGAGTGATTCTGTTGGTGCATGTCTAATGGAAGCTTTGGAACCATTATGAGAGAAAGTGGGGGCGAAAAGCTCAGATTCATGTGCAGAATAAACAATTATTTCAGTAGACTTTTTGGTCTTTTCAGGAAAATAAAAGCCCTAATGTGGGTAAAATATAATGTCTCATATTTTCCATGTATTACTTTTAAATATTATATGGGATTATTACAATTCTAGGATTTTTCACGACGACTGATTCTGAGGCATAGAGAGCCCAGGATAAATTCTTGAAATAAATTAGTATTTTAAATAGCAAATTTGAGTAGTTTTCCAAAAAAAGTGGAATATCATTTAAATGGTTTCCCTAATCATAAATCCAATAAAACTATATCATTCAAAGTAGTGACTTTACCTTAGGTAAGGCCTAACATTGTTCGACACGAGTTAGCAGTAGAAGTTATTTTTTTGGTTGTTTTAAAAGGAAATGACATAAATAAATAATTTATCTTATTTTAAATTTTTCCATTATTTAGTGATGCATTAATAGGTTTTAAATAACCAGTATCCTAGGGTTATCCTTATAACCCTGGAAATATTTATTTTATGCCTTGCAGCATGGGAGAGGATCCATCGTTAGAGGTTTCCTGGGGAGGGATAATGAATGATGGCGCGTGGATGATAGCTCAGTGAGATCAAATTCTAACCGATGATTTCACTCCCTATTGGTCGATGATCAAGGTAAGGGTTGTTATTTTAATTATTTCATCCTAGTTCATGGATTTGAATTGTGAATACTTATTAACAAACAAATGGGTTGACATGTAGATCGTTCATTCTAGAAAGATGGTCTTTTATCATATTTATTTTGAGGAATTAATCCATTTTTAATTTGATTTATATTTTGATTTTCTCAATTTGATCCCTCTAATAGGAGAAGATGAATGTCCTGTCAAAAAATGGAGTAGTTTTGTTACTCAATTCATTATTTTGATTTCTTCTCTACATTTGATTCTGTATTCATCACATTCATCATGGGATTATGAACAAAGGATTTTTGTGCGTCCGTATTGAAACCCAATGATCCCAAATAGTATATCTGGAATCAAGACAAAATAGAAAAGGTGTGATGATGATTGTAGTAAATGAATCTACATGCTTTGGAAGAAATATTTCATCGACCGTTATTCACATGGATGGTCGAAATGCAATTTTGGAGCTGAACAGATGCCTGAAACTTTCTGAAGTGGAATTTCGTTTGTGGGGAGACCTCAAATAATGAGTTTCACGGTGATCATGTTGTTGTATCTATGGTTCAAATATCATTAGAGGTGAATGTATGAAGAAACATGATTCTATAAAATCATGAAGACCATGGTGTATGGGGCCCACTCTGTGGCGGCTAGGATTTCACGATGCAGGAGGTGATGACTCAGCATGTGATAGATGTCACAACACATGTGGGTACCTATGTGTGACACATTGTGTATCATGAATGATACTAGGACACATGGGTGGATTACACGACATGTACCCCACGAAAAGGCCAGACAAGACCGGTTCCATGAGTTACCCCGTGTACTCGTACATGGGTTGGTAGCCACGGGTTAAACCCTTGTATGGGCACATGACCAACATACATGTAGTGGAACTCAAATAGTATGACACAATATGTCATGCACTTACATGCCATTTATATCTATTTCTACATGAAATCCTCTTTGACATAGGTTGTTGTACCAGGGAAGTACATGGGGTCATAGGACACGGTGTGTGACCTTTCTACACACCGTGTATATTTATGTACCCGACTTGATCTCATGTTCCAACATCCCGTTGACATGTTCAATTTGAGTTAGTTCCCATTTTCTAATTTCTTTGAAGGTCAGGTACTGTTTCTATCCATAGGAGTACGATCCCTCCAGCAAGACTTTCTGGATAGAGTTGAAATCCCTTCGAGAGGCAAAGAGCGAGATCCTCTACAAATTCGTGGACCTAGTTAGAGTCGTGTATCGACGTGGCTAGTACTACAGGACAGTGATAATATACATAGTTGGAGAATTTGGATGAGTCATGGTATACTCCAAGGCCCTGGTAGTGATCCTCATCCAGGTATCGTGATCTTTCTCCACTCATGAGTGTGTTCTCCTAAAATGAGTGTCTTCGTTCACTCAAAAAATCTAACAGTGTATCTATCCCTCTCATGATACATCTTGATTAATGTAATTCGTCATAAATAATCATTAGATCTATCAGTATCATGGGGTGAGTTCACCTGGATGAGTACTTCGTGGAATCTTCAAACTGATTCCCTAGTGACGGTATAGGGTCGTTGTGAAAATTTTCTAGACTATGGGCCTAGGATTCGAGTATATATTAATATGTTTCTCTTATTATATTTTCATTTTACATATACTATGTAGAGAGAACTATAACATTAAATTTTGTATTTATTTTTGGTTTTTGGGGACCTCTACTGATTATTGTTATACTCACCCAGGCACTTCCTTTTCCAGCATATGCCCTATCTTCTGCAGACAAGCAGAATTTTGATGTATTCTAGGGCAAACAACAAAAAAACCATGATTTCAAAGCTTCCTTAAAGTCCGAGGTGTTCTTTCGGCATTCAGTAGCTGTCCCAATACCTATTCATTTATTATAGTTTGGACTTTTTGGTTTACAAACTCTTTTCTTTGTGTGCCTATATTCTGGCCCAATTTATATTATGCACTTTACATTCTATTGTACTATTTTTGTTGGGTTTAGTTTTATGCTTACATTTCATTCCATAGTTGTTTTTAAATTTCATAATTTGTGGGATTGGAGATGTGTTTATGTGAATATTTTATTAGGAAAAGCCACCCATGTTAGTAATATGCCTTGTTGGTTCTAGTCACCCACCCATATCCTAATGGAGGCAGGCATGGGGAGACATGGCTTGGGCCCCACTGGGATGGGCCATATCAAGAGAAAAATATTATTTTAAATCATGACATTAATTTTTTTAATTCCATCATTCAATAGAATCCACTATTATTTATTGTGACTAATATTAAATTTCTAGCTGAGAAATGGATTGAGTATCTAAAAAAGTTATTCCTTACTATATGAAATAACGAAACTGAAATAGATATTTAGGATATTTATTATTTTAAATGAGATATTAAGAAATTGTGGCCATTGATTCAAAAAAATAAATAGGTTAAATAATTATAAAACATGTAATTGAGAACATTTAAATTGATTTTTTTGATAAATACTTCCCTTGAGAACATCATGTTGAAATGGAGGGGGATTTACACACTTTAAATAAAAAATATGAACAATATGTATAATAGTTTGAGTATAACTTTACAATATTATTAGGGAATTTTTTAAACTATAAATATTATCATGAAAAAAATATTCAACATTTTATTGATGGACCAAGGTTGAATAAAAAAATAGAACTATTTTCCCAAAAAATTACATCATATGATAATATAATTTCAATATACATTAATTCAGATATAGAATTTTAGAGATCCAATATTATAAATGGAAATAATGGAAATAAAATGATCCCTAAATACCATGAAAGATGGAATTTTATAAAGGAAATTACAATAATATATAAATTTCCATCATGGGAAATTGATGAATGAAACTTCCAATAAAAGGATTCAAGGACATGAGAGTTTGTAATAAGTACTGAGGAGGGGGTCATATTTCTAGTGATTGTAAGGTAACAAAAGATACCACTATGATATAATGGGTTAAATATAAGAAATAGGAAACTATTCAAACAAATCTCCCAAGAATTTAGGGAATTTACTTGATAAGTGGATAAGGGGAGAAGAAAAAGATTTTGTGATCACAATTACTAATGTTGAAGTTCCAAAAGATGTGTTATGAAAACCCACATCCTATGCATGATTTATTTAATAATTTTAAGGCATATGTGGACACTTAATTCGACACCTGAATATCATAATGAGAGGATTATATTGGTAATTAGGTTTATAGAATAAAGACATAAAATGTATATTCAAAGAGGAAAACGTAAATCCCATAACATTCCCTAAAATTTCACTAATATTATAAAAATGTACGGGATAACCTAGGGTTGTATAAATGATATGGTTTACAATATTGATTAATAAATGAGTATTAAACTATTAAAATGGGGAATGAAATAAGTGTGAGTTAAATTATATATCAATAATACATAAAAGAATTTATAATCACAATGTTTTATTATGATTTCTGATATAACATGCTAACATAAAGGAAACATATTAATGTGGCAATAACAGAAAACATGACATAAGCCTAAGTAGAGGCTCACTTCCAAGATAACATAACAATGAAGAAAATATCCCATAATTGAAAATCCTCACATTATTAAACTATAAATAACATATAACGAGTAAAAAAACATTACAAATTACATTGTAGGGAAATATATATCTTTTACCACCCATTTCATTCATAACATTTTGGTGAATAAGTGTGAAACAAAGATCATACATCATAAGGGTTTCTCTCATAAAATTTAATAAATATATTAAGAATTTTGAGTTACATAAAATAATTATCTAATTATGGATGTATATGAATATATTGTTTATTACCCTTGAGTAGAAATGGGGATGAGAAATCAATATACAAGTGATTGGAATGGAAAAAATCATAGGAGGATTTTAGCAACATAATAGGGGTATGAAATTATTCATGGAGAGGATTAGTGAGAGTGAAATGGTATCTCATCCCTTTTAAATCATAATCATAGTTATAGGGATGTTTAGAAACATATTCAAACATTAACTATTGGAAATAAAAAATAATAATATAAGTAAGGGTATCGAATAATGATGGGAAAGAGGGGATCCCTTTTCTTGAGTGGGTGCATCTAAACGATTTAGAGCATATTAACAATATCTTGTGGAAATAATTTAAGGGATCTTGAGAGTCAATGGTAGAGTAACATCATGATCTATGTTTTTCCCAGAAAAGGAATTGGAGTGTGGTTAAGCTTATGTAGTGAAAGAGAGGGGAATTATTTATTAATCTCTAAACATAGGTTCTAAACACTTTTGAAAAATAATAATATCTAAAAACCTTGAAATAATTTTTTCCATTGGATTATACAATAGAGAAGTGGTTTTAAATATATTATTTTCCAGGAAGAAAAATAATTTATATAATAACCATGGTGATGAGGAAGTGATCCATGATCATAAAAAATGATTTATGCATCATGAAATTTAATAGAGATTTGGTAGGATTTCATAAGGGTTTATAAAACCAATCAAATAACATAGAACAAAATTTATATAAAATTGAAAAAATAATTGGTGTTGTAGATACAATTTATAGTTTCTATTACATAACTATTTGGATTTTATGACGCCATAATATGTATTATATAATTATAATATATATAGTTCATACCAGAAAATTTAACTATATCCAAAAATTATAAAAATCCCACTATGGGATAATTTCAACATAGTGATTCCAAATAATATTATTTAATTTACCAAACAAATTCTCTAAAAATGATAATTATGAATATTAATTAAAAAAAATACTATTTATTGAAAAATACCAAATTTTACAATAAAAATATTCTTACCCCTATAAAAACAATCTTTGACATTGTAAAATTACTTTATCATTTATATTTATAAAATATTATTTAATAATAATATTTAATTAATATATAATTTATTTCCAAAGTTTTCTAATTCACAAAAAACACCATTTTGATTGAAACTATTTATTTCCAAAAAAATTTTGTTCCATAAATTAAAAATATTATTATTTAATCTTTATAATTTAATAATGAAAGATAAAAATATTCCATATAAAATATAATCATTCAAATAGTTAGAGTATAAATACATATCCAAATATTACACTTTTTAATACCCTAAGGGTAAGGTGTGTAACAATGATATTTTCTTAGGGTAGTTTGTTTATCATGTTGTATGTGGTAAACATGATGGGAATGAACTTATCCCATAAATAGTCTCAATTTGGTTTTACATATTTAATCAAAATATGGGATTGGTCATGTGAAAATATAAGTGATGCAATCTCTCTTAGAATCTATGATAAATTCGATTAGTGGGTATCATCCTACCAGTTAAGGTCACCACTTCCATTTTCTCTATAAATTGGATTTATCATAACCCTATATATATTAAAGACATGTGAAAACTATACAATTGCAGTTCTATCAAATATTATGATACATAATAAAATATTGAATATAAAATTATATAATTTTTAACAGTCCAAGATAAACAAATTAATTAATGTTTTTTCTATAACTATGTTTCTTTTTAATGAATTTATTTATTGAATAGGGAATTTTAATTATATTTATCAATGTCATTACATTTTCCACCCTTAAAGAATTTCACCATTAAAATTTCATTGACACGTTAAATTAGATGTTAGTACTTCGGATTAATCACCTATTCTAGTTCCCAAGTCACTTAATAAAACTATTTTCTCCACCAACTCACATTGATCAATGTAGTTTTGGTTGTTTCATAAAACCTTCTCTCTATAATATATGATCGTCCCTAGCATCACATCAAAAGAAAGGTAATTTTCTAATGGTACCACCTCTAGATTCTGTATGTTTGAGGGTTCTGGTATGTACTTCCTCAAGAAGGATACATTGAACACATCATGTACTCAAGAAATTTTAGGTGGGAGTTATAGTATAAATGATACATTACTAATGTGATAGATTATATCAATGAGGGATATGTATCCTGGAAATATGTTTCCATTATTCACAATCCTCACAACATTCTTTCGAGATGATATATGAAGAGACACATTATCAATGACCTCATATTATAGGTCATAGTAATGATTGTCTATAATTATTCTCTATCGACTTTGTAAGGATTTTTAATTATTTCATATATTTTAAAATTTATCTACAATTTATTGGATTATATTGGGCCCCATTATCTTCCTCCCTCCAACATCATCCCAGCATGATGGATTGTTATATACCTTCCCATACAAAGCCTTATAAAGTCACATTTGGGTTATAGAAGATAATGATTCATTACATGAGAACTCTATAAGGGTAATCTATTATTCAAAACATCCTTGTAAATATATTAAACAAGATCTCAACATTTCCACCAGAGTTAATTTGGTTATTTTCAACTGACCAATCATCTCAGGGTGATATGTAGTGTTGAAGCTCCGTTATGTACCAAATGCTTACTGAAGTCTTCTTCAAAATGTTAAGGTAACCCTCATATATAAATTAGATATAATAGAGAGTGGAACTCCATGATGCATAAAAAATTCTATTATGTATATCATATACAGTTGGTCAAATAAGAAGCATCCTTAAGAGAAATGAATTTTTATGGTTTGTTAAGGTGATCATCTACCACCGAGATAGTGTTATTAACTTTTGGTGTCTTGGGGATTCTAAATTTGTAAAACCATGGTTCTTTTTTCCTATAATAATACTAGTTTACATAATTGTTTCATCATGCACTTATAATTTTATCATTAAGCCTCCACATTTAGTCATACTAAAAATTGAGATAATAATTCCCCAATCTCTCTCTTCATATTATCCATCAAAAAGTTTCTCTTTAAATCTCACTACATCACAAGGCTTTCTGGATGAATACAAATGAATTTGATATGTAAAAAATATAGAAGTTAAATGTTTTTTTGTTTTTATATGGATGTTATCTAGGTTCCAAAACATATAAATTCATATTTATAAACATTAATCTCTGGCATATATGTTATATATTATTATAACACTTCAACATATTTTTTGGCCTCGTTATTTATTTAAATAATTGATGGTTGAGTTGTTATTTGGACATAGAAAGATGATGATCCTTTAATTATTCCAATTTTTATCATTTCATTGTCAGATAATATCATATCCCTTTAATTACCGATCATGGTTAGGGTTATGTAATCCTTTTAATTCAAATCACCTAACACTTTTTTTGATTTCCCAATGTAGTAATAGATGAGAAATCATAATCCTTGATCAGCTTAACCAATTATGTTGGTTAATTTTTAGATCAATTTTTGAGAATATATACTATATGATTTCACATTATTTATATAAGTAACACTCCTCATCATAGTGATATTTTAAAAATAATTCATTGAAAATTTCATTGCAGCTAATTCTGGATCATGTGTTCGGTAGTTCATCTCCTAGATCTTTTACAAATGAGAGGCATATGATATCACTATATAATCTTTCATGGTTAAAAAATCCAAGAACATTTTAGATGAATTAATATATATCAATATTACATCAACACTTTTGGGTAATGTGAGCATTAGTTCAGTAATTGGCCTCCTTTTCAACTCTTTAAATCTCTCTTCGCATTCTTCATTTGAGAAAAACTTCACACCCTTTTCATTGATCTTCATTAATATGATTTTTAGTTGTGAGATGTTTCTCTCAAATTTATTTTAGTAGAACAATAATCCGGGTAAACTAGTGATTTACCTCACAAATATTTTCAACATACATCATTTAATATCCTATATATTTGAAATATCCATAGATATCCCATTAATACTGACAACATTTCCCTAGAATGTTACATTCCCTATCCAAAAATCATATGTTCTATACCTCAAAAAAAATTATTTCACAAATTACCTTGTATATAATTCAAAATATCGTCATATTCCTCCTTGATGTTTGATTCGATAAGAATTTCATATATAATGTCTTCCAAAAATTTGTTGAGGTAATCTATACTGAGTCTATTCATCATGTACAAGATGATATTTAGAGAATTAGTGAGTCCAAATAAATTACTATTAACACATGGTTATTAAATAATGTATGGAATTACATATAATGGATATCATCCTTGTTTATGTATACTTGATAATATCCTAACTTATAATCATAGTTAGAGATGTATCAGGCTCCTTGTAGCTAATCGAATAAGTTATCAATCTAAGGTATGGGACACTTGTTCTTTATAATGATCTTATGGAGCTCATATTAATCAATGTATAGGTAAATTAACCTATCCTTCATCATAGTTAAGTGAAATGTTTTACCCGTTGGTGATGAACATAGGAATATGAAACCTTTTTACACATTCCCCTTTTGTTTATTCTCAATCTCCTCAAGTAAAAATATTTTATTTTTTATAGAGCCTTAGAAATTATAAAATATATTGGTATCGGATCGATTAAAACCAAACCATTAAAACATTGAGAAAGACAATGAAATTCTTGAAGAAACAATTAATTGTGTTCCTAAATAATGGAAATGAATTCTAGGATGATCTTTTCCTCAGTCTCTAATATTTGAGTAGGATATGATTACCTATAAGGTAAAAATTTTCATTCTTGTGATGATTATTCTAGAGAAGATTCATCCTCCTCCATGTACATGTATAAAATATTAGGATGACTTTTGTTATGGATGGTGATTTCCTACACATTGTAATTTATGACAGATCTATATACGAAAATATTATCCTTACCTATAATTGTGTCATATTCTGTTAAATAATGTATCAAAATGAGCGAAGGGATTGTTATTCCACAATTAAAGACATGGCTTGAGTTATAATCTTACAATGAAATAAATTACCCATTTATTGACTATAGTAATAACATAAATTCTATTTATTGAAGGGGGTTTGGAATAGTTATACTATACATCAATGATACAAAAAATATATAGAACTTTAGAAAAAAGGGATATGAATTTCATGAATATATAACAAGCCAACCATTCACTGAATTCTTCAGGTTATAGTAATTTACTTCATTAGAAATAGTCAAAAGGATGATAATTTTAATAATATTAAACTTATATGAGAGAAACTAATAACACATAATGGATAACTCATAAATGAAATATATTATTTAATCATTGTATTTATAGTTATTGGTCTGACCATTGTGTAATATATATTTGGATATAAAATATAACGGGAATTCTTTTCCCTTCACAATGGATCGTAAAGAAATTTTGAATTTACAAATGAGATTCCACCAATAGTTTCAAACAACATGTGTATATAATTTCATTATCTTCAACTAGGTGAGGATAAAGTCAATCTCAGTTTCTTCCTTTCAGAGTTATTATCCAATAGTAAAACTATTCTAGACCCACATCCACTTATAGTATCCAAATAGTGATGTATTTTTCTACAAACCACTTACTCTATATATTAACAAATATAGGGATGTTATCTTATTATTAGTTTTATTCTTTTTCCTTTCACTAGGATTTTATAATCCCAATCCTAATAAATAACTATAATTTTATCCAATACTAACTATGACAACCCATATCTTTCAAACAAATTATTTAACTATATTTTATATAAATATACACTTAATGACACCCTAAAAGATCATGATGCCTACTATATCTTGGTAATAAGATATATAAAATAACCACTTGAACAAATAAAAAAATATAATCGAAAAATTCATGAAATTAATTTAATTATACAACATATTTTAAAACTACATAGGATAACCTCTAGATGAATATATGATTTTGGTACGCTATAAATCTTGGTAAGTGAATAATCAGTGGAAAAAATAAGAAATTAATTTATCTTCTAAATAGTTATATTAATGATGAGTACAATGGGTTACAATCCCAATAATAAAAAATGAGGCATCCTATAACATGATATAATAAATTCAATATAGGAATTTGAGAACAAAATAAAACCTAAAAGAAGAACAGATCAATGATAATAGTTATGAAAGCATCACATTATTTAAAAAAATATAATAATGGATTATATTCTCTCCATAATTCAATAAATAGTATTTCTTGAAACAAAAACATTTCTCAATCCATTAAAAGGATTTATTATTCTATTCACACCCAGTAATTTGATAACATATACATGAATAAGTTTTCCATATAGATTATACAACTTCAGGATGTATTTAATCAATTTTAACCCCATTTTGAAGTAGTGTGGGAAACATACATGTATTTACCTGATCAATGAAATATAGATTTACCTTGGAGTGTACGATTAAGTGTAAATGGTTATGGGTATTCAATAAAAATTGTTTTTCATGGAAAAATTACAATATAATTTTGAAATCCAAATAGGGGTATATGATGTTTCATTAAAGGGTTTAATGAGGGAATATGGTCTATCATCGCTTTGAAAACCCATCATGGTATTTGTAATTTGAATAAACATATTCCAAAATTAACAATTGGAAATAAGAAAAAACTAATATAAATAATCTACATGAATAAATATGATAATGAGAGTGTTATTTACATTGATAGGGTGCTGCCACTGTCCTGGGAAAAGGTTCTCATGTGCTTGAGGACACCATGGGAGGTCTGAAGATTCATAAGGGAAGTTTAAAATCGTGGTAAAATGGCTTTTGGAGAATTTTAATAATGTTGGATTGGATTATAATGACAAATATAGGGAAATAAGTTATTAATTTATAAATATAATATTTGGAATCTACATAATGAAATAATCAAAACCAAAATATATAATATAGGATATGGTGGAATCATTAAGGGTTTATAAAATTAAAAAAAAATTATTAAAATGAATTTTTTTAAATGGGAAACATAATTTTCCTCATGGATAGTTTTTTAGTAATTATTACATCTATACTATGATTTTATGAATTGATAATACATATTGTATAATTATAGAATATTTTATTTTTACTAAAAACAATAATTCTCTTAAAAATTATAAAAAATTCACCATTGGATAATCCATGACATGAACTCTTAAAAAATAATAAGTTTTTACAAAATAATTATCTAAAGATGATAATTTACACTTCCAAATAAAAATTCATTTTGTTGAAAAATGTTTATCCTTTGAGTATACAATTTGTAGACCATAATAAAAACTACATTTCACATTATAAAATTACCATATCATTTATATTTAATAAATATAATATAATTATAATATTTTATAAAAGTATTATTTGTTTTAAAAACCATTTAATTCATCAAAAAGTGAACTATTTGAAAATATATATTTCCCTTAAATATAATTTTTGTTACATCATATCAATATATAATTATTCAATCCATAGAAATTACTAATACATTACAAATGTAACTATTAAAACAAATATAAAAATTCATATATTTAGGGACTAGATACCTAGACGATTATTACACCAATAATTTACCGAAGGAAACGGTGTGTGAGGATGTGATTTTCATGGGTTGGTCAATGAGCATGGTTTGGTCCATAAAATATATAATTTTTAATTTCACTAGTAAACAGAATCCTTCATGCATTAATTATTAAACTTTAATATATTATTGGTCAAAATTACATCCTACTAATTATATATCCCTTAGAAGCTTTGTTAAATGGGATTAAAAGGGTATGATCCTACTGGCTAATGTAACCACTTTGTCTATGTAAATATGATTTATCATAACCCAATATATATACTAATCATAAAATCAATATAAAATGGTTATAATATAGAAGTTTAAGATTATTAATAAAATTTTAAATATAATATTAGATAAATTAAAATGGTCCAAATCAAACAAATTAATTCTTTGGATTTCAATAAATACAGTACTTTCTTAGGAATTTATTAATTTAAAATTGAATTTAATTTATCAAAGTTAATATCATTACATGTGGTTGAAGTTAATTTAATCCTATCATCATATTTATCTATTTATTTATTTCATTTTTGATCCTACAAATCTTTTATATCTTCCACTTTTATTAAGAAAGTTACATAATTCCCTAACACATATTGAATAGTGTTGTGAGTAAAAACTCATAGTATAAATGTCACCTCAACAAGGATGTTTCATTTAGTTCCCATAATGACAAATAAATATTTTGTATATATATATATTATTATGTCTATATATTGTTTTTTATAATCATTTGTATGGACTCAATTTAAAAATATTAAACAAAAATATTATTACAAATATATGAATATTTTAAAAGTGTCGCCTACATCACATTTATGACTTATATAGTCAACATAATTGAGGCAAATATTTTTCAATGATTATAATTTATTCAAGGTGCCATATATAGCATGTAATGAAAGAATATATTATGAAGACAATATTTTATATGTGGTACTGACATTATGACGTTATAGTAATTCTATTTTTAATAAAATATAAACCCTATGTTTTAATCGATAGAAGGATTAGTGTATTAAACAAATATCATGATATGTTTATGTTGATTGATGATATCTTGGTTTATTATAATTGTTTTTTGGACAATGATAATCACTTTTGGAACAATCCTTAGACAATTGGTGGAAAATAGATATATAATAAATTATGAAAGTGTGAATTATAGATTCAAATGGTTTCTTTTCCTGGAAATATTATAAAAAATAATGGAATCTCTATTGATCATGAAAATAAAAAGGAAAAAAAATAATGGAGAATAATAATGGAAAAAACATATTTATTTTTTTTCATTGGTTTAGAAGGATTATTTCAATGTTTTATTTGTAATTTTTACAGATTTTCTAACAATTTAATTAATATTACAGGTGATTTTGTAATGTTCACATTGAAAAATGACTTCTAATAATTTATTAATGAATAGAATTGGATATTATACAATTATCCAAATTTGGTCGGACCATCGAGAAATGATAGAAATGGTATATAATGAGGTGCCGAAAATAAATGACTTGGTTGTATCCTCATAAAAATTGATAAAGTTATTTCATATGCATCATGGCAATTAGGGACACATGAATTTAACTATAGTCCAATTATCTTGAGTTAGAATCAGTAATGTTTTCATTGAATTTATGGAATTGTTATCAATTTGGGGAAATATTTGAGATATGCACCTATAATTATAGTATAAAATATATATTTTCACATAAATATATCAACATGAAGAATTTATGATTTTTTGAGATATTCCTAGATTGTGATTTCTCAATACACTACCCCGTACGGAAGAAAAATAATATAAGGACCTATGATTTTAATACATTTATATCACATATTTTTATATGTATATTTAATGCATATAATAAACATGTGCATAAATACCATATTTGTTTTTTGTCATTGGATATAAGAAACATTATATTATTATTTAATTTATGTTCTTCAAAATCTCCCACAAGTATATTCACATATAATACTCCTCTTAGGCATACCCAACCTAAATATTTATTCTTTTCCTGAGGATGGAATCATAAGAAATCATGAGTTCAAATATCATTATGGGTAATAATATGAGATATAAATCATTGATATTATGAAATACTAAGAGAATAGTAAGGTTATATTATCATGAACATATCTCTTTTTTTTCATACACAACCCCTAAAAATCATAAACAAGACTTGTGGCATAATGAATTATTATTTCATTAAAAAGAGTCCCATATTGGTGTAAGATCATAATTAATCAATCATGAACAATATAAAACTATAAAAAATGTGTGGAGCCAAAATAAATATTGAAAACCATTTCATATGTGAAGGTTAAATACTCTGACCATCAAGATTTATGATAATGAATTATCGCTTATTTCCTTTTGTGAATCAGAACACACCTGTTCTCCCAGTGGTGTAGGACTCAAATCCTTCCTGTAGGGGCTCTATCCCATTGACATGATTCCAATTATTATCTAATGTGATATAATTTTTTTACCCATTTCATTGGGGGGATATAATGGTACATCAACTCTCATAATGAAATCCATACTTATTTGTGCCATAACATCACAAAATATTCGTTATATCACAACAACAAAACCCAAATAAGTTAAATTGTTTTTACAAACATTTCATCTAATATTGTTCATTGAAAAAACATTGAAACAAACAAGGGAATCATTGGAATAATTATTTTATCTAGATGGAAAAAAATACCTTTCTAATCAGGCACATTAAACCAATAATACTTAGACATTTTAGTAAAATAGAAACAATACTTGTTGATAAAATGACATGAATATTATTATTAAATGATTTTTTAAATAAATATTTTTAAAATGACTTTAAAAAATTATTTAAATAATGTTAGACTATTATTGATTTTTTTATAAAAATGGATATAGAAATGAAGGGGGATTCGACCATATAAAGAAATACAAATTATTTTTATTTAAAATATTAATTTTCATTATTGAGTAATTAATGATAGGAATATGAATCGAAAATATGTGTACTCGTAAAATAACTACAAGATAAGAAAATTGATCAGTTTCATGGGAGATGGATCATATTATTTCATCACCAAAAGCATAAAAAAATCCCAAAAAAATGAGATTATACCATAAAACCATTACCAAATAAATAACATTGATTCTTAAGACCTATGAAAGAAAGAACCTAAAATGGATATGTGAATAACAATAATTTTCTAGATAATCATCATAAAATACATTCATTTTTATATATAAACCACCTAAAATAAGCACATATAAAATATGGATTGTGTCACACAGAAAATAAATGTATGAAAAATACATTACCTTAAGTATCACCTTCCATAAAACAATTTAAAATCGCTTTTTAAATAAATATTGTTTTATTATAAAACTATTATAGAAAAATACTCAATTTTATCATAAAAAATTTTATTCACTGTTTAATTTTCATTTAATTTGAATTAATAATTCCCTGATAAAATTACATTTTAGGAAATAACAACAAAATTTTTCATGTATGGTTTGGTTTGGTGATATGGTACTTTCTCTTTGATTGTGGTGACCTTAAACCCAGAAGAACAATGCTAGTTCCTTAATACCATTACATTAGAGTATATAGAAGATTTAGATCCCAAATAAGTAGTTAATTTAGTAGTATTGGAATACTAGCTACATACATGTGTCATGTATTAAAAATTAATACACATATTATAATAGATGTTTTTTTAGAATAACGTTATTCCATACAGAATATCTCGACATATCATTCTTAGAATACTTCATGGAATCCTTGTGAAAGGAAAGAAAATAATGGTGATCTGAAATACATAGTAAGTGTTTAATAAAAAGTAATCTATCAGAAATCAATAATAATAATCATCATGGAATGGTTTATGAAAATACAAACATCCCATAGAAATATATGGATAATTAATAATCCATGTTGGAAGGTAAATAACTAAAACACAATCTATATAACCAATAAAATGAGAGGTAAATGAATCCATAGATAATTTTATATCCAAAATATCTTGTATAATAATAGTAACTAAATTCTCAATAAAGAAAATGCAAAAATATGGGACGTCATTTTTGAGGCATAAGAAAATATATACCATCAGGACTAATCAAAACACATTATAAAACTACATGTAGAAACAATTTTTATTTTTCCAATTGATTTATCTCATGATAAATGTTGATTCATAGTGTAGATATTCAGTTTTTGGGACCCACTTGTCATATAAATTCTAAACATTCCTCATATATCGAATAATAGATTTAATTCATACCAAATATCCCATATCAAATATATATTTTGAGTATGGAATATAGATTTCTTAATATTTCCTCATATAATCATTTAAAATTAAATAAAAAAATTGTATGTAATAATAGTATATGGTTTAGTAAATAATCATATCCATGATAAAAAATGTGGATATATAAGGGAAACCTAATGTTTAATGGTAACTATAAAGTGAATAAATTAAATGGAAGTTATTGACTATAAAAATGATTCAAGGAAGGGAATTTCTATAGTATTCTCATTCAAAATAAACATAATACATCCATTGGAATAATTAGGATGGTGTAAATATAACATATTCCCATTGGATTAGTAATAATGGTGGTTGTTGTTAATGAATTAAAACTAATTTTTTTAAAAATGGTTCTGCGAAATATCCTTTTCAATATGAAAAAAATTGAAATTCCATTTATTTGAAAAAAAAATTAATTTTTTTTCTTTATATATATGTGTTTGTAAACTATATAGTTTTAATTCATGTAAATAATGGTGGTTAATTATGTTCTTGTCGTACACGATTAAAAGAACATTACATTTTCGTTGTAAAAAGATTAAAAAAGTTCAATTTTCTTAAACAGAAAAAATATTCCCTTAAATAATTTTTTTAGGAATAAGATATGTGTATAAATTAATTTTATGGAATTATTTTGAAAAGGAAAAAAACTCATTATTTGAATCATTTTCAGTAAAAAAAGTATTTATATGAAAATAGATTTCCCACTGAAAATAGAATTGATGTCGGATATTATTAAAAAAATTTCTAAATAATTTTATGTAACAAAGAGTGTAAAATAGTATTATAACTTGAAAGAAGATAATTAATAACCAATGGAGAAAAATTAATTGTTTATTAAACAATGGTCATATAATTTTATTCATTGGAAATTTAATAATAAACATTATTGATTAGAATGATATTGTGAGATAAACCCTCAAAATGTTTGTTGGTTTTAAGTGATAATTAATCAATTAATAATTTATGTGTGTCCACTGTAAATACACATAAACAATGTGTAATAACAAAAATATATTATAAAATTTTATTATGCACATAATCCTAGAGTATCAAGGAAAAATAGGATGTAATATAACCGAGGTCAAGAAATTGAGTAATGAAATTCATAATCATATGGTAACATTTAATTCAAATCCCCTTATATAAATTCATAAAAATTGACACATAAAGAAAATTAACAATGATTTATTCATGATATAACATGACATGGGTTAGTATATAAACCATATAAAAGAAACATGGTCCATAACAATTCAACATGCCACAATGAAATAAAATTGAGACAAAATCCCTTACCTTGCACTTACTTTTGTATCAATATTATTTAACATTCATTATTATGGTTTTAAATATGTTAATAACATATATAAAAAAACTTTAAACATTTATAACATCATATATTCTACTTTTGTAACATTTTATCACCATTTTGATGATAATATTTTATTATTTTCATTCATTTGTATGTTAATTACCCTGTTTTTTGGGTATGTTTGGACTTGTTATTTTCTTGGGTTCCTCTTAAATAAATTATAATTAAACCATATTATGAATTTTAAAATGATTTAAATGTATTTTATATTATGTATAAATATATATATATAGATTAAACCATAATATTTTGTGATAACAAATGAAATACATCGTTAATTAACATGGTTGGACTTACAAACACATGAATGCTGTTTTCATTATCTTATCAAAATTGAATAAATAGAATTAAATGATATATATGTATATTTTTATTCATGTGTAGTTTTATTTCATTTATATAAAAATTTTCTATTAAATCCATTCTTAATAATTTCCATGTAAATTGTGAAGGAATCACATCGCTTCGTGAGGTGGTAATTTATCGGACACATGGACGACATTATTATATTCCACAAAAAAGGAAAGTATTAAGATAAATTTAATATAGTAATTTTTAGAGAATAATAATATCACAAATTTAATAAATATAATATATATATATAATATTTCTATCATCATTCCAAATGAATAAATGTGGTAATGGATAAATGAATGACATCAGTTCACAAGGTGATAATCTGCAATAAAAACAAATGATTTTTTCATAAACCATATAATTTAAGTTTCTATGACTATAGAGAATACCAATAATATATAAACTTCTCAGTATATTTAATATTATTAGGTAATTTTATAAGCATGATATGAAAGTAATTAATTTGGATTTAGGAATAAATAAAACAAAATGTTCATTAATGAATGTTTACTATTAATCATGTATCTTATTTTGGTTTTCACTAATGGACATCATTGGATATATAATGATGAATATTAATTTGGGTTGTTAATTAGTCATGTTTTTTATGTAAAGAAAATTTTTTATTTCTATGAATAAGTTAGGGGAGCGAGTTCCCTTTTATAGTGAATGAGGAGTGGCATTTTTATAAATATTCAAATCTAAACACTATTAAGAAGTCTTTGCAACTCCTTGAGCCTCAAATAATAAACAATTTTCTTTAAAATAATTAATATTTTTGAAATATTTCCATCCAATTCTGTTTTTACAAGTTTCTTTTCCTTTTCATTGCTTATATATTAAGATTAAAAAGTATGTAAACTGATTTTTACATTAATTATAGTGATTAACACTAACGGTTTTTTATAATGAATTTTGTAAAAATATTAAGTAGAACGTATTAGAAATTTAAAATTTTTCTGATTATAAATATGGAATCCATTTTTCCAAATTCATCTAAGAAAATTTGAATAATTTATTTTAGAATTTTTCAAATAGATCAGACGATAAAGTGGGGTTTTAAAGAGAAAAAGATAAAGAGTTTACTATGTTTTTTAATCTAAATTTATTAAAAAATTTATTCAAATGACCTAAATTAGATTAATTGCTTTATTTAAGTTATAATTTTAATTTAAAAAACATTTGTGAAATAATTTAACATTATAAATTAAATAAATGATATGTCAGTTTCCAATTAAATTGTGTATTTTTGTACTATTCATCAAGCAATAAAACATCTCAGAATAAAATAAAAATTAACCTTCAGAAAATTTTAAAATTACTCTTTAATAAATGAAGATTATTTTAGATATAATTAATATATTATTTTTAAAATTTCTTTTCAATACAAGCGTTTAATTCAATGGGAAAAATGCATTTTTGAAAAATACTAATTTTTATGCGTAAAATTGGATGTTTTATTCTTCTATGAAAAATAATCTATTAGATGAATTTATAAAAATTAAATAATATATAATATTAAATTTTCATTACAATTATACACTATTTAATTTAATTTAATAATATTATACACTGTCGCTTCATAAAAATTTGTTTATATAAAAAAACATTTCCTTTATATTAAAATGGGTTTTTATTCATTTATAATTAATTGGTAACAAATCAATTTAACCATATACATTCATATGATATTACACACTATAAGATAATATTGATTGGTCAGGATATTATTTTTCATTTTAAATAATAATAATAATAATAATCGGTAAAACAAGATTTTAAGTGTAATTCATGATTTTCAAGGAACTCATTATCTTATGTGTCACAATCTCACTCAATATGGTGTGAATTTAAATTTTTAGAATATATTGAATTTATTTAAAATATTCAATATATAATAAAATCTCATAATGTTATATTCCATTAAACTCTTTGTGTTTTTTTGCATATAATAAATTAAATATGATGTTAATATTATAAACTTACTTGGGTGTTACATTATCCCCACAATAAATAAATTGTATCCTAATAGTTTTAAGTTTATCATGGTAATATAGGGTTTTATATTTCAAAAATACCTTATCCAAAAAACAAAATTTGAAAAGTTTTAATAAAATACCACCTTAATAGGGGATATTGGGGAGTAAAAAAGTTCATATTTAATAACATATAAGATTGTTTCTATAGAGAATATAATTAGTGGAAAGTGATGATATGTACATGGAAGAAAATATGAAATAATTATAGATGATGGTTGAATTAATTGATCACAATATTTTTAATGATAAATGGAAGGGTTGGGGCCTCAAATCCCAAAATATTTAATGTTCTAAAAGATCATTTAATTCACCTAATATTAATTAAATTTTATAACATTTTTGTTTGAAGATATTTTTCCTAAAGTTAAGGAATTATTTTACATTCTAAGATTATACTGAAATATTCATTATTGATATGATTCTATTTTATAATAAAAATTTCATCCTTTTATTTTACTTTTATCAATTTAAAATTTATCACTTATTCTAAGAAATATATATCCAAAAAAGAATTTTTTATACCTAAAATACTAAAATTCATTTTTCACATATTGTATGATATATAAGATATTTAAAAGTCATTCTATATATCTATGTTTAAAATATTAATCTATAAACCTCAAAAATAATACCACCAGTTTATTATTTATATTTATTCATCATATTTATTAGCTAAAATAAATAAATATTAAGTAGGACATTTCACTAGTCTATGGATGGTGTTAAACCATTATAATAATTTGGTCATAGGTTAAATACCCACCAGCATTCTAGAAATGATGTGTTGTTAGACGGAATATAGGTTTTAATTTTTCTATACTATATAAACTTAATTCTAATATGGTTCCCAAAACTGTGAAATATATCCTGGAAATAACATTAATCATTAAATAACTTCTTAACTTGGGATTTCAAAATATTTATTTTTAAAAGTATAATAATATTATTTAACAATTATTAAAATTTTATTAGTGATCATATCATCTCTAAAAGACATAAAATAATTTAAAATTATACATTAAAATGTAAAATTCTTATTCCAAAAAGAGCTTTTCCATTAAGACAAATCCATTCCATATGTTTCTCCAAAATATCTTTAATCTTGGTAGACTCTGTTCACATAAAACCTAAAAATGTTTTTAAGACTTTTAATATACGATCAATCTTGAAATAGTAAATCATGATAGTTTCCATAACTCTTATGTCAATTACGAATCACGTGTTTCAAAAATTTATCACAATTCATAAATTTTTTAGGATTCTAACACAAAAATACCATTGGTAAAATACTTCGGTAATTTAATTTTCAGCATAGATACGTCATTAAATTAATTTATATATAGGTCATTCTATGTTTTTATTGTTTTACATAGGTCATTAATTGTCATTGTATATGTAAATATTTTATAATGGGTTTTTAGGAAAATGTGATATAAACTTAGTATATCCCCTGGGTGTGTCAAACCAAGTGCGTAATAATTCTTATTTTCATATACTAGGTTATGCTCGATTGATGACTAGTGGCCCCTTTTAGAAGTAATTACCCCTTATATACATATGTTCCAAAATCCCACCAACTTGTAGTATCTATAAATGGATGTATTTCATAGAAAACCCACAGAACCTCTACCTTAAAAAACCTAGAGGATATTTTTCCATACATAACCTCAATGTTTTCATTAGTTTAATGATCCCAAATATATGTTTTCTAAAATCTAGTTTTCAAGGTTTCTAACAAACATTATTTAATACAAAATTTTGGGACCACAACCCAAGAAGTAATTATCTCATTCTTTACTCCAATTACAAGGGAAAAGAATCCAATCTCATTTCACAAAGGATATATCAATTATGTAGTATTGGTAAATTAGATACATATAAGAGTCATGTAAAGAAAATGAATACAAAAATCACAACAAAGTTTTTTATATTAACATTAATAAATCTATAAAATCCTTGAATATCATTCTTATTACACTTCATGATATCCCGGGTAATGGGAAAAATAATAGTGAGATGAAGTTCTCAGTAAGGGTTAATTACAACAGAAACTATCATGATTAAATAATCATAATCAACATGGAATGTTCAATGAATGAACATAAATTCCACATAAATATCGTGATAAGGAATAATCAATATTGAAAGAAAAATAATTGACACACAATCCATTTTATCAATTAATTTTGAATGAAATTCAGCTATATATAATCTCATTGAAAAAATATCACAGATAACAATAATAACCAAATTCTTAATGAAAAAAATTATTTAATATAGGATTCATGTATCAGGAACATGAAAACTGATACTGTCAACACCTTTAAAAATATAGTTTAAAAGTATAATTAAAAACCTAATTAATTTAGAAAACTGATTTGTATCATTTTACATGTCGATGCATTGATAGTCTATATAAATTCTGGGCCCTACCTGACACAACTAATCCAATGAATTCTTAAAATATATAATAATAGATTTAATTCATAACCAATTTATGTTATCAAATATCCATGTTGATTAAATAATATAAATTTATCAATATTTCCGCAGATATATAATTAACTTCCAATATTGACACAATTTTTAATAATGGTATCTGTTTTAGGAAATTATCATAACCTTGATAAAAAAATGTTGATATTTAGGGGAAATTTAATTTTTATTACTCAATTGAATGTTAATTACTGAAAGAGAATTTAATGACTAATTTTTTTTTCAAGGATGATAATTTAAATACTATATTTGGTCAAAATAATCATTATCCATCCATATGTTGAATTAGTATGGTATCAATATTATTTATACCCAATAGAGTTAGAATATAGGTTTTTTTCATTGATGAAATTAATAATATTTTTAAATTCATTATTGGGGAAAATATTATTTTCCATTGGAAAAAAAATTTGAAAATACGATTCGTTAAAAATCACATTAAAAAACATTTTCTTTGAAAAAAAATAAACATGAAAATTAAGCTTCAATGAAATGATGGAGGGAAATTCTACACATTTCATACAAGGAAAAAATAACATTGCTTTCACATTGTAAAAAATTATAGAAAATTACCTTGTTAAGAAAAATATATGAATATTCCATTAAAAAAATTTAAAAATAAATAATGGGAAAAATGAATTTGTATAATTTATTTTTAAAATATTAGATAAACAATTTTCCAAAAATAATTACAGTAATATTTTTTTGTAAGAAAACAAATTTCTGACTATAGAGATAAATAAAGTTGAATTTTATTAAAAAAAATCACCAATTTTAATTACCAGAGAGGAAAAATGATTTAATCACATGAAAAAGATCATGAATTAATAAAATAAGAATAAAATGAAACGTTTTATTAAAAAATTTTAAAATAATTTCCATTAATATAAATTCAAGAATAAATAATATCAATTTGAATGAGATTATAAAATAAACCCTTAAAATGATAATAATTTGGAAGTTAGAATTATTAATGGAATTGATTATGTTTACAAATTGGAAAATGAAATAATAAATTTGAAATAAAATAATAGATATTCAAGTGTCATTATATATAAAATAATATTATATCATTGACAATTAGGAAGTAAAATTACCTCCTGAAAAAAATTATGTTCAGAAATTCTTTACCAAAGGGTAAATTCTAATTCAAATACCCATATGTGAAGTAAAACAAATTGAAACATAAAATAAGATGAATAATGAAACATTCATAATATTAAATGTTAATGGGTGGTATATAAATCATATAAATTAATTTTGGTTCATAACAATATAATATTCATCAATGAAATGAAATTTAGAGTATATCCCTTATCGTATGCTTCTAGTTTTTGTGATACTATTTAATATCATATATAATAATATTAAACATGATATTAAATTATAATATAACCATATTAATATTTATAATATCATATATGATCATTTTTACCATCTTTTCTATAATGACACATACTTTACATACATTGTCAATACTTCTAAATTGAATCATTCTTATTACAACATATAACAAAACCATGAAATGACCGTATAGGTATAGTGTCTTTGGAAATTGGGAAACATAAACAACTGGTTCATAAAGAATCTATACTGTCTCCCATTTATTTCATCATATCTAGAGTCCATTTTGGCATATCCTACTTAATAACCTTCTTCCTGACCTGGGGAAAGAAAACATACAAAAGGGTGAGCTCAAATGCTCAATAATGGTAAACAAAAGAAATATCAATCACATCATATTCATAAGAACATAACATTTTTGAAATATTAACCTATAAAAGAGTTCATAATTTCATAACATTGGATAAATCATAGTAGTGAAATGTAATACCAATAATCATAACTTAAAACATGGAACTTTGTGGCATACACACATAATCATAGAGAATCATTTCTTAGTAGTCATGACTCAGTTCCAAAACTATCTTTGCGGACAAAGTCTATTTCTGAGCCGAGTTCACTCCTCCTTTCAGTCCTATTTCACTGAACCGGTTTAACCTCCAATTCCATCCATACCTATCTCATGAGATAAAAATCTTTACCCAATGCATTGTAGGTAGATATAGGTCCCACCCATCTCATAATGAAACCATTCTTATGTGTGCCACAAAATCATAAATCATACATCATAGCATAACCCATGTAATAAAAATGGGATTCTTAAACATCATGACATCATAAAACAATTCATAAAAGATAAAGGAATTAATAAAAATAATTTCATCACAACATAATCAAATCAATGTAATAATAGGAATATAACTATAACCCTATAATATCTTTGATGGAAAATAATTTTGATAAAACACTTGAACTCCATTCTTGAGGAAAATAACTTTTCTAATTCAAACAAAATTTCCTTTGTTAACAGGTCATACAATTTTAAACTAAAAGAAGTTTATTAAAAATAAACTTGAAAACTTTCAAAAGATTCTTCTTGGAAATAATTTTTTAAAAATCCATTAATGCCATATAAGTTTAAAAAAAATTCTCTCGTACTTTTGTCGGAAAAGTCAAAAAGTACCTCATACGAAAAACGACAAAAGATTCCTTTTATATATTTTACTAAAAACTCACCTAAGGGTAAAATTGGATTTAAACAATTGTAGGTGGATGTAAATAATATTACATATTGAGGAAACATGGATGTGGATGATAAAATACTCCCCATTAAATACCAAATTATAAACAGTCTCAGATAAAAATGAGATTTTGATATTTTCCCTTACCTTTTGTCTGATTTGCTTAGTAAGTGTCTGAACCTACTGTATAATGATTTAAATAATGTTATTGAGTTATTACAGAATCATACTCATTGTTATGATATCATATATGGCCATATTCTTAGCTTCTTATTAGTATTATTCCATTGATACTTGTTATTCTGGTGTTTATTACTTGTTGTTCTTATGTGTGTTTTGTCGAATAAATTCTTATTGTTCTATTTAGGTTACAGATACCTCATTTACAGAATGGTATTAGTGTAATATATATCATATTCATTCATTCAATTCATTTATATAATCATTATGCAATGAAGATCATGTAGAACGAGTCGCATCACATCGTGAAGATGGTATTCCGTATGTACGCACGAGCGATGATATCGTTCCCATGATCGTGGAATTTTATTCGAGTGTATGCATACTATTTTAGAATCAATATCACTTTACAATAATCATATATAAGTATTATTTACACCATTATACCCATCCATGTAAGGTGGTGGTGGAAAATAGATTACACCACGACATGGAGACGGTATTCCCTACGTACGCACACGCGGTGAATTCGTTTTCCATAGGATGGATAGATGGTGAAATAGGGTTGTTTCATAATTATAATAACATAATAGTATATGAGTTATACTGATGTTATTACTTCATAATGAAAAACTAAATAATAATAATTGGAAGAAGAAATAAAGTTGAAAGAATCGGTAACGGACATTACCTCTTCTTTGAAGCGCCTCTTTGAGACCTCCTCTTAGGGCACTAAAATTGGTCTTTGAAGAAGACCAGGACCTCTTGGGTGTTTCTAGGGAAGTGGAGAAGATAATTTTTCAGGGTTTGGTCGAGCTTGAAGGCTCAATGTGATGTTAGGAAGAGAGGGAGGAGGTTCCCTTTTATAACGGAGGAGAGGGGCACCTTTGGAAAAACTAAAAATATTATTTTATTATAAAGTCATATTCTGTTTTTAATAGCTCCAAATTGATTTATTTCGAAGATAAGGTGGGGATGGGTAGAAATCCTATCATCCAATAGAATTTAGACATGTTTAGGTATATATTTTAACCTTATCATTTAGATTTAACTTTATGTTAGATAATTTAACTTTTACCGTGTCTTCTTGTTTTCTTACAGTATAAGGTTAATAAACATACTATAACAAGACAAACGAACCGAAAGTTGTTTATTATCAATATATGTAACCTTATCTAAGTCATTGGGCCGAAACATATATTTTTAGGAATAAAATTACAATTAATAATATAATATTTGTTTTAAAAACAATTTTATGTCAATTTTGACACTATTTGGTAATTGATTTTTGTGAAATTCATAACATAAATATTATTTCGAAAAAAGTTAATTAAATAAATAATAAAATGTTATATTAACATAGAAAATTAGTTTAATTCATAAAAAGTCTCAAATTACATTTATTTGGGAATTTATAACATCAATTATGTTAATATTTTATCAATAAGATAATTACTCCATCATCATTGTGTCATAAATAAATTAAATTATTTAACGTCTAAAAATTATAAATAAAATACAATTATGTAGGAAATATTCTTATAATTATAATGAATATTTATAGTCGAATTTAGCTTATGTATAACCCTATTTTAAAAATGATTTACTTATTAAACATTGATTTTTACTATTTTAACCCTTCTTTAAATAAATTAATATTAAATGTCCTAATCTAATCCGTTTGGGCCTAAATGGTCATATTTTATTCCTAAGGTTGTTTTTGGTCGAATTAAATTTATCCAATAGAATTTGGACATGTTTTAGGGTAATAATATTATCATTTTTTCCATTAATTACCCTATTTACATTTAACCGTGGTAAAAAAGTTAAAAGTTACTATTCACCAAAAATTATTTTCATCTCATTGAACCATATTTTAGTCCTTGATATTAACCGTGTCTCTTGGATTTTAGAAATTCCACTCACCGAAGCAGTAAAATTAGGGTTTATGTGAATTTGAAAATTCTCCTAGGAGGTGGGTAAAAGACGGTGAAAAGTTCAATAAAATTTTTATATATCTAAAATTATTATAAAATGACTCCAATAAATTGAATTGAACTTATATAGGTATTATGTATCAATTTTGACCTTAAATAAATTTAAATAAAATAAATAATTATTTAAATAAAAAGTCAGTTTTGAAATAGTAACCTAGTGTTTTTACTATTCATCAAAAATTGAAAGTTTTCAGAAAAATACCAAAATTTCACCCTAGGCTAATTTCGATATTCCAAATCCAAAAATGATGTCTGTTATGAAAAATAAAAATTTCAAAATTTCAAAAAGTGGGTATTACTATTCATAACGGCTAGTTTTAATGATATTTTAATAGCATATCGTTGTTTAGTGAATCTCGGTATTGCGTACGACGCAAGCTATCGAGGAAGGTCGTGCTTACGTGTAAAGCAATCCAAGCTAGTGTTGTGTGTAGTGAAAGATTCCATTGATGATTTATATAACATAAAAACAAAATATTTCTCATAAAAGTGTCAAGTGTTACGTTCTACCCCCCTTAAAATGAATTTCGCCCTCGAAATTCGTCACTTTCTAACAAACAGATGAGGATACCTTTCCCTCATCATATCCTCAAGCTCCCATGTAGCTTCTTATAATTGGTGGTTCCTCCATAATACATTAACCAAGCGAGTGGTCTTGTTCCATAAGACTTTTTCGCTACGATCCAGAATCTCTATCAGTTGTTCTTCAAAAGAAAGATCTTGCTACAGCGGTACAACTTCTGACATGATTACATGTGAAGGATCAGGTATGTACTTCCTCAGGAGAGATACATGGAACACATCGTGAACTTGGGAGAGATTCGGTGGAAGCGCAAATCGGTAAGCTACCTTCCCAACACGATCCAGTATTTCGAAAGGACCGATATATCTAGGGCTGAGCTTTCCCTTCTTTCCAAATCTCATGACCCTCTTCCAGGGAGATATTCATAAGAACACTTTATCACCCACTTTAAACTATAGGTCTTTTCTTCGGTTGTCGGTATAACTTTTTTGTCGACTCTGAGATGCTCTAATATGTTGTTGAATAGATCTATCCTTTTCTGCCATCACATCAACACGATCAGGTCCTAATAGATTTCTTTCCCCAACTTCATCCCAACAAGTTGGAGTCCTGCATTTATTTCCAAAGAGATCTTCATAAGGAGCCATCTGAATACTGAAGTCAAAGATATTATTATAAGAAAATTCTACCAATGGTAGGTGTTGATCCCAACCACCTTTGAAATCCATAGAGCAAGATCTCAACATATCTTCTAGAGTTTAAATTTTCCTCTCAGACTGACCGTCTGTCTGAGGATGATAAGCAGTGCTGAAACTCAACTCTGTATCCAGAGTATGCTGAAGACTTCGCTAGAACATTGAGTTAAATCTCGGATCCAGGTCAGATATAATAGAAAGTGGTACTCCATGCAATCTTACCACTTCCTTCACATATATCCTGGCAAGATGATCTAGAGAGAAATCCTCTCTAATAGTGATGAAGTGTGCCGACTTTATAAGATGATCAACTATGACCCAGATAGCATTATTTACATTGGATGTTAAAGGAAGTCCGGTGAAAAAGTCCATAGTGATGTTTTCCCATTTCCATTCTGGTATGGGTAATGGTTGTAACATCACCTTAGACTTCTGTCCCTCGGCTTTAACTTTCTGACAAACCAATCATCGAGAGAAATATTCAGAAACATTTTTACTCATGCCATCCCACCAGAAGTACTCTTTTAGGTCCCTATACATCTTCATGCTTCCAGGATGAATAGAGAATGAAGAACTATGAGCCTCATCAAGCAGCTCCTTCTTTAATTCAGGGATGGGAGGAACACAAACCCGATTCCTAAACATTATTATCCCATCACAATCAAGGTTGAATTCAGGAACATTTCTCACCTTCTTTTGTAACTCTACATCTTCTTTCTGTGCCTCTTTAATCTTCACATGTATAGATGGTTGAACATTCATTTGAGAAAGATACGATTTTCCCCTTCCATTATAAATCCAAGATCCATCCTTTTCAAATCCTTAAATATTGGATCTTTTGTGATCCTCATCATGGATAAACTGTCATGGTCTTGTCGAATTAATGCGTCTGCCACCTTGTTTTCATTCCCAGGGTGGTAATGAATTGAGAAGTTGGAATCCTTAATCAGCTCCAGCCCTCTTCTTTGGTGCATATTCAGCTCCTTTTGTGTGAAAATATAATTTAAACCTTTATGATCAGATTAAATATCACACCTTTCTCCATAAATATAATTCCTCCAAATCTTTAATGAAAATATTATCATAAGTAACTCCAAATCATGAGTTTGGAAATTTTTCCCATAGATTTTCAACTGTCGTGAGGTATAAGCTATCACCATATCATTTTGCTTAAGAACACACCCCATCCCCTTATTGGATGCATCACTGTAGATCACAAACCTTTCTCCACTACAAGGAAGTGTGAGTATAGGTGCACTAGATAACCTTCTTTTGAACTCTATGAAATTCTCTTCACATTCCTACATCCAAACAAACATAACTCCTTTCTGAGTCAACATGGTGAGTGGATTAGATAATTGTGAAAAATATTTCACAAAATGTCGATAATATCCAGCCAAACCAAGAAAACATCAGATCTCAGTTACTGTTGTTGGTCTCGACCATCTTTTGATAACCTTTATTTTTTCCAGATCCACAAATATCCCCTCTTTTGAGATTATGTGACCCAAAAAAGCAACTTTTTGAAGCCAACATTCACACTTGGAAAATTTGGGATAAAGCTTCTCCTTTCTCAGGGTCTTCAATACAATTCTCAAGTGATCTTAATGTTCTTCCTTTCTCTTTGAATAAATATGAATATCATCTATAAAGACTACCACAAACTGATCAAGATAGTCTCTAAAGAATCTATTCATCAGATCCATGAAGATAGCAGGGGAATTAGTGAGACCAAATGGCATCACTACAAATTCATAGTGTCCATACCTTGTACGAAAAGCCGTATTTGGTATATCGTCCCTTTTGACCCTTAATTGATGATACCCTGAACGAAGAACAATCTTGGAAAAGTATTGAGCTCCGCGTAGTTGGTCAAATGAGTCATCAATTCGTGGGAGAGGATATTTTTCCTTGATAGTGATCTTGTAATGTTCTCGATAATCAATGTAGAGTATCATTGATCCATCTTTCTTCTTAACAAACAGAACATGTGCTCCCCATGGTGACGCACTATGGCATATGAATCCCTTATCAAGATTCTCTTGGAGTTGCTTCTTCAATTCCTGCAACTCAATTGGGGCCATTCTATAAGGTGTCTTTGAAATAGGCAAAGTACCCGGTATGAGTTCTATTGAAAACTCAACATCACGATTTGGTGGAAGACCAGACAATTCCTCTGGAAAGACATCATCAAACTCCCGTACAATGGGCATATTCTTAATTGTGTGTTTCTCACAAACCATTTGAGATAAATAACCTTCATTTTTTGGAATCAAGTCCCATAGGATGGAAGAAATTTCCAATGGAAGGTTATGTTCATCCTTGCATCGATAGAAGATCATAGATTGATCTGGAATATGAAATGTGACTTCCCTTCTTTGGAAATTGATATGAGCTCCATATAGAGAAAGCCAATCCATGCCAAGAATCACATCAAATTAAACTATAGGAAGGATCAAAAGATTTGCAGGAACCACTTTCCCACAAACTTCAATTAGAGAGGAATTATAAACTTTTTATGCAACCATTGTTCCATTACGAGTTTTCATAGCCAACTCAACATCTAATTTTTGGGGTAATACGGAGATACCCTTAGAAACTTCTTCAGAAATAAAAGAGTGGGTGGATCCAGAATCAAATAAAACATTTGTTACTTTAGAGTGGATGGTAAGTGTACCTTTCACCACTTTGTTATCATACTCCACATCGTTGATAGAAATTGCATGTGACTTTCCTTTGTATTTAGACTTAAGAGTTTGTGGATGTCGATCATCATAAAAAACCCTTGGATTAGGTCATTGATTGGCATAATGCCCCATTTCCTTGCTCTTGAAACATTGAATTGTAGTAGGTTCATTCTATGTATCCCTTCCTTTGTTTGCATCATTAGACATTTTCTTCCCATTATTTCGACATTCAATTGCCCGATGACCTTCTTTTCCACACTTATAAAATTTTCTTGTCCCCTTAAGAAAATTTCCTCCATGTTTCTTTCCACACTTTGAGCATAAGGGAAAAATCATATTCATTTCTGTGTGCTCTTTATATTTTCTTTTGAATTCCATTTCCCTCTTCTTATCAAACCCATATGGCTGATGGGTTACTCCAATCTCCCACTCAACGTTGAGATCACATCGAATGATTTCTTCGTATCTATTGAAGTCCGTTATGGATAATGCCCTTTGAGGAGTTGGTTTTAATCCACTAATGAATCGATCGATCTTACTCTCAGGTTGGATAATAAAACCAGAAGCATACCTTGCAAGTCTTGTAAAATTTGCTTCGTAGGTACCAACATATTCATCATCCTTTTGCTTTAGTTCTAGAAACTCCTTCTCTATCTTTGTTCAAAGAATACGATGGAAGTAATTATTGAAAAATAAGTTCTTGAACTCGTCCCATTCCATGGACTCAATTTCATATATTTTCCTCGTATTCTTGATAAGATACCACAGTTGATCAGCATCTCCTTCCAAATGATACACTACTAAGATGACTTTATAATGTTCAGAACATTGAAGAACTGAAAATATCTTTTCAGTGGTACTGATCTATTGTTTAGCCACTAATGGATCAGATGACCCGCTGAATGAAGGTGGATGCTTCCTCATGAAGGATTTAAAAGAATGTTGCTCCTTTCTTTTCTCATTTGGAAGTCTTGCATGATTCATTTCTTGAGAAAGTTGTGTGAGCATGGCTACAAGATTTTTCATTCCAGCTCCCATAACGTTTGGTTTCTCAGGGGGAAAATCATTGCATTGCCCATCGCATTTCGCATTAACCTGGTTCCTTCAGGTCCCAACCATTGACTAAAACCATGAATAAAAGTGTGAGCAAGACTAATTATAATTGGAAAACCACATAATCTAGAATAAAATTTTACACTTAAGGTCTTATCATAGGTTATTCATGGCCATTTCTAAAACACTATGATTGTGTTCTATGCTTAGACATATCCTTAGGTTTCTTACTAAGGCTTTCACATCACAGTTTCCAATGGTTGACTATACCTTTCCTCTGATACCAACTATAATGACCCATACTTTACATACATTGTTAATAAATCAAAATCTAACCATACTTATTACAAAAAATAAAAAAACCATGAAAGGACCGTAAATTTATAGTGTCTTTGGAAACTGGGAATCATAAACAACTGGTTCATAAAGCATCTACATTGTCTCCCATTTATTTCATCATATCTAGAGTCCCGTTTGGCATATCCTACTTAATTACCTTCTTCCTGACCTACAGAAAGAAAACATACAAAAGGGTGAGCTCAAATGCTTAGTAAGGGTAAACAAAAGAAATATCAATCATATCATATTCATAAGAACATAACATTTTGGAAATCTTAACTTGCAAAAGAGTTCATAATTTCATAACATTCGATAAATCATCGTAGTGAAATGTAATCCCAATAATCATTATTTAAAACATGAAACATTGTGGAATACGCACATAATCATAGAGAATCATTTATTAGTAGTCAAGACTCATTGCCAAGACTTTGTTAGTAGACAAAGTCCATTTCTGAACCGAGTTTACTCCTTGTTTCTGTCCTGTTTCACTGAACCGGTTTACCCTGTCATTCCAGCCATGTCTATATCATGAGATATAAATATTTATCCAATGCATTGGAGGGAGATATAGGTCCCACCAATCTCATAATGAAACCATTCATATGTGTTCCAAAAAAATTATAAATCATACATCATAGAATAACCCATGTAATAAAAATAGGATTCTTAAACATCATGACATCATAAAACAATTCATATAAGATAAAGGTATTAATAAAAGTAATTCCATCACAACATAATCAAATCAATGTAATAATAGGGATAGAAACATAACCCTATATTATCTTAGATGGAAAATAATTTTGATAAAACACTTGAACTCTATTCTTGAGGAAAATATCCTTTCTACTTCAAAAACATTTTCCTTTCTTAACATGTTATACAATTTTAAACTAAAAGAAGTTGATTAAAAATAAACATGAAAACTTGTAAAGCAATATTCTTGGAAATAATTTTTTAAAAAACCATTCATGCCGTATAAGTTAAAAAACATTCTTCTCGTACTATTGTTAGAAAAGCCAAAAAGTACCTCGTACGAAAAACGACAAAAGATTCCTTTCATATCTTTTACTAAAAACTCACATAAGGGTAAAATTGGAATTAAAAAATTTTAGGTGGATGGAAATAATATTACATATTGAGAAAAAATGGATGTGGATGATAAAATAAACCCCAGTAAATACCAAAGTATAAACAATCTCAGATAAAAATGAGATTGTGATATTTTCCTTTACCTTAGGTCTGATTTGCTTCGTAAGTGTCCGAACCTCCTGTATAATGATTTAAATAATGTCATTGACTTATTAAATAATAATACTCATTGTTATGATATCATATATGGCCATATTATTAGCTTCTTATTAGTAATAATTCATTGCTACTTGTTATTCGGGTGTTTATTACTTTTTGTTCTTATGCGTGTTTTGTCGAATAAATTCTTATTGTTCTCTTTAGGTTATAGATACCTCATTTCAAGAATGTTATTATTGTAATATATATCATATTAATTCATTCAATTAATTTATATAATCATTATTCAATGAATATCATGTAGAACGAGTCACATCACATCGTGGAGACGATATTCTGTACGTATGCACGAGCAATGATATCGTTCCCATGATCGTGGAATTGTATTGGAGTTTATGAATACTATTTCAGAATCAATATCACTTTACAATAATCATATATAGTTATTATTTACACCATTATACCCATCCAAGTAAGGTGGTGGTGGAAAATAGATTACATCACGGCGTGGAGACGGTATTCCGTACGTATGCACGCGCGGTGATTTCGTTTTCCGTAGGATGGATAGATGGTGAAATTGGGTTGTTTGATACATAAAATAACATACCAGTATATGAGATATACTGATTTTATTACTTCCTAATGAAACAACTAAATAAGAAGAATTGGAAGAAGAAATAAAGTTGAAAGAATCGGTAATAGACATTACCTCTTCTTTGAAGCGCCTCTTTGATACCTCCTCTTAGGGCACTAAAATTGGTCATTAAAAAAGACCAGGACCTCTAGGATGTTTCTAGGGAAGTGGAGAAGAGAATTAGGAAGGGTTTTTCCGAGTTTGAAGGTTCAAAGTGATGTGAGGAAGAGAGGGAGGAGGTGCCCTTTTATAAGGGAGGAGAGGGGCCCCTTTGGAAAAACAAAAATATTATTTTATTATAAAGTCATATTCGGTTTTCAATAGCTCCAAATTGATTTATTTTAAAGCTAAGGTGGGTATGGGTTGAAATCCTCTCATCCAAAATAATTTAGACATGTGTAGGTTTCTATTTTAACCTTATCATTTAGATTTAACTTTAAGTTCGATATTTTAACTTTTACCGCGTCTTCATGTTTTCTTTCACTATAAGGTTAATAAACATAGTATAATAAGACAAACGAACACCAAGTTGTTTATTATTAATATATATAACCTTATCTAAGTCATTTGGTGAAACGTTATATTTTTAGGAATAAAATAACAATTAATAATATAATATTTGTTTTAAAAACAATTTTATGTCAATATTGACACTATTTGGTAATTAATTTTTGTGAAAATTATAACAGAAAGATTAGTTTGACAAAATTTAATTAAATCAATACTAACATGTCATATTAATATATAAAATTATTTTAATTCATAAGAAGTCTCAAATTACATTTATTTGGGTATTTATAACATCAATTATGTTAATATTTCATTAATAAGATAATTACTGCATTATCATTGTGTCATTAATAATTAAATTATTTAATGTCCAAAAATTATAAAGAAACTACCATTATATAGGAAATATTTTTACATTTCAAATGAATATTTATAGTCGAACTTATCTTATTTATAACCCTATATTAAAAATTATTTACTTATTAAACTTTGATTTTAACTATTTTAACCCTTCTTTAAATAAATTAATATTAAATTTCCTAATCTAATCCATGTGGGCCTAAATGGTATTATGTTCTTCCTAAGGTTGTTTTTGGTCGAATTAAACTTATCCAATAGAATTAGGACATGTGTTAGGGTAATAATAATATCATTTGTACCCTTAATTACCCTATTAACTTTTAACCGTGGTAAAAAAAAGTAAAAAGTAACTATTCACAGAAAATTATTTTCATCCCATTGAACCACATTTTAGTCCTTGATATTAACCGTGTCTCTCGGATTTTCTAAATTCCACTCACTAAAATAGTAAAATTAGGTTTTATGTGAATTTGAAAATTCTCATTGGAGGTGGGTAAAAGACGGTGAAAAGTTCAATAAAATTTTTATATATCTAAAATTATTATAAAATGACTCCAATGAATTGCATTGAACTTATATATGTATTATTTATCAATTTTGACCTAAAATAAATTTAAAAAAATAAATAATTATTTAAATAAAAAGTCATTTTTTAAATACTAACCTAGTGTTTTCAATATTCATCAAAAATTGAATGTTTTCAGAAAAACACCAAAATTTCACCCTATGCTAATTTCGATATTCTGAATCCAAAAATGAAGTCTGTTTTGAAAAATAAAAAATACAAAATTTCAAAAAGTGGGTATTACTATTTATAATGGCTAGTTTTAATAATATTTTAAAGGATATCGTTGTTTAGTGAAACTCGGTATTGCGTATGACGCAAGCTATCGAGGAAGGCCGCGATTGCGTGTAAAACAATCCAAGCTAGTGTTGTGTGTAATGAATGATTCTTTTGATGATTTATATAAGATAAAAAAATATTTCTCATAAAAGTCTTGGGTGTTACATTATCACCCATTTTTTAATAATCATTAATATTTTCATTGTTTTATGTGTTAATTGCATTGTTTTTTTCACTATGTTTTCACATGTTATTTTTTTTATCTTATGTAGATCTTCATTTAATAATATAAATAATTTAAAAAATTATTTAAATATCATATATATTCCATACATATTTATTTATAAAATCCATAATATTTCGTGAAAGTAAATAAAATACACTATTAATAGAGACTGTTGGTCGTACGTAAGCATGAACATCATTTCCATTTCCTTTTCATCTTTATACAAAGAAAGGTAAATGAAAAATATGTATATGTTCATTATAATATCTTTTTTATTTCATATATATCACATATGTTTATTAAAAACATCCTTAATTCATTCCATCTTAAATTTGAACGAATCACATCACATTGCTTGGTGGTAGTCCTCCATAGGCCCAAACAATATTATCATAATCTTACATAACAAAATTTATGTTGGTAAGTTATATATAATAAATAAATATTAAAAATAAAATCATAAATATCATATTTAAATATTATTTACATCATTATTCCCAACATTTAAATATAATAAGGGAAAAAAGATTGGTGTTGGTTCATGAGGTGGTAATCCACCGTACACACCAACAATGGTGTTGGTTCACGAGGTGGTGTCTTAAGGGGTTTCTGTAGGAAATAAAATAAAATGTTCATTTACGTACGTTACATCTTCTTCAAGAGTCTCTTTTTAGAATGCCTAAAAAGTACACCTTGGTTGGATTTAAGAAAAAATTAATGCTTCTTGGATAAGGATATCGATGTTGGTAAGTTAACTAGGATCTATTTGGCATAACGAAATGGATTCACTAGTCTGAATCAGTTTGGGGAGTGAGTACCATTTTACAGTGGAGGATTGGAATTTTTTTAAATACCAAAATATAAACTCTATTTGAAAGTATCCCTTACTTCATGGGCCACCAATAATTCACCATAATTTAGATAATTAGGGATATATTGGAAATATAATCATAAAATTGTTTTTTCAAGGGTTTTCTCATTTTCATACCTTATCTTATAAGATTAACCACTTATTAAAAACATTTTTACTTTATTCACTATGATTAACATTAACTGTTTTTATAAATAATTTATCCATACATTAATTTGAAATTATTATAAATTAAAAATTATTTTGATTCCAAATATGGAATACATTTTTGAAAATTCTACTAAAAGAAGTTTCATATTTTATTTTAAAATATATATCATAGATGTGATGATAATATGTGTTTTTAATGGAAAAATGATCCAAAATTTACTATGTTTTTAAAACTAAAATCAATATAAAAATGATTAAAGTTTCATAAATTGTGTTAATATATGTATAATTTTTCTAAATTAAATTTAAAACCAATTTAAATAATATAGAATTATAAATTATATAGATGAAATGTTTGTTATCAATTAAATTCAGTATTTTTTCACAATTCAAGAAATTGATACTTCTCATAAAAAATACCACATATTAGTACTAAGATAATCTTTACATTCTTAACTCATATATAATGTTTACTTTTATCAAATAAAATTTAATAGGTTGAATTTTTTGGTCTAAAACAAATATGCCATTAAATGGTGAAAAAATGTCTTCTAAAAGAATATATCTTTTTATGTATAAAATGGGATTGATTCTTATCTAATTAAAATAGAATATATTTGGTGAATATAAAACCATTTGAATGACCAAATAATATATAAATTTCATTAAAATCATCAACTAATTTAATTAATTTATTATGATAGTATTCCTTCGATACATAAAAACAGTTTTTTATAAAAGCATTTACTTTATATTGTATTTTTTTTATTAAATTATAATTATATGATAAAAAATTAATTCAACCATATATATTAATATGTTTTTCAACCCTATAAAAACCCATTAAATTAATAGTTAGTGGAAAACTTCCATTTTAAATTATAATATTAGTAATATTCTGCAAAACTCGGACTAGCATGTAACACAATCTTTTGATGAAACTCATTATTGCATTTAACACAAGATCACACAGCATGGCATGAATTAAAAGATTTATAAAATAATTAAATGTATTAAAATAGTAAATATATCAATAAATATTAGGATTTCATATTCCATTGTATTCATTGTGTTGCATGTCGTATACGCAGTTAAAGATGATGTACATATTTTATAATTTCAGGGAATTATATTGATCATTGTTCAATGATTTCTAGAATTTTAGAAAAGAGATTAGTATTTTTTATAATAATTATACATTAAATTATCACAATCCATTAATGGTATGTATTGAAATTAAACTACACCATTCATATAGACGATATGTTGCAAATATTCATGAACACTATTTCTATTTTCTAAACAGATGAAAAAAAAGAATGATAAATAATATATGACTTATATAGATTCATTTTATTTAATATATATAAAATATATTTTTTAAATTTACACTATATACCTTCCACGTAAATCATCAGTGATAAATGAATCACATCGCGTCATGAGATGGTGGTTTATCATACACACGAATGATGTTATTTTATTCCATAAAGAATGAAAATTAATAATGTACATATGATATTATAAATAAAGAAATATAATTATATAATAATTATCATATAGGAAAATTTGATTGTTAATTATATCCAGTTGGGAGAAATGGTCAGGTAAAACAAATTTCATTGATTCATGATAAGGTAGTCCACCATATACATGATACGAATTTTCGTTTACCATTTCAAGGAGGACTATATAGATGTATTTAAATAACATAACATAACAAAAACATAGTATATTGAAGATACCTTTCATATTATATCATCATGGTTTTACAATAATTTAAGGAGTTGAAGAACGAAATAATATAAAATTCTCGGTTAGGGATGTTCCCTCTTCTTCATACTAGTTTTTTTGGGTTTAAAACCAAATCATTCTGGGATGGATTTATAACCTAAAAAAGATTATAAAATTATATTAGGGAAGTATGTAAGTTATAAAGGAAGTTATTTTCTGAACAAATGGATTTTGGGGGTGTGAAGGGGTAGAGGAGAGGAGGTGTCCTTTTATAAGTGTGGTGAGTGGAACACAAAAAATGTTTGAAAATAAAAATGTATAACCAAGTATTTCACATTCCAAATTGTACAAATAAGGTAAATTCCTAATCTTTAGTGGTGATACTCTCCAAATATGGCCAGAAAATGAGTGTTAGAAAAGTTTCACTATGTTTTTACAAATTGTATTTTTAGTTTATCCCTTAGATGTTCAGGAATTAATATTCCCCTATTAGATAATATAAATTAATATGATTAAAATTATGAATAAAATTATTCAAATTCTATTTAATGAATAGGAGTATTTATATTTAAATTTAATCATATAGATGCAATGAGAACGTTATTTTCAATATAGAAATTTTCAAAAGGTTTAAAACATTTTTATTCCTAAATTAAACATTAAATAGATTTTTGTGACATAAATTGTGCTAATTGATATATAATTGAACTAATATTTATTTTAATGAAATATATTAATAAAATTTATTTTTTAATGTCTATGAATGAAATATAGTTTTCAATAAACATCAATATTTGATAGTACTAATCAAAAAAATTAATCATTTAAAAAAAACAAAAAAAAATTCTTCCAAAGATAATTTTTAAATGTATATTTCAAAAATTAATTTTATTTAAAAACTATTTTATGATATTGGAAAAAATATTCCTTTTTATTTTTTTAAAAAAATAGAATTTTTTTCACAAAATATGAAATTCAAAACATTTAAATAATTTACCAAAAAATAAGTATATTTGTATCAATATGTTTTGATTTTATAAAACCATCGTAAAAAATTATTATACTTAGTTATTATTATTCATACCTACATGTTTAACATCTCAGTTATAGTGGACATGTTTAAAAAATAATATTAATTATATATCACATTTTTCTAAAAAATGGTGTCACAAATATTTCATGCTAAACCCAGTGACACATTTCACTAAATCAGTCAAAAAAATTAATTTACTCGAAAAAATATAGTTTGTAAAAACATAGGGTTTTTTAATTATTCCCACATTTAATTGAATTTTTACCTTGAAATTCATCACTCTAATATAAAAAATGAGGCTACAAATTCATCATCATTTCCTCTAGTTCCCACATATCTTCGTCGAACTGGTGGTTTCACTACAAAACATTCCCAAGAGGAGTGGTTAGGTTTTATAGAAAAATTTATTTATGATTTAGAATATCTAATTTCTATTTGCCTGATGAAATTTAATCCTCCATCATTATGAATAGTGAGTTCAATACATGTGGAGGATCATGAATGTACTTCCTTAAAAGAGTTAATTGGAACACATCATGGACATTAGAGATATTTTTTGGAAGTTCCAAATACTGAGCTATTTTTTCGATGTGAAAAAGAATGTCAAAAGAATGTATATTTCTAGGTCATAAATTTAACTTGTTTCCAAATCTCATAATCATCATCCATTGGGATATTAAAAGTAATACATTATCTCTATATTTGAATACTAAAACATTCTAGTGATTTCTATCAAAACATTGATGTAAACTCTAAGCTTCCTTTATGGTTTTTTTGAATGGATATAACCTTATATACCATTTAATTTACTTTCCCAGTCCCTAATAGATTTATTTCACTGATTTATGTTTGAGAACATTATTGTTAAATTTTTTTCATAAATGTTTCTCACTTCATGATTGAAATATATTGTTATAAGTAAAATAAACAAGAAGATAGTGTTGATATCAACCACCTTTTAAATCCATCGAACATGATATCCACATATCCTATATTGTTTTAATTGTTCTATACAATTGAACATATTTTCGAAGTTTATATGAAGTGAAAAAACAAAACATTGTATCCAGTGATAGTTGATGACTTATTTAAAAAAAATCATGGTAAACATTTAATCTTTTTCAGATAAAATAAAATGTGGAACTCCATATAGTATTACAAAAATCATATTTATATTTCAGTTTATACTCCAAGAGAGAGGTATTATTTAATTTAAATGATGTGTATCGGATTATTTTGGAAATCAATTACAAATCAAATAATGTTATTACCATTATATGTATTGGAGATTCCAATAAATAAATCATAAATGATGGTTTTGAGTATACTAGTTGGCTCTAATTAGTTCGTCTCTCTAGAACGTTCCTCACCTATCATCCTAATTTCAAATTCCCTCAATCGTTACATCCACTCCTGGCTATTTCATGATAGTGTATCCCATGTTGGATGTCGTCGATCCTAAATTCTCCCATGGTCCCCCACCCACACTTATTGTTCGTCAGCCGATCTCAGGTCCTTCTACAGTGCTCCCAACCATGGCCACACCTTCAAAGACATTTTTTGTACTCTGTTTCATGGATCTCCCAAGCCTGACTATTCGGCGATGCTCCCCCATATTCGGTGATTTCGAGAAAGGTTCATTGTATTTCGGTAGAGGATCCTACAATAAAATTTTTGGATATAGAGACATGTAACAAGTGGATGTTGGTGGTGTGGTTTATAGCAGAAAACCACCGGATCTTGGTCTTCCAATGCCTTTTCGGGTCATGGAGTCTGGTCTCTCCAAAGAAGATCTCGACAATCAACTAGAATGCCGTATAAATTATCCCTAGTTTGGATGTTTATTTTTTCCAGGCCTCGTGTAGGGACCCTCACTCAATCAGAAGGTGTCATTTCAACCTTATTTGTTGGTCGTTGGATATCCACAAGAGGAAGGAAACCTCCTCGGCTTAGCTTATATCACACCCATATATTAATATAAAATATTTTCTTTAAATATCTTTTATCCTTCTGTAGATTTCAGTTCATGAAATTGGAATTTTAATCAATCTATTATTTTCCATTTTTATAAAAATTATATTATATTCTCACCTTTATGTTAGCGGTAATAAATATAACTAACTTATGAAAATACATTATCAACTCATTTTCTATCAATTATTTATGAAAAAAATGAATCAATTACATATTTATTTTTTTAGTTAATTTATTTTTAATGAAATTAATGAGATATACATTTGTTATATACTTAATAAAATATTTTTGATATTCATACAATGAATATTTTGCTCATAGGTTATGAAAAAACCCTACTTTTTGTATAAAAAAACAATTTTTTTAAAACGATAATTTTACACATTTTAATGAAGATCCCATTTTAAATTACGATTTTCAAACATTCATAATTTCTTTATGACATCATAAATTTTTTATTTTGAAGTCGGATATGAAAATTTACTTTTGATAAATTTATGATAATTTTCTAATAACATTCATGTTTTGATGAATAATAAAAATATGCTACATTTAAATTAAAAACAACTTTTTTCATCAAGATAATTTATATTGAAAAATTATATTATTGAATGGTTTTAAATTTTAAAAAGAATATATTTTAATCATTCAATATAATTTATGTCATTTTTATTAATTTTACATTGACTTCATGAGTAAAAATATTTCAAGATTTTCCAATGATTTAACTTTTAAAACTCATTTCTCATTTCAACAAAGAGATTAATTTTAAAATAATATGGGAATGTTATGTGTTTCGAATTTTGAAAAATATATTACATATTTGAAATCAGTAGTTCCAAATCATGTTAATAGGAAACTATTATTTTTTGGCATTATAAATAGTAACATTGGTAATTATTTTTATAACCATGGTTAAAGGTAAATTAGGTAATGAAGGGTAAAAATAATATTATGAAATTAAAATAACACCTATAAAAACCTATTAAATAACTGAATTCAAACCTTATCATCTATTGTTCAAAATGGAATCACATTATGGAAACTTACCTAGGAATATGACATGAATGTTAGAAAAACTGATGAATGTGACAAAATATCACTATCTCTTTTTATATAAGTATATAAATATTAATATAAGGGAAACAATGATAAAATATCAGCTATAGATAGTCACTTGAAGTCTAAAATAATATCTATACCATAGAAATTTATTTATTATTTTTTGAGATTAAATAATAACCATTAATAATGGAACAATGGTGATGTAAATATTATTTTATTAATAGAAATATCAAAATAAATGGTATTAAAAAGTCTAAAATATATAAAAATGAATTGATTAATGGTATCAAGAAATTTTCAAGGTTACTATGAAACGTTATTAGGGTAATAAATGATTTTTTAATTTATCTACTATGAAGATTTATATATGTCATATAAATTAATTATTTCTAATTTGACCCTATTGATATTTTATAAAAATAACATTTTATTAAATTATTTAAAAATAATAAAAATATTTTAAAATTAATAATTTATAATTATAAAATCTAAAATTTCATAAAATGTCTATTTATGGCCAACTAACACCATATAAAAAATATTTATAACCATTAAATATTTATAATCTAATTACCACAATCAAAATTAAATAAACCAACTAAGGGTCAATTAAAAATATATGGTTTAAATTGATAAGATTAATTGTGAAAAATTTAAAGGTTGATGATATTAAAAATATATCTCATATAATATTATAAATTGGTAAATTTTTGCGGTTTTTGGGTAGAGAAATATTTTAATATGAATTATTATTTATTGATCTTCCCAAATGTTCCTCTCACCTCAATTACCAAAGGAAACCTCATCCCTCAGCACTTCACTTTGATTTCAGCTTTCAATATTGGGAAAACCCAACTATTTTTCCTTATAAACTTCCTTATTTTCATTATAGAGGTTCATTTATTCTTAAATTACCAACTCTAGTGCTCTAAGATGATACTTAGAGGAAGCATGTCAAGTAGAGGTAATATCTTATACTGATTCTTTCAAACTTATTTCTTCTTCTATATCCTCTTCATTGGTTGTTTCGTTATAAATTAATAACATCAGTATAAATCATACACTTATTGGTTATTATAAAAATGAAACAACCATCGTCTACCTTCTACCCATCCCATGAGAAATGAAACTACCATGTGTGCGTATGAAGGGCTTACCGTCTTCACATTATGGTGTAATATGTTTTTAACCACCAGAGTACATGGATGGGTGTATTGATGGAGTAAATATATATATATATACATATTATTGATATAATTTTTTTTATTCTGAGATACTATAAACCATTCAATTCATTACCATTCATTAATTATGGGATCAAAATCATCGCACATGCATACGTAAGACTTACCGTCACTACTGTGCAATGTAATTCGTTATACGTATTCATTATTAATGAATTATTATATAAATAAATTGAATGATTAAATATGGTATATATTTTAATAATAAATATCTTTAAATGATATAAATATAACCTAAAAATATGAAAAAGAACATATCTCACAAAATATGCATAAGAACATAAAGTTGTCAATACCTGACTAATGAGTAACAATGAAATATTACTAACAAATATATGAAAATATGATAATAAATGTTATCATAAAAATTATTATGATGGTGGAATGAATCAATAACATTAATTAAATCATTATAATAGAGTTCTGGATACATACAAATCATATTTAACCTATGGTAATGGATAACATTGAAAGTCATTTTTTATCCAATATTGTTTATTCGTTTGTATTTATTGAGGTATAATTATCATCGACATCCATGATTCATAAATATTTATTTAAAAATATACTTTATATCATTATATAATTGATAAAATTTATCTTTAACCATGTGTAAGTTTTTACAAAATCGTATGAATGGAATCTTTTATTAATTTATGTACAATTTACTATTCAACTTTTCATGAAAAGGTACAAGAAGAATGTTTGTTTATCTTGTACAACATGAATGGATTTTTACGCTTTCATAATGACTTATTTCTTTGATGTTTACTGTATAAGATTACTATTTTATTTTCATATGAAATTATTTCTTCTAAAATAATGTTACAATTTTATAAAGACAAACATTTTGAAGAAGAAATGATATTTTCCTTAGGAATTAATTTCATGTGTTTTCTCAAAATTATTTTCCTTCTAAGATGACACTATTTAAATAGTGTTAAATTTCAATCATGGTTATTAATAAAATTAAATTGTGTTTGTTATGGTATATTATTTATGAAATACATTTGTTTTATATCAATTATGATCGAATGATGTTTATGAATCCCATTTTATTTAATGGTTTATTCTATAGTGAATTTTTTATATTTTTGTGGAACAAGTAAGGACAATTTCATTAAAAGATGGGTGAGGCCTATATCTCACTTCAATTTATTGGGTAAGGATTCATATCTCATTAAATAGACATGTCTACAATAGTAAGTAAATATTGTTCAGTAATACAGGGCTGTAATGAGAAGTGATCTCAGTTTAGTAATGTAATTTGTCCACTATGATGGTCATAGAAATAAACCTTTACTAATATGAAATTATTTTCAATGCTTATGTGTGTATAGAAAAAAATTTCAGTTCTTCTGTTATGACTATTGGGATTACATTGCAATATTATGATGTATCCCATGACATGATATTATGATCTTTTATATGAAAGATAAGATTTCCAAAATTTATGTTCTTGTGACTTCAATATGATTGAAATTTCTTTTGTTTACCTTTATTGAGAATTGGAGATCACCCTTTAATGTGTTTCTTTTCCCCATGTCCTGAAGAAGTATTTTAATTAATATATGTCAAAAAGGAGTCTAGTTTTCTAGAAATAAGCAAGGCACAATATAGATGTTTTATGAACCAGTTTATTATTTTTCCTGGTTTCTAAACACACTAAACATATTCAGTCTGGGCTTGGTTTTTGTTATGTTATGTAATAAATATTAATCAATGTTTAAGTAATATTTATATGTAAATTATTTTCAATTGTAGTTGGTATCATAGGAAATGTATAGTTATCCTTTGGATACTAGGATGAGAGAGCCTTAGTAATAAATATAATGATATTTCTAAGTATATGACAAAATACAATCCTAGTGTTTTAGAGATGTTCCTGAATAACGTAGGATAAAACATAAAGTGTTAAAAATTTAAATTTTATACATGATTATGTGCTTTTTCGGTTACGATTATTGTTGCTCACACTATAATTCTTGGTTTTAGTCAATGGATAGAACTAAAAGGAACCGTGCTAATGTTGAATGCGATGGGACATTCAATTATTTTCCCCCTGAGGAACCAAATGTAATACGAGCTAGAATAAAAAATATTAAATTCATGATTGCACAACATTATCATTATTTGAATCATGAAGGACTTCCAAATGATCAAAGTGGGGAGAAACATTATGTTTAGTCCTTCATGCGGTAACGTTCACCTTCATGCAGCAGGTCTTCATATCCGTTAGTCACTATATAATGGATCAATACCACTAAAAAGATATTATCAGTTCTACAATATTCTGAACATGATAAAGTCATATTAGAAGTCTATCATTTTGAAGTAAAAGCAGTTCAATGGTGTAATCGGATCAAGAATAAGAGGCAAATATATGAAATTGAGTCCATGGAATGGGATGAGCTCAATAAATTATTTTTCAACAAGTACATTCCTTATATTCATAGAACAAGGATGTAGAAGGAGTTCCTTGAACTCAATAAAAAATATGATTAATATATTGGTAACTAGAACATAAATTTTACCAGACTGACAAGGTATGCTTCTAGGAATTATTACCCAACCAGGGAGTGAAATTAAATGATTCGTTAATGGATTAAAACAAAGTCTCCAAAGGGAATTATCCATTAGGGACTTTAGTGGCTACATGTAAATTGTTCAATTTACTCTCAATGTTGACATGGATATTGGAGTAACCCATCATTCATATGGTTTTGATAATAATAGGAAAATGTAATCTGAATGAAAATTTAAAGACCACACGGAAAAGAATATGAGTTTTCCCTTATGCTGAAAGTGTGGAAAGAAACATGGAAGGAATTTTCTTAAAGGGACCGGTAAATATATTATGTTGGAATAATAAGGTCATCAATAAGTTTAATTCCTATGTGATGGTAAAAGGATTTCTATTGATGAGAATAATGAAAAGTCTATACAGAATTCACCTTCTACACTTCAATGCTACATGTGAAGGGAATTGGGGATTTATGCCAATAAATTCCCTAATCGAAGGGTTATTGATGATGATTGATGTCAACAAACTCTAAAGGAAAAAGTAAAAAGTAATTTCACTTGAAATCACTAACGGCGATGTGGAGTACGAAAATGATGTGGTGAAACGTACACATAAAATTCATTATATTGTATAAAATGTTTTATTTGAATTTCTATGCACCCACTCTTTTTATTTCTGAAGAATATCTTATGGGTATCACCGTATTACCTCCATAATTAGATGTTGAGTTAGCTATGAAAGCATCTAATGTAATAATAGTAACATCAAAAGTTTATAATTCTTCTCTGTTTGATGTTTGTGGGAAAGTGCTTCTTGAAAATCGTTAGATCCTTATTATAGTGGTATTTGATGGGATTCATGGAATGTATTGAATTTCTTTATATGTATATAATATCAATTTCTATGGAAATGAAGTCACATTTCATATTCTTGATCAATATATGATCATCTATCGATTCAAGGATGAGTAGAACCTTCAAGTATAAATTTTTTCCATCTTATGGGTCTTGATTCTGATAAATGAAGGTTATTTATCTCAAATGGTTGGGGTGAAACTCTCAATTATGAATATTAACATTTAACGGTAGTTTGATGATGTCTTTCTTGTGGAATTTCCAGGACTTCCTACAAAATTTGAAGTTAGGTTTTCAATAGAACTGATACCAGGTGTTATGACTGTTTCAAAGACAACTTATATAATGGATATAATTTAGTTGTAGGAATTAAAGAAGTAAATCCTAGATAATCTTGATAAAGTATTCATATTACCAAGTGTGTCACCTTGGGGAGTACATATTCTATTTTTAAAAAAGAAAGATCGATCAATGAGACTATGAATTGATTATCAATAACTTAAAAAGATAACTATCAGGAACAAATATCTACTTCCCTACATTGATGAATTATTTGAACAACTATGTGGGGCTCAATACATTTCAAATATTGATCCTCAATCAGGATATCATCAATTAATGGACAAAAATTAAGATATACCATAGATGACATTCTATACAAGGTATGGACACTATGAATTTATAGTGATTCCTTTTGGTCTTACTAACCCCTCTCTCTCTCTCTTCATGGATCTAATGAATAGAGTATTTATAGAATATCTTGATCAGTTTTTGGTTTTCATTATAGATGATATTATTGTCTATTTAAATATAATGTAAGAAGAGGAAGATCATATGAGAATTTTACTAAAGATCCTGAGAAAGGATAAGTTTTAGTCCAAATTTACCAAGTGTGAATTTTGTATTCATAAATTATCATTTTTGGGTAACATAATCTTAAGAGAGGGGATGTATGTTGATCCAGCAAAAATAGAGGTTATAGAAAGATGACCGAGACCAAAAACAGTAACTAAGATCCGATGTTTTCTTGGTTTGGCTGAATATTATCGATATTTTTTGAAATATTTTTCCAGGTTATCTAATCCATTCACAAATTTGACTCGAAAGAGAGTTAAGTTAATTTCGGCAGAGGAATGTGATGACAATTTCAAGGAGTTAAAAATATGGTTTTCTAGTTCACCTATGCTCACACTACATTGTCGAGGTGGAAGTTTTCTGGTCTATTATGATGCATTCAAGATGGGGCTGAGATGTTTCCTCATGGTAAATGATATGGTGATATACTATTCCTTAAGGTAGTAGAAACTTAAAGAGTAAAATTACCCAACTCATGATTTGAAGTTAACTGCGGAACATTTTTTATTAATGATATGGGGGAAATATGTTTATGATGTAATTTGTGATATTTATATTGATAATAAACGTTTAATGTACATTTTCACACAAAATGAGATGAATATGCACCAAAGAAGATGATTTGAGTTAATTAAATATCACAAATTCCCAATACATTATCTCCCTAGGAAAGCAAACAAGGTGGATGGTGCTTTAAGTAGAAGAGACCATGCTAGCTTACCCATGATGAGGATCACAAAAGATAAATTATTTATGGATTTTCCATAGATGGATATTGATATTTTAATAAAAGGGGAGAAATATTATCTTTCTCAAATGAATGTTCTACCTCTAATAAAAGTGAAGATTAAAGAAGCACAGAAGAAATATGTATAGTTACTAAATAATGTGAAAAATGTTTTTGAATTCAACCTTGATTGTGATGAAATAATAATGTTTAAGAACCGGGTTTGTATTCCTCCCATAATAGAATTATATAATGATCTTTTTTTGAGTCTCACAGTTATTCATTCTCTATTCACCCAAGAGAAGAATGATTTAAATGGACTTCAAAGAGTACTTCTTGTGGGATGAAATGAAAATAGATATCGTCTAATATGTCTCTCGATTATTAGTTTGTCCGCAGGATAATTCTAAGAGACAGTCATCAAAGTGAATATTTCAACTATTACCCATACCAGAATGAAAATTTGAAAACATGGATATAGACTTTGTCTTCAGACATCCCAATACATTAAAAGGAAATAATTATTTTTAGGTTACAATTGATCGCATTATGAATTCATCACACTTCATTGAAATGAGAGAGGATTTATCTCTTGAACACCTTTCTAGGATATATGTAAAGAAATTGGTAATATTTCATGGATTATAACTTTCCATTTTATCAGATCAGGATATGAGATTTATCTTGATGTCATGGAGAAGACTTTTACATGCTATGGATATAGAGTTACATTTCTGTACTAATTACCATCCTCACACAGATGGTTAGTATGAGAGTAAAATTAAAACTCTAAAAGATATGTTGAGAGATTTCTTTATGAATTTAGAAGGCGGTTGGGATCAACACCTATAATTTGGGAATTTCTTGCAATAATATTTTTCACTATAGTATTTAGATGGATTCTTAAGAATCCCTCAATTGACTAATTTGATGAAATCTAACTTTTTAGGCTGAAGATGGGGAAATTATGCTATTAATACCTACTCTTATTGATATACTGGCAGAACATGTCAGATATTTTCAACAACACATAAGAGTGGATCAGGTTCGACAAAACAATTATACAGAAAACTGATGAAAATACCTAGAGTTTGATGTTGGTGATAAGGTGTTGTTACAAATATCTCCCTAGAAGAGAATAATGAGATTTGAAAATATGGGCACGGTGAGCCCTAGGTATATCGGTCCTTTTGAAATTTTAGATAGTGTTGGAAAGGTAGCTTATTGAATGGAACTTCCATAGAATCATTATCAAGTTCATGATGTGTTCCTTGTATCTCTCTTGAGAAAGTATATACTTGATAAATCACATGTACTACGCTCAAAATTAATTCTTATATATCCATATATTTCTTATAAAGAACAAATGACATACATTCTGGATCACAACGAAAAAGTTCAACAATACAATACCACTATTTGGGTTAGTGTTTTATTGAGGAACCACCAATTTTAAGAGAATACATGGGAACCTGAGGATATTATGAGGGAGAGGTATCCCAATTTTTTTGTTTCCATGTGATGAATTTTGAGGGTGAAATTTAGTTTCATGGGGGTAGAACGTAGCACCCGAATGTTTTAATGAATTGTTTTCTTTAAATAATTCTTATTCTTAAGTAACATTATTTTCAAGCAATCGATAGTCCAAATGAACCATGTTATTCTATTATTATAAAATTACCATTATATCTTAAAGATTATGTTAATGGGTATAATTATAACTAACTTATGAAAATAATATATGAATTCATTGGATATCAATAATTTTTTAAAAAATATAAATCAATTATATATTTATATTTTTTGGTAACTATGAATTGCAATTGGTAATTATTTTTATTACCATGGTTAACGAAGAATATGGTAATTAAGGGAAAAGATAATATTATAAAATTACCTTAACACCTTTAAAAATCCTATTGGATGGCTAAATTAGGCCGTTATCTTATATTTTTATAAATTGAATCATTTTACGGACACTTACCTATGAATAAGGCATGAATTATTAAAAACTAATGAATGTGTCAAAATATCACAATCTCATTTTTTATAAGTATATTAATTTTAACATATGGACAACTAGAAGATAATTTCTAATATATATAGACTATGGAAAGATAGAATAATTAAACACATAATAGGAATTTACTAATCATTTTTATATATTTGATAATTAAAATTAATGATGAAACAATAGTGATGTAATAATTATTTTATTAATTAAAAAATCTAGGAAATGGTTTTCTAAATAATAATACAAACATAATATGAACAAATTAATGTTCAAAAAAAACATCTAGGTGACTATGAAATTTTAGTAGTGTATTTAATATTTTTTGTATTATATATCCTATATGGTTTTTTTTGAATTCAAATAAATGAATTGTGAAAAATTGGCCCTATTTATATTCTATAAGAAGACATTTTATTTATTTATTGAAATAAATAAAAATATTTAAAATTTACAAATTAATAATTATAAGATCTAAAATTTAATAAAATATCCATTTATGGTCAATTAATACAATATTGGTAAATTTTTATAACCATTAAATATTTATATTTTTATTACCCCAATTTAAATTAAATAAAATAACTAAGTGTCAATTTAAAAGATATGTTTTAAATTGACAAAATAACATGTCCAAATTTTTTTTTTATATTACATCCCAAACTCATATCATCTTTGAAATTGGGAATTTTTGGAGGTTTTTTGGTATGGTTAAAATTTTAATTATAAATTTTTATTTATGGAGTTTCCAAAAGTTCCCCACACCACAATTATAAAAGGAAACCTCCTATATCACCTATTAACCTCATCTATAGACTTAATGCTCGGAAACCCCCTATCATTTTCCTTATCAACATTCTTATTTTCATTCTATAGGTTTTGGTAATCTTAAATGACCAACTCTACTGCTCTAAGAAGAGACATAGTGGAAGCACGTCAAGGAGAGGTAATCTCTTCTTCTGATTCATTCAAAATTATTTCCTATTATACATCTTATTTGTTAGTTTTTTATTTATAATGTAATAACATGAGTATAACTCATTTAATAATATGTTATTATAAAAATCTAAAAACCCATATTCCACCTTCAAACCATCCTATGAAAAAGGAAATCACCACGCATACGAAAGTATGGCTTACTGTCACCACGTTCTGGTGTAATCCATCTTCCACAACCACCATAATTGGATTGTTAAAGTTATAGAATTATTAATTATATACATGATTGATATATTATTATTATTATTTTGGGACACTATACAAAATTCACTTGAAAACAATTCGATAATTATGGGAATGATATCGTCGTTCATGCATACGTACGGCTTACCATCTTCATGGTGTGATGTGATTTTTTCTACATAATATTCATTAAATAATTATTATATAAATTAATTGAATGAATAAATATGATATATATTATAATAATACCATTCTATAAATTATATCATTAAAACCTTAAAATGAAAATAAGAACTTTTCCGGAAAAACATGCATAAGAACATAGAGGAGCTAATACCCGAATATTGAGTAACAATGAAATTTTACTAACAAACTGATTAAAATATAATCAAAAATATTATATTAAAAATGAGTATGATTCTATAATAAATTAGTAACATTATTTAAATCCTTATGTTGGAGGTTTACAAACATACAAAGCATATCAGACCTATGGTAAGGGATAACATTTGGGTATAATTATCATCCACATCCATATTTCATAAATATATATTTCAAAATATTCTATATATCCTTCTATAATTTTTAAAATTATGTTTTACCCATTGGTAAATTTTTATTAAATTTTATGATTGGAATCTATTTTCATTTTCAGTATGTGTTAATTTTTGACATTTTAGGAAAAAGTACGAGAAGAATGTTTTTTACCTTTTACGACAAGAACCGATTTTTATGCTTTCATAATGACTTATTTCCATGAAGCTTACCCTAAAAGATTAAAATGATATTTTAGCATAAAATTATTTATTTTTAAATTTTTTGGAATTTTTGGGAAGGAAAAAAGTTTTTTATAAGAAATGAAATTTTCCCTATGAATTAATTTCTAGTGTTTTGTCAAAATTATTTTCCATATATAATGACACTATTTAAATAAGGTTATATATAAATCCCATTTATTACTATCATTTGACTTTGTTTATGATATAATTTTATTTATAAAATCAATTTTTTTTATTTCAATTATGATGGAATGATGTTAAATAAACCCATTTTATTCATGGGTTATGCTATGTAGATTTTTTTTATATTTTGTGGAACACATAAGGATGGTTTCATTATGAGATAGGTGGGACCTATATCTCTCTCTAATTCATTGGGTAAAGATACATATCTCACATAATAGACAAGAATGGATTGGAAATTAAATTTAGTTATGTTATATAGGGCTGAAACTAGGAGTGAACTTGGTTCAGTAATGGGATTATCTGTTATAATGGTATTTGAAATGATCCATGACTAATATGAAATTATTTTCTATTCTTATGTGTGTATGAAATAAAATTTCATGTCTAATGTTATGACTATTGGGATTAAATTTAACTTTTATGATTTATCCCATGACATGATATTCTAATCATTTATACGCAAGATATGATTTTACACATGTTTTTTATGATTATTATATGATTTATGTTTATCATGTGTACCCTTACTAAGAATTTGAGCTCACATTATAATATTTTTCTTTTTTCAAGGTCATGATGAAGTGTATTGAGTAAGAAATGTCAAAAAGGATTCAGTTTTTGATGAAATAATCCGGACAAAAAAATGAGGTTTTATGAACTAGTTGTTTATGTTTCACATTTCTAATGATAATAAACCTATTCAGTGATAGCGTGGTTTTTGTATTTTAAGTAATAAATAATATTTAATTTTGAATTAATGATCACATATGATTTATGGGATATTATAGTTTGGATCAGTCTCTAGGGAATTTCGGTTCACTTCCAGAATGTTGGCATCCTTATGGTCATCAGTGACTCTATGGGGGGTCCTATACCCATATGATCATACCCGTAGCTACTCATATGCCTTAGAAGCATGTATCTATATTGAAATGGATAACTCGTGTTCTCCTCCAGTTAGTATCTCCCTATGATGAAGTAACCCTCTAGCTAGATGCAAGCCATCCTCTATCTAGTGTACCCAAGTTACTATTCTTCTTGTTGCCTTCAGGGTAATTACATACATGAATATATAAATTCCAATATGGAGGTCTGGGTCCCCCCCCATAGTGGATTAAGAATTCATCATGCCAGCAGTTCCCCATACCTGTCCAAATAGAAATTAGGTCATGACCATTAGTGAAGAGGTGGGCTCAGCTCTAGAGGTCTCTCCTTATATCCCTCTTCCAACTCATATAGAGACCCCCCCCCTCATGCCAATGAAAGCTCAGAAGGAGCACTAATCCCTTTGTAATGGACATGGACTATTATCCAAGAAGCTCCATTTTCCATTCTTCTTCTGAAGCTAAAGATTACTCTCGAGTCTTGTTCCCTTCTAGGCTCCATTTTCCCTCTTAGGACCCCACATATTCTCTCTCACCCCCCAAATACCCCCAAACTCGGTCTCCAGGCCCCTCCACATAAAAATTCTATATTCCATGTTTCTTTGTCTTAAAATTCCCCCACATGGCTCCACTATCTCCATACCAATACCCAAACCACATTCCACACCTCTTGCTTCTCTGTTCACTAAGTCACTAACTCACAAAGTTGTTAGGTCAATACTATCTCCCCCTTCATCCTTGTCTTCCTAGAGTATGAGGTCCCCTATCCCTCTAAATTTATTATACATTCACTCATTCCATCTATCAATAGTGAAGGTAGGTGTATGAGGGTTCAATCTAAAAAGTTGAGGGAGAGGTCACCATATTTCTCCCCAATGACTAAGGGTCCCAGGTCCAGTGTTGGGATGGTACTTGTTCAATTATTACTATCATCATATGGAATTATTGTGGCTTAATAGTTCATGTTAAAATATCTTCCTATCCTCAAATGTTCAATAGAATATGGTCAATATGATTATAGTACATCCGAATAAGAAAAACATATTTGAAGTCACTGACCTTACTAGAAGGCTAACAATACATGGGTACATGCACGCATAGACATCCAATAAATATATCTGTATCATTGGACACCAGATTAATTTTGTTGATCTCATGTAAATGGGTGATCAAAAGATAACCACTAATTTTTTCCATGAAAAAAGGATCCTTCGTTTAATCCTTCATCTAGGGGAGTTGTGAAAAACCACAATGCAATGTCTTGAGTCATGAAATATCAATGTTAGACCCTCTAACATTCGCCTGGATGTTGTGAGGGGATTTAAAATTGAGTTCGGACCTAGAGGAAAACAAGGGATGAGTTCCCGTCCCTAGGAAAGATATTATGACTTTTTTTGCCTCATGAAAGACAATAAGATCATTGATCTCAGATGCATTAGTGATCATTTTATGTTGTGAAACAATCCACGTACATCTCTCCACTCATGGAGTCACCTCAACCGATGCATGAAAAAAATATTGTCCATCTCGTCGTATCCTAATATCAAATTTATCTACCTAGTGTACGATATCTCTGAATACTACCTGTTCCTCTTCACTATCTCATTGAGGACAGAATGGACTGACTCCTTTATATATTACAATCATTGGGGTAGCCTCCCTGGTTATCAATAAATGGTTACTGAATTGTTGCATGTGTTGTCTTTGGGGAGGACATGGACCTCCATTAACAATAAAAATAGAAGGATTTATAGTAGGATTTATGACTAGGTGAAATCATTTGCTCCGAGTGATCAGTATATGGATGTTACCATGAAAAATATTGATCCCCTCAAAGCTATCGTTGAGGGAACCTGAGGTTAATATTTTTTTGAAGATATTTATATAAAAAAGTATTTTTCATATGTGATACTAATCTAGGAGCACATGGAAAGGGGAAACTAGAGGATCAGGTGGACCGAAAAATGGTTTAGGAACACCTAATTCTTCCATGCGTGCATCATGGAAAGGAAACGTAAGGTTCATCCCAACATCTTGATGGTGTATGGGACATTCTCGAATGATAGGGATGAGGTGCAGAGTCCTGCCCACACTATCTTCAAGGACCTTTTGGAAGCACCAAATCCTCTAATGATTTATATTTACTCAGGAGGGGAATTGGAGTTCATGTATTCCATCACCAACAAATTTCATCCAACAAAAATGAGTTAATAGAGGAAATTCTGGTTAAAGTTGAAACCCATGATGCAATCTTTCACCTTAAAGCCGATACTTCAATGGGCCCAAATTGATTCCCAGGTTCTTTTTTACATGGATGCATGGGATGTCATAAATGGAGACCTCACTGAGGTTGTTCAATATTTTATATGTGTGGTATCCAACAAAGAGTGGCTTGCTCCACTTCCTTGATCCTTCTTCCCAAAATCATGAAGCCCTCCTCCATTATTCGCTACCACCTGGTTAGCATGTGTAATTTACCCTACAAAAGCCAGTTTGTGAATCATCAGTACAAGAATTTTGGCTCATATACCTCTGATAATGTTTCCATCATATCACAAATAGTATCCATGATATATATATCATATATATTAAATATATATGTATTTAGTGTGATCTATAAATGTTAGAGATAGAAATTTATATATACCATTTATTGAATTGGTAGTTTGTGTGTGTGATTTAATGTTGTATCCATTTTTTTGAGGGATTGAATGAATTAGAGGTAAATATATATTAACATGAAAAATAATTTTTATTTCATATACATATCATATGTTAATTAAACTCATCCTTAATACCTTCCACTAAAAGTGTGAATGAATCACATCCATTCACAAGGTGGTAGTCCATCGAACGCATGAAAAATGTGATCGTATATCCGTAGGATTTATTCTAATATATGATATAATAAATGAATAAGGATAATAATATCATTTATATCATATATAAACACGTAATTAGTCATTACATCTAGCTGTGAGAGTGGTGATAGAAAATGAATAACATCGGTTTGTGACACGGTAGTCTTCCCTACACATGAATGATGATTTCATATCCCTTTTGAGCGAAGTAGAGATTGAAATATGTTATTTGATTTATATAATACAATAGTGGAATATAAGATATATTATTTTATTATATCATCAAAATATAAGAATAATTTGATGTGTAAGAAGAAATAAAATAAAATTCATGTTTATGAATTTACCTCTTCTCCTGAGAGCCACTATAGGTTTCTACTTATAGACTTATTAGAAGGGGTTAATAAAAATAATAAAGACTATAAGATGTGATAGAGGAATTAATAAAGGTATTTGGGTAGTTATTGGTAAAACCAAATGGTTTTGGATGTGCTAAAAGAATAGGAGAGCGTGGAGGCTTTTATAAGTTAGGCCAGTGGAAAACATGTAATTTTTGAAAATAAAAAAGTGTTCCTGCATCTTTATTAATCAAGGAACTAAAAAGTTACCATCCTTGATCCTATAAGATATATACTCTTAATATATCCATCCAATAGTTTTTTACTTGTTTTTATCATTTATAACCCTTCTCTTTTGAGGTTAAAACCCGGTGAACACATTTTCACTTCAATCGTCGTTAATCATTATTACTATTTTTTCTACTAATTATGGTAAAAAATAAAAAGAAAACATTATCTAATATAAATTGTTCTAATTATAAATACAAAATCCAATTTTCCATATTATATTAAAATAATTATATATTTTTCGTATATATGTAATCTCGTAGAGATGATGAGAAAGCGGGATTTCAGAGATAAAATTTCTATTTGTTGAGAATGTTTTTATATCATAATTCAAAATGACTATTTTTTAGAATGATTCATATTGTATTAATAATTTTTTAATTGAAGTAATGTTACTTTAAATAAAATTTTAAAACAATAATAGAAACTTATAAATTTATTATATGGAATGGAATTTTCAAATTAAACCAGTATGCTTCCCTATTATTGTAAAAATGTTAAATTTCATAAAAAACCCAAAAGTTGACCATAAGATAATTTTGACAAAGTGATTTTAAAAATGAATTTTATTTTATAAAATAATTTTTTTAGAAGTGTCAAAAATTTATTTAATTACTTTTATAAAATAATAAATAAATATTTTAGTATAAAATAGTATTTTTATAGTATAAAAAAGATATCATAATAATAAAGTACATTTATTTAGAGAATTATTCTTTATATAATATCATCAAGCATAATATTTAGAATTTATTTTTTACAAATAAATATTACTATGTTTAATAGATATGTTATAACAGACATAATTAAATAATAATATTACTAACACATCATGGTATGTTAAATCTCAGTGTTGTGTATAACACTATATTAACAGGGTGTTATGTTTAATGTAACCTATCAATTAAATTTGATTTATTTGAACAGATAATAATTCCAAAAAAACAATGGGTGTTACATTCTATGATCCTCAAAATTAATTTCCCCCTCAAAATTCATCACTGTATTGTAAATAAATGTTACACTTCTGCATCATCATTTTCTAAATTTTCCACGTAGCTTCTTCAAACTCGATGTTTGGCCAAAAAAGAATTTACTAGGGATGTTGTCATGTTTGACTACACATTATATCTATTATACATAATCTGCGCTATTTTTTCCATATAATAAAAATCATTCTCTACCAATACAACCTCGGAGTTCAGTACATGTAAAGGCTCTGGAGTGGTCTACCCTAAGAGATTACATGGAACATAGTGTAAACATGGTAGAGGTTTGATGGATGTACCAACCGATTAACTATCATCTTGATATGATTATGTGTTCCAAATTGACCCATATACCACCGGATTAGTTTTTCCTAATTTCCAATTTACATTACTTTTTAAATTGGAGAAATTATTAGAAATACATTATCACCAACTTCAAATTATAGATCACGTATAAGATTATCTACATACCATATAAGTCACCTTTGTTCTACCCATATACATTTTTTAATGACTCTGAAAATATCTATTATTTCATTAAATATCTCATGTACCAATATATTCATGTCCCTAAAATATGTTCATTATGTAGGACGTCTATAATTATTTCAATATTGGGATGAAGAAGGATATATTTGAATGCTCAATTATATGGTTTTGTTGTTTGAAAAATAAACTATAAGATTTTAATTTCCAAAACACCATTAAAATAAGTAGAATAATATCTCATCATATATTCGGGGGTTTTAATTTTTTTATTAGAATCTCCATCTGTATGAGGATGATATATAATGCTGAAACACAACTATATATCATGATCTTTTTAAAATCCTTTCCAAAAAATTGAGGTAATACTATGATCCTGATCATGAACAATAAGATGTGGATCTCCGTGAATAATTTGAACTTTATTAATGTTTATCATTGAATGTTTATCTATAGAGAAACTATATCTAGTAATAACAAAGTATTCTGATTGTTTTAGGTGATTTTCTTCAACCCACTTTTCATTATTTCCATTATACATTACCGGGTGTCTGAGGAAAAATCCATGGTGGTGTTTTCCCATTTCCATTTGAGTATTGATAATGGATGTAATAACCCCTAATTATGTTATCTATTGGACTTAAATTTATGAAATATCTTGTATCGAGGTACAAACTCTGTGATATCTCTCTTAATTCCTTCCCACTAGAAATAATTTTTTAATCATTGAACATCATCAAACATCCATGATGAATAGAGAATGAAGAACTATGAGCTTTCACTAAATACATATTCTTTATACCTAGTAGGGATGGAACACATATATTATTTATGAAAATTAGCATTCAATAACGATCACGATAATGTATGTTACATTTTTAACATTCTTTTCTATCCCTACATCTTCCATCTATGTCCCTTTAGTATTCATGTGTATAAATTATTGAACATTCAATTGAGAATGAGAATATATTTTTTACCTTCCATTATGATTTGTAGATCCATCCCACTCAAATCCAGTAATATTATATTTTTTGTGATTCTCATTATGAATAATCTAGCATGATCCTTTTCACTCAGAGCATCATCCAACATGTTTTTTTCCCTGAGGTTTTAGTATATTGAGATGAAATCATAATAAACAACATCTAACCATCTTATCTGGGAGATTATCCCTCCATATTTGGGAATATATATTTTAAAAAAATTTACCATTACAAATATATATCACACATATCAAATTAAATCAATTCTTTCATATCATTTGTGAAAAAATTACCACAACAAACTCCAAATCATGAGTTGGATAATTTGGATCATAAAGCTTTAATGGTCTTGAGTTAAAAAGATGTAACCATAAAATTATGCCTAATAATACTTCATAATCCCTTCTTGATGGTATATGTATACATTAAAAACAAATATACACCATATGGTAATGTAAGCACATGAATCATGACTAATCGTCTCTTTAATTCAACAGAATTTTCATCACTGTCATTTTTTAGAGTTACTAGGTACTCATTCGAGTTTACATGGTGATACGACTATAGAATATTTAGAAATTAACCATAATCCATCAATAGTATTCAGCTATACCAATAAAGATATGGATCTAAATCATTTTTTTATATTACATCATTCAATAGCCTATGTCTTTTATGGATATACCGATATACCCTCTCTTCTGATTATATAGAAAAAAATGATAAGTTTTCCATCCAAAGTTCAGAAATTATAATATTTTCATGCATTTTCTCCTAACTGATGGTATTATGTACAATTCAAAATTTATCTTCATGATCCTCTTTTCTCTTTGAATAAATAATAATTTCATTTATAAAGACTACCACAAACTGACCAAAGTTATCTCAAAAGAGATGATTAATAAATCAATTATGATAGTAGGGGAATTCGTAACCATGAATGAAATGACTATATAATCACTGTTTCCATTACTTATAATGAAATAAATCTTCAGTGTGTCCTCATTATTTACCCTCAATTGATGATATCTAGGATGAAGGTCAATCATTTGAAGGTATTGATCTCTTTATAGTAGATCAAATAAGTAATAAATATGTTGTAGATGATACTTATTATGGATAAGTTTTGTGTTTATAACTAAATAATATATATATAGTCATAGAAATGAATATTTATTTTTTAAAAATGAATAGGTGTACCCCAAGGTGACACACTATTCTGAACTAATCCCTCTTCAAGGCTCTCTTGGAGTTTCTTTCTCAATTATTACAACTCAATATGGTCGATTCTAAATGGATTCTTTGAAAAAAGTGTGTCCAATAGTACGAGTTATATTGGGAATAAAATATCATGTTCTGTGGGATTTCTAGAAATATTATATATAATGAAATAAATAATATCAAGAACAATAATCATCTCCTTAATTTTGGTTTCTCCTCAACCATCTAGGTTAAATGTCCCACTTGTATAGGAATCAAATCATATACAACTATTGTGATTTACTTTGGAATTTCATATACATAATCACACTAATGGATGATAATTTTTGTTTTAGAGTATCAAATAAGACATAAATTCATTATTAATTAATTTAGGATTTATTAAGTGAAATCAAATCCACTCCTATGATAATATCAAATTCAACAAAAATTATGAATATGAATATTTTACAGAAGCACATTCTCACAAAGATAAACCGGAGAGGAATAATATACAAAAGATGTGATCATTATACAATTAGGGGTTTTCACTTATAATTATACATATAATCATTTGGGTGGTATCTTGATACACTTATAAAAAATTTTATATATGAAATAATGTGTAGATCCATATTCAATGAAGATAATACAAGTTCTATAGTGGATGGCATGTGTACCTTTCAACATATCCTTATCACACCCCTAATTAGAAATATTGATAATTATATCTTAACATTATATATTTATAACATCAGTCATTATAACTTACCTTTGGATTTATACACTAGTTAACATAATGGTCTTACTCCTTTCATTTGAAACTCTTGTTTATGGGTGTTTCATACTATGGATATTTCTCTCCAATAACATCATCATCTTCCTATTCCCATCATAAAGGAATTTTATTTACTTGTGAGATTAATTTCCATAGATAAAATATTTAATAGTCACCTTTTTAAAATATCCACCTTTTGTTCTTCAACACCTTGATCAAGAAGGAAATATCATATTATTCTCCCAATAGTTTTTAGAGTTTTCCCCAAATTTAATCCACTATTTTATGAGAAAACTATGATATTGATGGGTAAATAAAATATTTATTTCCAACTTGAGATCATATTGAATGATTTATTTATATATTTTGATATCCATTATTGAAAAATCCCTTCAATTACTTGTTTATAAACAACTGAATAATGAAAAAACAATAATTATAAGACGGAAGAAAATTGCAGAAGCGTACCTCAGAAGTCATGTAATATTTTCCTCATATGTACAAATATATTCATCATCCATTGGTAGTACCTCATGTAATCTTCTGTATTCCCATTTGAGTAATATGTGGAATGTAATTATTGAAAAAAATCTATTATCTCTACCAACAATATGGAAACAATTTTATCATATTCCCTTTTATTCTTGATAAGGGTCCACCGTTGATCCACTTCACCTTCCAAATTATTGTAAAAAATGTTTTTTCAAACATTATACAATATAAAATTTATTTTCAATGGTACATATAGATTTTATTGAAACTCAAAGATCATCAAATCCCCAAAATAAAGGTGTATTTTTCATTAATGAAGGGATTAAAATAATTTATTTACCTCATTTACTCATTATTAATTTCAACATGATTCAGGGATTTATAACATTGTGTTATTATATAAATAATATTTTTTATTTTGGATCCTATAAAATTTGGTTGTGCATGTATAAATTATTACATTTTCCATTATTCTCAACAGAAACTAGGTTACATTAGGTTCCATCCCATAACTAATACTAGAAATCATTGTTTAAGAAATAATAATCCTAGTGGGGAACCAAAATATCGAAAAGCATTTATAGATTTTCAAAATAATAAATATTCATTAAAATCTCTAAAAACATGGGTCTATTGTAGGATATTCATGGTCATTATTGAAATCATTCATGATGGTTCATAAAGAGTTAATTCATTTCCAAGGTACATACTATGGGAGTGTAAAACTTTGTATGCAGGAATAACCATTATCATGCATCAGGTGGATGATTGAGTCCATATTAATGAACCCTTTTAGAGTTATTATCCTTAGGTACCTCTTTACTAGATCCATATCTACTTGTATTAACCAGAAAAGAATGTGATTTCTTGGGAACAACACACCTTATCTTTAACAATGATTACATGAAAGTTTGTTATACGTTGAATTATCTTTAGACTTATCCTTAGAGATCACACTAATATTTACTCATCATAGTTCAAATGGTTAAATATATATTTCTTAGCTATAAATAGTAAGGTATCGAACTTATGATATGTAAATATTACATATTAAAAAAATACTATTAATTAAAAAACATAAAAATCCATGACAGAATTATTTTTATCTAGTTTCTTTAGAGACATAGACACATTAAGAACTGTTCCATAAGAGAGCTACAACATATCCCACCATGTTATTCCAAACTATCCCCTTTCAATAACTATTCATACGTAATAACTTTAATCATTACATAGGGAAATTAAATATTTGAAAGGGTGAGTTTAGATTCGCAATAAGGGTAATCAATTGTTATATTGATATATCACGTGCATAAGGTTATGAGAAAAAGATAATAACATTTTCAAATTATATATATATATCATATATCATAAAGATGATTCATGGATTAAATTAGGTTATTTCATAAGACATAAATCCTAAATATATCAATGAAAATTATCCACGAGGATATAACATTGGCCAAAGATATAATATTTAGGAATTTATATAAGAATATAAATTCATTATCTTAGTAATAAAGGATAATTGACAAAACTATCATAGAGGAATCAGTTCACTCCTCAAACTATCATTGTAGTCAATGTTAATTCCTAAGTCTATCATAGATTCATCTTCCCCTTACTGAAATAGGTTCAATAACTATTTGAGCTATGTTTATCTCATAAGAAATCTATAATTACATAATTCATTATATGGATATTTAATTCCATACTATCACATAACTAAAATAATACATATTTGTTCCATAAGATCATAAAATATTCATCATATCAAAATCAATAAAGATAAATATTGTACACAAAAATTATTCATAAAAATGATAAAAAAGAAACATGGTTCATAATCATTTAATAATTTCACCAAAACCTAAAACCATGGAAAAAAAGTGAGTTTCATAATAATATTACCCCTTTATAATATATGCAAAAAGAAATAGGTTTCAAAATAAGATTCTCATAATAAGTATACACCATTTAAAGAATTAATAATATTGTTATCCCTGGATCATTCCTCTAGTAATGTGTATGTTGCATCCAAGTTTCTCATCATAGAATAAAAATTATTTTGAAATATAAATTGTTTAATTTATTTAGGAAAATACACTTTTCAATTAGAAAATATTATTTTAAAACTAAAGATTAATAAAAAAATTAAAAAATTAATCTATTAGATAAAAAATGAAAAATTATGAAGGAATCATCAAATTTTTTATCTAACTTTGTTATGTGAAATACCATTTGATCCAGACATGTTCAAACTGGGATTTCTTTCACATTTTTGGAAATGTCCAAACAAGCCTTGTTTTGAATTTTAAATCAAGATCCATATTAAAATATATTTTAAAACTTCAAAACGAGTTAGAAATTATTTAATATATAATTTTTGTAATGATAAAACCATTTTTAAAGAGTTTACTAAAACTTCTTTTCAGAAGAAAAAAGGTTTTCTACAACAGAGAAAAATTAAGACGAACATTATCAAAATAACATTATTTTTAACTCTTGTGTAAATAAAAAATTGGAAAATTAATTGAATATATGAAATTTAATTAAATTAAAATAGGATTGAAAATATGTTTTTTCAGGATCGATGGGTCATAATATTTTAATCACCAAAACATAAATATAAATAATCCTGATAAATGATGACATTGTATCATAAATCCATTATGTCTTCAGTATCATTTAAAAATATTACCCATGAAGTAAAGAACATTAAGTTAAATATATAATGTCACTACTATAAATAGAATCCAGAAATTACATGTCAAATGGAGATATATATACTCATTAAAAAGGTTGATATGTGAAGAACATAAAATTGGTCTCAACGAAGGGAAATTACTTCCAAAATTTCATTGCATAAGTCACAAATTACATCATATACATTAAAACCTCCTATATAATAAATATATTTTTATTATATATCAATTAATTAAATATAATTATATATATCACCATATATTACTTTTTATGGTCTTTTATTACTCATTGATTACCAATTACATGTTAAAGTCACATTTGGAAAACAACTGCTTTGTTTTTTTTTTGTCTTTTTGGATTTTTTATTTTTGGTCTTATTCATTTTTTCATGGTTCCATAATAAAAAAAAATTATATATGATATAAACATCATATATATTCATTTTATGATTATTAATTATTATCCATTAAATTTAGAGATAGAAAATAAAATACACCATTCATGGAGATGGACGGTCATACGTACGCTTTAACGTTGTTTCCAATTTCATAATAGATTTAAATAAAGATATATAAATAATATGTTAATATTATAAATACATTTTTTCCAACATATATTACATAATTTAATTATGATCATCTTTATTACATTCCATTTAAATCGTGAAAAAATCACAACAATTCGTTAGGTAGTACACCACCGTACAAACGAACGACGTTGTCGTATTCCCATGGGATGGAAGGTAAAAAAATTCCATTGATATATAATTATGACATCATTATAATAATATTCAATGTATAACATATATTAACATATAATCCATAATTATATATAACTACGAAATTTGGTGATAAAAATGAATAATATTGGTTCACGAGGCTATAGTCCAACATACACACATATGATGATTTATTACACCATTTGATTGAAAATGATATAGATATAAGTTATGCCATTAAAATTATATAATTTAAATATATATTAGATATTAATTTTATAATATTATCATAATTGAATAAAATTTTATTTATTTGGAATAATTAATAAAAAAATTACATTTTAATATATTATCTCTTCTTCGAAGTGCCTCTTCAGGATCATACCTAAACCCTTCTTAGCAAGGATTCATAACCAAAATAAGATTAAAAGTTGAGAAAATGGAATTAATGTATTTATTTGTTTTAGTGATAGAATAAATGGTATTGAATGTTTTATATGGATAGGATAAGAGGAGGCCTTTTATAACTGAGGTGAGTGTGTGATTGTAATTTTTGAAAATAAATTTGTGTAACCATGTATTTTTCATGATAAAATTATCCAAAATGGATCATTCATGTGACTAGAAAAGATATTATTTAAATATGTCAACAACATTGTATTTTTAGCTTTTATGGTTAACATTTAACCATTATCATTTTTTTAACAATCAAGTAAACCCATTGTCACCTTAACCGTGGTAAAAAAATTTAATATTTTTTTCTTTCATTATACGAAATAATTAAGTTAACCATATTATATAATATAAATTAATCTAACAATAATGAAATAAATTAAATTAATAATTTTATAATTTAGATAATTTTACTCTTAAACTCACTTGGAGAAATAAAGTATCACCATAAAGTCTTTAAATAAAAATAAAACCATCAATTAAAACCATTATTTTTCGCAATTCACTGAAAAAATTATATTTTTTAATAATCCCAGATATTTAACCTAAGTGAATTTTGGAAATATAATGTCAAAAATTACTGTTATTTTAAAAACAAATTCACAATTTGTCACAAATAATCTTAATATTGTTAATAGAATGAAATAAAAAAACATTTTTTTGAGAAAATGGTATTCTGTAAACATATAATGGAATTATGAAACATTACATACTTTTGTATAATTATTTTTTCATTAAATAAAATCATTACACCTTATATTTAAAAATTAATTATTATGATTCATGTCACTATGATTACCGGATAGGTAATATTTTTCATTGACAAATAAAAATATTATTAATATATACCGGTTTGTTAAAACTCAGTGTTGAATGTAATACAAGCTAAATATAGTGTTGTATTTAAAAAATTCAATCATCGAAATTTATCTTTTTTTTAAAAAATAATTCTTAAATTCTCATGGTGCATTAGTTATGGAAAAAATGAAAAATGAAAATGATCATATGTTCATGAATTTAATAAATATTAATCTAAGATTTAATAATGAAGCATAAAAATCACCATGTTTTTATTATATTTCTAAACAAAAATTATTACAAATGATAAAATGATATTATCATGATGATGATAATTTTAAAATGAAATTTAAATTCACAAATTATGGGAAATTTCTAGAATTCATAAATGATGAAGGTACTCTATAATTTGGAATGATGATTTATGGTTGACCAATACTAAAGATAGAATACTAATTATTAGATTATGACCATAGATGGAATTTCTTTATGCACCCTTATAGCACAAAATTGTTGAAGAATTTGAAGAAGAATTATCATTGGTATAACATGAAGTGGGATATGACAAATTATTTATTTGGATTCATGGATTTTCAACAAGTATAGAATTAGAGATAGAATCATTGATGATTCATAGAACCACTACATATTACTATATGGAAATGGGATGAATTTATTATGGGATTTGTAACTTGATTATGGAAGACATCATGAAATAAGGATTCTATATGGGAAAATGATAATCACCTTAAAAAAATTTCATTTTTTCACTTTAATAAGAGATTCGCCTCTTGAGAATGTTGTGTTAATATATATTAATGGTCATATATGACATCAAGGTACACCACATTTAATTTTTTTATCATGATCCATAATTTATGTCCAAATTATTAATAATATATTATAACCCTCTTGATATAGTGCATCATTTGTGCACCACCTCTAATCCGAAAACTGATGGGTAGTCCAAAAGGACTATTAAAAGATTGGGAGATATATTTTGGACATGATAAAATAAGTTTCATTTAATGTAGGATTATTATATTGCATTATTATATTATTTCCATAACAATATCTTCTATTAAAGTATTCAAATAACACCATATGTAGAATTTTATGGAATCATATGGTCCACTCTAACATATTAGGATGAAGTTGGTGAATGTAATATTATCGAACCAAAACATGTTTCAGGAACACCAACACAGGTGAGGGCTCTTCAGACTCATATTAAACTATTATAAAGAAGGAAAAAAGGGTTATTCCAAAATAATGAAGGAAATATTTTTAATTTGAAGTGGGAGAGCACCTTTTTATGAATGTATCTTCAGGGAAACATGTTATAAGGTTCAATAATAAGATAAAAAGTATCCCTTGGAACATTGTACCTTTTAAAATTTTCAAAACAATTTGGGATGTGAAATAATTATTGTGAATTCAACTAAGCCTCTCTAAAGTACATGATGAGGTACATATCTCATTATTAAGGAAGTATATTCTATAACCTATGAATGTTCTCACCTATAAAGAAATAAAAAATGCAACATGATCTATCATACTATAATGAGCATATACAGATTGTTAGAAGTACAGTTAATGGTTTGAGTAATTAAATAAATCAACTCGTATATGTAATTTGGAGAAATCATAAAATTTTGAAATGCAATCTGGGATCTAAAGGATGCAATAGAGAATAAGCGCCCTTATATGTTAAGAAATTAATATCCCAAAAAATTAAAAGAAATAAATTTATATAGGATTTTTTTTAAAACTAGGTATTGATGGAACAAATAATTTTCATGGGCTAAAAATTTTCATTTATTTATATTTAATAGATTTATAAGAGTTTTTTGTAGTGTTTTTAATTAAATAGAGAAATAATTATTTCTAAGAAAATTGGATTTTTCTTACATCGCATCATTTTATTCTAAATGTCAACTTCAAAATTTAATAATTTATATTCAATGAAAACAACGTAGAGTTTCACAATATCAAGTAAAAATTAACATTGGGTTATTTTTTTCCTAAAATATATATTTTTCAATGGATAATGAAAAATATTTATGGTTATTGAAATCTGGATTTTCTTCAAGTATTTAAAAATTTTCATTTTCTAGAAAATGGTAAAAAACTAAAATTTATTCAATTATATATTCAGCTATCTAATTATATTATTTTTATACAATTTCATATATTATATTCTTATAAAATCATTTTTTTCTTAAAAATACATTTTATGGATAAAATGTTTTTTATTGAATTATTTTGGATTAATTCTAAATTAAATTATTCCACATCAATGAATTGAATATTATAAAATGATTTCCAAACCACTAATAATCATAATTTATATTATTTAATAAGTTAAACATTATTTTTGGTCATAATGAACTGTGGAAATAGTAAAAATTTGTTACCATAGTTATTGTTAAAACCCATTTACAAGTGGTTAAGCTAAAGAGATAATTGTTAAAATGTCCTAAAACGTATATATATTGTATTTTATTTCTACATATGTACCCTATAAAATCTATTATTAAAAAATGATCCATTTTTGACATATTTTTCTTGAATAAGACATTAATATATTTTATTCTTTTTAAAATTTCTATGTTTGTCCTCTCCCCCACTTATACAGAGCACCCTCTCTACCCTCCACTCTACACATAAACATACATTTTATTCGAATATCATCACAACAACCTTTATTTAATCCTTAGGAAAAATTAATATTCCCTATTTTTCTCAAAGAAACCATTCTAGGGAGGATTTAGGTATAAACCTAAAAAGGTGGTATGAAAAAGAGGTATAGTAATTAACTGTGCATTTTCATTTAATTTGTACATCCCATCATAAAACATTATTAATCCCGGATTAAATAATAACGATGCAATATTAAATATAATTATATCATATTATATAAATTCAATAACTTATATCCTTCTTCTCTTCCATCCAATATGAAATGAAAATGTCATTGGTGTTTGTGGTGGACTATCGCCTCACGAACTGTTGTAATTCATTTTACATCACCAGCTCTCATGGATGGTAATAATTTTGGATTAAATGTATATAAATATATATATGAAATAAAATTGAATATCAATCATTTTAGAAAAGTAATATATTTCATAATTTCTTACCTTTACATTCATTATGAAATGATAGTTTTTTTCCATTGTACCTTTGGACAACGAACCCCACGAAGCGATGCTATATTCTTTTCCCCACTAAATCACAAGGATTGTAGATGTTATTTAATTTAATGAAATGATAATATAATTATTATAAAATTGTAATTTTTCATAGATAATATAAAAATAAATTTATTTCCATCATGATTTTGAAAAAAATAGAAGTGATATTCATGTGTATATACTGCCTACAACCTCCATGATTATAACATAAATCATTTTTCATAACCATAATTATTTATTGGTTTTAAATATATATGTGTTCTAAAAACGTATATGAATGTAATGAATAGATTTCTGGATATTATGGAATAAATTATAATTTTTTGATACTCAACCTACATAATTCATTTTAGACATATCAACCAAGTATTATCAAATCATCTGACATGAACTTAACCGATTAAGTAATTCAATATAAAATGGAAATATAAAACCAAATGAATAATAAACATGAAAGGGATCATAATAAATTGAATAATAAACATAATTTTATTTGTCATTTATATATTTAAGGTACACGATGAGTCCGACCATGGGTATGATATTTCGTCTCAATTTATAATTCATTGAGATATATTAGGTTTTATGAACCCATTTTTATTTATATAGATTACATACCACCCATTAGAGTTATTTAACTTGAATATAAACTGATACATGATAATTAATGTTTCAACTCATTTTTACTCTATAAATTTGTTTCAATGTGAATTCTTTTTAAGAGGTAAGAATTTATTTTACAATCAAACAAATGGAATTTATCGTAATTTATTTGACGGAATCATATAATCTTTACCACTTCAAACTTCATATATTTTATTATTTTCTAGATATTTTATAATTTTCTATATTTTATTCCATATTTTCCTATAATTGTAACATGAATTTTGAAAATGAATGTTCAAATGGAAATTTGATGATAATATCATTTTTTTATATAGTGCATTTTTCTTCCTTAGGCATATTTTTTATAAATTGTTTTACAAAATTCTTTTTTATATCTAAAAGGATTGATTAAAGACACTTTTAGTTATCCTTGAAATTTAAATGGTTTTAAATGAATGTTTATATGTATTTTTCGAGAGGTTTATTTTTGAATATCATTATAAAATTTCCAATGGATTTTTTATGTTTATTGTATATAGAGTTAATGTATTTCCATATAGGTATAACTGTTTTTCAACATTTTATTTATTATTTAGGGTTTAAATGGATTTAGAAAAATAATTTAATGATATATTATTTTAAAATATTCAATTTTATTTCATTATATTCAATAAAATACATGATTTTACTCTAAAATATTTTAATCTGATAGTCATGTCTCATCCAATGATTACTTTTTTGGGTTATTACATTTCTCCCAAAACATTCACTTTCTTGTGACCATGGGGTGGTAAAATTATCATAAATGTCCATATTATTTGTATGAATGATATTATTACTTCATAAAATGTTTTTAATTTCATTATATGGTGTCTTATTATAAAATTTATCTAATTATCTGGGGAAGACCATGATAAATCTTAATACGTTAAACAATACAAATATTTTTTAGATGGAATATTTTAAAATAATTGAATAGATCATTACATATATGTGTAATAAATTAGACATAAAGTGACCATATGGGATTTTTTATTGATAGAAAATCTATGTTTCAATATGTATCAAGAGTAAAATAAGATGACAAGCCATATTTAAATGGGGTTTTAGAGTATGTCTACCCTTTATTTATATAATCTTTTAGAAATGTGTTAAAGGTAAACATATCATTATATTAGATATCATGACATCCATTATTAATAATTTACTTCATCTAAATTTGTTATTATTATGATTGATATTTTAAAAATAATATTATCCATATATATATATATTAATCTCATATTATTGATTAAATATAATGTTTTTTCAGTTATTTACATAGCCATATTGATTATAACTTAGTAATTCATGATATATTATATTGTTCTTAAACATTAATGGGAATATCGGTTCAAACATTTTTTGTATTATTTTCTCCAATATGTAAAGATGGATATTATGAATAGTATTATAGTTGAAGTAAATGTTTTTATTCTCTCTATTTAATATTTTCAATATAATATGATAATTATATATGTTTATATTTCTTCAAAACTACTAAACTGATAGGTCCTTTGGGATGCGTTCCTTTGTATGTTATACCAATTTAATAATATATGCATTGGCTCTAGGTTACTATATTTTGGGTTGTTACACAAACTCATTAGAAGATTAGGATATTCTTAAAGAGCTCAATATACGTACATCTTTAACCTCCTATCAAGTATTTTAATATAGATTAAATCCTAAGGGAATTAATTCCATATTATTTTACATGAGTTATAAAACAATTAAAAAAATAAAAAAATAAGGGAATATCAATTTCCTATAATAATAATGAATAAAGTTGGAGTACAATGAAATGAATAACCTTTACTGGGATACCTCACCTAAATACCTCCACTAGTGTAACAACATCTCCATATTCTTAATGAAACTCCAAAATCACCCTTACCCACATCACTGAAGAAAATAATTCCAATAAAATTATAATCTAGAGAACCCTCACATTATCCTAATACTAGGGACCTGTATTCACCCTACCTTATGCACATAGTTACACTTCTCCCTTTTTCCCATAAAAGGGACACTGCTTCTCATTAATCAACACTATGAATGCAAGTTTCCCCTTACTCCATGCTAGGGTGACAAATTCTCTATACACCACAACAATGAGACCACTTCTCCCTACATAATTCTAGAGATACCACTTCATTTTACATCTAATATGGGAACCCATATCACTTTAACATGTATGAGGGTTCCATATTCACCATGGTACCCCCACTCTGGAAAAGAATTACCCATGTCATTAATCCTGACCACCCCTCGGTCTTATATCAACGACATATGAACTGCCCTAACACATATTTTTTAATTATTCACTAACAGAAATCTTACACCTAACATGAGATATTATTCCCCTTGTCCCTCTCTAAGGCCTCCTTGTATTATTGACCAATCCATAAACACCAGCATGCATCTAACTGATCATGTTTTCCCTTTAAAATATTTATTTCCTTTTTCTCCTCTCTAACTTAAGAGACCCCCAATGTATTTAAAATCATTTATAAATATGATAATGAGTTTCTCTATAATGGGGACACTGTTGAACCTCACATGACTCCTGATGCTCATTTAGGATTCCAATGTACCTAGTTGGTTGGCCTAGTCCACACAATAAGTCATGTTCATATTGGAATTCTCTAGGTTGGGATCCTCATCCACATTCCCATTGATTATTTCTCCCACATTACGTAAAAATGACCCAAAAGTATATTTATATTTCAAACTAATCAATAATCACCAACTCGTTACCCATGAAACCATATTCCCAATGTATCACATCAACATTCTACTCAAATTTTAGTAGAAATTTAGTGAATTCTGTTATGCGCCTACTATTAGATATATACCCCAAACCATATTCAAAAGGGCCTCTAATTAGGTTTAAACCCATAAATAAAACTATAAAATATTCCCCCAACTATGTTTGTTATCTATGATAAATATAAGTGCAGGGCTCATACACATCTCTATTTTTTACTACTAACACATGGGGGACCATGCGTAATTCCAAACTCAATCATTTAAGGATAATATACAATGAGATTTATTTTTATAAAATCATAAAATTACCTATGAAGTAGAAACATATGGGGAAACCATGAATATATCCCTATTCATGTCCCTAATAACACATTCTTCAAAGGGACATAGTCTATACTATAAAACCTTTATCAAAGTTCCATATTCCACTTGATTCTAAAATCATTAAAGGACCATATTTCTAACTTGAAGAACGAAAAAAATACATCCTTGTATAAGTCCCATAGAAACTATTTTAACTTATACATTTCCTATTAGTAATTATTAATTTAAATTAAACTATGGGTTACTGTCATATCACATAAAATCCGACAATGCAACTCTAACTCTATGATCTAGATTCTTATCAATCTGAATTCTTGGAATTCCTCTTCAATGATAAATCCCAATAACCTATTATTCAGGGATAAATAATCATAAAAAGAACCATAATGTTAATTATCACATTTCCTTAAAATATATTATATTCCCCATTAAATGGAATCAAACTATATCATTTTATATTCCACATATAGAGATAAACAGGAAGCCCCTTTCATTTTCCCAGACCCCACATAAAAATAGCTATCACAATATTTGAATGAATTAAACATACAAGTTACCCTCTAAATATATTAAATATATATCATAAAAAATTAATATGATAAATTTTAAAAACCGCCAGTATATTCATATTTTCACAGTGACACATGGTTTTGATCAAATCATTAGCATGGTGGTAACAAGTCCCAAAAATGGATCAGTGAATGATCCATAAACATATCATAAATCTATTATATTTTCCTTTAGATGGAAATAATTCCCCATTAAAGGGTTATATTATCCCTGACTATCATCCTCTCTTATAACACACTTTCCATGGTATGGTAGGAAAATGACTGAACAAAATCTTATAATTTGAAATCTAGTCTATGACTGGCTTGGAACATGTTAGTGAGAAAAATAATTGACATAACCTTACCCAAATAGTTGTGAAATTTCCAAAAAAAAAACTCAACAATAAATAAATGTTTATTATCTCAATTATTATGTATTAATCTAATTTCTAACCATAATTTTCTTATAAGATAATTTTTTCACCCGTAGTGTACATTTGGAAGGACTAGTTTCCAACTATATTCTATAATAATGTTATAGTGATTGGGTAAAATCAAAAAAAGACAATATAATTGGGTGATTTTCATGAAATATGTGTTAATTATAATGTATGAAAATATTATTTATATCCTAATATAAAGTAATATATTGATAATATGAATTCAATATAATGAAAAAAGCACACATTGAGGGATAAAGTGGTTAATAATGGCATATAATTCCAGTGATAAATATTGAAGTGGCATAATGAAAGTGTATATCAAAGATAATAAGAAAATTATTTAATAATTAAAATACTGGGGACCTCGAAAAAAATTATCTTCATTCTATTACAATGTTTATGTTTATGAAACAACATGCAAATCATTGAGTTATTTGAAAGTTAAAAAATGTATAGAATAAAATTTATATAAGAAAAAGTTTTTTCTATAATAAGAGAGAGTAATAATAAAATAATTAAAATTATTATATTTACTTATTTATAGTAATTCGTAAAAAAATTATTTATATCAAAAATAAAAAAAGGAGAAAATTGATACTGAAAATATTTATGTTTAGCACAAAGTAAAACTATTGGTTGACTTGTGGGGAAATCTTTATGGAATGGATGTTTATATAACCCAAAAATTAGGTTAAATGGCTTAGTATGAGATTACATTATCTATATGAAACATAAGTTAGAATAGAATGTTGGGGTAGGGGATAATATTGAAAATATTAAATCAAGAAATCTATAAAAATCTTAAAATGTTTTTTAACTCAAGAAAAACATGGAATAATGTATATGAATCATCAATGGATTTAATAATATTCAAGGAGGGAAATAAAATGAATAAAATATATTAAATAATAAGTCATCATTATTTGGTTGAATATTTAATGTTAATAATTAAATGACTCCTACAATGACATCAAGAAATTTTTCCAAATGTTATATGAAAATGGAAAACAAGAGGTAAAGAGATCCTAGAAAAAAATAGATGTTTTCAAAAACAAATTAATAATGAAATAAATATATGGTTGGGGGATGATATAAAAAAAATACATTACTATTTATGAAATTATTCAAGACTCAAAAAATAAAAAATATAAATTTTTTAGATACTCAAAAGATCATCGAGAACTATGGAAACAAAATAACTCAACTATTTTTTTCTTTTGTTTTTTATAAAAGTATGGTGTACACAAAAAAATTATATAGTAGATAATTAAATCACGTAATAATAGAAATATATATATATATGATATTATAAAACAATACTCTTCATATTTTTTGAGGGCTATAATCATGGCTGCAAGGATTATAGATACAAAATGATGTATTTCTCATGATGGATAAAATTGAATTTGGAAATGTAGATTTGAATTTGTATTTTACAATATCTCAGGGAGTCTCTAATCAAGATAAAATCAAAAAATCTATATATTATAATTAAATATTGGGAGGATTCATCATACATATAATAGAAACATGTATATCGACCACCCAACAATATGGAGTAATAATATTTAAAAAAGAAGAAAATTATTGAAAATGATATAGTATTGGTGATTTCATAAAAATAAATAGATATATCATTGTTATGAATTATCAATATTATATGAACATCCAATATTATGATAAATTATGATCATGCCATGAGTATAAAAAATAAGGAAGGAAACTAATGGTTTGGTAACTTTGAATTCATCAAGATCATAATTACTAGAAAGACTAAAATTGGTGGAAATTACACGGGAAGTATGGGTGTATTGATTTTTATGGAATTGGTCATAAATTACATCGTGTAATTAAATTGAATGACACAGTTCATATGATAAATTCCATAAAAAAAATTAATATTATCAAGGGAATGAATGGTGAAATCATTATGCAAGTGAATTTCACACAAAAATATTTACAATATTAATTTAGAAAATAATTTGAGTTTTCTATCTATGGAAGGTAAAATAATGTATTTTCATTAATGTATTTAAAATAATATCAAGAAAACATGACGTTTTTTAGAGAATGAGTATTTTTTTGTAAAATTGTTAAAAACGTATAGAAAACATATTCATTGAATTAGGTATCCTAGGGGGACAAGGAGTTGATATTTATTTAATTGATTATTATTATGATAAGGCTATTGAAATAATTTCATAATATATAATAAAATTGTGAAAATTATTTAAAAACTATGAAAAAATATCATTGTTAATGGGATGTGTTACGTAAAAAAATGAGATTAAAAACTCTCAAATAATAACAATATCATAAAATATAAATACTAAATGTTTATGAAAAATCAATGGATAAGATTGGGATAAAGTATATTAGTTTATAACTAGACCAAATATAGATGAGTAATACATTGTAAATTTTTTAAATTATAGAGGATAAAAAATATATAAGAATTTATTGTGTTTTATAAAACATAAAAATTAATGAAGGAAGGTCATTAGAAACTAATCAGAGATTATTTAAAAGGGAAAATCTCAAATTAAATAGATTTTGTGGATAAAAACATTTCTCTTCTGTGTATACTCTTGATGGTTAATTTTTTCCATTACATATCTATGAAAATTATTTTCATGGTATTCCAAATGAATATTAAATTATTATTTCATGATGGAGTTCTAATAGAAAGTTTTATTATTGAACAACTATCTGGATTTTCTATTCATGATGATAATAATAAAGAGAAACTTTTAAAGAAGGATATTAATTGGTTAAGGAATCCACCAATAGTTGTTTATTCTTAGTTATATCAATTCGAGTGATATTATCATTTCCAACATAGCATAATTATTCATATTATTTTTAACACACCATGATTTTAGAATATATCTTTCTTTAAATAATATTATTTCTTCTATAGAATTCAAAACTAGAAAAACCATTTTTCAAAATACCAAAATATAGAATAAAAATTTTATGACAAATTTATTTTCACATATCTATGTTATTGGAATGTATGAATAGGAATAGATCAATTTTGAAATATATCTGGATAGATATTTATAAAATGAATTTATCAGTTTTAAATAATTTAGAAATAATAATAATAATTTTAAAAATAATAATTTTTTAAAAAAAATGTCATGCATGAAATTTATTTTTATAAATTTAAAAAATAAATTAATCACTTTCGATGAATCTTTATAATGAAATTAATATATTATATATTTAAAAAAATCAACATTCATCTTATATTTTGTACATGGAATGGGAAAAAAAATAATTTAAGTTGCATGCCTAAAGACTGTATTTTTATAAAATAACTTTTCATCCCTTTTTGTGAATTTATATTAAAATTAATTTCATCAACATAAAGGGAAAAAATATTTATAATAAATTATAAATTTGTAATCACAAGCTTTATATTAGGTAAATATGTCCTATTTATCATTTGGAATTATAAATAGTAACTCGCGTAAAATTTATAACCATGGTTGTAACACCCCATGTTTTCATGAATGCTTTTTTTGAAGAAATTAATTTCAAATTTTTTATTTAATTTCAAGATACAATAAGTCAAATTTTCTTTATACACTATACCATGTTCATCATGCACTACATGAATGTCCGAATTGGCTTACGTTACACACGACACGGAATTTCTATGATACAACATTTTATTATAATAAATATTTAGAAAATATTGTTACAACTTAGCCATCAAAAAATTTAATATGAATATAAATAATTAAAAATTAAACATTTTTTATTATGGTTCTATATAGATATATTGTATTCATATTATGACATACTATTTTTAGTAATGTCTTTATATGTTTGAAAATTCTTCATTATTAATGGTTTTTCTTTTTATTTCCTTATGTAAACAATAATAAAATTAAATATATAAAATATGGGAAATTTAAAATGATAATAAAAAATTAATTTTTCTATTTATATTGTCAAAATTATCTTAGAATTAATTTTTTGTATTTTTTTGAGAAACTTAATTTTTTTTATTAATAGTGAAAAATACTGATTTTTAATTCAAAACTGCCAGTTCATATATTTTATTTATATATAAATTATATTTTATGTTTTTTTAGTCATAATATATCAAATATATAAACTAATCCAATTCAGGTGATTGGAATCATTTTTACACTAAATTAAGATATAAAAGCATAATAAAAGATTCACCACTCTCACCTTAAAAAGGTATATTCTGTCCATATCTATGGGAATAGAATTAAACATAATTTAACCACCTTTGTGAATTTAATTTAAAAAATGAATAAAATTGGTTTTAATAATTATAATATTCATAATGAAATGATATCAAATTTACTTTTCACATAAAATATTATTGAGAGTGATTAAAACTAATTATAGTAAATAAGGTAATATTAATCATGAAAAATTACTAAACCGTAAAATTATTTTCCAAAATTACCTATAAACATATCCAAATGAATTGGATGGCTATATTTCAGTCATAAACCATTTATTCATGTTTTTAGTAGTTTTTTTTTGAGTTTTGATTGAAAAAATATGGGTATAACTAACTAGTTTTCAAAAATGATGAGTGTCCCCTCCCTCCCATATAAAAAGGACACCAAATGTACCCCTTAATCCCACATCTCAAACCACTTAGGATAGGAAAATATTTTCCGAATTCACTTAAAAACATTCATCGCCTCATCTCTAAATCCTCCCTTTATGCAGAAATCCATCCAACGAATCACACTGGTGGAAACTAAAACAAGTAACCCAAATATTAGGTACCGTCCTTCCCCATGCTCCTTTTCATGTTATTTATTTCTCTATGTAACAAACCATACTAGGTACCACGGTAACTTGATAACAAATATGATCTCGAAATATCCTAAAGGGAGCTTCCAATACACATGGGTTCGAAATTAGCACTTCACATCATACAAAATCGTTATTGAAATTGATTTTCCCCAAGCATTGCAGAAGCTCCAAAAACATGAAAAAAACCCACATAACACTAGATAAAACTATTCTACCCATGTATATACTACCACCTCTATGTGGATCCTTACCCTTTCTCAGTACAAGATGAGGATAATCTACAAAAACCATAATTCATAGGAAGGTTGTGAGCTAACATCCATATAGGGTCTCACCAATGATTCCATAATAAATGCCAAATTTTAATTAACAAAGTCAAGATTTACAATTTAAATAAAAAATAATATAATTTAAAATAATATTAAAACCAATCATTTATTAAATTTAAAAATTATGGAAATACATCAAATAACATCTTTATAAAAACATTATATAAAATATTGTATATAAATCAATAATATCATATTGAACAGTTTACAAACATTGGGACACATTTATATCTCAATTATAATCTAGCGAGAAATATAATCATATTTCAAAAAGGTATGATAGTTACAAGCTACATGATCCTAAAACACTTGAAGGTAAAGCATGAAAATTTATCCATACAAACATCCTTTTGATACTGATCCAAGCATACTTATCACCATCGCATGTGGGACATGACCTACTGTATTAGGTTTTGTTTCAGTTGTAAAGCATTAAAAGAGTGATATACTAATAAATCACTAACTACCTTGGATTTCATGTTCTCTAGTATACAGATAATAATGGAAATTTGTTTCAATACTACTTATATTAAAAATATTCCCATTATTCCATTTCAAAAATTACAATATTTCATTTAAACCCCAAAATAGTGTTTTTATAAAATCCTAACTTCATCAAGATAAACCCAACAGGTTTCAATAAAAATAATTTTAATCCATTCCTTCAAAAATACCAATTGGAAATAAATTTCTAAATATCAATTTTTCAATTCATTTTTCTCAATCAAATTCTATAATTTAATTTAAAAAATTTCTCTACAATTCCCCAATAAATAACATATACAATGGAACTGTGGTTTTAACAAGTTTATGCCAAAATCCAATTTCAACGTCCTAATTCAATAAAAATTAGTTTATAAATAAAAAAATTAAAAATAAACTTAATTTATATAAAATAATTGAATTTAATTTATAAATTCAATTCAAATCAGAAAATTTAGGGTTAATCTGATTTGACTATCACAAATAAACGACATAACTCAGACTTAGGGGATCTCGAAACAGAAATCCCTAATCTGGAAACTCCAATGAATAACATTGAAAAAAATGATTCATGAATCAAATATAATTCATGATCTAATATAATGAGTATTAGATCCTACATTAGAATATAGTGTAGTGGAAAACACAATGTTAGAAATTAGGGAGAGCGAGAGAGAGAGGGAATGAGAAAAGGAAACCTACAAGGAGTAGATCAAACATCATTTTACTAACATCGATTCAATTATAGAAGGGTGTAGAAAACAAAATATTTCCTCTTGGGATATATATGGTTATTATAAAAAACTATAGGTTTAATAAGGTATGTATGGCACCGAATAGGGGGAGTTAGAGATGTCTAAATTTAATTTCTGGATTTTCAAATCCCATACACACAGTAAGTTGGGAAGGGCTGCATAATTAGACAAAACCGTTTTCCCTATATGTGAAAATAATTTAAATGGGTTTCATGGTTTCCATTTTATTGGATCATGGTTTTTCAAACCATGTAAAAGCTTTTCAAGACCCCATTGTATGGGTTTTAACGGTTTCGACTGAGAGGGTGAACAATTTTGTTAAACCCTACACCAACTATGAATAGACTATAAACATTCAAAATTTCCAATGTTTACACCTAAAACAACCCTAAATGAAACCTAACAAAAGAATTATCATAATAGGGGATTATTATTACATAATAATAGTAACAATATGTTACAACCACTCTACCATAAAAAATAACTTTCCCCAAAAACCTACTATAAATCTTCCTTGCTAAAAAGATCAGGTTACTATTCTCTAAAAAGTGTCTGCATATCCCATGTCTCATGAAAATCTGAATCACACATTCATTGAACTAAAACCGAAGTTATCATACTCCCATGAAACACATATTTTCAGAATCAATTATTTTTATTGGATGTTTTGTCATAGAGAAATCAGGTTTAACCTCTTGATCACTCCAGGCCAGAACATGATATTGATTAGATAGTTACTTTTATATATAATAAACATGAAAAAAATTAGGTATCAATGTTAGTTGCAATGTAAGTGATAAATCGTATGTGACTTTCCATGCCTTCTCAAAAACATCAAAAGGACCAACAGAATGAGGATCAATTCTTCCTTGTCACACAAGTCATCGATGAACCAACTAGGGTGATGCATTCAATAACACATGGGCCCCAACTAAAAATTCATATGCTCTATGGTGAAGAACATCATAAGACTTATACTAGCCATGTACCATCAACATTAGATAATGATTCAAATAAATCGTTTTGTCATCACTTGAAGAATGCATGGTCTATCCAAAAAACATTCACCCATCTCTGAACTACACAATATACGTCTACAAGGCTATCCATACAAGGCCTCAATAGGATACATTCTGGTTGTGGATTGATAACTATTATTATATTCAAACTCTTCCATCTCCAAATGATCATCCCATGATCCCCAAAATTCATTGACACAAGATCGAAGAATATCCTCATGAATTTATATAGGAATTTATTTCCAGTCAACCTACTAGGTATTGTATGCTATGTTAAAAAAGAAATGATATCCCAGTTACTCTTGAAGGCCTCTCAAAAAGCGATATGTGAACTGAGAATCCCTATCAGGGACTATAGTAGAAAGAAAACCTTGAAATTTAACAATATATTTCACATATATATTTCCCAACTCCTCAAAAATAGTTGTATCATGAATGGGTATAAAGTGAGCCAATTCAGTCAGCCTATCAATCAAAACCCATACCTAAGTATATATTATCTAGGGACATGGAAACCCATTTAAAAAGTCCATTAATATCTCATAACACTTTCTAGTGGGAACTATAGTTGGTTATATCAATCATTAAGGTTTTTGATGCATGACACTAACATGTTGGAAAATATAAGAATGGTAAAAAAATCAAACAATTTTCCATCTCATACCTAGAAACTATTATGGACAGTGCTAGTCATAGAACATATTTGTAATTACTATATGAATAACCCATTTGGGAAATATGGAAATCCGCAATAACATATTTCATTATCACTAATAACACAACAAAGTAATTTTGATAGCATAGAATTCCCTTCGTGTAGGAATACTATTCAGGTACAGTATCCCATATAAAGCAATTTTCTAATTCTAGGGAACTAATAATCATCCTACTTTTCTAGAATAAGCAATTTGAGGAGAGTGAATTTGTACTGAATACTAGCCAAGGAAACCTTGGCCCTTGATTCTTGAACTCTAATAAGAATTTTTTCAAAGAGATCCATCATGATTCACTCTTCTGATTATTCTTTATTTGTATGGGTTGTAATTTTTCATCCCAAAAAATCTACATAGATATTTATTTTCCCTGAGTAATAAGTGATGTCCAATTCAATATCTCATAATTAATCCTCCTAAATCTTATGGAGGAGGTTCAAATATTTTTTAGAGAAGATATAACTCAGGAATTTATTATCTGAAAATACATTAAAACTTTATCTGAAATGGTAATGCCCAATCTTTTATGTATGTTGTTCACAACTACGAGTTCAAGTTAATGGGATGTGTAATTCTTCTAAAATGGTCAATTTTTAAGGGGGACATATGAAAAAACAAGATCCCCCTACATAAGAAAATATCACCATCCTGAAGTTGGTGTATCACAGAAGAGAGAATATTCATCCCAACCTCTAGGAGAGTCATCATCAGTGCATTAGTAATAAAAAATTTCTTCTCTATAATGGAATTATGAAATTCTTCTTCATAATAAAACATTAATCCATTCCTATTTTAATCATTAATTATAGTGGTGAACTTTTAGATATCCTTAATGAACTGTTGATAATACGAAGCTAAACCCCACAATCTCTAAATCTTGAGACATGTTGTGGTTGTTCCATTGTCATAACAACCATATCCTTCCCATGAGCAACTGAAATATAATGTTTTGAGACTACATGTCCTAATAACATCACTTCATCAATCCAAAAATCACATTTCTAAAGAATATCATAATTTCGGTGAATTATCAATGAAACCATGACTTCTATTAGATAGCACCCATGATCTTCATAAAACAAAGTGAAAAATGGATGTCATAAAAAATAGCACCACAAAAGTATCAAAATACTCATGAAACATCATTTTCCTTAAATATATCGACTAAAAGAGAATTTGTTATAGAATATTGAATGATGAGGTACTAATAATCATTATACCCTATCAGAATAGCGGTATTCAGAATAACAGATTATTTTCATCTAACAAAATGGGAACCATATCAATGCTCAATCTTAGAAAACCAATTTTCCCTTTTAATTGATCAAAAATGTCTGCATCCCATGGAAAGTGGTATTTTATATTTACCATGAGTTAATTAATTTTTCAGCAATCAACTCAAATTTCAATTGAGCCATCAACATTCATAAGAAAGAGAACATACACCACCCAAGGTGACAAACATGGGCATATGCAACCTTTCTCTAGAAAATCATCCAACAAATTCATAAAATAGATCATTTTAGAGGTACCATCTATTATGAAGGAATAGATAGTAAGTGAGAACCATGAACTAAATAAATAGAAATCCCTACCTCCCTTACCAGTGGAAAACCAGATATGTCTGAAGGAAACACATTGTAAAACTAGAATAAAATTTGAGGGAGATCACCACTCAATGAATCTCACTATAGGTCAAAAGATTATGAAAATATTACATTACACACCATCAGATAAGAAGATATTTCTATAATCGTCATTCGGTCTCATTATCCTTGAAGGATATGGCACACCCCGTCAGGTGTGGTGAAGGAGATCCATTAAATATAACAGTCAGTATCTGATTTATTTGAAATGATAAAATCTATCTAAAATATGAAGTCAAGAGGATTAATGTGGAGATCCAAAAAAACCCCAAGAATGATATAAAATGATAGAGAGAAAATACATGTCAGACTATGTAGACCGTTTTCTCCCTTCATTTAGAGGGGTGCAGTAATATAAAACATTTAAGAAAAATATTCATTGTAATATTAAGATGATTGACAATAAATGTTGAAATAAATGAATAAGCTACAATAGCATCAAATAATGCAGTCACTAATGATAAAGCTATTGTGATGGTACCACTTATAAAAGATGGACCAATATTACATTCCTCTAGAGACTCTTCCACTGCGTGAAGAATCATAGTTCTAGATACTTGTCACTAGAAACCATTTTTCAGTGATTCATATCATTTACATATAAATTTAAAAGGATATGATGATCCCATTACACTACACTGAGTATAATAGACATGGAAGAACATATATAGGTGTCCCAAGAATCTATATGAGACACATATGATGTGTGCCACAATGAAAACCCACATAGAATTACCAATCTTTCCACCTTGGTAAGAAATCAATGGGCAACTTCCAGTAACTACAAGATAAAGACAAACCCCCATATGTCAATAACCACATTTAGAATCCTCACACATCCTCTTTCCCTTATACGGATTCACACTAATATCAGGATAAAAATATCGACTCTTGGTAAACCTAACATTCTAATTAGGTCCATTTAAACTTTCAAATCTCCATTCATCAAATTAGAAGAATAAAAAATCATTAGCAATAAATTATGTGAAAGAATATCATCTCAATGTCCCATATCAGTTTTTTGTTTTTTTATCTACTAATTTGAAATTATCTCAGTTCTAGAAATCACAAGCTCTTCAAATTCGTTTTCATATTCATTCATGGTTATGCCAGCTTGTTCATGTTTGGAAAATATGATATCATTGTCCAAACCCATCAAATATAGATAGATCTTATGGGTCAAAAGAACTCTGAAGTCTTTCAAAAATAATATTTAGGGTTTATTCACTTTCACCATCGTTTCCAACCATATCTTGCATGATCCTTCTAGTATGAAGGTGGAACACATAACTTTTATTTTATCCGATGTATCTAAAAATATAATCAAATGCTTCATCACACTTGACAATTCCTCAATTTCTTATGAATATTTGGATCTTTTAATCACTATATGTTTTTGGGGAAGGAACTATTGAGAATGATTTTCTAAATAATCCCTATGAGGTTTCACTTATTGTTCCTAAATGGGAACTACATTTGGTTTCTATCCTATAGCTTGGACAATATTCAAAATCACCTCACTAAACTCAGGTCCACTAGAGGATTCCATCAATGTGGTTATATATTAGCTTCCTCCTAAATCTAATTCACACTTATTCTCTAACGCATGATGCTATATAACATCATAAAACAACATATAAGTCGTTAAATTAACAATAATATATAGAAATGATGGAAATAAATCCCATATGATAGAAAAATAAGATTGGTATTTTAATCTATAAAATCATAAGAATGAAAAAACTATAGTTATTCCACAAGAAGTCTTTCTTATACCCCCCCTAGGGAAATACATATCATTACAATGAGAGATGAAAAGGAACTCAATAAAAAACACCTCTTATGTTTGGACATGATTACACAATTGAATAGTAGCATCATGATAATAATATAAACCTAGAGTTAGGATACCCATGTGGCACGAACCTACCTAGGTACCCAGGTAACACAATATCCAAGCCAATCCTAACAAATCCAAAATGGTGTTCCTGATCCCCACAGGTTGGTGACTATCACCTTGCGTCAAACAAAATGAATGTTGGATTTAAATTAACATAAACATTGAATAAGAATTATAAACAGTTTGGTATGGATAAAAGATCAACTCCAAAGGGTGAATTGAAACATAATTATTATAGGTAATAACCCTTATGTATTACAACATTTTGACAAAAAAACATGCTTGAAAACACAATTCCCAATTGACAAACATCTCCTTTCCCAATGATCAACAACCACCTCTAAGTCACAGCTTACCCTTCATCAAAATTGGAAGAAGAGAATCTAAAAACACTCAAAGGAACATTTACTGTGTAATCTGAAATCTCATTTGGGTCTCCCAAAGAATTCGCCAAAATATTCCAACATCAAATTAACCAAATACATGTTTTAATTATAAATATATAGGAATGAAATTTCAAATAATATTTAAACAAATCATGCTTTACATTGCCAAAATAATGTAAATAATTCAATAAAATTGATTAATAAACACATTATATAAAATAGTTTATATTAATCCAAAACGAATGTAAAATAATTTACAAACATTTCCACACATTTATATCTCAAATATAATTAAGAGAGAAACATTTTCATATGCCATAACGTATGACAATTGAATGCCAGGGGATTATCACAAACTTGAAGGTGAATCATGAAAATATGTATATACACACATCCCACTGATATGGACCAAAGGATTCTCATCACCACTGCATCTAGTATGTGACATTTTTCACTAGGTTCTATTTTAGTTGTAAATCATTGAAAGGTTCTTATCTCAATATCTCAAAAACTACCTAGTCTTGAATGTGATGTAGTACAAATAAAATATGGGAATTTTTTTAATACTTCTTAAAATACAATTTATCCCATTATCCCATTTGAAAAATTCCAATTTTTCTTTTAAAAACCATAACATGTTTTTAATCAAAACAATCCTTCTTCAAGATAAATGAAATATGATTCTATTAAAATCATTTTAATCCATTTTTTCTCAAATACCAATTTTAAATCAATTTAATAGAATCATTTTCATAATTCGAATTCAAAAATTCAATTTAAGAAATTTCAGACCAATTCCACGATAAATCCCCAATTAAATAGGAATGGGGTTTTTCCTAATTTTATGTTAAATTACAAATTCAAATCCACAATCCAATGAAATTGGGTTTTTAAATCATCTAATTAAAAGAATATTCATTTATATCATTAAACATAATTTAAAAAACAATGAATTCAAATTAAGAAATCGATATTTAAAAAAAAATCTATCAGAATAGAACCAAAAACTGTGGGATCATGTGATATCAAACCACACATACCTGATTGGGAAACTTTAATGAAGAATGTTAGAAGTAAGGATTCAAAAAGACAAATATTTTAAAGATCCTCAATGGCAGGGATTCTTTTCTGAAATAAAAATAAAGATCTTGAAACCCTTAGGGTGGAAAGTGGAGATAGTGTGAGATAGAGATAAGAAATAGAAAACCTACGAGTAGAAAATTAAACATCATTTTACAAGTTTCTATTTTATTATAGATGGCTTTAGAGGGGAAAAATTCACTAATTGGTATGTCCTCTCAAAAAAGAAAATTCAATGAGTTGAATTTGACCCATAAGAAACCTATAGGGGGTTAGGATGTTGGAAATTAAATTTTGGATTAAAAATATGTTTTCCATAGTTATATTGTAAGGGCCTCATGGCATGATGAAATCACAAATCGTGGTCATGTAACCAATTAAAATTGGTTGTACAATATCTACTTCATTTGCATATGGTTTTTTAAACCATGCGATAATCGTTAAAAACCCCACTATTTAGGATTTCATGGTTTCCACTGAGAGGGAACATGGATTGGGAAACAATGAACCAACCACAAACATCCCTGAAACATGGAAAATTTCTATTTTATCACTTAAAATAACACTAAATTAAACCCCACCAATGCATTATCAAAAGTGGGGTTTAGGAATAACTGAAAATTTTAAAATGATGTTATAGACCACTACCTCAATTATTATTATTCCATTCATATATAATAATTAAATTATCCTCAATATATTGATATGATGTAATTATAACGGTTTTACCAACCCTTACACACACATCCATCTAATCGGAAATTAACTAATAGTGCTTGTTTATGGCGAACTACCACCTCACGAAACGATGCTATTCAGTTTTCCTTCACTACATCACATCATTGGAAATTATGATGGTAACTCACTTTTTTATATGATATATATTATATTTATCATTTATTTATACTTATTTAGCTATTATATAAATCTTACCTTTACTAATTCAATTTTGTGTAAATATGATAACTTTGTGTAAGTGTGGATTACCACCTCCTCAAAGAGATGTGATTCTTTCACAAATTACATGGATTGTATTAAGGACGGGTTTATTAAAATTGAATTACATATATTACATTATAATTTTACAGTCATTTTATTATATATACATACATATATATATATATCAATAATTTATTTTCATTCTTTCAATATTATAAGGAAAACAGAAAAAATGGTCACGTGTACATATAGCTTATTGTCTCCTTGAATAGTGTATTCTATTTCATCTTTTAAGTATATCATATATTATTATATTTAAAAATATACTAATCCTATTTTATATTTATATCATTATTTACATTTTTTAAAATAATTAAATAATTTTATATGTTTGATTATGAAGAATAATAAGTCAAAACTTGTGCAACGAACAAAGAAACTATTACGTGAAGAAAACCATAACATGGAATTGTTATTATTTGGGTTATATAATGTCACAATAAAACCATATATGATATTACATATAAGATTATGGTTTTTTAAAATTCATATAATATACTTATATATATTATATAGTATATTTTTTATGAGTACGAAGAGTGTCATGAGATAAGGTATGGGGATAGTTAGACTCACTTTTATTTCATTGTGACTTATTCTTTATTAACAACTAATTTATTTTGTGTGGTTTATATACTTCCCATAAATATATTAAATAATTTTTATCCTTAAATTTATGGGTATATATATCCATTTTGTGATTGGAATTTTCTAGGTATTAGTTTTCCAAGTTTACCATTGATATTGTAGTTTTCTCTCAATTTTCCAACATTAGGACACATTCTAAAAACATAAAAACATTAGTTTTCAAAAATGATTTGAAGATAGATATATTAATATTATTTTCAATTAAAAATTATTTTTAGTTATTTTTTATTTTTTTCATGCTTCCATTATATGTTTTCAAATTATTTTAATTAAATAGTTTTCCAAAATGCTTTCAATCTTCATTTTAAATAAATGGTTATCTTATATTTTCTAAAATATTTAATTTCAATATTAGGGTTGTAAATACATTTTCATGCTTATTTTATATTATTTCAATAATAATTGACGTGAATATATTTTAAATATTCAATTTTATTTTTTCAAAGAAATTTTTTTAAAAGGATTTATCTTTTAAAAGAATTTCATTTATAGAATAAATTATATTTTAATTAAGAAATTTTATTAAAAGGATATTCAAAAATTATTTTCCATATATGAGTTTATATGTTGGTTTACTCAATCCATTCTAGGAAATCATCGAAATGTTCAATTCATATTCTTTCTCTAACTCTCTTATTATATTATGGTATGATATTAATGAAACCTTCTTCTCTTTCATCAGTTATATACTTATGAAACCCACTTTTTTTTTTTTGGTTTCTATTTGATAAAAGGATTTTGAAACCAGTATTTTTCAAGAGGTTATGATATGATTCCATGGTTATGAATCCCATTTCATTTTTTGGGTTATGATATGATTGTTATTGATTTTGGGGAACATTTAGGTATGATGTAATTTTAAAATTTTTTGGACCAATAACTCCATCAAATGAATTTGATAATGATATTTGTTATCTGATCTCGAAGGGTATACAGGTTGTAGACCAATCCTGATAACAAGAGGTTAAACGGGATGTATGCCAAGCATGAAAAAAATATGGTACATAGGTTTTATCATAATCTATAAATAATAGGTTGAATGGGTTTTATCCCTAGCCCAAAAATAAGAGGGTTTATAGGTTATTAGCCCAAGCCCAAAGCATGTATAAGGGATGTATTCTAATCCAACCTTGTTATAAAGGTTTTGGTAGGTAGAATTGACATACTATTTTCTATACTTATGTGTATGACACAAATTCTATGTCTAATTAATAAGTTATTCTTTCATGGACTATTCACTTGGTTCCCTTATTCTTCATGTATTATGAAATTCCAACCTTTATGCCATTATTCATGTATATGATCATTGGTATGCTAGGTTGTATCTATTATGGCCATGATCACATTCTCAAACCCTTATGTTTGTGAATATTTTTACGTATCTCCCATCTTTACCCTTACTGAGCATCATATATTTCCCTTTTCTTATGTTTACATTCCCTATGATATGATGATAAGTATTTTGTATGATGGGTATAAGAAGGGGACTAGTCATGAAGAAACTTTTGGGAGATAATGTAGCTCACTTATGTAATAGTGTTTATGTTTCCCTTTTTCCAAAGGTAATAGAAAAAAATTCTCATCGAGTATCCACAACATTAATGTTGTATTTATTCCAAAAAATGAAGTGATTTTAATGTATGAAAATATATGGTAAAAATAGATTCTCTCAAATCATATGTTTAGTTTTAATTTGGAAACATGAATCAGAAAACCATAGTAATAAATATAGTAACATTTTTAAAAATATTTATTAGGATAAAGAAAAGTATCGGAAAATGACGTTGAATTTTTTTTAAATGATATAGAGAGTGGTTTCCTATAAATAAATCCATGTATGGATACTTAAATTGTATGTGGTTTTGTAAAAAATGGACCCAGGACTAATAATTCTGACATGGTGGGCCAGGCATAACTTGATCATAACCTGGTACATGAGAATGTGCCATACGATTCACTATATTGGACACTCCCGGAGCATATACTTTGGAAATTCACAAAAAAACATCACAAAAAATCATAAAGGATTTGGAAAATGGTAGACATTAATTTCATAGGATAAGCCTAGGGTTTAATAGATTATGGAAGGTTTCATAATTTAAAAGTTTGGTAAGTGGTTATTCATGATAATATGGTTCCTCACTATAAGAATTATATCCTAGTCAATGGTATTTTGTTCAAGTCAGTGGTTGGATCCCAAAGGAACCATGTTAATAGTGATTACAATATAAAATTCAACTATTTTTTCCATAATCATCTAAATACTATGGGACATAGAATGAAAAACCATATTTCAATTGTCACATATATTTATAAATCTATAAATAGTGATGATATTCCAAATGAGAAAAGTACAGAAGAACATTCTATTGAGTCTATCACAAGGTAATGTCTACCTCCTTTTTGTGGGACTTATGGTCCACATATTGATGAACACTAGATTAGTACCATTGAAAATATATTCTTCATTCTCCAATGTTTGTAAAATGAGAAAGTAATTCTTGATATTTTATTGTTACAATTTGAAGAAGATCAGTGTTGTAATCTAATCAATAATACAAGGAATCAAGATGAAATTGAATCCACATATTGGGATGAGTTCAGGAACTTATACATCAATAAGTACTTTTCGAATGTTATTATTATGAATATAGTTAATTAGTTCCTTGATTTGAAACAAAATTATTATGAATATATCCATACCTATGGGGGTAATTACATAAGTCTTGTGAGAAATGCTTCTAGTCTTATCATCCAACATAAAAGTGGAGTTGATAGGTTTTTCAGTGGCTTAAATCCAATTCCCCGAAGGGAATTAACCATATTATACTTAATATGTTATGAATAGTATGTGTATTTTTCAATGAAAGTGTAAATGGTGGTAAGTTTTATTTATCAATCTCATGTTCTTAAGAAAAAAGGGAAGATGGACATCAAAAGAAAATCTAAAAACCATAGAAAGAAGAAGATGATTGTTTTTGAATGCTCAATGTGTGGAAAGATTCATGGAGGGAATTTTATTATGGTTTCTAATATTTTTTTAATTATATAAGGGAAGGGCAGTAGTAAATTTATTTCCAAACTAATGAGAAGATGTTGAAAAATGAAGAGAATAGATTGAAATCAACACATAGTACACCTTCCACACATAAGTATTTCAAGTATATGGTGGATGGGTATTTTTATAATTAGTTAACAACCCCAAGTTTTGGTGATGGAGATTGATTTTAGTAAAAACTTAAACCTAGGAACATGGTGAAATATCATGTGATCACTATTTTTTATGATAACTATGATAACGACATAGGTAATGGTAGAGTTATTGTCAACTCCATAACTACTAATAACTATTATTATTTTGGATCCAACCACTCTTTCATATATAAATACTTTTTTATGGGTATTATGATTCTTCATAATCAATTTTATGTTAACTTATACATAAAACCTCATAATTTTATGATTATTGCATCTCAATTCTACAATTCTCTCTGTTTGATGTTTCTAGGAACCTACGTCCTGCAGATCTTGTAATTATTCCCCCGGTTGAATTTTATGTCATATTAGGCATGTATTGGATTTCTCTACATAAATCACACATAAATTATAAGGGAAATATAGTTATGTTTTATATTTCACACTATCCTATGATCATATATAAATGTGACAATATTTATGACCATCCTATGATAATTACATCTACTGTAATGGTATGAATTCACATTGAGAATGCATTTTCCCCATATAGTTGGGGAGAAACTCGACATCTATAATATGCCTGTTGTTATTTAATTTTAGATTCATTTCAATAGTAATTTCCTAGAATTCCACTAAAACATCATGTTATGTTCTGGATAGGTCTCATACATGGTTCCACAACATTTTCAAAGACTCCATAAATAATGTCCCCAATTGAGCTGTAGTAATTAAAGAAAAAACATAAAGAAGACATTGGTAATGCATTCATTCAGCCACAAGTGAGAACATGGTATTCACATATTATTTTAATGAAAATGAATGATTGATAAATGAAACTATGCATTGATTATCATGAGTTGAACAAGATCTTGATCAAGAACAAGTATCTTATCCCATGTGTTGATGAATTTTTTATTGAACTGTATGGAGATCAATTCTTTTCAATGATAGAACATATTTTTCGATATCAACGATTGAGGGTTAAGAAAGGTGATAAACCCTAAAAATAAATTATTTACATGATATGAACACTATGAATTTATAGTGATTCTGTTCTAATATACAAATTCCCCTTCTATAATCATGGATTTGGTGAACTGGTCCATTATAGATTACTTTATTCAGTTTGTGGTAGTCTTTGTTGATGACATCCTTATCTATTCAAAAATCATGAATGTTCTTGAAATCCAATTTAAAATTATACTAAAGAACCTAAGGTATGATAAGCTGTACATATAATAAAAACAGTTTTATTTTTCTCTTTAAAACATTTCATCTTGGGGTAACATAATCACAAGAGATGGTATAGCAGTAGAACTATCAAGGATATAGGCAATTGAATTATCGATTAGACAAACCATAGTGAGTTAGATCCATTTTTTTCAGGAATTATATGGATATTATTGATGGTTTTTGGATAATTTCCCATGTCTATAATATCCTATAAAAAAGGTAATTAAGAATGGTGCTATGTTTTTTTGGATAGATGAATGTGAGGAATACATCAAGGAACTAAAGGGATGGTTGGTCATCCCACATGTGCATACATTACACTATAGAGGATACGTTTTTGTAATATATAGTGATTAATTCAAGAGGGTATTTGGATGATTTCATATATAGAGCCACATGTTCATCTTTTATTCCCTATGATAGTTGAATATTCACAAGAAAAATTACCCTATTCTGGATTTGGAGTTAGAAGCGGTAATTTTTTTTTAAATGATGTTGATAAAATATCATTATGGATTACATTCAGATATATATAGTGATAAATAATTATATAAACATATATTCAATTTGAATTAATTGAACATGATATAGAGAAGATGGTAAGAACTGATAATGGATTACGATTATTTTTACATTACCCCCCTAGGAAGGAGAACAAGTTGGTTTGTTCTTGGAGTCAAAAGTATCATGATATCTTACCCATGATGGGGATTTGAAAAGCTCCTATACATCGATATTTGGAAAGGATTAATCTGGAAATCATGATGAAGGGGGAAAATATTATCATTGCCAATTGAATGTTCTACCATATATAAAAGTGACGATCAAAGAGGCGTAGAAGGAAGATATACAAATTAAAATTGATGTTAAAGATATTCTATAGTTTAAACATGATTAGAATGAAATTATAATTTTCAAGAACTGTGTTTGTGTTCCATACATATGGTATTTTTTTAAGTTGATGTTAGAGGATGTTCATATGTATTCATTCTCTTTTCTTTCAGGAATTAGGAATATGTATAGATATGTGAATGATTACTTATGGTGAAATGTCATAAAAGGGTTATTATAGAGTTTTAACCTTTGTGTTTTGTATCATGTAGTTTAAATACTAAAATACAAAAGTCTAAAGTGATGTTTCATCCATTATCCATTCGAGAGTTTAATTGGGAGAACATTAAAATGGATTTTTCCATGGGCTCCCCAAAACCTCTGAATGGTTCAGTACTATATGGGTGGTGGATTATTGACTAAAAAGGTCTGATAAATTCATTAATTTCAAAAAACTATTCTCTCTTGATCATCTATATAGGATATACATTAAATGATTGGTATTGTTTCATTGAGTACCACATTCAATTGTATTTTATCAGGATCAAAGATTTACCGTAATGTATTGATGAAGTCTTCCATAATCACTTGATACAAAATTTAGTTTAAAAAATTCTTATCATATTTAGATAGATAGTTAGCCAGAAAGAACAATTCAAACCATAGATAATATGTTGAGATCTTTTTCATTGGATAACAATTGTTTTTGGGATATACACTTTCCTCTAGTTGAGTTTTCATAAAAATATATATTTCACTCAATCATTATGATGTATCCTTATGAATACCTATTTGGGATGAAATTTCAGGAATAAAATGTTATTATTTAGTTAGGGGTAGAAATCTATTGTGTCTCGAGATAGCTGATAAAATGGTAGATAAGTTGAGAAATATTTAGTATCATATCTGGGAATCTCAAATTTGACATACTATTTATGCTCATAACCATTGGTGACTCCAATAATTAGAACGATTTGACAAATTTCATCTAATAATTTCTCCATTAATGAATATGATGAGGTTCTAGTAGAAAGAGAAACAAATCCCAAGTTATATCGGTCCCTTAATATTCTTGATTGTATCGAAAATGAATTATATAACTTTTAACTTCATCAAAATCTATCTCAAATACATGATGTGTTCCATGCAAGTCTCTTGGGGAAGTACAGACCTAACCCCTCACATTTATTGAACTCAAAGGTCAAAAAGCTAGATCAGGATTTTCCTTTCAAGGAAAACCCAGTTGAAATTATGGATCATATAGAGAATATTCTATGGAAGAAGACCACACAACTTGTCAAAGTTTTGTGGAGAAATCATCAATTAGATGGTGATATGTGGGAACTTTATGAAATAATGAGGCATAAATAAACTTATTTCCTTGCCTCAAAAGGATGAATTTAGAGGGATAAATTCTTTTAATGGGTTGTATAATGTAACAGTGTGAGTTTCGTCAACCTTTTATTCAAATAAATTAAGATTCATTTATTTATTTCATTTCATGCTATATAAATTCATACATTATTTATATGTTTTACATAGTTAATATTTCACTACGTTCAACAACAACTTTTCTTGTGATACATACAACAATGAATTTCTATAAATAAATATTTTGTCATTATAATTATTTTTATGAGTTAGTTATAACATATCTAATTAACTTATTAACATTAATATTAATAACTATTTATTATATATTTTTTATAATGATTTATTAAATATAAAACATATTGATAATGTCAATTTCAATATTTATTAATGTATTTATATGTTTGAAAATACAATTTTCTTGAAAGAATATATTTATATTCCATTTTTTGAGAGAAAAATTAAAAAAAATTAGGAAATTTTTAAAAATATAATTTGATAAAATAAAATTCATCTTTTAATTCGTATTTTAAAAATTATTTTAGGGTTATTTTTTGGTTTTTGATTAGAATATTCTTTTTGGGATGATTAGTGAAAAATACATAATTTTATTTCAAATATTCTTTTACATCTAATTTAATTATATAATTCAATTATATTTTAATTTTATTTTAAATAATTAATATATAAATAATAAATATACTTATCCATTATATTTAATTGGTGTCATTTTTATATTTAATTTAGATATAAAATCCTAATTAACATTTCAACATTTTCACTTTAGGACCACAGTTTCTTGCCACATCTACGGTATTAGAAATAAACATACTTTTTACAAATTATTGAATTTAATATAGGAACATGGATGTAAAAATTTTTAATAAATACAATTTTTATAGTTTAATAGGACACATTTTATTTTTTACCAAAATTATTAATGAAGTGATTAAAATAATTATAGAAATTAAGTTAATATTAATATTAAAAAGGGACTAAAACAAAATGTTAACAGAAAAAATAGACTAGAATGTTATAAAAACCCAATATGATTTCAATATTTTGATCATTAATATTATATTAAATAGTTTGGTTTGATTTTGATCAATTTTATTAGGTAAATATTGGGTTTACCAAACTTTTTTTCAAAAATGTTACGTGTTCCCACTCCATCCCTTATAAAAGTCCATTATATCTCCCACTTCTTCACACATATCAAAACCCTTATGTTTAGATGATCTCTAACCAATTCACATCCAAACATACCTACCATATTTTTAAATCATTCCATAAATAATAAATCGATCCATAAAATCACTTTGTTGTAGACCAAAAGGAGTTACCCCCAAAGAATAGGTAGCATCCTTCCTCTAGCTCCTTGGTTTTATATTATTCTTCCACTACCTAAATTATTCTTATTACAAGATTGTATAATATCCATATTACACTCAATTTAATGATACTGGTTCATAATATGGGTCCAATATACACTTACACACACATCTATTTAATGGTTAATGAACATACCATTTATGTGTATAGTGAACTACATCCTCGGGAAATGATGTTGTTCGATTTTAATTTTACACCCCTCATGGTTGGTAATTATGATGGAAAATATATTTATATATGATATTTCAGAATCTTATGATGTATTTATACTTTTTTAATTAATATATATTTCATACCTTAATGGTTTCCATTTTTTAAATATGATAACTTCGTTTGTGGAAGTATGGACTATGGCCCCCTCAAAGTGATGTGATTCGTTCACACTATACATAGAATTTATTAAGGATAGGTTTAGTAAATTTATATGACATATATGAAATACTAATTTTACTATAATGATATTACATATATACATATATGTCATTTATCTTCCTTCTTTAAATATGACAATAAAAACAGAAATGGTGTTGATGCATATGTATGGCCTACCGTCTCCCTGAATAGTGTATTTCATTTCAAGATATATATTTCATATATTATTATAAAAACATAAATAATGAATATATATGAAATTTATATCAGGTTTTAATTTCTGAAAATACATAAATCGTGATCTATGTATGATGATAATGAAAAATAATTCAAAACATGTATGAAGAACAAAGTGGATATTACCCAAATGGAATCATTAACATGGAGTTGTTTTTAAAAAGATAATATAAAGTCATAATAGAACCATATATAGTAAAATATAAAATAATATAGTTCCTTAAAATATTTATAATAAACATATATTTTTTATATATGAGGTTTTTATGAGTATTAAGAGAGTCAAGAGATAAGGTAATGAGATTTCTAGTCAAACTTTTATTTCTGTTAGATTTTTTCCTTATTCACCACTCATTTCTTTGGTGTGGTGTGTATATTTCAGATGAAAAAATTCGGTTATTTTTATCCGTAAATTATTGTGTATTTAAATAACCCTTTTTTATCTCTCTTTAATGGAGATTCTGTTTCAAAATATACCATATTAAGGAAGTACATTTGTTCCAATTTTCCATCTTTTAGACACATACCATAAACTTAAAAATATTCGTTTTAAAAAATAATTAATTCTATATTTAAAGGAAAATGGATTTTAAAAATATTTTATGAATTTAAAAATTCAATTACATATATTTTAAATTAAATTGTTTTTCATCAATGTATCCAAGATTCTTTTTTAAAGATATGGATTTAAAAAAAATCAAGCTTATTTTTAAAAGAAACGGTTTTCAAAAGACATTCAAAGATATTTGATATTTTTTAAGGATATTTTTTCCCAAAAAATTTCAATATTCCATTTAATTTTTTCCATGAAATATTTTTTTTAAATCAATTATGATTTAAAGTATTTTTTTCTATGAAGAAATGATATTTTCTTCAAGAAATGTTTTTGAAAGGATATTTCCAAATTATTTTACTTTTATGATGAAAATATGTTGGTCTTACTCATGCCTTTTGGGGAAATGATCCAATAGTTCCATTCATATCCACTCTGTTACTATCTTATATTTTAAGGCATTATTTTTGTGAAACCTTCTTCTATTTCATGGGTAATATGGTTATGAAACATGCTTCTTTTCACAAAGTCATTCTATGATGAAATGATTTTGAAACCTATATTTTTTCAAAGGTTATGATACAATTACTTATGTATGAAAATTGGTTCATTTAATGTGTTCTGATATTATTTTATATTATTTTTTGGCACATATATTTAACAATTCATTATAAGATGGGTGTGACCTATACCTCCCTGCATTTCATTAGTTATTGATAAGTAGTATATGATCTCAAATGGTACATGTGTTATATCCCAACACTACAAACAAGAGGGTACATGGAATGTATCCCAATCCTGAAAACAAGAGGTAACAGTGGTTGTATCCCAATCCTAAAAACATGTGTATACACATGATGTAACCTGTAGCCCAAAAATAAGAGGGTACATGGGATGTTAACCCAATTCCAATGTAGGTACACTAATTCTATCCCAAGCCTAATATGTTATAAATATCTTGATAGGTAACATTGATATATGATTATATATGCTTATAATAATGCAAAAAATTATATGTCTTATTCCTCAGTCGGGTTTTCATGGATTATACTCTTGATTTCATTATGATTCATGTCTTATGAACTACCTATCTTTAAGACATGAATCATGTCTATGATATTTGATATGAAGGGTGTGATCTTTTAATATCATGATCACATTCACATTACCTTGGTTCATGTAAACTATTACATATCTCCCTTGTTTTCCCTAACTATGAATCGAAGCTCTCCACTTTTTTATGTTCCAACTCCCCATTTTATGAAGATATGTATTATGTACATTGTGTCAAATATCTGGGTTATTCATGATGAACCTAGTGGGAGATAATTTGGATCACTGATATTCAACTTTTTGTGTTTCCATGTTTTAGATTGAAATAGACCAATATGGTCTTTGGGCATCCGTTTGTGTAGTGTTTTATGTATTCCACAAAAATGATGTAATGTTAATGTAAGAAAATGAAGGTTCACTATAATAGTGAGGGGTAAATCAAGTTAGTGAAAGTAAAAACTAGGTTTTTAGGTCACCATGTATTCATGTAAATTCTTATTGGATTACTGTATTTCAATCCTCATCACCTTCACCCTGAAATTTATTTCATTAAGATACACAAGTCTCAGAAATTGAGACATATAATATTTAATGTAAATAAAGTTATATCGTGTCATTCTCTAAATTTTAAAAATATATTACAAGTCCACATATGGAAAAAAGAATGTTATGATTGAATATAAATATATATTTTAAACATAATGAAATTACGTTTGTTGAAACCTTGTTTTTAATTTTTATGAGTAATATAATTACCAAAAATTATTACCCAACACTCACACAACATTTCTTTAATTAATAAAAAAATAAAATTTATTATATTACCAAAATTAAAAGTAATATAATTTGTGTGTTTTATAGTGTTACATGTATTTTATGATAAATATAACATATTAGTTATGCATAAAATTATTATATGATACTTTTATATTTTTCCTGGTGTCCATAAATTCAAAATAACGGCATGTGTAAAATATAACATTATTTCTATTTTATGAATATTATATTATATAAAATTATTTAAAACATATAAAAATCCCGAAAGTGGGAAGTTATGATTATATATGGTCAAATATTTCAACCATCATAAATTTATGAGTCGATAATTACCAAATATATAAAATTATAACCCTTTAAAAGTGAAAAATGGTTCATCGTTGATTTGGATAAAAGGGATCAACTAAGGGATTGAACCAAAAGGTATGGTTTTAAACACCATAAAAATTTATTAAAATTCCATTTTTTGATGCAATTATAACTAACTAATACATATGAATAATGTATATAAACATTTTTATGAATAATTAATGAGAATGAAATTATTATAATTTAGTGATTTATGAAATTAAAAATATACCCCTCAACTGAATTATAAAAGGGAACATCAGAACATCACTTTATGATGACTTTTAGAAATATATATAAACCATAACTAACCAAAATACCTTCAAAGAAGTTTTATACATATTCTAGAGTTAATTGTATTCACTACCAACCATCCCCAAGATCCTGAAGAAGCTATCTGAAAGAGTTTTCTCAATGAAGAGGAAATCTCTATAACTGATCACATTCGGTTTATTTAATGTTTTACTATTCTATATATAAAGTATTTATCATAAACTAAAAAATTTGATATCATAATAATACAAAAATTCTACTATTATTAATATATAACCCATATACACCATCTTTCACATCATATGTGAAGTGAAAGTATCGATAATGTGTGTGTACGGTTTACAGATTCCATATAGTGAAACAATTATTTTTTCACTAACTTATATCATGTATAGTTATTATGATGGGTTTAATTTTTACATTTTATATTTCTGAAATAATTATAAATTATTATGTATAATATCACATCTACATTAATACCTTACAATAAACTGTAAAAAAACCATGTCCCTCTGGTGTACGTGTGGACTACCACATCCACTAAGAGATGTGATTTGAATATAATTTTTGATTTAATTTTACACAATAAGGTTTATAATAATTAAATTAAATGATTTATTTGATAAAATATTTTTTCTATTTTTATTTTTAGTTTCCTTTCTTCAATTCCATATATTTTTATGTGAAAAAAACATTCATGTATACGTTCAACCTACTATACCCAAGAACGTTGTATTTCTTTTCTATATCTCAAAATTTTATGGATAAATTTAAATATATAATTAGATTTAATATATATTATATTTATATAATAATTAAAATTTTGTAGATGGTGTAAAAATGATCATTGAATAAGGATGATAAGTAATTAAATAAAATACTACTGATAAATGATTCAATTTACAACCGAAAATGGTAATTTTAATAATGAATTACAGAGAAATTAAAGTTAAAATGTTATAAATGGATAATATAAGACATTATAACTTTGTAAATGATTTTGATATAAATTTATATTATATTTAAATCTATTATATTAGAGTTTAGAGTTATTTTGAAGAAAATGGAAGTTGTGGTAAGGGTATGTCATCTCAAATTATCTTCTTCAAGAAATATATTTTGTCATGCATTAATTTAAATTAATTGGATTTATATAATTCATGTGAACATGTTATGTAATTATTATAATTACTTTCAGAATATTATAGTTTCATATTATGTTATGGTTTTTTGGGGATTAAGATTTAAATTCTACCAAAGCATTAATATTTTTATTTACAATCTCATTTTCTAAATGTTTTATTCATTATTATATTTCTGATGAAGAAATTTTATAATATAACTCTGATAAAATTAATTAATTTTATTCTTATTTTTTTATTTAATGAGGATACATTTTTGGTTTCTTTCTCTTCACTTTAATAACCCAATATACAACAAGAAATGTTTCATAAAAACTAACTTTATTTCACCCTTCATACAATAAATATTCATCTCATATATCATTGTTTTCTAAAAATGATTCCAATAATACTCATAATTTTATACTCTGATTTTATGAATTTTTTTTGAGAAGATTTAATTTTTCAGAAATCAATTTAAAATGAATCATTTTTTTTCTGAATTACATACTTTTGATTTTATTTAAAAATTGTGAAATGTATTCCGTTTTTAACATATACTGAATGAGTATAATTTCAAACCCTCATGATTAATAAATAATTTTAGGATTCCATTATAATATTCAAATAATATTTTCAATGAAAATAAATTTCAATATATTTTCTGAATTTTTAATTTTGGAATTGTGTTCTCCAATGTGTGAAGGGTATTTTCATCAAGAACATTTTAATGATATTGTAATGGTATTTTTCATTCATTAAACATAACAATGCATGATCCACTTTATGATTTACGATGGATATTATCCAAGTATACCTTACAAATTTGTTTTTTATATGGTTTTTGTTTATGATGAGTATATTTTTAGGTAACCCATCTCTTATCCATGGTTTAAGTTATGGTAAAATGGTGAAATATTTATAAAAAACATATATTTTCCACAATTTATGCCATTATGAAATGATTGGGAAAACCATCCAAATTAATGGGTTCTAATATGATATATTTGATATGATCTAGTGACACATACATCTATTATTTTCATTATGTGATGGGTGGCCTCATATCTGTATAGGCCTCAAATAAATTGGGTAATGATTGATATACCATGAGACAAGTTGGAATGGAATGGAGAGTGAACATAGTTCTGTATTGGTCTTTATTCACTACGAATGCCTTTGTATTAGAACATTACTACTAGGATGGTATGAAAATTAAACCCAATGCACAATGATAGTGATCATAGTATTTCTTGACTACTGTGGAAATTATTTTATATGGTTATCTGTGTGCCATAAACTCATGCCTTATACATATGTAAATCTTTTATAGTTCATGTTTCTTGATTAATTTATTATTCATTTTTTATGAATTCTGAATATTTATTCTATCTATCAAGATTATGATCTATGATATGCAAGGTATAGTTTTCAAATGTTATTCTCATGTTCTCATTCCATTATTCTCATGTTATGTCCGAGTGATACATTATTTCACCCTTGTTTAGGTTCAATAAGCATACGAGGTCACATTTTCCTATGTTTCCATTCCACTATTTATGAAGTAAGGTACTATGAATGATATATCAATGAAGGGTGTTAGTTATGAAGAACATATCGAGATATTGTGTAGTTCACATATGAAGTAGTTATTTAAATATCTAATTTTTCAAAATAACTCTACTTATACAATTATGGTGTCAGTCATTATATTATATATTTAATATTCATCTATTAAGATGTTACATATATGTATGATAAGTATGGTTCACTATAGTTTCAATCAGAGAAAATATTATTTATCCATCATAAACTAGGATTTGAAAAAAAAATTGAGAACCATGGAGGTAGTTATATGTTTTGGATAACAGTCTACAGATTTGATAATGATCATGGATGGCCTTGGATAAACCTAATGTTTTATGTATTGAAAATAATCATTCATTATTTATATAACCCAAAAAAATATTTTTCCTGATTATGTTATTTTCTATAATGAATATTGTTTCTCGCACTAAAATTTATGGTTTTAGTCAATGGTTGTAACATAAAGTATTCATGTTAGTGTTGAATGTGACGGAAATTTCAATTATTATCCTCCTGAGAAACAAAAAAATTATTGTTGTTGGAATGAATTTTTTTTTAAGATTATTAAACTTTATGGAGCTATTAGTCATGATGAAAATCCAAATTATAAAATTAGGGTATCAATATTCAATTGAGTAGTTCATGATTATTCTACCATGATACTCTATTGGTTTCATTAATCTAATAGTTTTTATGAAATTCATTGGAACCATTGAAATGATATTTTCAATTTTTTAGTGTTTGGAACATGAAAAAATCTATTTTTATATCATTCATCTTGAGATTGATGTCGATTAATGTTAAACTCTAATCGAGAATATGACGAAATAGGAATAAATTATCCCCATAGAGTGGGATGAGTTTATGATATTTTTTAATAAGTAATTTCCTCATATAGTTTTTAAAAAAATGGATAATTAATTCATTGATAAAAATTAGATGGATGATGAATTTGTTGGTACGTAAGAAGATAATTTAATGATTCCTGTGGTGTATGGTTCTTTTGTTATCAACAAAAACTAATATATGGTTCTTTGATAATTTAGGGGATTAAATCCAATTCATGAAATGGAAGTATTCATAACATACTTCTGTAGATATGAATATATTGGTCAATGTGCTATATAGGTGGAATATGAGTTTTGTGTTATCAATCCATCTCAAAGTATTGATAATTAAATAAATCATAAATCAAAAGCTAATTATAATAATCAACTATAGAATGAGATGATATTTCATTTATTCAAAAAGTGGGAAAGAAAAAAATCATGACACTATATAAAGGGGTGATAAATAATTTATGTAGTTCTTTAACCCCAAAATGGTAGATCTAATTTCTAATACTATTACATTGGAATGATTATAAGGAACTTAATTCTAATGTACCAAATATTTTAGTAGTCCATGTAAACATGATACATACATGATTCTTGAATTAAAAATAAAAACACTAATTAATACATTTTTTTCATTCATGGAAAACATTATTCCCACAAATAATATCCATTCATATATTTTTTATTAGACTTCATAGATTATGGGGGAAGGGAAGAAAAATAAGGGCGATCTAAAATACCCTATATGGGTTCTGTACAAAAAAAATAGTATTGAATCGATGAGAATAATAAATATAGAATGTTAAATAACAAAACACATATTACATATAACCAATAAACTGAAATAGAGTTCATAAAAAATATAGAATGGTAAATAAGTAAAAACATATATAATTTAAATAACTGGGTAATGAAGAATCAAAATGGAATGGTAATAAACTGAGAACTTGGGCCATTTAATCAATAAAATGATAATTAAATACAACCCTAGACAATGTAAAAAATATATCACAGATATTATTTGCAACTAAATTCTAAATAAATGTAATTATTAATTATTTGACTTCATCTTTACAATGAACAAGATAGCTTTACCATCGATATCTATTCTCAATACAGTTTAAATCTATGGGTAAAACATAGTTTATTCAACATGGACACAAACTCAATGGGGTTTTCTCAAACTGATTTCATCCCATGAGATTACTGATGCATCGAGGGGATTATTTCAAATGTTCCCTATCCCATTTATTTCATTGCAAAATTAGTCCTCATATATCTAATAGTATATTTAATTAATGAAAATTTGCCATTTAAAATATCTACATTGAGTAATGAATACAAAATTACCAATATTTCCTCATATAATCAAATTAATATGAATATAATTACCATATTTAAAACAATTATATTGTTTCGGAAATGAAAACATACATGATAAATGATATAGAAATTTAGGGTACATTCAATGTCTAATGATCATAATAAATTGAATATTTCAAAGGGACTAAAAAAACGAATCATAGATGTGAATTTCAATTACACCCATAGAAAAATAAATCAAATATTATTTATATAAAGAATAAATATGGTACCAATATAACATATCACACATGAATTAAAAAAAATGGTTTTTTTCTTTGATGAACTAAAATATGATAAAAGTATATTTTGAAAACATTCTTGGGGAAAAAATCATTTTTAGTGTGAAGATCATTTTATAAATTATTTTCATTGAAAATAAATTTTACAAATATTTAATATAAAAATTATTTTTTTGAACATTCAAATTAAGTTTAAATAAAACTATTGTAGGTAAATTTGTACATTTTTTACAAGGTAAACATAATATTCCTTTTGTAGGGTAAAAATGTTATAAAATGCCTTCTTAAGAGAGGAAAAATAATATTCCACTAAAAACAAATTTAAAAGAAAAATGGTAAAAATAAATTTTATAAATAATTTTCGATAGGATTAAGAAAATATAAAACCTTTTTATAAAATATTTTTTTTGATGAAAATAGGTTCTCTGAGTATTGGGATAAATAAATCCTTCTTTACTTAAAAAATTTATCAAAAACATTTCAAGTACTGACGAGTGGAAAAGTAGTACTATTACATGAAAAATGACATCAATAAAATGAATAGAATAAAATAAAATTATTTATTAAATAATGATCAATAAATTTTTTTAAATGGAAATTCTTGTGTAAAAAATTCCGAACAAAATGGGATTGTGATTTAAATCCCTGAAAGGACCCTAATGTGGAATTGAGAATAAATAAATCATTAATTTTGTTTATCGACTATAAATAGACATAAAAGTTTAAATAAATCAATATTTTGTTATATTTTATTACACACATAATCATACAATATTAATGACAACCAGGAAGTAATATAGCTCAATGAAAAGGAATCAGATAAATTATTTATTTTCCACTTGGTAAATTTTAATTCAAAATCCCCAAAAAATAAATAATTTAAAAAACTAAATATAAACTGAATATAAAATTATTTTTGATATAATATAACAAAATGGGTTGTATATACACTATATAAAATAATTAATTGGTTAACATGACATTTAAATACTAGACTTAAAAAGTGAGAAGAAAATATCTTATCTTGCATTTCATTTTCAGTGAACATCATTTAACCTCATATATAATGACATTAAGAATTAAAATATATTATTAAATAATAATAAAAATCATATTTATAATATCATATATGATCTTATAATATCTTATTAATCGTTTGATAAAAATAATTCATTAGTATCACTATTTCAGGTGTTAATTTCCTAGTTTTTTAGTATGTTTTGACTTCTTCTTTTTTTCTTCTTATATAGATAATTTTTTCCACATATCCATAACATAAACAATGATTTTAATATAATATATATTCATTATATACGTATTTATAATAATCTATAATGTTTCGATATAGGAAATGAATTTCTCCATTCATGAAGACGATAGGTTGTAAGTACACATGAACGTTACATCCATTTCATTGTCGTATTTAATGTACTAAAAATTAAATGTTATATATTTTTATATTATAATAATAGTTTAATATTTATATCATATATGACACAGAAGATTATTATAACGACTCATAATACATTACATTTTATGTGTAAACGAATCACATTGCTATGAGGAGGTGGTAGTCCACACTTCCATAAACAATGTTAACATATTCCCACAAAAAAATGAAAGCTTAATGGTATGTGTTATTAAAAAATTAATATTCACAAACACATAGTAAAAATCACAAATAACATATTTAAACAATAAATACATCATTAATATTCCTTAAATTTTTGAAATGTAAAAACGGACGACAAGAGTTCGCTGGGCAGAAGTTTGCCACACACACGAACTTTGATTTCTTATCCCACATTATGGATGTGTGTGAAAGTTTAGCTAAATAAAATAAAAATATATTAGTTTATTTAATATAATGAGACTATTATATAAAAAAACATTTTAATAATTTATGGTTTTGATAACTAAATTAAAAAAAAAGTGATCATTGAAGAACATTTCATCTTAATTGGGAAACTACATTTGGTTTATTCCTAAATTCATCCCCGGTTTTACTTTAACCCAAAGTGATTATTCTATTATGAGTTTATGGATACTGGGATATTATTTTTTATGATTTTTTATCCAAATGGCATGATATGTGTAAATAAGTTGGATGGATGGGTCCCTTTTTATAGTAGTGGAGGACTTGAATTCTTGTAAATAAAAAGGTTAACACTACATAATGGTCTCCCTTAAATAATTATTTGTCAATAATGAAAAAAATTATTTAAAATGGAGGATATAATATACTTTTTTTCATCAGAGAGTTTTTTTTTAAAAAAAATTGTTCATTTAGGACAATAATTTTAAAGTTTTCTCTCTTGTTTAACAAATTTTAATCTAAATCATTATAATTTTATTTAGTTTCATTTTAAATTTTTTTGGCCAAATAATAAGTTTAACTAAACCTAAATTTTAAATTATTATTATCAGAAATATGGAATCCATTTTTCCAATTCCTAATTTTATAAGTGTAAAAAATTATTTTCAATTTATTCTAGAAAACTGGATAACATATAGGGGTTTTAAATTACTAATTTTCAAAATATTGAAATCTTTTTATATCCAATATCAATGTGAAATTGATTCAAATGACTTTTATTGGATTAATTGATGTATATTTTAACTATTTGATCTTGGGCACTAATTTTAAATATAAATAAACACTAGAAATCATTGACAAAATAATAAATTTTCAATTATAATTTTATATTTTAACTATTCATCAAAAAATTATAATTGATCAAAAAATAAAAAAAATATTACAGAAAACTAATATTGAAATTATATTTTAAAAATTTGTTCTTATTTTTACCTATATAATTTTTATGATTTGAAATACATGGTTTTAAAACTACTTCTCCTCTTTAAAGCATCAAAATTTCTTTCAAAAAATTATAGTTGTTTATGTATAAAACTAGGTTTGTTCTTATATTATTCTTATAAATTATATTGTATAAATTTAAAAAAATATTTTATTAAATATATAATATATATAAATTTCATTAGGATAATTCATTAATAGAAATTAATTTAATTTATAATGATAAAACACCTTTGAGAGAATAAAATCCTTTCCTTTATATTAAATTGGTTTTGATATAAATTTATAATTAATTGGTAACTAAATATTTCCTTTTATATTTTTTAAAACCATATATTTTAATAAGTTAGTTAATTATTTTTTGACCCTCTAATTTAACAGACAGGTTGTATCTAATTATTTTAAAGAATAATACTTTAATAATATATTGTTTCTCAAAAAAACATTGTTTTTCTTACAACGTGAGCTGTCGAAGTAACGCATTATTGTGCGTGATGTAATCTAACTCCGCATTAAATGAATTGTAAACTAAATAATATATATAATTTATTGAAAATATTAAGTACACCATAATTTCTCTTGAGGTTATTATCATGTCTACGTTTGTTGTTTTGTTTCATACAAGCTATTTAATACAAAATTATTACGTTAGAATTTCAAGGTGTTGCATTCTCCATACTATAAGTAAATTTTGTTCTCTCAATTTAAACATTATCATTGTATTATAAGGATTGATATTTTAAAATTAACTTCTTGAAAACCCCCATTGTTTTTTTATAAAATATCCTCTAAAGAAGATAGTATGAGAAGTATTAAAGTCACATTTAATAACTTATAACAAAGTTTCTACATATGAGAACATTAGTAGAATGTGAAAAAATGTACATGGAGGAAAACAATATAAAATTAAATAGTGTTATTGAGTTCATCGATCAAAAAAAAAGTGATTGACCAATGGAATGTTCTAGGCTACAAATACAAAAGTCAATGATGGTTTAAAAGACCATTCTTTTCATAAAAAATGAAATTACTAGGATAACATTTCTATTGGAATATCCTTTCCATAATGTTGATGAATTGTTTTATTTACCATTAATATAAATAAATTTACTTAATTTTTATGTTTCAATGTTATATAAACAATTTGATCTTTTTGTTTTGATTTGATCAAAATATAATTCATCCCTTACTCGATGAAATGGAGATCCTAAAATGAATTTTTTAATGAAGGACTAAAATTTCATTATAAAGATTGAAATATCTAAAAATTATCATACTATTTTCCAAAAAAAATATGGTTAATACATTAATATCTAAACCTCAAAAATGATACCATAGTTTCCTCATTAACATTTATTCGTAAATTTGTTTTGCTAAAATAAATGATATATTAACTAGGTCATCACATATTCCATTGTTAGGTGTGAAACTTTATCAACCTTTGGTCATGAGTCCAATCCACACCAAATTTCTTGTATTTGATATGTTATCACCTATCATAAGGGTTGTCCTTTTCAAAACTATATTAATATAATTTCCAAAATAAATATGATGGACATATTTTAAATTTAATAATTAAATATCCTTTTCTCTATGGATTTCTATAAAAAAGAATTTACAAATTCTTATAATTATATTTGACTATTATTACAATTTCCTTAATGATCATATCTATCCAAAAGGTTATAAATACCTTTAAACACATTCTATAAAATGTAAATATGTTATTCCTAAGATCACCTTTTCACCTAAAACATGTATTAATCTATTGAGATGAATTACTCAAAATTTCATCCAAAAAATCATTAATCTTGGTTTACTCCCATTACATAAGACCAAAATATGAGTTTTAAAACATATAACATTTTATTAACCATAATCATATAATATTATGATGGTATCAAAAAATATTATGTTAATAATGACATATGTACTTAACTGGCAATCCCAATGACTTTCTTAGTGTTATGATCCATAATATATGTTTTCCTAATTCTAGTTCCCATGGTTTCAACTAAATATTATTTGATACCAACTATATTTTCATTACCATAGAATCATAGATATAGTTTTTTAATACAATTTGATTAGAATGATAATATGTAATCAAATCCCAAAGGGATAAATAATGTTTTAGTCTTGGTAAACGAGACACATACCATAGTCTTGTATTCGAATTGAATACAATAATTACAAAATAGTGTTTCCCCTTCAGGTATAACATTATTCCCACTTACATAGTCTTTCATTTATTTCATACTAAGCTTCTAGGATTCCTAAGGAAACCAAAAAAATACAGTTAAGCTCAAATTATAAAAAATGGTTAAGTAAAATGAAAAAATAATGAATCAACTAGAACAATAAATATAGAATGATAAATAACTCGACACACAAGATATATTCCATCAAGATATATTCTCAAGAAAATTTAAATATGTGGATATAAACCTTTATATTCTTCTGGGAATCAAACTAGAATGATTTCTTATCAACTAATTTCATCTCATAAGACTACCAATGCTTCAAGGGGATTATTTTTAAAGGTCCCAAACATGTATAGTGCATACCCAAATCATTACTTGTATATCAAATAATTGGTTTAATTAATTATCTATAATCTATATTAAATATCTATATTCAGTAAATAATATATATTTACAATATTTATGTAGATAGACAAATAACTATTAAATTAATAACCATATATAATAATTGTATACTATTTAGGAAATGCACACATCCATGATAAATTATATGGATAACTAAGCTAAATTTAATGTCTAATGATCACATTAAAGTGAATATTTCAAATGGACTAAAAAATGGATCAAGGAAGTGAATTTCAATATTATCCTTGTAAAAATCATTTAGAACCTTATAGTTGGAGAATAATTATGGTATCAATACAACATATTCAATGTGGAGTAAAAATATTGTTTTTCTCATTGATGAGTATAAATTCTATAAAAATATCTTCTGTAAATATTTTGTAGAAGAATATCAGCTCCATTTTATTTTATTTTTAAATACTAATCATTGAAAATTAATTTTTTATAAAATCATTAAAAAATATCATTTTAATCATAAATAGATGTTTCAATGAAAATATGATGAGTAAACCCACACATGATGTATAATGCTTTTAATAATTCCAAAAACATATTAAAGAACCATCATAATAATTATAATATTATATATTATATTGTTATAAAATATTTTTTCTTATTTGTTAACAATAATTCATTATTTATCTATATTTGGTTCTAATTTCGTAGTTTTCCAAAATGTATTGACATGTTATTTTTTCATACTATAGAAATAATGATTACATCCTCTAAATTATTTACACCATCATATAAATTTCAAATATATATATATTCATTATATATATATAATCTATAATTTTTGGAGATAATATATAAAATGAATTATTCATGGAGATGGTAGGTCATACATACGCGTGAAAGTTAGTTCCATTTCATTGTAGTATTTAAATAAATGAAATTTTAAATGACATATATTTATATATTATAATCCCATTATAATATTTTTATCATATTTGAAACTTATTTTAGTTAAAACCACAAATAATATATTCCATGTAAGGTGTGAATGAATCACATCACTTTGAAGTGGTGGTAGTCCACACATCCACAAACGATGTTATCATGATACTTAAAAAATGAAAGCATAATGATATGGGTTATATAAAAATTAAATAATCATAAATAAATCATAAATATCATAAATATTTTATATAATCTACCAAATAAACATTATTACAATGTTGAAAAATGGTAATGGAAGAATGAATGACATCAGTTTGTGAGGCGGTAATTTGTCGTACACATGTGTGATGATTGTATACCACCAAGTAATGGATGTGTGTGAATGTTTAGGTTGAAATATTATCATTAAAAACCACAACATAATTATTATATTGAGTTCATTATATAATAATTTAAAAATAATAATTGAATATGTGGGGTACTAAATGAAAAAAAGTGATTGTTGAAGAACATTACCTCTTATTCAGGTTATTGTATTTCATTTATAACAAGTGACTTGATTGGTTTTCGTTATTAATAACTTGAGGATTATTTTATAAGTATTTGGATTTGGTAATTATATTTGGTCATATTTTTTGTCATAAAATGGGCTTGATATATGTGAATAAGAAGAAGTTGTGAGCGCCTTTTTATAGAGGAGGTGGAGTGGAATTATTGTAAATATAAAGGTAAACACTATTGAGAGGTATCAGGTACATCATGTTTTTTATGTAATGAAAAAAATTAGATTCAAATTATAATATGGTCTAAATTTTTTTATAAAATTGATTTTGGTGATGTTTTTGGTCATTTTCGACCTTATGTTTATGGTTTAGTACCTTATTAAGATAATTGGTCACATAATTGTTATAATTAATTTTTATTTAATTAACTTATATTTTTTAAAAAAAACAATGATAATATTTTTATAAATTATAACTTATTATAATTCAAATTATTTGATGTATTATTCCAAATAAAAATCACACAATTAGTTGAAATAAGATTAAATTCAATCCTGGAGACAGGATGACAAAGTAGTTTTTAAAGTGAACATTTTCCAATGTTTGAAATGTTTTTATAAACAAGTTCAATGTGAAATTTATTAAAAAGATCCAAATTGGATTAGTCTTTGTATAAATTAAGTATTTAAACTGAAAACTCACTTTATAATTTCATTTAACAATGTAAATTCTTTACATGAAAATACAGTTTTCAATTAAAAAACATTATTTTTCACTATTCATCCAAAAATAAAACATCACAAAAAAATACCGAAATTAACACTCTAGTTATTTTGAAATTCCAATTTCAAAGATTAAATTTATTTTTTACAAATAAAATTTATAAAATAGGAAAATTTTGGTTTTAAATCTAGTGCGTCTTTAATTTGTGGAAAATTTCACTCAGAAAATTTTATGTTTTGTGCCTAAAAGTTTCATTGTTCTTATCTTACTCCTCATAAATCATTTTGATTATTAAAAAATATTTTATTGAATATATTATATATAAATTTCATTAATATCTTTTGGTAAAATAATTTTATTTTATTTTTTAGGATAAAACCCCTTTGTGAGCGTAAAATCATTTCATTTATATTTAACAGGTTTTTATATTCATTTATAATTAATTATGTACCTATGAATTAAATTTATATTGGTGTAAACCATATATTTTCAGAGAATATTTAATCCTATTCATAACTTATAACATAAAATCTATGTTATATCTAATAAAATTAAATAATTATTTTTTGATAACATAGCGATGCTGGGTAAAACTCATTCTTGAGTGTAATATGAGCTATAAAACAATCTTATTGTGGTGTTTGACGTAAGATAAATTATAACTACATGTTTTTAAATATATAAACCTTATTAAATTTATTTAAAATATACCATAATATATCTAGAGGATATATACCTTTTTATGATTGGTATTGCATGTCATACACAGTATCAAATACAATGTTTTTAAATTCTCATTTTTTGATGTAAAATTTTCATTTTGGAATGGATAGACATTGGGATAAAAAATTATAATGTTATGGGAAGTGGATAGGTAATGATGTGAGAATAGATAATTATCCATAGAATTATCTAATAACCCACTAGGCTTTTGAATGTATGAAGTATGAGAATTATTTTTACTAGTTCTCAAACTCAAATATTGATGATGATGATCGATTTTCGAAACATGTAAAGTCACATGATAAAGTGAAATATCATGTGATCACTATATATAATTTAGTGTATGATAACTATGTGGTGAAAGTAACACTTAACATCCACTCAAGAACTTATAAAATTTTATTTGACTACGGATCAACGTACTCTATTATATCAAAATTATTTTCAAAGGGTATCTAAATTCCACCCGAATGATAGATATTTAATTAGATAAGAAAACACCTAATGTTTTGATGATTAATATCATTTATATGACTATTTTATAGTGGATTTTCATTGGTATTGTTCTCCCAATAATTTTTTTGTTTACCACCATTTAAATTTGGTATTATCTTTTGATCGGACAATATTTCTTTACATAAATCCCAAATCAAATTCTATGGAAGTTTATACATATTTGATTTTCTAAACCAGCCTATGATTTCATATCACTGTGATAATAAATCTAACCTTCTCATCTAAATAAAATTTATTATGTGATTCTTCATTCCTATTTTATAGTTATGTCTATCCCACATAGCTGGAGATAAACTCCACATTAATGGTATGCAATTTTTATCATATTTTTTATATCTATTTGTGGATGTATTTATTATTCTTCTGTCAATCATGAACTTGATTTCTTATTATAAATCATACATATTTCTACTCTTATTTTAATTATTCCTCATATAATCCATGTTATGGTTTAATATTTATTAAAAATATCTATGATAATATTGGTAGGATATTAAACAAACAATTTGAACCACCATGGTGTGCACCTATTTATTTATAATGAAAAATGAATAAATGAAACTCTATATTATTTATTTGTAATTTAAAATTATCAAAATTAAGAACATGTATCATCTACCTGATATTTTGGACATGTTTGGTCAGCAATGGTGAGGTCAGTAATTTTTGAAGGTTTAACATCATTCTGGATATCATCAATTGATGGTTATGAATATTGATACACCCAATATAGTGTTCTGTAAAATATATGGAGACTATGAATTTATAGTTTTTTTATTTGGTTCCCTAATTCCCTATCTCTTGTAATGGAATTAATTTATAGATTCTTTTGAGATTACATTGATCAGTTTATGGTATTCTTTATAGATGGTATTCTTATATATTCAATGATTAAGGAAGTGCATAACGATCATTTTGAAAATGTGATAAAGACCCGAAGAAGTATAAAATTAGGAAAAATTTAATAATAATTATTTTTGGATTTGGGAAGTTTCATTATTATGTTATGTAATCTAAATTGAGTTTATATAAATAAATAATTCAATGAAAGAAGTTTTTGAACATTGGACCATGGTGAACATTATGACCATGATACGTTGCTTTCCTAGATTGGATGGATATTATCAGTGAATTTTGGAGAATTTATCATGTTTTTACAATCCACCCACCATTTTAACATAAAAGGGAGATAATATTCGTTATATATATAAATATGAAGATAATTTAAAATAACTAATTATAATGTCAGAAAGTTCACCTATGCTTACATTACCCCTAAAAGGTGAATTTTTTTAATCAATAGTTACTCATAAAATGAGGGAATGAGAACAGTTTTCATGTAGAATAATATGGTGATATTTTATATCCCACACCACATGAATGCTTATGAGAAACAAAATACACATGTGATGATTTATTGTTAGATATTGTATTTTTTCATTAAATAAAAGGAGTAATTTTATTTGTAGAAAAAGTTTTGTAATATGTATTGATCGTAATTATTTATTGTATTTTTTTTCACCAAGAAAGAGTTGAATAGGATCTAGAGATGATGTACCGATATGATTAAATATTATTAATCCTCTATACATTTCCACCCTAATAAAAAACAAGGTGGGAGATGCTCTGATTAAAAAGGATCATAGTATCTTATATATGATATGATTCCACAAAGACCAAATATTTATGAATTTTCGAAGGATGGATATATAAATATTGATTGGAGGGGAGAAATTGGATCTTTATGAAATGAGTGTACAACAATCTTTCGAAGTGAAGATTAAATTGTAGCATAAGGAATATGTAGATATACATAAGGATATTAGAAAAAAATCATAATTATAACCTTGACTATAATGTATTAATGATTTTGAAGAGTAATTTTTTTCTATACCATATTTGAAAGAGATTCTAGATGAGGAAAAAAATTTAACGTTCCCCATTCATCATGGAAGTATGAAGTTGTATAGATATTTGAATGTATATGTTTTGGTATAGGATGGTGAGGGATATTGATAATTATGAAACGCATTCCATAGAATGTACTAATTTTAAGGATGATAGATATAAGTCTAGTGGGATTTCACCACTAATCCTCATTAAATAATAGAAATTAGAAAACATCAGAAAATTTTTTATTGTCAGACTCCCCAAAAAAATATAAATCCCATAATAAAATTTGTGTTATAATTAGTTTCCTTACAAATCTAGAACACTTCATTAATATTATAGAAGATGTATTTCTTGAACATAATTCTAGAATATATGTTACTGAATTTGTAATATTATATGGAGTTCCCCATTCAATTATATCTTATTGAGATCCCTGGTTTTCCATGAAGTTTATGCGATGTCATTAGCAGATTCTGGATATAGGGTTTTGTTTTACTATGATTTATTTTCCATATAATTTTATTATATATTATTGAACAATTCAAACACTAGATGATATATTTAGATCTTTTTTGATGGATTTTAATGTTATTTTGGACTACCATATTATACATGTAATGTTTTCTTACAACAATATATTTTACTCTACCAATCAAACGGATCCTTATAAATCCTCTATGGAAGGTAGTGTGGAAATCTAACATGATGGGATGATATTTAATAAAGAAATATATTATAACGCATCCTAGTTGAAGAAGTAGTATACTTATTCAACAAAACATCATGGGCTCTCAGAGTCGATGGAAATGTCATGGTTAAAATCATTGGCTTGATCTAGAATTTGATTTTTCACATGTATTAAACTCATAGGCTGTACCATTTGAGTATAAAATTAATAATTAAGAAAAGATATAAGAAATCTTGTATCACACAGATAATGTTCTATACAAATAGACTCCATGGATGGTGATAGTTCACAATAGGATTTTTAAAAGTGAAGAATCTACATGGGAACCCAATGAAGTAATGATATATAGATATCCATATTTTATGAACAATATTGAAAATTTTTAATAATGGAATGGATTTTAAGGGGGTACAATGTATGATCCCTTGATTTAAGAATATATTTCTCTTTATATATTTTTATTTCTACCATAGCATTCCTTACACCCAACATTGAGTTTAAGTGATCCCGAATATACTATTAAATTATTACTATGTGATAGTTATTGTATTGTCACTGGATTTGAAGGTTTGAAAACCAATCAACGAATTATTAAAAAAATTTACATATTTGTAAAATGAATTGAGTTGTTATAAATTTTTATAACTTCTAATAAAATGAATTTGACAATGAAATAGGTTTTTTTATGAATTTTTTTTTCTGAGTACATAGAAATTTCATAATAAATTAAATTTATGTCTACTATTAAAGGATTTTAATTAAAGGCATATAACATAGATTAAATAAAATATTGTCGCATTCATCAAATATTTTTTACTATGTATTGTATAATAATTAATCTACATTTATACTTAAAATATGTATTTTTATAAAAACATCTTTCGTCGTATTTTGCACACATAATTTAAAAATAATTTCTATCACATGTATGTATTGAATTAAATTAGATGGATTTCATATTTTTAATTATGATATTAAAATTTTATAAGGGAATCCCATTAGTTTTTATCCATTATAAATAGTAAATGTGGTAAAATTTATCACCACGGGGAAGGGTAAATTATGTTAATCATTTCAAAATCATGGAGTAAATATCACAATTTTTTATCTCAATTCCTATTCTTGGAAATTAATTAGAACCTTAACAAAATTTCCTAGAAATTAAATTTTTTTTAATAGAATATTTTCCATGGAAATTAAATATATAATATTTAATTAAATGAAAGTCATAAAGTATAACTCTCTTTATTTAAAATATCTATTATTACGGTATATTTGAAAAAAATAAAGTTGTGAAGAAATAGAAGTTTCAATTATTTATAGTAATGAAATTATTTTAATAATGGAATTATATTTATTAATTTTATTTATTATATAATACCCTTAAATGTGTATGTAATACCGATGTGTTATTTCATCGATTAATATAAAATAAAATAAATTATTATGAGTATTTTAAAATGAATATAATTTGAGTGAATTTTTGTATTTTAATAATTTTTTAGCAAAAAATATAACATACTCAATATTTTTGAAATTATTTTATTATAATTTCATCATTGTATCACTGTCCGTAATATCAAAAAAAATAAATAGTTTCAAAATTGTTAGTAATGATATTTTATCAAAATAATATTTTATGAAATTATTTAAAATTTATAAAAATATTTCATGAAAATAATTACTATAACACTTTTTCTAAATTTCATCCTTTCCCCATTTATGTGTCAAGATTCACCATATAAGTAAAATTATTACAAATTAATTTTGACAAAATTGGTTAACTAAGAGGTCGAACCAAATGATAAGGTTTAGAACATCACCTTAACCTATAAAAAATATATTGGTTTGAGGTATTACATCAATATACAACCTTATATTAAAATATATACTCATTCGGAATAATTTTTTTTGAGAACTAATTTATTATAATTTAACTAATTTTGAAATTTTAGCATCTTCGCTCGCCTCCATTTTACAATGGAATTGCCTCCCCTCACAAAATCACACATTTTGAACCATCTAGGTTAATAATTCCAAAATGTAATAACTTATAAATGTCCCTATAGAAAATCTATAGGGGATAGAATTTCCAAAACTCTGGAAATGAGATCCTTAAGAGGATATCTATCGAATTTATTTCAAAGAAGAGGTAATTGGATTAAACTAGAGCATTATTTTTTACTTCTATTATACCTAAAATAATTATGTTTTATTTTTCATAACATAAAAAGATAATTTTATTAAATATAATAAAATCTTATCATTATTATTAAATATCCATTATAAACCCTATTTACCATCATAGTGAAAGTCAATCTATTGCTTGTGTGTATATATGGCTTACCATCACCACATACGGTAACAATTTAGTTTCCAACACCATAATTCATGAATGGTTATTATGATTGGTTTAATGTTTGTATATTCCAATCATAACACAAATATAGTTTTTAAATTATAATTTCACAACTTAATTCTGGCATTTTAATCCTTTTAAAATAATTATGATGTTTTTTACCATGTTTGGGCTACCACCACCATGAAATGATGTGATTTGACTTTGATTTCCATTTTACCTGAATACTAATAAGATATATATAAAAAAATATAAATTAATTACATTCTATAATAATAACTCTAGAAATTTGACTTACTTCATTCCATCATTTTGTTCTATATTTTGAAAAGTGAAAATCGTGCACATGTATGCATACAGTCATCCATATCCATGAACGGTGTAATGAATTTGTCCATCAATAAATTCAATAGTTGACTAGGAATTATAATATAATGAATATATATGATATTAATATCATTAAAAACATTTTTTATAATATTTATCCATAGTAAAAGAAAAATTATTTGAACTATTTAACTAAAATATACATGATAAATGAAAATGTTGACACCAAAAAATGACGATTTTAGTATGGAATTATAGTTAACGGGGTGATGAAATTTTATAAATGGATCCTAAATTACATTAATAATAATTAAATTATTATTATATGTATTTATAATAAATTTTTATTTTTTAATAATGTTTTCAGCATGATTTCAAAGAATGTGTAACCTGAGGTAAGGGTTTATGGTCTCAATTTGCTTTATTTGGGATATATATAATGTCATTCACTTATCATATATAATGATTTATTCATACAATGATTTTAACATTTATATACACATTATACCTTATTTTCATAATATTAAATTCTACATTTTTCTTTATTCATTCATTGGACATGTGACTAAAATATTACCCATGTGTTATATGTTTTATGTTACAATATCCATTTTTATTGAGGTTTTTTATCATTAATATACCAATGATAAAATATTATGATATACCTCTCACAAAACTCTTTAATTTTATTCTACATTATTTAAATGTTTATACTAAATATTTTCCTTTAATTATCTACACATTAAGAACTCAACAGACTGAAAGAACATTTTAATAGAAAAACAACATTGTCTCTCTGTTCTGTTGAAAACTTTTATCTTCCATATCCATATCTTTTAAACAAAATTCCAGAGTGACTTATATATTAACCAATGAGTTTAATATATCATTTATACACATGATTGACCTTTTAAATTTTATTTATAATTGTTCTTATTATTCTTTTCCAAAGAAGGAACCTTTTCAATTTTTAAAAAAATGTGAAAGGAATGTATTATTTTCCTACAAAACGTTTTACTGATCCTTAATGAGATTTATATTATTTAAGAAAACAAACCTTTATTTCACATATGAATTTCTATAGATTCTACCAAAGGATATTATCGTTATTTTTACTCTAGATTATTATTATCGTGATAACATGATGTTTATTAAACATGATCCTTTACAGTTGGTTATGCTAGGATAAAAATATTATAAAGACTGTTTCTTTTACATAGTTCATACATTGATAAATTATATATATATATAACATTTTTTTCATTAGTTATGGTATGATGAATTTTTTATGAAATTTCGACATTGTTTTTTTATGATTTTCATTATGCGATGTGTGGGTATAGAATTATATATTCCTCTAATGCATTGTGTAATGATTGATTTCACTTGAGATAAATTAGATAGTAATGGGGGAGTAAACCAAGTTTAGTAAGGGACTCTATCCACAATGTTTTTCTTGGTAGTGCAAATTACTAATATAATGGTTCTAGGACACAATCTTTTGTGCTATTCATATAATTTAGCCCTGAATATTATTGAAATTATTTTCTATCCTTATGTGTGAACCATAAACTCATGTGTTGTAATTTTAATATAATATCGTATTTCATGTGATTTTATTCCTATATGAATCATGTTTTAGGGAATGATACAATTTATACAATGAATCAATATTATTATCTGTGATATACAGGTTATAGTTTTCAAATTTTTTGATCATGTTCTCATAACCTTATACTCATGTTATATTTAAGTGATCATTGATATATCCCTTTTTAACCATAATGAGAATCATAAGTGAACCTTTTTATATTTTCTTTTATAAGAATATGGTAACATATTATATTTTCCCATTTTGTAATTTTTGAAATTTTATGTAACTATGTCAAGAATATTCACTTAGATGACGTGTGATTTTGAGGCCAGGTTTTCCTGGATCAATTGTATGAAAAATATCAAACGTTTAATAGCACACCTATTCAGTTTTCATGAAAAAGAAAAATAACTCTTAAATGGATGTCCAAATATAAAATCGAAGGGAACCGTTTTGTTCAGAGTAGTTTATTTACCCTTGTAATGACCTAATCATTGTTGGCATGAGACATCTATAGAAAAATTCAAGGGGGCGTAAGAGTAAAAAAATTATTTTATAAAAATTATTTTTTACACAGTGACTTCCCTTTTTAATATGTCTTTGTAAAAAATATGGGGATATCCTTAACACCCTAAAATTTCTCTACAGTCATCGAGATTGATCCTCTAAAAAAATATTTTTGAAAATATAGAAAGATTGAATGATTCACCATATATTTGATGAATGGGGGATCAAATATGATGTGATGACCATTCTTCATCGACAACTGATCCAAATTGAGGTAGGTTCATTGTTTATTTTTGGATTCCCCATTCATTATTTTCACGATTAATGTGGGTCATTCAATGAATATATTGATCCATGGTTCAATCATTTCTTGATATTTTATTATTGTTTTTTTATTTTTAGGATTTGTTTCTTTGTTCTTCATTATCATAGAAATATATTGAGTCCATCATGGGAAAACGTCGAGTTAGATTACTCATGGTGTTTTATGTGCTTTTTATTCCCCTAGTTCTTTAAGTTCTACTCTGTTGGTTCCTCATTGTCACATATCAACATTTTTAGTGGATCTAAATGCATGATGACCCTTGGATTCGAGGAAAACCATAAATAGTGGTTGGTTATATCTAGATCAGGAGTCAAGTAGCTTAGTTTTGTGATCATTGCCAATTTTGTACAATAGAGGTGGCTCAATTTTCCGTTGAAGGGACTACTAACATAGGTCCTGCATAGTGGTGTATTGAGGTGAGAATAAAGTATTGGAAGCCCAGGGAGGCAGTTATCAAATACTATAGTGATCACAACTTGTTGCATTAGTGGAATAAAGCATGGATTGTAGTCATGTGGGAGCCAACGGAGTCGGTGGGAGCGAGATGTAGCAGCGACTGCATGGATCAGAGACTATAGACATGTCCAAGAGGGCTATGTGTGGCCCGTGAATGAGTCGATCAAGACATAGGAGATTATTCAATCTAGGATGAGCGGGCCAGGATATATGGTTCGGGCCTAGGCAGGTCAGGTCGAGTGGGTTAGACATGGGTTAGACCCGAGGTAGTCAGGCCAGATCCGGGCAACATGTTTCTACAAAAAATGACTATGATCCATAATAACTCTAGATGTTGTGTGGAAATGAAATTTTTGTGGTGGTCGATTGTGTAGTTGGACCCTAGGCCTAGTGACCCCCATTTAGAAATTTTTAATTGTCATAACAATTAAAAAGTATGTATGTTTGATGATCCATCTATAGAGTTGGAACCATAGGGATGAGAGGGTCATTTTGGAATAAGTTGTGATATTTTTTATTGGAAAATTATATGTGGATAGTGTTTCCCATGATCCATTCCTTTAGGGTTTTGTTCAGAATTATGTACACATCATTGGACTGTAATCCCCTCTAGAGGTCGAGTCAAAGAATGAGTCGGGTATCCCTCCCCAAAACTGGGTCATGATAATCTATCACCCCAAGTGTGGTTGTGGAATCTATGTAATCTATGAGAGTAGGTAATTACTCCACCATATATAAGGTCACATCATTGGGTACGTGGAATCCCCCAAACATTCTGGGTATGATCTGTGGCGTCCCCAAGTTTGTTCTTTGTGTCAACCTCTACTTAGCAGGTCAATCCTTATTGGGTATGTAGTATCCTCTGGTATGTTCTGGGCACGATAAGTGTGGTCCCTCAATCAGTTCTGGTCATGAACCCCACTATTTGGATCATAATATACCTTGACCATTACGTTCTCATTTTTGTGGATAAAAAATGTGCTAGACTAATTCATGAGTGTCTCTAATGATGTCATTGATCGAGGAATGAGTTCTTCCAGAATGACCATGCTTCGAGTAGAACCCTATGGCTGGTAATTGGTTGTACCCAACCTCTAGACTATGTTTCATGGTCTGAGTATATATTTTTTATTATTGCTACATGTGTTGTGGAAATATATATGTGTGTATACAACTTTACTTTACATTGGGGTATTCTTTTTTGGTATTCCTTTGTGGAATCACATTGTGGTTTCGTGGGGTCCAACTAGATATTGTTTTAATCACCACTCCACGGGCTTTTCCCACACAATTAATGTCATGTGTAAAAAATAAACCATTTATGGAGATTGAGGGAGACCAGGACTAAACGTTTCTTAGCGAGACCAGATAGACTGAGGTGTGTTCTTATGGCCTCATACATTAGTCCCAATAAATCTTTTATTACATGTTTGAAATTTTTGTCACAGAATATTTTTGGTGTGCTTGTATTTTGTCCATATATACATAAAAATACTTTATCTATCATACTCTAATCTCATATAATTGTGGTATTCATGCATTGTTTACTTATTGTTTTTACATTTCCGCATTTTGTGGCATGGAGATGTGTGCTTGAGTACAAGTACCAAGGTTAATTCCTCCCATTTTTGGGATATGTCTACCTAGTGATAGTCAACATCCCTTTGACTATTAGAGGAGGTCTTGGGGTAGTCATTCCAAGGACCCACTTGGGAAGGGCTGGGATATAGTGGTATCAAAGGTTTTGGTTATACTTTTGGACCGAGTGTCTGGGAGGTTGGTTTGGGGTATTACTGTTAAGGGTTTCGAGTTCAAATTTTAAGAAAGGGACCCCAATTTTTGTGTGGAGGATGATATATCAATACACCAAGACTCTAATTACCTGATATTCAACTTGGTATCCAAGAAAAGGTTTCTGGGAAAAAAATTATATGAATCATATTTGATTGGATGTGTTTTCTAGGGTCTTCTTGATTCATCTCTCTAGGTATACTCTATTGACCATGGTACAACATTTATAATTTTTGGATGCCTCCATGAGGATAGAAATCTAATATTCTCCTACAAGATCACAAATAAGATTATCCTAGTGATAAGGCATAGGTATTGGGGGATGTACTCGAGATAACACCTCTGAGTGGTTTACCACCTATTCCAACACTCAGCGAGTAGTAGATACTACAAGAACTACCAGTTGAGATTCTGTGTATGATTAGTGAATTGAAGGAGTTTCATAATTGCGACCTCTCATGTTTTAGGGTGAGCAATAACCCCAGTTGGATAAGGATTGGATAGATCCATTCACCCATCAATTCGGCATTTTATAGACTCCTACTGACCATATTGTAGTCCTCATTATGATTCTTATTCATGGATCCATTGGGAGATGGTGAAACTTGGTGATATAGTCTGCGAAAAAATATCCCTCTCCTAGAAGGACATTGATCATCTATTAAGAGAGTAGTTCAATCTGGTCACATGTTACGCGAATTTTTATTAAATTCTTGGACCTTCGAGTGGGGATTACACTGGGAAATTTGGGACTTAATGGTATCCCATAATATTTCTACTTATGTTGGGGTTCTTGATAGAGCTCTTCTAATAGAGTTTTTTATCGTCGAGCAAACAATGATAGTGGGAGCTAGGAGTGGGAATCTGGTAGCAGAAGCATCATCATCAAGAAGATGAAACCAGTCAAAGGGGTCCAAATGGTTCAGACTCTTTAGTGGATGATACCTAGACAATGGTTTAGTGATGTAGGGATCCTTGGGATGCTCATGTCAGCCCGGGGATAGACAGTGTTACTCATGCGGATGTCGGGGCAGCTGGCATGAGATTTCTAGACCAATATTACAGATGATTAGGTGTTGGATGATAGAGTTCTAATATAGATTAAGTGACATGAAAAGGGTGTTCCTTAGAGTGACGAATAGGTTAGAGTGGAATCTAGGGTAGAAGGAGGTGTTCCAAGGTTTGACCTATTACCACCACCACTCCTAGGTTGGCCACACCTGGCTCAAGGAGATAGCAGTCAGGGATGATGATAGTTATAGGAAATCGAGGATTACGACCACTGGTCTATAGGGATAATATGATTTATGATCTCTGTCTTCTGTTCCTTATAATCTTATTTGATAGCCAAAAGTTCTTTTCATTCATTTCTTGAACAAACCTTGTTCGAGGCTTGGATAATTCAGTTAAACCATTGACTCGATCCATACACTTAGAGAACCCAACGAGAGAAGATTCTATGATTACAAACTGGTTCTAAAATTGTGCCCAGACTCATTGATTGGATAATTTTGGTTGGGATCTCATGGTAGTGGTTTTGAGGAATTACGATGTCATTCTTGGTATGGATCGGTTACCCATAGTACATGCTCATATTGACTATTTTAGTTGTAGAGTTTGGTGTGTCTATAGTGGGGAATCCAGGGATTTATTTTGTTGGTGAAAAGAAAACACAGAAACACAGGTAGCATACGATGGACTAAAACATATGATGTTTTATCCAATTACACATTAGTGATCTAGCCTCACCCTTATTGTAGTAGATGATATGAGTCGTCAACTTCTTGTAGTGGTGGATGCATGTGAGGGTGTCATTCCTGAAGATATTCTAAGTTTACCTCCCCATTGGGAGATGTACATATTAATTGATATACTCCCTGGGATGGACCCAATATTTATGCCTACATATTGGATTCCTCCCACAGTGATTCGTGAACTAAGGGTGTAGTAGGAAATAATCTTGGGCAGGGGCATTGTGACACCCATGTTTTCACCCTCGGAAGCCCTAGTCTTGTTTTCCAATATGAACGATAAGAGCTTCAAGATATTTATGGGTTAACAGTGCTTAATCTAGGTTCCCATTAACAAAACATATCCACTACCGTGGATCACAAACCTCCTAGATAATTTGAATGGTGTGTGATGTTTCTCAAATTTTGTCCTCTGATCAGGTAATCACTAGTTTCATGTATGGGATGGGGATATACCGAATACATCATTTGAATGTCATTATGGTCTCCTTAATTTCTCGGTGATGCTATTTGTCATGATGAACTCCCAATAAGTGTTCATGAGACTCATGAACTGGATCTTTTATCCTTACATAGACCGATTTGTGGTGGTCTTCATCGATGAAATGCTAGTGTACTTAGTGTTTGGGAAGGAGCATCTGAGATAGTTGAGGATTGTCCTAGACACACTCTAAGGGAACCAAAATTATGGGAAGTTCGAGAAGTGTCAGTTCTGGATTCAAGAGGTCCATTTTATGGGAAACATCATCTTAGAGGATGGAGTTGTAGTGGATCCAACAAATGTTGAAGTAATGGTTTCTTGGGAGCCACAAAAGAGTGTTATAGAGGTAAAAAGTTTTCTTAGATTAGTAGGACACTATCAAAATATTCTACCCAAATTCCCTAGTTTATTAGAACCCTGGATAGCTTTGACACAAAAGGTGAAACCTTTCATGTGGACATAGAAGTTACATATGTTTTTTCAAGAGATGTGGTAGAGGATAATATGTGTTCCCGTCCAAAAGTTACCAGTGGAAGGCATTGAGTATGTAGTGTTCTGGGATTCATTAGGGATAGGGTTTTGTTATTTCTTGATGTATGTGAAATTGGTCATTTCCATTGGTCTTCACAAGTTGAGAATGCATGAATAGAACTACATGACCCATGGTCTTGAGATATTATTGGTATTCTTTGCATTAATGGTGTTGAGACACTACCTGAAAGGTGTGTGGTTTATTGTCTACTATGATCACTTGAGTCTCATGTAAATCTTCTCTCAGAAGTATATAAACATGAGCCAGAGGGAATTTCTAGAGTTCCTCCAAGACTATGAAATTGAGATTGACTATACACATGGGATGGGGAACTTGGGGGTAGATTCTCTCAGTAGGACATCTAGTATGCAGTTTCTTAGTGAGGTGTCTGAGTAGTCAACCTCATTGTAGATATCAAATTTTGATGGAGATGGACCAGCTTACCCTCATTAGATGGTTTTAACCCCCTCCACCCTTATAACTAGTTAGGGAAGAATTACTTGGGGATCTCGAATGTGAGACTTTATGTGATTAGTTTTCCACATGTCATTCTATTGATGAATATTTGAAAGGTGGGGAGGATGTCATTCTTTTCATAGGGTGTATAGTAGTGCTAGTGGCATTGTGGATGGAGGTTTTGAGGGAGTTACACACACCACCCTTAGTGTTATGTCCAGTATTTGAAATTATTTAGCAGGACCTCCGATGTAATTTTTGGTGGTCAGGGATGAATAAGTTAATTCATTGTTTGACTCTCGATGCCTCACTTGTGGGAAAGTGATAGCTGAGAACTAGGTTCCAGCTGTATTAGCTCAACCCCTCAAGCTTCCAGAATGAAAGTGGGATGTGATATCAATGGAATTTATGATAAATTTCCACATATATACAATGTCAAAGGTTCACCATCCCTTTCTTGATATTTTTTTAGAGTTGGTGATTTGGCATAGTTATTGGCTCTACAACTACAGATAAATCGTGTACAAGACCTCTTCCACGTGTCGCATATGAAGAGGTATGTGAATAACCCATTTCACATCATCAAATAAACTGAACTGGAAATCGATGATGGGTCCACTTTTTTTGAGTACCTGGAAGAGATTGAGGTTTGATAGGAGAGGACAATTAATTGTTAGTTGATTCATTTGGTTCTTGTCTGGTGCAAGCATGAAAATCTCAATGCGATAACATGAGAGTGTGAGGTTCTGATTATTGATCAGTACCATAATATGTCTTTATAGAACATAGTATGGTTTTTGAGGGCGTATATTATGAATGTGGGGATAATGTAACATTTTGTATTTCCCTATTTTTTATTTTATAAATAATATATAATTATTTCTATACTAGGTGTGGAGACATTGTGTGTTTCCAAGGACCGATTTTGATGCTCTAATTGTTAGGAAAATATTATACTTTTAATAGAACATGAACAATTGTTACCTGCAAAATAGGAATATATAATAAATAGGTGTCCAAATAAGAAATGTGAGAGAATTATTGGGTTCAGAGCTTTGAGGATTCCCTAGGTGCGACATAACTTTTCTTGGTTCGGGTTGTCTATAGAAAAAGACAAGAAGAGTGTAATCGTAAATAATTTTTTTTATAAAAGTTATTTTCTTGAAGTAGAAACATAAATTTTTAATAAGTATTTCTTAGAAATTATGGCTAAGAATCATATCCTTGAAATTTATCTAGTGGAATAGAGAAATAACCTCTCGAGATATCTTTTTTGAGCGACTATGGATCGATCAAATGAACCCCCGGATTCAAATATATGAGGATTGATGACTATATGGTTATCATTCTTCCTCAACGACCGATTCAAATTGCGGTAGGGTGGTTATTTCTTTTTTGATTTTCTATTCTAAATTTTTCCAGAGAACACTCTTCAATCCCTGAATCGATTAATCTACGGTTCGAACATTGTGGGATGGATTATAATTGAAAGATATATTTTGGGAGTTTTCTTTATTTGTTTCACTATTATAATGGAATCAGATTTGAGGGTGGCATGAATAAAGGCCATGGTTCATTCCTCAGGGTATTTTTTATTTTATTTTCCCTCCGTTCATTGTGTTCATCATCATTGGAAACAAATGGCCACATCTCAACTTTTCTGGTGGCTGTGAATGTGATCAGACTCCAGAATTAGAGGAAAACAGATAATAGAGGTCAGTTCTATATAGATAAGGACCCAAGGATCTCATATCCGTGACCTCAATGAATTATTGGCATCAGAGGTGGCTGGGTGGTCCGTGGAAGGGACCATCGACATGGTTGTTCAGTGAGGTGAGACAACGATGTTGATAGCCCATGGGGGGGGGAATTGAAGGCAACAGTGATCAGTGGAGGTAGTGTGGACGGTGTGGATTATAGAGGGAGGTTTTGTGGGAGTTTTTAGAGCTAGTGGGAGTGGACTTCAAGGGTATCCACATGGATCTAAGTCTATTATAGGAACTAACACATCAAGAAATGATTATTGTTCATTTTCTCAATCACCACTATCCATGGTGGTCATTATGATGGACACTCTATTAATATATGATATATAAAATATTTATAATTACTTTATTCATCTATAATTATATTATAAAACATACCTCTATACATTCCTTTTCTTATATATACGATAATATCAAATGTGGAAATGTGTGCTACCGCCTCCTTCAAGCGATGTGATTCATCAGACTTTACAGGGAACACATAAAGGATGGTTTTAATAAATCATATGTGACATAAACAAAAAAATATATTATATTCATGATATAATTTCATTTCTATATAATATCTATATATATATATATATCATTTTCATTATTAACATTTCACACACATAATGAGTGATAACATTGTTTGTGGACGTGTGGAGTACTGCCTCCTCGACCTAATGTGATTCCATTTACATCATAATAATTACATATATAAGAATATATGAGTATGTAATATGGTATTTATGATATAATTATCATTCTATATTTATATTGTTCTACTAATCTTATTTAAATAATGATCATTGATAGAGATAATATTTTCATAATTTTTTATATTTAATTCAATTATGTAATCCCTAAAAATTGAACTAGTAGAGTTATTTACATTAATTTTGGATTTATGATGTGTTTTGGGCTAAAATTGGATAACTGATTAATTTAGAAATATTGATAGTTTTTAATCTCTTTGGTAATTCATGAATATCATTTAAAATATAAACTCAATTATATGATTCATTTTTTATTGGGTTCATATATTTAATGTGTTCGTCTTTTGTTTTTGAACTAGGATTTAATTCGACAATCCTTGAGTCCGAAAAATTCAATCAATGTGGAAAATTATTTTGGATGACCTCGTGGAACCCACCTCATAAAATAAATAATAACACATTTTACGCACCTCCAATTGGGGAGATTCTATTTGGATTTGCAGGAATATTAAGTTGGGAGTTTGACTATTTATGATCATAAATATTGTCCATATTTAAGACGACCCATGGATGATGAAAATTTTGGGAAGAAAAAAGAAAACATTCCTCTATAATAAATTATTAGAATTAATTTCTCATATCTCACAATACACGTAAAGAATAAATTTGAAATTTTGTGAGGAAATGTAAAACCAATTTTTAAAGAACTTTATAGAAGACATCATTACGCATTTCTGCTCCTAAATTTCCCGAACAGGGTCATCTTTTCGTTGGAGAGAATCTGAATGAAATCATAAAGTGGATTTATGATGACGATAAATTTGTAGACCAGAGGATGACACCCCCTTGGGCAATATAAATATGAGTTCACCCATTTTGAGGGGGATTTCGACACCAAATTTGGAGATAGGAGGATGACAAGGGACACTTGGGGGCCATCACTGAAACATCCCATGTAAGTAAAGAATTATTAGTTTTCATATCTATGTCTATTTTTTATTTAGATAGTGTTTTAAATTCTTTAAATGAGAATAAGGAAAATCTTAAGCATTGAATTTTCTAATATTTTTCAAAATATTGTTTTACCGCCATTTAATTTGAAACCATTTTTAAATATATATTTTGACAATTTTATAAGATCTATTTGATAAAATAAACTTAGTCTTTAGTATTGGTACATTGAATTTTACTTTGGATAATTTGTTTGTATTTTTCTGACAATGTTCGCTTTTTAATGAATTGTGAAAAATACTGCATTTTACATCAAAACTTATTTTTAATCAAATTTAATTATATGGTTAGATAATCTGTTAAAATGGTTTACAAGTGTAATTAGAATATAATTTTACCATTAAATCCAATGGTGGTCATTGGGATTAGTTTCACTTTGAAATTGTACATAAACAATTGTCAAACTTTTGATAGATATTGTTTCTAAAAAACCCATAATTTGTTTTGACAACAGGAATTATTATTAAATTAATTACTACAATTTCTTTGTTTGAAATTTTGTAAAATGGATTCCATATTTGGAATCAAAAGGTGAAAATTATGTAATTAAGACACTTTTGTTTTTAAACATTATGAATTGTAATGATGGTAATTATCTTTAATTATCACGATTAATTAGTAATCAGGTAGTTACGGGTAATAAAATAATATAATAACAATAACAAATGAACCCAACATGCGTCCTAATGCTACTGTTTGTTTCATGGACCAACATGATATTCTTTTTGCCAAACATAGGGTCTCCATGGAATCACTTTTGAATGATAGTGACACTTTATCATTTTATTTTTAAAGAAAAGAGAATATCACAAAAGTGTGTAACACCTAAGTAAAACAATATTATTTTTGTCTACATAAATGATCTCTTGGACTATAAATAGTTATTGGAAATATAATAATCTTTCCTACATCATAGTAGTTTTTTATAATTTCTAGGTATTAAATAAATTAAATAGTTTATGACACCATGATGATGCAACGATTACATCATTAATGAACGATTTAAATAAAATGAAAAGATAATGTAAAATCTAATACTTACACTTGTCAAAAACCTATTGTATGAGTATATTTAGAACCCTTATCTCCTTATCCTCAAAATATATCAATGTGTTACCTTTAAAATCCAAAACTCATTTTAATATAAATTAACATTTCCTGACTTTCCAAGAGTGGCCCTCCTCTGTCTTATAAAAGGCCCCCACCTCTACCTCCTTACGCACACCTCTCAAGCCATTGGATTGGTCAAGATCTAATAATTTTATTTCTCCAAATCCCTATATTTATCCTAGAATTCTAACCTTAGGCAGAAAGATCTTTAAGAAACCCTTTTGGTTCAATCCAAGGGGAGTAACCCTATTTAAAGGTCAAGTCTTATCTAATGTTATTTTGTTTTATTTTTCTTCTCCAACCCCCTAAACTCTTTTTATTCCTTTATTTTGTAAGAAACCGATTATCTTCAATATACTATGATGTTTTTATAATAATTATTCGAGCTAAACTTGCACACACCTCCGTCTAATGGTTAAAGAACATACTGTTTCTGTGGATGGCGAATTACTGCCTCACGAAACGATGATTGTTCAATATTCATTTAACACCATTAAAGGTTGCCATTAAGATGTAAAACTTTTTATATATGATATATATTATTTTTATTTTTTCTTTATTCTTCTGAATTTTTCATTTATGGCATACCTTCATGGTTTCCATTATGGATAAATGTGATAATTTCATTTTTTTCGAAGTGCGGACTACCGCCCCCTCAAAGTGATTTGATTCATTTATTCCATATGCGCTACATATAAAGGATGGAGTTAATGATATTATATATTATATTATATTTTAATTTTAATATACCATTATAAAATTATGATTTCACTCCATTAAATACGAAATAGAAATGAAAGTAGCGTTCATGTGTACGTACGACTTACAGTCTCCATGAACGGTACATTTCATTTCTTACATCTAAATATTATGTAATATTATCAATGCATGTATATACTGGATATATATGATATATATGATATATACATCATGAATATAATTATGGATATAATTGACCTTTGACCACATGAACAACATGTCATTATAAGAAGTCCATTTTTGGCTCCTGTACCAAAGATCGACAAAACGACCGTTATTAAATTAAATAGTAACATAATGTTCATAATGTGGTAATAAGTGATATAAAATGAATAATGAAATTGAAAAAAGGATCTTAAGCAAGTAGAAATTATCTCATGTTTATTATTTAGGATATTAAAGAACAATCGAGTCAAGTTAGACAGGAGGTAAGGGACTTCATCTCAAATCCCATTTCATTGAGGCATATTTTGTTTATACACAACTTTATTTTATATAGTGTATAAACCCCGCTGAATTTTACTTTTATTCAAAAAGAATCTTTTTATATGAAGCATTTTAATAAACAACAAAACTGAATTTTTTTGTCTTACGTATGCGGCGACAACGACTTCTTTGCCGCCGTGACCATTATTTGAGTTTCAGCTTCCTCTACAAGACATAACTTTTTAAATGAAAAATAAATACCATGTTTTACTTTTCTTTTATTTTGGTATTGAAAATGGTTTTGATAATGTTTTTATTATATTAATGTGCTGTATTGATATCTTGTGATTGAAATGTAAAAATTTTATTCTTCCTTTATACATGTTTTAAGTGAAATGATTATGTTATGGTTCTTGGGAATTGTTTTTGAAGACGGGTGGTTCCATGATAAACTAAGGGTGGGTGAGCCCGATATAGCTCTCCAATGAATTTGGTAACGTGAAGGGGTTAAACTCAAAGGTTTCTCTGAAGAGATTTAGGGAATATACTTTGATGGGTATTCCAAACGTAACCATGAGGGTTACTCCCTACATAAGAATGTTATGAATCCCTCAAGTTACCTTTATGTCTTATGTTTTCTATGAGTAGTTTATAAATATTATGATTTCATGAGGTATGATGAAGTGATTATATTTTATGAGTAATGTTTTATTTCATTAATTCTTATGTATACATTGACTAATGTTTTCATTCCAAACTTTTATATCCCTTACTGATACTTTTATGCTCATCCCAAGTTTTTTAAATGTTTTTAATAGGCCAAGGGAAAGGTACATGATGTGATGATAGTGTCAAGGAAGTGTCATGAAGGAATATATGTTTTATTTTAAATATGTCTCCATCGATGGAAAAATTGAATACTATCTTTATTGTATCCACCTTGTTTAAATGTGGAATTTAATGCATGATTTATGATCTAATTCTCTAAAACTCTAAACCTGAAAAGATCCTCAATGTGTAATCTTGTAATAACTCGGGATTAAGTATTGCTTAAGGCACGGGGCCTTATAATTGGTATCAGATATCGGTTTAGATATCTTTAGGAGTTATAATTCTATTAAATGATTATCCAAAAATATTTTTCTTATGGTCATATTTAAATGATATAGAATTTGATGATTACCATGTTGCTTCATCTAAGACATGTTTTTTTAGAATGGTTTTCCGTAGAGGAAACAAGGAAGCAGTGCTAGGAAGGAATACAGAAGGAAATGACCTTCTGAATCAGCATCCTAAGATGGTCAGAATTGGAACTGAATAGTTTGTTGTAGTAATGGCATAGTTGACTCAAGGGATAAATGGTGGTGGTATCCAGGAACGAGATCATCCAGGTCAACCGCAGAGGAACATGTCAGTGGTGGAACATTTCATGAAGAAATATCCCCCATCATTCAGAGGATCATCTAAACCTGTGCTGGCTAAAGGGTGGATAAAATCACTGGAGATTCTTTTCGATGTCATGGGGTGTTCAGACAATAAAAAGGTTAGTCTTTCTATTTACCGTTTGGAGGGGGAAGTAGATCAGTGCTGGTTGATGGTTAAAAATATCAAGGATGCTGATTAGATTAGTGCTCTTGAGTGGGATGAATTCAAAGGAATGATTCTTGAGAAATATTTTCCTAAGTCTGTTTGACATAGGATTGAAAAATAATTCTTGGAATTGAGTCAAGAGGATTACTCACTGGATGCTTATGAGGAAAGGTTCACTCTATTGGAAAGGTATGCTCCAAATTTTATTCGATACCTTGATAGTAAAATCAATTGTTTTTACTCAGGATTAATGCCAAAATATCAAAGGGCTTTAGCTTCTTGTGTGTTCAAGTGTCATGAAAATCATGTTCTATGTGCTTAGAAGGTGTAAATGGAGTTTGTCGATGATCAAGTGTTCTATAACAACCAACAGAAGAAGAGACCGATGTGGCAGGAGAAAGGGAAGAATCTTTCAAACAAGTCTGATGGTAAGAAAACTAAATTTCCAGTTTGTGATAAATGTGGTAAAAGGTATGATGGGGAATGTCTTCTGAATTCTGGAAATTTCTACCGATGTGGTAATATGGGACATAAGGCTCGTGATTGCACTAAAAAAGATCATGGTGATGGTAAGACCAAGTTTGCTTTATAGTTAGTGAAATGTTTCAAGTGCAATGAGATGGGTCATTATGAAAATTAGTGTTCAATAAAGAGTTCAAATGATGGAAAGCAGTCAGACTACAAGCAAAAGGGAGTGGTGAAATCCATTGCAACTACTTTAGTAGATATTGGGCCAGCAAATGAAGTGGTATCATGTACTTTGTTTGTTTTTTTAGATTATGTCAGCGTGTTGTTTGATTCTGGGTTTAAACATTCTTTCATCTCTGAAAACTTTTCTAGTAAATTGGGAATTCCATCTCAAGAAATGAATCCAGAAATTATGGTAAAAACACATGGGGGAAATGTTGAGGAAAAAAGAATTTGTAAGAGTCTTCCTATCCTTATCCGAGGAAAGAACCTACTTGGAAACCTTATTATTTTACCTCTAGTAGAGTTTGATGTTATCCTAGGTATGGATTGCCTCTCTATTTACCATTCTAAGATTGATTGTAGTTCTAAAGAAGTTTCTTTTCAAGAAGACTTTCAGTTTTTGTACAAGAATGAAACCTTACTGTTGATAACATATCAAGAGTCTAAGAAACATGTAAATGATGGAATTGAATGTTACCTTGCACATATTGTTGAAAACAAAAGAACCATTTAAATTAATGATATGCCAATGGTAAATGAGTATCCTGAAGTTTTTCCTGATGAGTTTCCTGGAATAATACCAGATCGAGAAGTTGAATATACTTTTGAATAAGTTCATGATGCTAAGACAATTTCAAAACCCCCTTATCTAATGTCTCAAATTGAACTTTTAGAGTTGAAGGAGAAATTTAAAGATTTATTAGAGAAAGGTTTTATTCGACATAGCACATCACCATGGGGTGATCCTGTCATATTTGTTAAAAAAGATGGTTCTATGAGACTTTGCATTGATTATAGATCCTTGAATAACATCACTATTAAGAAAAAATATCTTTTGCCTCATATCGATGATATTTTAGATCACCTCCATGAAGCTTAGTATTTTTCAAAGATTGACCTAAGATCGGGGTACCATCAGTTGAAGGTAAAGGAATTAGATGTTCCGAAGACCGTGTTTCGTACAAGAAATGGTCATTATGAATTTCTAGTAATGCCTTTTGGGCTAACCAATGCACCTGCTGTATTCATGGACCTTATGAATAGAAATTTCCATGAGATGTTGGATAAGTTTGTGTTTTTTTTCATTGATGATATTTTGGTGTTTTATAAAAGTAAATAGGAGCATGAAATTCATTTAAGAGTTATTTTGCAAACCGTAAAAGAAAAGAAATTTTATGGGAAATTCAGCAAGTGTGACTTTTGGTAGCAACAAACTTCGTTCCTTGGTCACATTGTTTCTGAAGATGGGATAACTGTTGACCCTGCAAAAACAAAGGTTGTTGAAGAATGGCCAAGACCCACAAATATAACTGAGATTCTTAGTTTTCATGGTTTGGTAGGATATTACCGTAGTTTTGTTAGATATTTTTCATGGTTATCTAGTCCAATGAATAAGCTAACTCAAAAGGGTGTTAAGTTTATCTGGAAAAAAGAATGTAATGATTGTTTTCAGGTATTGAAAAGAAGATTGGTGAATGCTCTTGTTTTGGCACTACCATACATGAATGGTGAGTTTGTTATCTATAGTGATGCTTCATTGAAAGAACATGGTTGCGTCGTAATGCAGAATGATCAGGTAATTTCTTATGAATCATGACAGTTGAAAGCTCATGAGGTAAATTACCCTACACATGATTTGGAATTAGCTGATGTTGTTTTCACATTAAAATTTTGGAGGCATCATTTGTATGGTGTAATGTGTGAGATATATAATGATCACAAAATTTTAAAGTATATATTCACTCATAAAGAATTGAACATGAGACATAGGAGATGTCTAGAATTAATCGATGATTATGTTTGTACAATTCATTACCATCCGGGAAAATAAAATAAAGTGGCTGATGCTTTGAGTTGAAAAAGTAATGCTTTATTAATAATGTAGCGTTTGGAATGTGATACTTTGGTTAAGGATTTGATGAAATTTCGCATAAAAGTTTTTGGTGCAGGATGTTCTTCTGTTTTGTTTCAGGTATCAAGGAAATCTTCTCTATGAGACAGAATTAAGCAAGCGCAGAAGCAAGATAGTGAGTTGTAGAAAAAGCTAGAGCTGGTTTAGAATAGTAGGTTTCCTAAATTCAACATTGATAATGATTGTGTTTTCAGATTTGGGAAGAGGTTTTGGGTGCCATGTGACTCACAGTTGAAGAGAGAGTTGTTATGTGAACCTCATAGTTCTCCGTTTTCAGTTCATCTTGGTAGTACTAAGATGTATAGAGATCTTCGGGAGTATTACAGGTGGGATGGAATGAAAAGAGATATTGCTGATTTTACTATGAAGTGTTTGAATTGTCAAAAGGTTAATGTAGAGTGATAGTTACCAAAGGGGATGCTTCAGCCTTTACCAGTACCTGAGTGGAAATGGGAGAATATATCCATGGACTTCGTTGTGGGGTTGCCGAAGACACCTCGAAGTAATAATGCAATCTGGGTTATTATTGATCTCTTCACTAAATCTGCTCATTTCCTTGCTATACGAGATACTTTTTCTCTAGATCAACATTCACGTTCGTATCTTAAACAGATAGTCAGGTTACATGGAGTTCCCCTCTCCATAGTATCTGATAGTGATCACAGGTTTACTTCTAACTTTTGGAAAGGCTTTCAGAAGTCCTTGGGTAATGAATTAAATTTTAGTAGAGCATTTCATCCTCAATCAGATCGGCTGTCAGAACGAACAATTCAGAATTTGGAGGATATTATACGTGCTTGTTCGATGGATTATCAGGGAAGTTGGGACCAACAACTTTCTTTGGTTGATTTTTCTTATAATAATAGTTTTCATTCCATTATACATATGGCACCATTTGAGGCATTATATGAGAAGCGGTGTCGAACTCCAGCTTTTTGGGATGAAGTGGGTTAAAGGAGGTTGATGGGACTAGAATTGGTAGAAGAGATAGTAGAAAAAGTTCATCTGATACAGAAACACATGGGAACATCTCAGAGCAGGAAGAAAAGTTATGCGGACAATAGGAGGAAGGATCTCTTTTTTGAGGTAGGTGATCATGTCTTCCTCAAAGTTTCACAATGGAAAAGTGTGATTCGGTTTTGTTAGAAAGGAAAGATGAGTACAAGGTTCATTAGACCATATGAGATTCTAGAGAGAGTTGGATCAGTTTCTTACAGAGTGTCTTTACCTCCATGTTTATCTCAGGTACACAATGTTTTTCATGTTTCAATGTTAAGGAAGTACATTCCAGATCCATCTCATGTTTTGTGTCCAGAGGTAGTTCAGTTTGAAGAGAATCTATCTTATGAGGAAAACCCGGTCTAGATTATTGACCACAGGGAGAATGTGTTACATAATAAGGTGATTTATCAAGTAAATGTTTTTTGGAAAACCCACATGATGGAAGAGGCAACATGGGAATCTGAAAATGTAATGAGGGATAAATACCCCCACTTATTCGATAAGTAAATAAATTTCAGGGACGTAATTTTCTAAAGAGGGGATGGATGTAACATCCCAAGTATGTAAAGAATTATTATTTTACATATATAGGTCTATTTATGAATTAGATAGTGTTTTAAAGGTTCAAAAGAAGAATAAATCCAATGTTAGGCATGGAGTTCTCGAGTATTTTTTAAAAGATTATTTTACCACCGTTTGATGGAAAACCATTTTTAAATATATATTTTGAAACTTTTATAAGATATATTTGTCTAAATAAAATTATTCTTTAGTATTGGGACATTGAATTTTACTTTGGATAAATTTTTGTTATTTTTCTGACAATGTTTATTTTTTAATGAATAGTGAAAAATACTGCATTTTACTTCAAAAATGATTTTTAATATAATTTAATTATATGGCTATATTATATTTTAAATTGGTTTTCAAGTTTAATTAGAATTTATTTTTACCAATTAATCCAATGGTGGTCATTGGTATTAATTTCACTTTGAAATTGGACATAAACAATTGTCAAACTTTTGATAGATATTGTTTCTAAAAAACATGATATTTGTTTTGACAATGGGAATTAATTTTAAATTAATTACTACAATTTCTGTGTTTGGAATTTGGTAAAATTCATTCCATATTTTGAATCAGAAGGTCCAAATTATGTAATTAATAAAATTTTGATTTTGGACATTATGAATAGTAACGACGGTAATTATCTTTAATTATCGTGATTAATTAGTAATCGGGTAGTTATGGGTAATAAAAATAATATAATAATAATAACAAATGAGCCCAACATGTGTCCTAATTCTACTTTTTTTGTCATGGCCGAACATGGGATGCCTTTTTCCAAACATAGAGACCCCATGAATCACTTTAGGATCATAGTGACACTTTATCATTTTATTTTTAAAGAATGGAGAATATCACAAAAGTATGTAACACCTAAGTAAAACAATTTTAATTTTGTCTACATAAATTATCTCTTTGAGTATAAATATTTTTTGGAAATCTAAAATGATTTCCTACATCATAGTAGTTATTTTTATAATTTTTAGACATTAAATAAATTAAATATTTTATGACCCCATGATGATGCAGCGATTACCTCATTAATTAAGGATTTAAATAAAATGAAAAGATAATTTAAAATCTCAGACATAAAATTGTCAAAAACCTATTGGATGAGTATACTTCAAACCCTTGTCACCTTATCCTCAAAATATATCAATGTGGGACCTTTAAAATCTGAAACTAATTTTAATATAATGTAACATTTCTTGACTTTCTAAGAGTGCCCATCCTCCCTCTTATAAAAGGCCCCCTCATCTACCTCCTTACCCACACCTCTCAAGCCATTTACTCGGCCAAGATCTACTCATTTTCTCTCTCCACATCCCTCTATTAATCCTAGAAGCCTTACCTTAGGCATAATTCTCTTCAAGAAACCATTTTGGTTCAAACCAAGGGGAGTAACCCGATTTAAAGGTAAAGTCTTCTCTAATGGTCTTTTGATTTATTTTGATCCTCTAACCCCCTAAACTACTTTTTTCCATTTATTTTGTAACAACACAAGTGTCTTAAATATACTAGGATTTTTTTATAAGAATTATTCTAGCTACACTTACACACACCTCCATCTAATGGTTAAAGAACATATTGTTTCTGTGGATGGTGAATTACTGCCACACGAAACGATGATACTTCAATATTCTTTTAATACCTTTAAAGGTGGACATTAAGATGTCACTCTTTTTATATATGATATATATTATGTCTATGATTTCCTTATGCTTATGTATTTTTCATTTATGGAATACCTTTATGATTTCCATTATGGATAAATGCGATAATTTCATTTTTTTGGAAGTGCGGACTACTGCCCCCTCAAAGTGATTTGATTCATTAATTCAATATGTGGGATGTATAAAGGATGGAGTTAATGATATTATATATTATATTATTATGGAATTATAATATTCCGTTATATCATTATGATTTAACTCCATTAAATACGAAATAGAAATGAAAGTAGCATTCATGCGTATGTACGGCTTACCGTCTCCATGAACGGTGCATTTCATTTCATACCTCTAAATGTTATGTAATATTATAAATGCATATATATACTGGATATATATGATATATATGATATCTACATCATTAATATAATTCTTGATATAATTAACCTTTGACCACATGAACAACATGTAATTATAAGAAGTCCATTTTTGGCTCATGTACCAAAAGATCGACAAAACGACCCTTAGTAAATTAAATAGTTAGATAATAGTCATAATATGGTAATAAGTGATATAAAAGAAATAATGAACTCAAAAAAGGTTCTTAAACAAGTATAAATTAAATCATGTTTATTATTCATGAGATTAGAGAACGATCGAGTCAAGTCGGACATGGGGTAAGGGTCATCATCTCAAATCCCCTTTCATTGAGGCATATTTTGTTTTTACACAACATTCTTTTATACAATATATAAAACCCATTGAATTTTACTTTTATTCAAAAGGAATATTTTTATACGAAGCGTTTTACTAAATGAAAAAAGGGAATGTTTTTGTCGTACTTATGCGGCGACAACGACTTCTCTGCCGTCGTGACCATTATTTGAGTTTATGCTTCCTCTATAAGCCATAAAATTTTAAATGAAAAAAAATACCATGTTTTAATTTTCGTTTATTTTGGTATTCAAAATGGTTTTGAAATTTTTTTTATTATATCAATGTGTTGTATTGATATCTTTTTATTGAAATGTGGAAATGTTATGCTTCATTTATGCATGTTTTATGTGATATGATTATGTTATGGTTCTTGGGCATTGTTTATGAAGACGGGTGGTTCCGTGATAAACTAAGGGCGGGTGAGCCCGATATAGCTCTTCAATGCATTAGTTAATGTGAAGGGGTTAAACACTAAGGTTTCTACGAAGACATATAGGGAATATACTATGATGGGTATTCCAAACGTAACCATGAGGGTTACTCCCTACGTAAAAATGTTATGAATGCCTAAAGTTACATTTATGTCTTGTATTTTATGATTTGTTCATAAATCTTATGATTTCACGAGGTATGATGAAGTGCATATGTTTTATGAGTAAAGTATGATTTCATTAATTCTTTTGTATACATGGACTAATGTTTTCATTTTGTACTTTTATATCCATTACCGATATTTTTATGCTCATCCCATGTTTTTGAAATGTTTTTTATAGTTCAAGGGAATGGTACATGATGTGATGATTGTGTCGAGGAAGTTTAACGAAAGAATCCATCTTTTATTTTAAATATGTCTCCTGTTATGGGAAATTGAATACTATATTTAATGTAACCACATTTCCTAAATGTGGAATGTAATGCATGATTTATGATCTAATTCTCTAAAACTCTAATCCCAAAAATATCCTCAATGTGTAATCTTGTAATAAATCAAGATTAAGTAATGTTTGAGGCACGGGGCCTTATAATCACCTTCAGTATTATTCTTTTTCATTATTTTATTTTTCTATGCTTTTAAATGTATCTCCTCTCCCACTTCATATCGCTTACTAAATCCATGGAGGGGTAGATTCATTTCAGTGATTAGGAAGAGGGGAGGATGAACCTATGTGTGTGGTTGAGTTCTTGTGCTTGAAATGAATCAAATTTCTTCTTCTTTCTGATTCCGGTTTCAATTCTTAATTCAGTTTTAAATTCCCAATGTTGAAGTATTAGGTTTTTGTTCTGTAATTATAAATTACTTTTGTAGATGATAACATCTCCCTCCACCCAATTCTAATATGTAAACGGTGGAAAAAGATTTGGGTTGGGTGGTGATTGCTCAGCGGTTGTCAAACATGTGTGTAGGACTGTATGTCAGAATAATGGTTAACTAGGGAACAACAATTCTGGGTCTAGGATTTCTTTAATTAATCAAGATACCTTCTACCAACCAAAACACATTGGAAGGAGGATAGGACAATCTAAGATTTTAGATAGGAAAATTCTCATCACATATATCTAACCAAGGGAGAGAGTGTACTCGATGGATTAATAACTCTCCCACCAGTTTGAGGAGAAGGAGAGATAAAATTTGGAGACCATGATGGCACAACACTTGGTTTGGCCAATCCTAATCCTATCACCATCCTTATAATTTTTTAAAACCAATCAATTAAAGGTGTTTGTTTCTCTCATAGTCATTAAAATTAAATAAAACCAATATTTTTCATAAAACCTAAAAAAGTGATGTCCTTTTTGTGTGTTCCCTCCTCTTCAGGAGAATACTTGGGATCAATTACTATACTATACTTATTTATTTAATTTTTTTTTTCCATGCCTCATGACAGGTGTGCGTCAAACTTGGTGCTCTTTCCAGGGAGACACTACCTCAAAAACCTAATTTTTTTTCTTTCTTTCAATGTAATGTAGTTCAAAAAAATTTAGTTGAATTTGATCCAGAAATTGAGTGAACAATAACCCAATTAAGTAAGAAAAATTTTCAATTATATTTTGATGAAATTATCCTTACAGATTCAAGTGACACATCCAGTGATCACTCTGAATCTCCAATGGATGGAAACCCCAACCAAACATTGCGCGATCTTTGACCCCACAATTCGCTAACCAAAGAAATCAATTATCTATTACTTCTTTAGAAAATGCTATTTAATTGTGCATAATCCTGATTCAAATTCTTCCTAAATTCCATGGTCTTACAGGTGAAAACCCCAACAGGCATATCCCAGAATTTTAAAATGTATGCTCCAGCTACAGACCAAGAGGTGTTGTAGAAGATATGGTAAAGTGTAGGTCATTCCCCTTCTCACATGAGGGAGAAGCAAAGGAATGGTTGTATTGTATACAACCAGGAGATGTCCATGACTGTGATGATATTCACAGATGCTTCATGAAAATGTTTTTCCGCCATCCAGTAGAACAACTTTTAGAAAAGATATCTATGTCATTCGCCAATCAACCAGTTAAACACTCTACGAGTACTGGGAGAGATTCAAGAAGTTCTGCACCAGCTGTCCACAATAGACTGTGGAAGAACACCATTTCATTGTTTTATTCTATTAAGGATCTCTTGAGAATGTTCAAAACATGTTATATGTGCCATCTGGAGGAGCCTTGATTGACAAGTCACCAACGGATGCCAGAAGATTGATTGAAAAGATTGCACAAAACTCACAGCAGTTTGGCACCAGAGGTACGATCACCAGAGGAATCAATGAGGTAAGAACATATTATTAAGTAGATTTAATTAGAAACAAAAATGGGAGAACTCACACAGTTAGTGAGACAAATAGTTGTGAACCATGTGATGGAAATACAAGGACTGAATCAGGTATGTGGTTTATGCTCTTCTAATTCTCATTACACTAATAAATGTCCATAAGTGCAGGGGAAAGAAGGTTCTGTTGTAGCCTATCAACATATGAAATACCAATAGCAAGCACAAACTGGGTATGGGTTTCAACAGAACCATGCCAGACCACCTTTTCAGCAGCAATATCAGAGCCTGATAGCATTCCAACAGCCTTATAAACATCCCTTCCAACAACAAAAAACATTCCAACTGCCACATTTCCAGCAGAAGAATTATGAGCATCCATCCACAAGTTCACCGTTATCTGAAGATCAACAGTTGAATATAAGAGTTGCGGGAAAAGAAGATAAGATGGACAAGCTAGTTGATCATTTTGAAATCATTATGGATGCTCTCACCAAGAACCACAATATGCTTCCCACACAAACAATTCCCAATACAGAGGTGAATGTTAGTTCAATCACCACCCGTACTGGGAAGGAGCTCACACCACCAAAACAATGCGAGGAGGATTATTCCAGGGAACCTCCTAAAGCACATCCTGTCTAACCAGAATATGAAGTTCATAAAAAAAAGAGAAAGAACATGGTTCAATCTGGAAAGGACAGAAACACCTTTGAAAAAACAACAAAGGGAGAAAAATAATATCCCAACACCATTCCCGTCATAATTGGTTGATTCAATGAAGGGTGAAGAAGAACGAATTCAAAGGTAAATTCTGGTAACCTTCCAAAAAGTTGAGATTAACATCCCACTACAAGATGCAATCAGGAAAAATCCTAAATATTGAAAAAAAATGGAGAAGTTGTGCACTAAAAGAAGGAGGCTAGATGGAAATGAAAGAATCAACATAGAAATAAGGGTCTCAACATTGATCACACCACCGATACTGCAAAAATATCAATATCCATGGGCATCCCCTATTCACTGCACTATCGGTTCATTAAATTTTACAAATGTACTATGCGATCTTGGAGATTCGATAAATTTGATGCCTCACTCAGTGTTTTCATCTCTGTAGATAAGAGAACTAAAACCAACTCGAGTGGTGATACAATTAGAAAACAAATCCTCCATTTTACCAGTTGGAATCGTTGAAGATGTACTGGTAGGAGTGAGAGGATTAATCTTTCCTACAGACATCTATGTGCCTTTCATTAAGGAAGACTCAGCACCAGCCCAATCTCCCATCATCTTGGAGAGACCATTCTTAAAGACTATGAAGACAATCATCAATGTGCATGAGGGAACTCTCTCAATGGAGCATAGAGATAGTCGAGTGAATTTCAATATACTAGAATCCATGAAGAATCTATCATATGTTCATTCACTAAATTCAATCTGCCACAAAGAAGGAAAAGAACCAACAAAAAATTTAAAAGATACTACCACAAAATTAATGGAATGTTTGTTAGAAGAGGATAGTTAAAAAAATCAAGAAAATATGTTGAGATCAACAAGTATAAACTCAAGGAGGATGATCAAGAAAGAAAAATCACAGATCTCCGGAAGGAACATTTCATGAATGAATAAGAACTAGATAAGAATAATTCCATATTCCTTGCAATGGAACATGAGCTAAATGGGGTTAGGGAAAACCACATTAAAAATGATGGGGAATATAAAGGATATTCTCAAATCAATGGGAATATTGGATAACATGAAAAATGTAAATCTCCAATCTATCAATATCAAAAGAGACTTGTCTTATGTAAATGTGTAGATGCAAGAAAGAAAACCATGTTCGTTTGGGTAATGAAAAAATTGAGGGTCAATCTCCCGCATCAAGAGAAGAGAGGAATTTTCAAAGCACACCACAACCCCTTAGAAACAGTTATGGTCACATTGCAACAAGGAAGAAACAAATATCAGGAATGATTAAAAACCATTCTAGAATAACTTGATTTCATGGTTTTTGCTGGGGTTGTTATATCCATGGACACAAATCATACTCTTGTTGGTATAACATGTCTTTTCCAGGAAATATAAAAGAGCCAGTGTAAAAGATCAGACTCCTCCAACTTGTTCATCAGGTCATACCTATCTTTAAATTTCTTTCTTGATATGATTCATTTTCAAAAAAATTTACATGTTAAATCAATTTAAATGTATTTAAGACACTACATAAATTATTTGTGGGGGAGGGAATCTTGTAATCTATAATTTTTTAAAAAAATTAATTTTTTTTAGTCGAGCCAACGACATTAAACAAAGGCGCTACAGGGAGGAATCATGAGTTTTTTTCAATTTTCACTTGTCCTCTTGGTCATATACCAGCATGATTGAGCATGAATGCACTATAAATTGTTTTCTATTCTTATATTTCAGGTCCATTAATAAAGAATATGTAATGGGATTGCACTTCGTGAAGAAAATAATCCATATGAAATGGGAGTAAGAGTTTCAATTCTATGTTATCCAACTTTATTCCCTAAATTTTTAGTCTTTCAAAGCGTTAATTAGAAAATCCATTCCCACACTTGAATTATGTTTTAATTTTCATATCTAGGATTCATGAGTTTATTAGGAATCTAGTGATTCCATGTTTTAGATTTCAATTTTAATGATATTGAATGAGTAAAATGGATAATTGGATGATTAAAGTGAAGCATGAATATTGAAAAGAGGACTCATGATTTGATGGAATTAATTTATTCATGTGAATTAAATTTCCCAACCATTTATCATGGTTTGAATTTTTGAAATTCATGTGAAATAATTTTTTATTGTTAATCATGCCATGATTTATTGTACAATGTTATATTTCGATTATCGAGATGATTTCTAGTCCAATTATTTCTTATTTTATCTTGAGCATATTTCTTGAGTGATCATCGGACATGCCACCTACCAGAACTTGTATTGGAACTTGTAAAATATATGACTGTACAAAAAAAATTTAAAATGATTGAGGAACTACATTGTCTAGCCACATATTTACCAGAAACCCACCCTTATATTTATCCTTCGTTATCCCATAGAAGCCATGAATTTCCTTATAGGTTTAAGACACATTACATGCCTATTTTTCCATACCTTCGAACTATTTTAGTATATTTGTAAGTATTATTCATGTTTGAGTGAGGGGGAAGAGAATTTCATGCACATTCATTGGGATGTATATCATTTTTTGCGTGGTGTGAGGTGTGCATCATCATTTTGGACAATGTATTATTAAAAAATTGGGTCTGAGTCATCATTTCATTATCCTTATAACATTTCATCCGGTTCTCCATTAAAAAAAGTGAAACAAAATTCAAAATAATGTTGTTCCTGTCTAGAGCTTTAAAAAAAGAGAAAAATAAAGTTGTTCCTTTTTAGAGCTTTAGAAAAAAAGAGGAGGATAACTTTTATGATATCATTCTTAGAAATATATTATTGACTCATGTACCATATCCTTAAAAGGGGGGTGGTGTTGTGTTTCACATTATCAAATGGATTTGAGTGAGGTTCATCCCATGTTTTCACTTGAATAATCATTAATTGTACTTAAGAGTCAAACCACCTACTTTTTTCCTTAAATTATTTCAATAATTTACTAACCAACCCTAATCCATAGATTCATTTGAACCTTTATTTCAATTCCTCATGATTTTAAGTGTGTTTTGTCTTTACAAAGTGGAGAAAGTAGTTCCTTTACAAACCTATGGATAAGAAGCATGTTCTCATGATATGTGCATAACTCCGCTATTAATTGTGTCATGAGTGACTGGAGAAATTATTCAAAATATAGGTATATCATGATTTGGCATGTTTAATAATAATAAATTTTGAAGATTGTATTAATGAAAGAAGAAGATCCATCATTTATCAAAGAGGAAAAGTAAAATGCATGAATTGATTGTTTCTTTGAAAAAATTGGAAATTAAATTGATTTTTTTGTGGAACTGGAAAATTTGATTGGACATTGATAATCGTTTGATTTTATTTCATTGAAATTTAAATATCGGTGACATTGGTTCCCTTTTAATTCCATGTTGAGATTTTATGCTTGAAGACAAGCATAGTTGGAGTGTGGGGAAATTTATAGAGATAATATTTTCATCCTTTTTTATATTTCATTCAATGATTTAATCCCTAAAAATAAAACAAGTTGTGTTATTTACATCAATTTTGGATTTATGACATGTTTTTGCCAAAAACTAGAAAACTATTTAATTTGGAAATATTGAAAAAATTTAGTCACATTGGTAATTCCCTCATATCGTTTAAAATATATGTCCAATTGATGTGATTCCTTTTTTATTGGGTTCCTAGATTTACTGTCTTCATCTACTGTTTTTGAACTAGGATCTAATTCGACCATCCATGGGTCCAAAATATTCAATCAATGTGGAAAATTATTATGGACGACCATGTGGACCCCACCTAACAAAATAAAACAAAAATTGGTATACACACCTCAAATTTGGGTTCTTCCAATTGGATTTCTAGTAATATTAAATTGGGAGTTCTACTATTGAATATCATGATGATTGGCCCTTATTAAGGAAGCTCATGGATACTGAAAATTTGGGGAAGAAAAAAGGAAACATACCACTAGAAGACGTTCTCAGAATTAATTATTTATATCTCGTAATAGACAAGAATGATAAATCTGAAATTTTTTTAGGAAACTTAAAACCTATATTTTAATAACATTATAGAAGACATAATTTCCCAATTCGGCCATTAAATTTGCCTAACATGGTCAAAATGTCTATGGATTGAATCTAAATAAAATCTTAAAGAGGATTTATGATGATCATATATTTGATGACCAGAGGATGTCAACCCATTGGCCTATATGAAGATGAGTTCACCCATTCGGAGGGGGAGTTTGACACAAATATTGGAGACAGGAGGAAGTCAAGGGACACTTGAGGACCATCAGATTCAGCATCATTCTCTTTATTTCTTTCATTTTTCATTACTTTAAAATTTCTCTCCTCTCCTACATCATCACAATTACCCCATCCAAGGAGGTGTAGATTCATTTGAGTGACTGGGAAGAGGGGAGGCTGGACCTATGTGTGTGCTTGAGTTTATGTGCTTAAAATAAATTAAATTTCTTCTTCTTTATTATTCTGGTTTCAATTATTAATTTAGTTTTGAATTCCAAATGCGGTACTATTAGGTTTTGATTCCAAAATTATAAATTTCTTTGGTCGATGATCATATCTCCATCCTACCATTTATAATCTGTATATGGTGGAACAATATTAGGTTTGGGTATGATTTCTCAGCGGATGTCAAACATGTGTATAGGATTGTGTGTCGGAATCTTGTTTTATTAGGGAACAATAATTCTGGGTTAGGGATTACTCTAATTAATCTAGAAACAATCTACAACCCTAAACAAATTAGAAGGAGGATGTACCAATATAAATTTTTAGAAATGAATATTCTCATAACATCTATCTGACCAAGGGAGAGAGGACTTAGTAGATTAATCTCTCTCTTACCAGTTTAAGGAAGAATAAGAGATAAAATTTGGAAACCATGATGGCACAACACTAGGTTTGGCTGAACCCAATCTGATCACCATCTTTTTAATTTGTTTAAACCAATCAATTAAAGCTATTTGTTTCTCTCATAGTCAATCAAATTAAATAAAACCAATGTTTTTCCGAAAACCTACAAAAAGAGAAAACCTTGTTTTGTGTGAAATCATCTTTGAGAGCCTACCTAAGATCAACTTCTATAATATACATAGGTAATTAAAAAAAATTTCCATGACTCATGACATGAACGCGTCAATCATTGAAAAAAGAGAATCTTAGTCGTGCATTTGTATGACCTACTATTTCCATAATTGTAACATTGATTAATTTTTAATAAAGATAATTATTTATTGATTTTAGAATTATAATTGATATATAAGTATAATATTAATTTACTGAATTTTATTCTAGAGATGTTATATAATTACCCCATTGACAATTGTGGTCCTACCAAAGTAGTTTTTGACATAAAAACCAGATTTGGTCAAAACATATGACTTATACATAATTCTTTAATTAGTTGTATAAAACATGGTTAAAAGTGAAAGAAAAGTAATTACAAACAAGATAATGGTTCTCAAGAAATTATATAATCAACATAATTTTTTTTACAGGCTGTTAAAGGGTGTTCTCCTGAAAGGAATCACATGGTAAGGGATTTTCATCTCACATTATACATATGTTAGATAAATGTCATGTTCACCACTTACTTGTTTTGTATAATATATCTGCTACATATTTTGATATATTATATCATCAATACCTTCATCAACATAGAATTTAAAATATATATTTAACAATATTACTTTATTTAGATTATCAGTTAAAATGATTAAAAGTATTATTGGACACTTTGGAATGTTTGAAGATTTTTTTCATCAAGTGTAATTTTAATGGTCATTCATTCATTGAAAGAAATTATATGACCATTTCTTAATAAACCCATTAATTTTTATCTTCGATGGAAATTCATAACCATTTTAATCTTTTAGTTCCATTTTTCTATTCTATGGTAGTCAAGGTGTTTTAGAAATTTCTTTTAATGAAAACATGACTTCATTCCTCTCTTTAGTCAGAAAAAATATTTCCTTCTAAAAACCATATTCAATTAAAATGTTTTCAAAAAAAATTAAACTGATTTGTTTATGATATTTTTGCCCCTCTTTTATTTTATAAATGTTTCAAATGGAATCGTCATGACACTTTCTAAAAAAAGAAATTTTTCTAACCATTTTACTCTACAAAAGGTATATACTTTTTACCTCTTACGACTTTAAAATATTTACCCTCCATAATTCATTGGAAGCATCCTATGCTAATTTAAAAATTTTAATTTTAAATAAAATTATTTTATAATTTTTTTTCCATGATTTTTTTCATAAGGATGTTGAAAGAAAATGAATGTTTTCGTCAAGTAGTTTTTTAAAATAACATTTTATTATATTTAAATTCATCAACAAAAACAAACATTTAATTTACTCCACATTGGGTATGTATTATTGATGCAGTTATTAATCTTTCTTTGGATGATTAATGATTGATTTTCACTAGGGGAGTGCAATGACTCTAACTTCTCATGTATTATTTTTAAAAATTACATGGATTAATTTCTTGACCAGGCACTCAGATGACTTGAAATTCTGAGGCCCAATGTGAAAAAAATAAATATTATTTAATATATTAAAATGTTAAATAACACACACACATGGTTTTCCTGAAAATGGAATAAAATCTAAATGGGTGATCAGATCAAAAATCCAAGCTCACCATTGAGATAAAAAAAGTGATTTACCCCCTATGAGACCTATCATTCGTCCATAGGGGTTGCGTGTGGAATGTCGATAAGGTTATTTAAAATGAATAAAATAATTGAAGAAAAAAATATTTTATTTCATTTGTTAATGTAGAGATGATAAAAGAAGTTTTCTATTTCAATGAATCACTTTTTAAGAGATATAGGGTTGTCCTTATATCCATGTAACCCTCTAAAGACATTGGAGAGAGATATCTATAGAATTATCTCGAGAAGGCATAATGAAAGCTTTATTCCAAGTCAGCATGCACTAATCTTGTCAATTCCCACCAATGAAGATGACATGGTGACAGTTCTACATCATCGAGTGATCTAAAACCTGGTAGGATGTGTTATTTCAATTTTCATTCCCCGTTTTTTGATTTCTATGATAAATGTAGACCTATCAATGAATAGATAGATCCTATATTCGATTATATTTTCCAGATGTGATTATTTGGATGGTTTATTTGGGTGATTAAATATTTGTGGTTAGAACTATTTTTTAGTTTAGATTACCATTATAATGTTGATAAACCAAGATAGATAAAAACAAATAAAGAGTTTTTTCCCTATCATTTTTTTGTGATTTCCCGCCTAATTATTGCATTCTACGTTACATGGTCTTTGTTCTTCAATGAAATTGAATCCTTTTTGTAAAATAGATCATTATGCCTCTGATTCTTAGTGCAATGATAAAAAATAAAAGATCCAACATCAATATGACATGGTGAAGGTGCTAAGGTGGGAACAATATCGAATCAAACGACAGTGAGGTACGAATCCACATTCTTTGACTGAAATGAAGAATGGCTACTATAGTATTTTTTTTGAACTGTTTTAAGGCCCAAATCCTATCGACTCTATGTTTGAGTGAAAATATTATATTGGATATTGAGTTTTTAGGCAAACTGAACACATGATATAATCCATGAGATTGACATTTCTAGTGATAGGAAGAAGACGAGAATCTTGAAAACCCAACACACACGATGTGTAGTATCTGACTACTTAGAATGTTTTGAAAAAACCCAGAATTTACCCAAGGAGGTACACATACATTGGGCAGTGTACATTGGTGGCATGCCCATCATGTACTCTCCCACATGACTTGGCATTGAGCAAGTACATGGACTACTCCATGTACATGTACATGGGAAGAGGCACACAGGCTGACATCGTGAACCAGAACACAGCTGATAGACACGGGATGGTTGGTATACTTTTTTACCTACTCATAGGACTAGTTCTCCTATATTAGACATCCTAAATAGAGTATATGGAATCTGTTGAGTGGCACAGAGGAGGATCCTCTATTAATATTCATTCCCTTGGTGGAGTTCTTGTTATCAATGTGATGACTCTACACATGCACTAATCTTCTACTTAGAGGGTTAATCCAAATTGAGTTGTTGGTATCACCCCATGTCCCTATCTATCACCCTAATCTTTTTGTCATATCATTTTTCAGATTAGTCTTCCTATCTCTCTCATTGAGAGACCCGAAATGTATTACCTCTGGTGTGATCATCCTTAGTGTTATCAGACTTAGATGTGTGTTCTCCCTAGTGTGTACTTTGGGAAATAATTGAGCAGAATTTCTATGGTTAGAATATAGTGGTTGTGAATTACATCTATAATGTGTGTCTTGGTTGAGTATATCTAGATATTTTGGTGATATTTGGTGTATACATATACCATTGTACAGTTCACTGTACTTTCATTTTTTATTGGTTTGTGGTTTCAAGGTGTCCTACTGAGTGTTGCTATACTCACCCATGCATGGTAATTTCACTGCATGTTTTATCTTTTTCATATGATCATCCTTTTGATAGAGTCCTTAGAAGACCATGACCAGATGGTGACTAGTGAGACCAAACAGACTGTGTTGTGTTCCTATGGATTTCAAACAATAGTCCCAATACCATTTAATTACAGGAAAGTCTCGTGTTACAAACTTCATGTGGAGGGATAGTATTGGGACCTATATAACATACATTATATTCTATTATATTCTACTTGTGGGATTTAGTTATATGTATGAATTGGTTAGATTTTGGTTTTTATATTTCAAAATTGTGTGGGCACAGAGATGAGTGTGTTTGTATGGGTTTATAGTAAATTCCTCCCATGTTAGTGATATGTCTACTCAGTGAAAGACACCAACCCCTTTCCTAATGGAGGAAGTCTTGGGGAGTTATTGCATGGGCCCCACTGCGATGAGACATGTCATATTTGTATCTGGGAAAGTTGATTCTACTTTACGACTGGGTGTATATGAGATTTGTTTGGGAAGTAGTTTTATGTGTTTCAATTTCGGCATTTCGAACTGGGATTCTAGTGTGGGTGTGGTAATGGATGTATCTATGAACTATAAATCAGATAAACTACTTTTTGAAATGAAACATGAGAACATTTTTTGTAAGGAAAATAATGTTACATGCATCATATAGGAATGGGTTGATGTTTTCATGTCCTTCTTCAGTCAGTTATTGATATATAATTATTAGTCGAGGTACATCTTTTCTACTTTCAGGATTCCTCGATGAATTATTCCGTCTTGGATTTGACATATTTTTCATTAGGATGACCCCCTTGGTGATGAGGTTTCAATAATTGGACCATTTTTCCAAATGTTACCTCCAGGTAGTGAATGATACATAACACAACCTGTAGGGAATCGCATGGTACCCGCAGTAGTAGTGGATGAGGAGTGAATTATGAGTATGTTTTGAGAGCTTCAACAACAAAGACCCATCAAATTATGAGGTTATCCTGACCCTCAGTTTGCAGATGACTTTCTTGAGGTGGTGACTTTATTTTTTCTTCAAGTTAGAAAACTAGCAGATCAGACAGTGGTCCTAGTAAAGATCCCTATATATTTCTCTAAAGGATGATGGTGGAGTATGGATATCCAAAATTATGATGAGGAAGCTCTTTCATGGAAATAGTTCTATGGCCCCTTCATAGAGGAGTTCTCACTACTAACCCTGAGATATTCACATATTTAGAAGCTTATTCATGTCTAGAATGGAAGCATGTTAGTGGATGACTATTCATTAAGGTTCACCAAACATTTTAGGTACTTGATATATATGGTTAGAGATCAATAATTCATGACTTAGACCTCTGAGTGAGGTCTACATAGAGACATATGATCTAGGGTTATCCTTCTATTCATTCCTACTTGTGCCGCAGTGATTGGGTAGGCTTTAGAGATTAATGATTATAGGTAGAGGAGATACGGCCAGTGAAAGTCAATAGTGGGTGAGAGGGAGTAGAGACCTCAACATCAAGGAGATGGTGTCAATCTTAAGGGAATGGACATGTGGTATATTTTTTGAGGAGGTATCAATAAATAGGATCTATAGTTCTGGGATCAAATTGTGGTTCTATCCATTCAATAGAGAGGATTTTCTATTCATGTGACAGTTGGAGATATCTTTCTCGATATTTCCTAACACGTCATGTTACTAATAGGAAGATAGTGTATGGCCCACCAAGGTAGTTACAGTGACTAGAGCATGCATATCTATAGAGGAGAATACATGGAAGAGTATATTCATGAGAAAAATGAAGTTTTCTATATTTCAACTTGTTACCACCACCTCCCCTAGGAGGTATACACCATGCTCAGTTAGTAAGAGGAAATGGGTAGGAACGAGTGAATGTGGGTGAGGCTTATGAATTTGGAGCTCCATGATGATTCCACATATAATTTGTGTCTTTTCTACTTTAGATTCTATACTGATTTACATAGGTTAGTGAATCCCTTTTAATCACATATCTTGAACGAGACCTAGAAATTATAGTTGTACTTTTTTACTTGACCCTTACACTTAGAGACACCTATAGGAGGAGACAGAATGATCACACACCTATGATGATAGTGCGACCTAACCATTGGAGGTGAGAATTTAAGTTTTAACATCTTTTTGGTGGAATAAATGACTTATAATTTCATTCTTCATATGGATTGGTTATCTATAGATCATTCCCAAATTGACTATTTTAGGTGAAGGGTGTGGTGTGTATTATGTGATGGACGAGGGTTTCTCTTATCTGTGAAAAGAAACCTGATGAAGCCCATGATGGAATCACACGTAGGAGGGTGAAACTGATTACACATCAATTTTCAAGACATACCCTGGGTGGAGTGGATGTTATGGTTTTTTAGTTTCCAAGTTCGAGGTTTACCTCCCCACGGAGAGATAGAAATACTCATTGATTTACACCCCAATAAGGAATTGATATCCCCACTAGTATATCGAATGGATCCTACCGAAATTTTTGAGCATAGGGAGCTATTGGTGGACTAGTAGTAAAAGGGATTCTGAATACCAAGTGTCTCACCCGGGGCAGTCTCGTTTTTGTTTTCCAAAAAGGCAAACAAGAGGTTGAGTTCTTATGTGGATTACTGATGCTTGAACCAGGTGACTGTTAAGAACAAGTATCCATTACCAAGGGTTGATAACCACTTTGATCAATTGATAGGGACCAATGGTTCTTGAAGGATGACCTACGATCAAGCTATCATCATCTATTTTTATGGGATGAGGATATAGAGAATATAACCTTCATATTTCATTATGATTATTATGAGTACTTTGTGATTCCTTTTGGAAGGATGAATTCCCTGGTAGTTTTAATGGAAATAATGAACTAGATATTTCATCCTTACATAGAATAGTTCATGGTATTATTCATCGATGACATCCTTGTGTACTCGACGCTCTATGAGGATCCCATAAGACAGATCTATATTGTTTGGGATGTCTTTAGAGAGCACTATATTTACAAAAATATTTTGATGCGGCATTTTTGGATTCAAGTGGTCTAATTTCTATGACATGTTATCTCAGTTGATAAAGAGTTAGTGGAAATTTCCCTAGTTAAGGAAGTGTAATCATGGGATCCACCTAAGAAAGTGAAAGAGATGCAGAGCTTCCTCGTGATATAAGTCTATCACTAGAGATTCATATTTAATTTATCCAAGATATCAGCACCTAAGATAGCTTAAACATGAAATAAGTATCCTTTCATGTGAAAAAACAAGTGAAAACATGATTTTCTTTGGTTGATGAAGAGTTTGACAAGCGCTCTGATCTTGAGATTTTTGGATGATGGTGTAAAGTACATAGAGTTCTGTGATGCATCAGGAAGAGGGCTTGGTTGTGTCCTAATGTGGAGGAAATATTTTTTTTACTATGGTAAGCACTAGTTGGGACAACATGAGATTAATTACACGACCCATGCTCTATAGTTAGCATCACTACTCCTCGTGTTGAGGATGTAGTCTCACTACCTAATGGGAATACGGTTTATCATCTACTCCAATCAAAACATTATTATGTTTATATTATCCGATAAGTATATAATCATGAGGCATTTGCCATTGTTGGAGTTCTTCCAAGATTATGATTTTGATATTGTATATAATCCTTGGAGTGGGAATGTGGTTGCAGCTACTCTCAGCATGAGATCTAGTTCACATTTTGTGAATGTGGCATCCCAGCAGTTAGCCTTGTAGTAGTTATCCATTTTGTTTGGAGATAGAGAGGCATACCCTCATTCAATGGTTGTCACCCCTCCTCTCTTATAGCTATCCAGGGATGAAGATCTTGGGGATAAATACTAAAATACCATAAATTCATGGATTTATATAGGAAATTCTCATGAAGGATATTTAAAATGTGAGGAGAATGTCATTCTATTTAGAGGAAGTATAGTAGTACCAGTGATAATGCAGGTGGAGTTTCTAAGGTAGTTTTATACGTCCACTTTGGCGGTACAACCAGGTGTGGAAATAATGTACCCGGACCTCTAGAATCATCTTTGGATTCCATGTTTGAAGAAAATAGTTTCATAGTTTATTTATCGATGCTTTAATTTTCAGAAAATTAAGGTTGTGTACCATGTACTTTTGAGTTTAGATTAACCCCTCGAGGTGCTGCAATAAAAGTGGGATTTTATATATATGTACTTCATGATGGTCGTACCATGTACATATATGGGACACGATGCCATTTGGGTGATCATTGAATGACTCACAATTTCCTCCTAATTCCAAGCTATCTCAGAACATAGTTCAATGGAGAGATTGGGTGGCCACTTTTTTCCGGAGATAGTTCAACTCCATGAAATCCCATCGATAATTGTTTCAGATGGTGATGCTTTCCTTTCATCCCTATTGTTGAATGGATTGTTGGAGGTGTTTGAGACCCATTTATACTTGATCATAGCATTCCAACCACAAACTAATGGCCGGACAAAGAAGACTATTCTTGTTTTTGAGGGCATGCAAAGAGATTTCAGGTTTAACTTTGTCTATATTCGGTAAGATCACCTACCACTAGTGGAGTTTGTGTTCAATAATTTCTATCATTCAAGCATTGGCATGGCACCATTTGATTCATTGTTCGATTAACCCTACAGGTTACCATTTTGTTAGAAAAACATAGGAAAGTCATCACTCATGGGCCCCGAGTTTGTGTGAGCTACAATTGAGAAGGTGGAGATCATCATGGAGTGTTTGAAGACTACTGGTATATATCAAAAATCTGATGCATACATGTGACATAGGCCTTTATAGTTCCCAGAAAAAGATCATGTGTTCCAATGGGTTTCACCTCGATGTGGATTACATTTATTTTACAACACCCCGTGATTTTATTTTATGTTATCTATTTAAAGTAATTTAATAGCTTGCAACACACACAACACCGAGTTGGAGGGCACCATGACTTAACAAACTAGATGTTTGAAAAGAACTTATGAATATTATTAACTGAATTTTGAATATTATATACTCTACAATATTTTAACAATTATTTTTTTCAAAGACATAATATAAGAAGATTTTCATTTTTTTAGATTAATGAAGTATTTTTCAAAAAATGCACATTTCTTCCTCTTAATGGAAAACATATTTCAAATCCTATATTTGACACATTTATTTATTCCATTTGACAAAATAAACATCTTATTTATAATATGGGTAAAAAAATTATTTTGGATAAATTTTTGGTGTTTTTCTGATAACATTCATTTTTTGATGAATAATGAAAAATACTAAATTATAATTGAAAACATATTTTTTAATCAAAATAATTTAAAGTGTTAAATTATAAATTTGATTGGATTTGAAGTATAATTAGAATATATTCTTTTCATTTAATCAAATGTTAGTCATTGGAAGTAATTTTACATTTTAAATGGACAGAACCACATATCAATCTTTTGATAGTTTTTCCTTCTCAAAAACCTGATTTTCGGTTTTGACAATGGGAATTAATTTTAAATTAATTAATAAAAATTATATGTTTTTAATTTGGTAATATATAGATTATTTTGGAATTTTAAATATCAAAATTTGATTAGGGTTGATTTTTTTTATTTTTCAAAAAACATTGAATTTTTTATGAATAGTGTAAAACATTGCATTATTATTTAAAACAATATTTATTTAAATAATTTTTATTTTTATTTAAATATATTTTAAAGTTAAAATATATAGATTATACAGATATTATTCCAATTTAATTCCTTGAATTCATTTTATAATAAGATTAGATATATAAATTTTTATTGATCTTTTTACCGTTATTTACCCACCTTCTAGGAACATTTGCAAATTTTCATAAAATGTAATTTTACCTCTTCGGTGAGTTGAATTTCAAAACTACAAAAGACATGGTTGAAATAAATAAGTTAAATGTGGTTCATCAGAATGAATGTAATTTTTGGTGAATTTTATCTTTTGAATTTTATTTACTACAGTAAAAAGTAAATAGAGTAATTAAAGATAAAAATGACATTATAATTACCCTAAAACATGTCATAATTCAATTATATACGTTTATTTAGACCAAAATAAACCATAGGAATAACATATGATCCTTTTCATTGACTTTGATTTTATTAGAACATTTATTATTATTTTATTTAACGAAGAGTTAAAAGTGTTAAATTAAAAGTATAATAACTAAACCTTTTTTAATAAAGACTAATACATAATATAAATATTAATATAAATATTATTTAAAAATCTAAAAATATTTCCTACATCATCGTATTTTATTTATAATTTTTATACATTAAATAATTAAATTTTTTATGATACAAAGAGGATGCGGTAATTACCCTATTAATGTATAATTAATATAATTGATATTGTAAATACTAGAAGAAATGTATGTTGACACATTTAATGAATTCTACTAATTCTATAGGTCAATATGACCGGTTAAGGTTGATTAAATAATTTTTTTTCAATGTGATAAAGTGGTTATGTCCTTAACAAAAACCAAATACTAAATAGTGTCAAAATGGTCAAAAATGAGTTTTTAAAACAAATAATATATTATTAAATTATATAATAGTCCTAAAAATATATGACTCATCCAAAATAGTAATAAAATGATATATAATTCATTAATTAACCACTTTAGGTTCAATTGTAATTTTATAGTATGTTTATTAACCATGTATTATAATAATACTAGAAGACATTGTAAAAGTTAAACTATTTAACAAAGAGTTAAATCTAAAATATAAGGTTAATATGGAGACTTAAACTTTTCTAAAACATATTGGTAGAGAGTTTTAGACCCATACCCACTTTATAATATAAATAAAACCATTTGGATCCATTATAAACCGAAAATTATGTTATAATAAAATAATATTTCAATCTTTTCCTAATGTCCCCTCACCTCCTTTATAAAAGGGTATTTCCCCTTCACTCAAATTCACATATCCAAAGCCATTTGGCTCTGCCAACCCCTGCTAAAATATCTTCCCAACTACCCTCAATTAATCCTAGAGGAGTTACTTTGATCATAAATCCATTCTAAGGATCCCTTTTGATCAAATCAAAAGGAAGAACCCGAAGAAGAGGTAATTATTTCATTACATCTTTTAAAGTTCTTTTCTTCTTCCAGATCCTATTTATGTGTTATTTATATAAAATAATAATAAATCTGGTACCTTATAAATATTTTTAGGTTGTTATGAATATAGTACAACTATATTCATTATTATGTCCATCCTAGGAATGACAAAGTCACCATACGTGTGTACATACGGTTTACCGATTCCACGTCAAGTGTAGTTTGTTATTCAACAATTCATTATTTAGATCGGTATAATAATGGGAATAATTTATGGAAATAACAAATATAAAATGTTAATTATTCATTATATAAAATATAACATACATTTAAACATTATTTGACCATCAATAGAATTATATCATCGCTCGTGCATACATACGGATTACAACCTTCACGATGCGATGAGATTCATTTCCACGTTCACCATTCAATGAAGAATATAAAAATATATATTAATAATAAGTATGTAATATATTAAATAATAATTCAACTGGATATATATATATATATATATATAGAAATATATATTATTCACATACTTATTTTCAATAGATATGATAACAGAAACAACGTCTTTGCGTACACACAACCTACCGTCTCCATAAACGGTGTTGTCCATTTCTTATATCTATATATTATAAATATTTATATTTGAAATATATATGACATATATATATCATGTTATATATTATATAAGTATTTAAATCATGATCTAAGTGATATGATCAAGAATTAAAAGTTGAAACATGAATGATAAAGTAAGAGATTATTTCCTGAAATGTTTATTTAAAAGGGAATTTATTATTAAATGTGTAGTATAAAGGCATAAATGAATCATGTATGATATAATAAATATTAATATGGTTTTGGTATAATTTTATAACAAAATATGGCCATTATATAGGAGGTGAAACTTACCCTTGACTAAAGGAAGGTACACGGTAAGGGTTAATTCCTCAATATAATTATTATCCGAGATTGTTTATGTGTAAGTTATTACTGGGAAAAATTTAATACACAAGTCCACATTTCATAAAGGAGTTCTCAAAAGGATTCCATTTTAGTGAATCATTAACTAAAAAATCATTTTAAATGGTTTAAATATTTATTCTTCTAAATCATTCTCATTAATGTCCATGTTTTCAAATAGGTTTTAAGGATTTATTTATATAGACATGAATGTTTTAAATTGTTAATTAATTTAAAATGATTCACAGTGGAATGGGAATCTTTGATTCAAAAATGACTTTTAAATGTATTCCTTTCTAAATTTTATGATTATTAAATTATTTCATGAAAAAGGGATATTTCTTTCAAAGGCTTTTGCTGCTCATTTTCAACTATGTCGACACCCTATACTAGATATTATTCACGATTGTGGTTTATTTATAATAATACAAAGTTCAATATTGTATTAAATGAGTTATGATATGTTTGACTATGGATGTGATTTTTTTTATATCATTCAAGTCATACGGTTATAGTATTGACATTTCGTAATCGAATTTTAATAAGAATGTTTAAGTTATGTTTCACCCTTTTCATATGAGGAATGTATTGGAATTAGTAAGTGACGGGTGGGGCCCGCTATAGCCCCTCGGTGTATCTATATATCTCATGAGACCAATTAGTTTCTTGTCACATGGTCTTGAAAAAAAATTTATTTGTATTCTTTGTATGAGGCCTTTTCTATGTGGGTAGGATGTCAGACATTATGTGTTTCATTGTTTTTAAATTAGTTATTACGTGTGATTATTCGACAAGTAGAATATCCATGTGCATGTTTATATGGTAGTGTTTGATTTATTTTTTTCCATATTAAATCTATGTTTATGTTTAAAAATGTTGTTGTTTTTATATCATATAATGCCTTATAATTTTATAGCTTCATCTATATTAATTTAAACTTACTAAGAATCTATGCTCACCCATTTCTTATGTTTTTTCCCATGATTCCAATAAGTTTATTATGATTTATATAATGAGTTAATAAAGGGGAATAATAGAATTTTAAAATGATTATTTATGTTGGGATTTATGTTTGAATGTGCAATGTATCTTTTATGTATATACTCTATTTTCCAATACTGCAAAATAGATTGGTCCTTCAGGACTAGTTTCCTTCTAATCATGCCAGTGTTATTTAATAATGCACCCACTCTCGATAACTAGGGTTAGGGCGTTAAAGTTGGAATCAGGGGATGTTTAGAAATAACCTTTGAAGTGAATTTTGATAATATCTGATTAGGAAACATTACCCTATGATAGTCTTTGAGTATTAGTGTAGAAGAACATCCCAAAATTTTTGTAATGTTGATATTATGAGCATTTTCCAATAAATACATCCCTATCATGATACTACATATTTAAATGGTTCTAGAATAGATGTACCTTGGAGTGAAAAATCCTACAAGGAGTTTCGGGCTTCACCCGGGGTATCCTAGTTCATGAAAAAGGGCCTTACTGCGCACCTAGTTTAACATTCTCAGATGATATTCTTCGGATAATTAACTTTTTCATTACAAAACCAATATGAAGGATTTAGGAGTAAATATTTTGGAAGTTAAACCAAAGTTATGATTATGATATCTGTGTAAATCATCAATTAAGGATGATAATTTTAATCATTTTTGGAATAAACATTATGATATTATCTTACCAAGTGTATGTAGTCATTTTGAAATAGTGCCTAGTAGATCGAATGTGAACTCCAGAAATATGCTTGATCCAAAGAGTGAGAATTATTATATATTTCATGGTCTTAATCCAATGTTTAGAAAGGGAAATAATCTCCCACGTATCCACATCATATGAAGAAATAGTATCATGTGTTAATAATATTAGTAAAGAATTGTCTGATTCCTATGGATTTAACGGGAAGTAAGAAAAGAAGATAGTGAAAAAAGATAATGGATAAATGGATGAAGGGAAATAAGAATTTTCCAACATGCGATAACTATGGAAAGAATCACCTTGTTAAATGCTTGAAGGGAATGGGAGTATATTATATGTGTGGAGAAAAAGGACACCACTATCATGATTGCAAGGGTAAGAAAAATGTTTCAAATGTACAATGCTTCATCTGCAAGGACATGAAACACTATGTGAATCAATGTCAAAATCATCAAAGTATACCCCAAATGATGCTATTAGATAATAATCTTGTTATGATACCACCGCAGATGAAGAGGAATGACTAGTGTTTTTATGTGGTAATCAGAGAATTATAGCATTTTTGTGTTATATCAATGATGTACTGGTTATATGAAAAATGGAAAAAAAATAAGGCTTGTACAATATTAATATTTCATTAAGGATTTCAGATTGTGTGGTACCAAGAAAAGTGACTCAATAGTAGGATAATTTTTTTTGGAAATATATGGTTGAGAGAATGATAAACCTTAATATGGTTCTGTTACAGAGGTAGTGATTTTTGAATAAGAGAAAAATGGGTTGGATAAAGTATATTGTATATTATTGACTACCGTGGAACTAATTAATTGTTTATTATTCCATAATTAATGGATATTACAACAGTTTTTCATTTAATTAGTATATCCATTATTCTATGTTTTACACAAGGATTACGGAAGTACATATCTATTCAAATAAGGTTTTATGTTAATTCAGGTTGTCACTATTTTTTAATATAATAAATGATGAAGGTATTCACATGTTGTTATGTGATAAAATAAATCTTCATTATGTTATGTAGAAATTCCTTATAAATTTTTGGACTATGAGTTTGGGCACATGTATTTAGGATAAGTATAAAGGTTGTAATTGAGTAAGTTGAACACTTTGTATTTAGTTTGAGGTTAATCTATCATATAATGAATACTTTGACCTAACCTTTTGGTTTTTAGTAAAAATTAAGATGATTAAGGTATTACATTTGGTCCTTATGATGTATCAAATGTTCTTCAATCGTAAAAAAATCATTTTTGAACATTAATATCTTAGTGTATGGGATGAAGTGAAAATAGATCTAAGTGCAACCAAATGATGATAATATGATTATGACCGGTAATGAAATCATGTATGTTTTCTTGAGTTCTTATCTTGATTGTAAATTAATCCCTCCACTTAAAAAAAAGGTATCCAAATAAATGTGTTATCCTAAAACAATATGTTTTGTTGAACCGATGATACTTTAAATCATCATAGATTTATGTCTTTGAGGACCTCAATTTTACATTTATTGTTCACTTGATTGTGATTGATGACCTCAATCAGTCACTATAAATATTTATGTTGGTCGGTGTGGACACTCAGGAGGGGGCTGAATTGAGTTCCAATAAAAATTTCTGTTAAAAATATTTCTCTTAAAATCCCCCAAATTAAAAACAAAGTTAAACTATAGAAAATCTATATAGAGTGTAAATGTTCAATCAGTTTACCAATGATTGATTATGTCTCAGTTGACATAATCTGTAGACTAAATTAACTTCTGAAACTAAACTCCTAGTTTACACTAAGTATAAACACTTGCTAATTTAACTATCAAAGTAGCTTTAAAATAGTTTTGTATTTCAAAGTAATAACATCAGAATAAATATATAGTATACTTATAGATTTAAATTAAAATTCACAGTAGAGTTAACCAAGAGGTTCAGTCTCAAGCCGAGACTTAGTCCTCTTAACAATTTATATAAATTGAACCACACCCTATATCGGGGAAAACAACAGTGAACACACTGTTCAGGTACAAAGACCTCTACCACAGTTCTACGTGGGAAAACAAACAACAGCACACATGTTGTTCACATCCTACTCGACCCCTAACACTGTCCATAGTGGGAAACAAAGAGTTTTGAAGTTTGGGTAAGGATTTAAGAATCCTCCACTTTAGCTCAGGAGACAGTGTGTGTGTAAAATAAACAGTGTACACACACTTCTCGAAATGTAAAGATAGAATCACTAAAGTACGTGAGAAAGAGTTTAGAAAATCTTTAGTGATTGGCAGTGCAGCTCTGGACTCGTTTGGTTTGTTAGATAAGCTTCTGAGTCCTTCTCTGGTTTTTGTTCTAAAAATAGAGTGTCGTTTTCTTCTTTGGTTCTTGGTCCTAGCAGCCTAAGTCTATGAAGTTTTTGTTGTAGTTCTTCACTCAAGGTGCTACTTGTGTTCTCCTTGAAAATGAGTACCTTCGTGTATGTCCAGTGTTCTTGGAGTATGTATTTTTCCATTCACAAATTCACCACGTTTGAATGATGTTTAGCTCTTTTCTTTTTCACCCATGTGCCTTCTTAGTTCCTTGATGCTTGTCGTATTCACACCCAATGTTGTCTTCTTTTCATCATCTTCAGCTAGGTATTTATCTTCCCTTTTATAGCTTTCAGCTTCGGCAAATGGGAATGATTACCTTTTTCATGGGTACTAGGTACAGTTCCCTGACATGGCAACAGTGATCATTAAATAAAATTAATTGCATTAAAAACATCCCATGTAACTGTTAGCTTAATAAATAAATAGTATTTAGAGTATAGAGTTTGATTGGTTGGTCAATTCTTAGTAGCTCGTGTTGGTAAAAGTCTGTGGTGGTATTTTTTGTAGCCGAACCTTCCATCAGTAGCTCTTTGAACTTGCATCGGTTGCTCTATATACCAGTGTCTTCGTTCCATCGGTTGTTCTAGATCCAACGGTAGCTCAATGTATCAATGACTATACTTGTATCAGTAGACTTACTATATCGGTAAATATCTATGAACTGGCTCTATCAGTAGACTTCTTTCTATCTGTAGCTCTTGTCTGTCGGTAGCTCTGGTCTGTTTCTCAGTCGGTAGCTCGGTAGACTCGTTCTATCGGTAGACTTCCTCATATCAGTAGCTCTGGATTGTGATTCAGTACTCATATCAGTAGGCTTACTCTATCGGAAACTACTAGTAGACATGAACATCAGTAGATCTATACATATTGGTGACCTTTGTGTATCGGTGACTCTATCTATCGGTATACTAAGTCTATCGGTAGACTGAGTACCAGCAGCTCTTTATTGGTAGCTATACGCAGATCGGTGACTTATACTTATATGTTTTTATGAAAAACACATTAGATAGGGTTAGAATTACTCCAGAACTCATATAAACATGGATAAACAATGATTAAAATATTACGGATATTATTTTAATATTACAATCATCTTGATTATAGAATATCATAGATTTGAAAGAATTAATATATAAATAAACATTAATTTGGATTATAAAAGTATATGAAAGCATAATTGGGATTATCAAAACAGGTGAGGTCAACGATCTCCCCCTTTTTGATAATCACAACTTATGATATTATTGTTTTAAAATAGTGAGCAGTTGTACCAGAGGATATATCATTAAATGCAATTATCTCAGAGAAAAAGTATGTTATATAACATAATGGATCAGAGGTGGAAGAAAAAGTGATAGTATCAGAGATAAAATTAAATGTAATGATATCAAAAGTAATATTTTGTGGCATTAGAGAGTTAAAAGAAATGGTATTAGAGAATGAAATGTAACAGTATCAGAGGGGAAAAGCAAGATATCTCTTCCGTAGATAAAAAATTTCTCCCCCTTTGATATTTTCTCCCAAAATGTATTCTTCCCTTAATATTTCTCCCCCTTTATAAAATCTTGGTAAAATATTTCTCCCCCTTTGTGATAATAAAAAACTGGGAAACAATAAGAAATAGAAAAAGTAGCACAATGAGAAAGAAAGGAAAGCCAATTCTATTAGATGATGCAATAAGGTATAGAGACCGAAAACAAAATACAATGGATTCATATCAAATAGTCTAGACACTTGTTCAATCCACAACTTCAATGTGAGATTTTCCCTAGGGAGAAGAAGAGGATTTAGGTGAAATGGAAGCAGGTGAAGGCTTAGGAATTCCGAAAATGATCATAGGAGGCTGAGCCACAGAGACTTTTCCTGGTCTGCACTAAGGAGTCCTTTGTGTGATCACAGGTGTGAGGCTTCGAATTTCTTGGGCAGGAGTCATCTAAACTAGAGAAGCAGTAGAGGAAGAGGGTGGGAAAGAAGGAGGTACAATTACCGGTCTAGCGTCAACATGCAGAAAAGGCAGCAATAGATTTCTGAAATCCATAATTATTCCTCCCCCTCTCTCCATAGGAGATATGAATTCATCCTTGTTCTCCATAAAATTGTCCAACGCTGGAGTCAATTCCCTTAGCTTGCTAACTTCATCCATGAAAGCCTGATTGACAGGAGGGAGCTTCATATTTTCCAACATATGTTTTAGTGATTATTGAGTTGATTCTTGTTGAAAATCATGGAGAACTCTAGCTGAATCTCTGGTAGAAAGCACAACTCTTCTCAGCTCGGATGAGTCCACAGAGCCACTGGTGGAAGCTGAACCAAGCTCCCCCTTCATCACAGCTCGAAATTGATTCAAATCTAATGTTGGTTTAGATGCAATAGAACCAACAGAGAAGGTTACTCTTTCTTTGAAGTTCTTGGTCAACCCATTGATAAGGTTTTGAACATGAGAATACAGGGTTTTAACATGATCCTTCATGGATGTTTTAAAACCTTAAAACACTGAAACCATCTGACATACCACACTCTTAACATAAGATAAGTCCTTATCTTCTTGGGATTTTGAGCTCATGTAAGAGTCTAAAGAAACAAAAGATTCCTATAGTGCTTCAGAATCTGCTTCATGTCTAGAAACTTGAGCCTATCCGTCTTTACCTTCTTCCACTATTTCTTCCATGAAGGTTGATAAATTACAAACTAGAGAGAGTTCAAATGAAATTTCCAACATGTTAACCTCTTCAGAAAAACAAAGCTTTGTCACGAACCGTCCTCGGGGCCTGATCCGTGACTACCCCAAGCCCGCCTTCCTTAGGCCAGGGGCTGGCGACTAGAACCAAGGCGTAAATCCTGGAAAAAGAGAAGGCATTGCCTTTAAAAAGAATACAAGCACCACAGAGTAAGCAAGCGGAAAAGTAAACACTAAGTAAAAACTGTAACAAGCTGTGCTGAAAGTAAAAGGGGCCGGAAATACAAGCCCAACTATAAAGAACAACAGAAAGGGGAAAACAGCAACTAAAAAGAAAAGACACAGCGTCGAGACGTCCTCTGGAGGTCCCACCTGAAGGATGGGTACAGATAGCCTCCACAACTCCTCGGTCCAGCCATCCGCTCCGAGTACGTCCCGCCCAATGGTCCACCTCCAGGTACTCTCCTGCTCCACAAGCCTCCACCACGATCAGCGCTGTCCGTCGTCTGCAACCAACACAACGAAGTGTGGGCATAGCCCGTGCAGGGGTGAGTATAAGCTACTCAGTAGGGACCCCGAGACCCCTGAAGGTCTCCTAGAATCCAAAAAGGGTAATCCACAAAGGAAAGATACAATCATGAAGTAACATCTGAAACGGCTTAGGTATATGCCCATACATATACCTAAGTCATCAATTTCCGCTCGGCTCCAACATCTGAGCCCAAGCACAACCCAGTCCACAAAGGGAAGCAAAACGTATACCCACACAGGATAGCACAACACAATCCACAAAGGAGAGTAAAAGTAAATCCACACAAGATAGTTCAACACAATCCAGAAAGAGGAGTAAACAGTAAATCCACACAGGATAGTTCAACACAATCCACATAGGAGAGTAACACAAGATTCATCTCACACAGGTATACTTCTTTGTATGACGATAAATATGATCACTGATCCATCTAAGTCGTCCTACCCACAAAGGATCGATAGATACTAACCCCCGCAAAGACCCACATAGGATCAGGCCCACACAGGACCTGTAGGCGCTGGCTCACACAGAACCGCTGAGCGCTGACCCACACAGGATCGGATCCACACAGGATCGGTAGCACTGATCCACGTAGGATCGCTGAGTGCAGTAGTCGTCACAGTCCACTGAGGATCTCTGCACAGTCGTCGCTGTCGAAGTAGCAGTCGCAGCCAGCTCTAGGGTTCCCGCACACAGCAAGCTCGTTCGGAAGGGTCCGCTCCACGAGCTGAGAGGCTGATACATCAACTGACACAAAGTCCGAAGTTGATTTATCCAAAAGTTCTGTATCGTCAACAGAAACTCAACGTTGCAGACGGCGCGTCAATCGGACGCCCGGTCTGAGAGTTATTGGCTTTTTCGTCCCAGGGGCCCGGTTGATTTTTAAGGAAAAACCAACCCGACCGTATTCCACCTGCATCCAAACCTCCGGCGGAGTGAGCCAAAAGATCTGTCTCACTTAGAGGAATTCAACAAAGTCGACGACACGTCAATCAGACGTCTGGAGCTCAAGATATGAGCGTTTCCGCTCCGACGGCACGGTTGCTTTCGTGTACGAACCAACCCGGCCGAACCCAAAGTATTCCGAAACCTTGACTGCGATATACCAAAACGACCGTCTCGATCCAAGGATCGCGTTTCCACTGACGACGCATCGTTTGGAGGCCCGTAGATAATGTTACGGGCAAAAGAAAGAAAACGGTCCGAAGATGGGGGGTCTGGGCCCGGGCCGACCCGGCCCGACCCCCCCTGGGTCGGCCGAACCGGGTCGACCCGAACTGGTCCGACCCGGCTGTACCCGGTCCGGTCTGGCCCGGGCGCGGCCAGGCTCGGCCGGCTGGTCCGGCTCGGCTCGGCCGAGCGGCCGAGCAGCGCGGATACCGCTGGGCGCTGCCCCCATGGGTTGAAGGTGTCACGGCCCCGCGTGGGTCCGCGTTGGATCCGCGGACATGGCATGTCACCGCATCCTGTGCGTGCGGGCCAGACCCGCACGGCCGCGGGTCCGCTGGCCGTCGCGCCGCCGGTTGCTTCCGCAGGCCACCAGAGTTGCTCCGGTGGTCCGTTTTCATTCCTGTCTGCGCCGTTGTTCCTCCCAGGTTCCGTTCTTCCCTGCGGGATCATCAAATCGCCCTTGCGTCACGTTCCGTCGTCTCCCGTCAAATCCGCACAACAACGAATAATGGCGGAGGGTTGTCGGGCCGTGTTCGTTTGGCCCGCACCCTCCGTGTTAAGCGATAACAATTTGGAGGATTAAACAACACATAGAAAACATAACCAAAAGAATTTTATTGAATTAAAATTGTTCATATTATCTGGGTTCTTCACTTTGAACGGAAACATTCACGGCGTATAAAAAATTCAAATAAACCTCTACCTCATCAAGTTGTCGCACGCGGGTTCTCCACGGATTTGATTATCGCAGAAGGAGGGGATCGTCGCGTCGTCGTGGAATCCGGCGTTGCGTTGACGAACTCGGAGGTCCAAGAAACAACAGATTTAATTTTAATAATTAAATCCATCTTGAGTTAAAATCCACAAAGGAATTTAAAGAATCGCAAACACTCACCTCAATGGATGATAAGTGGTTTTTGTCGCGGAGGAAGGAACGTCACAGAAGATCGTCGCGGGAGAGGAAACGTCGGCGTTGCAGGACACGGTGTCGCGTCGTCGATTTCCGTGGGTTCGGCGTTCTTTGTCAGAGGCCGGTGTTCTTCGTGTTCTTCGCGTTCTTCGCGTTCTTCGCGAAGTAGGATGAAGAATTCTAGGTTTCTGTCAAATCCTCTCAACGAGTATTTTTCCAGAAGTCGTGCGTTGGTGTTATTTTATTATTGCGCCAACGGATTTCAAACAGGTTAAGAAACGATTAAATTAATTCATAGAATTAATTCAACTAATAAAACCTCACAATTAATTGGTGCGTTAAGAATTTATGAAAACGCGTCAGTTGACTTTCATAATGACGGGTTTTTGGGGGTGCGTTACTTAGAGGAAAATAACGGCGGGGCTTGTGCGGGCCCCACCCCAAAAATATCCTACCAAGAGGTTAGGATATTTTTGGATAGCACCCTATCCGGATCAACTCAGCTGAAGGCGCTTTTAGTGGCTTCAAGTGGCTTCCAAGTGGCTTAAGTGAAATAAAATAAATTTTGTCGTACAATTATTTTATTTCTTGACATTAAGCCCAAAAATTAAAAACCACACCCGAGCAAACGCAACTCCGAAAGAGGCATTTCTAAGCAAAAACCGGCGCTGCGATTTCATCGGTGCCCTCAGAATTTAATTCCGAGCACCAGTTCAAATGTTAGAAAAACCAGCTCATCCGTTCACTGAACTTACCCGAGCCAAACTTCGGAAAATGATTCCGGGCACACCGGGCCTCAGAATCAGGTGCCGTCATAAACTGCGTTTTTGTAAAATTCCAAAGAAAATTAAGAAAAAAATTTCATTGAAATTTACGGGTCTTTACATTACTCCCACCTCAGGGATTTACGTTCCCGTAAGGATACATCATAAACTAGAGAAACAAAAGTGGGTACTGAGAACGCATTTGAGCCTCCCGCTCCAAAGTTCTCTCCTGGAGGTTCTCGTGCTGCCATCTGATGCACACTAGAGGAATCGATCGTCCACGAAGGACCCGCTCCTGTCGATCCTCGATCTCCACTGGGACCTCCACAAAAGTCGCTCCAACATCCACGTCTAGATCCCCATGGTCAATTATGTGCGTCGGTTCGTGCACGTATCTCCTCAGCTGAGATACGTGGAAGACGTCATGCACCCGGGGAAACTGAGGTGGTAGAGCCAGGCGATAAGCCACCTCGCCAATCCTGCTGAGGACCTAGAAGGGTCCGATGAATCTTGGAGATAACGTGCCACCTCTGCCAAATCTCCATAATCCACGTCGAGGTGAGACACGCAAGAAGACGTGGTCGCCATCCTCGAACTCTAGTGGCCTCCGCCTCCTGTCAGCATAAGACTTCTGCCGGCTCTAAGCTGTCCTCTTCTATTCCTGGATGACCTGAACCTTCTCTGTCGTGGCCCGGACCATCTCTGGTCCCACGAATGTTGACTCCCCAGGGTCTGTCCAGCACAAAAGAGATCTGCAAGGTCTGCCGTACAACGCCTCGTATGGTGCCATCCCGATAGTGGAGTGTTAGCTGTTGTTGTACGCGAACTCCATTAAGGGTAGGTGGTCCTCCTAGCAGCGACCAAAGTTGAGGAAACATGCACGGAGCATGTCCTTGAGAGTCTGAATGGTCCTCTCTGTCTGACCATCCGTCTGAGGGTGAAAGGCGGTGCTCAGACGTAGTCGCGTCCTGAACGCCTCCTGCAACCCCTTCCAAAGCCGGGAGGTAAAGCGAGCGTCCCGATCAGAGACGATAGACGATGGCACACCGTGAAGCCGTACAATCTCCTGAATGTAGAGACGCCCCAAGCTCTCCACTGAGCCCTGCTCTCGGATGGGTAATAAGTGTGCCGACTTGGTGAGTCTGTCAACAATCACCCAAATGGATTCATAACCTATGGAAGTGTGTGGATGTCCATTCACGAAGTCCATAGATATCCCATCCCACTTCCACTCCGGGACCTCCAAGGGCTGTACCAAGCCTGCTAGTACCTGATGCTCTGCCTTCCCCTGCTGGAAAGTGAGGCATCGTGAAACGAACTCTGCCACAGCCTTCTTCATGTCCGGCCACCAGTGCTGTCGTCTGAGGTCCTGGTACATCTTCACCACTCCAGGATGTACCGCCAAAGGAGAAGTGTGAAACTCTCTCAGCACCTCCTCTCATAAAGCGACTGGTACCAAGGTACATCCTCTAAAAAGGACGTCGGGCTCTTCTCTAAGGGAGAAACCATCAGGTGCCTATCTTGAGGATATTTGTGCACGCTGTGTCTCACAGTCAGCGTCCCCACGTTGTGCCTCTCTGACCCGCTGTAGAAGTGGAGGAGATACTGTGAGAGACTGAAGTAAGGCTGCTCCATCCCTATCCACGAAGGATATCTGCAAGGAGGATAGCTACTCTGTCGCCTCCTCAGGTAGATGAATGCTCGTCCTCCTGCTGAGGGCATCGTCTACTATGTTCCCCTTCCCAGTAGTGTAGACTATCTCAAATTCATAGTCCTAGAGGAACTCGAGCCATCGTCGCTGTCTCAGGTTCAGGTCCTTCTGAGAGAAGATGTACCTGAGACTCTGGTGGTCAGAAAAGACTGTAAACCGCTCGCCCATCAGATAGTGCTGCCATGTCTTCAGAGCGAAGACCACTACTGCTAAATACAGGTCATCGGTAGCGTAGTTCTGCTCATGCGGCCTCAACTGACGTGATCCATAGGTAATCACGGCCCGCTCCTGCATCAGGACACATCCGATTCCGGTCCTTGATGCATCGCAGTAGACTACGTATCCAACTCCCTCCTCAGGCAACCTCAAGATAGGTGCATTGGTCAATCTCTGTCTCAGCTCCTGAAAGCTCTGCTGACATCTGTTTGACCACAAAAAGGGTTTCCCCTTCTTCGTCAAAACTGAGGGTGGCATCGTAACTCTAGAGAAGTTCAGCACAAATCTCCGATATTATCCGTCTAGGCCCAAGAAACTCTGCACCTCCGTCATGCTCCTGGGTGGCTCCCAATCTAGCATTGCCTCGATCTTCACGGGATCCACTACAACTCCCGCCTCAGAAATGACGTGCCCCAAGAAGTGGACCTCACGCAACCATAACTAGAACTTTGAGAGATTTCCATAAAGCTGGTTCTCTCGGAGTGTGTCTAGTACAACCCACAAGTGGTAGGCGTGCTCCTCCTCCGTGGTCGAGTACACCAAAATGTCATCGATGAAGACCACGACAAATCGATCGAGGTATGGCTAGAAGATCCTGTTCATGAGGCTCATGAACACTGATGGAGCATTGGTTACACTAAATGTCATAACCAAGAACTCATAGTGGCCATACCGACAGCTGAAGGCCGTCTACTGCACGTCCTCGTCTCGAACTCTGAGCTGATGATAGCCTGACCTGAGCTCTATCTTCGAGAACCACTGTGCTCCCTTGAGCTGATCGAAGAGGTCATAAATCCTCGGTAGCGGATACATGTTCCTCACTGTCACCTAGTTCAGGCGATGATAGTCAACACACAGTCGCAAGATCCCGTCCGCCTTCTTGGCGAAGAAAATCAGGGAAGCCCAGGGTGAAACACCAGGTCGGATGAACCCCTTTCCCTACAAGTCCTCCAACTGTACCTGTTGCTCTCGAAGCTCGGCGGGGGCCATCCGATATGATGGACTCGATATCGGGGCAATCCTAGTGTATAGGTCAATATAAAAGTCTACCTCTCTGCGAGGAGGTAGCCCTGGAATGTCATCGGGAAAGACGTCCGTGTACTGGTCCACCGCTGCAGGAAAACTAGGACTCTACACGTCAACTGCTCCAAGGATGAGGCTAGCCAACTGATGAGTGATGGGTTGTCCCCTCCTCTGCGAGTGTCACTCCTGTACGGAAAAGGCTCCCTTCTCATCGGTGAAAGTGAACTTTCTCCCGTCGGTGCGCAGACATCGCACCTTGCGCCTAAAACAGTCAATCTGAGCATGGACTGTAGATAACCAATCTATTCCCAAGATGATGTCGTAGGGCCTCGACGCCTCTACAAGAAGATCCCAGCCAAATATCCCGCTTCCTAGAGTAAGCTCACACTGCCAGCACCAGTGCATAATTGTCGAGTCTGCTCCCGTAGGGGTCTCTAGCCGTAAGGATCTAGCCAATGGCTCTGTCGGGATCTCCGAGCTCCGAACAAGGGAAGCGGCTATGAAAGAGTGACTCTCTCTTGTGTATATAAGAACTGAAACAAGGGAGGAATAGACACAGATCGTACCTCGATTCATCTCTGGCGCGCTGTGGTCGTAGGCCTCTGCTGCCTGGAGCTGTGCCTGACTCTGCCCGCCAGCTCCCTCTGGTCGGGGCGGACCTCCTGGTGGTGGTGGTGGCAGAGCCTCAAAGCCTTGCCCACCACCTGCTGCTCGGCCAGCTCCTCTGCCTCGTCTGCCTCCTCCCTGTGGACTGCCACGATCGACCCTCTACCACTACCTAGGTGGCCCCTCCACTATCTACTGCTCCTCGATACGGCGGGTCGGTCAGTTACGAGCCATGTGGCCCTGCCCGCCGCATGCGTAGCACTGCCTGCCTCTCGAAAGACTGGCTCCGCACTGTGTGCCCCACACTACTGATCCAGTGTCCTGAGGTCGTCTGCCGGAAGGTCTGGTCTTCCTGGAACCCTGAGTCATCCGTCGGCTACCTGCTGCTGAAGACTCCGTTACCTGCCGCCCTGCGGTAGGTCTCGCTGCTGAAGTAGACTCAGCCAGAAAGCTCTCGATCAGAAGGGTTCGCTCCAGTACTCCTGCCTGGGTTGGGATGCTGAGGGAGATCAGTGATGCCCTGATCTCGTGTCTCAAACCCTGCTCAATGGTCCGAGCCCGAAAGAAGGGGTCCCGTACCGTATCTGTCGAGTAGCGAGAAAGATCGGTAAACCTCGCTGTGTACTGGGCGACCGTCAAGCTGCCCTACCGCAGTTGAAGAAGCTCATGAATGCGCACCGCACGGAAGGTGGCTGGGACGAACTCTGAGCGGAAGAGGCTCTCGAAGTCCATCCAGAGAAGAGAGGCATCATCGTGCACCTGGAGCATCAAGCTCCACCATCGTCCTGCTGCTGCGTGCAGTAGGCTCGCCACGAGGATCACCATGAGGTCTGTTGGTGTCTCACTAGCCTGAAAACTCATACGACCACCTCCAACCAGTCCTCGGCTACCTGGGGGTCCGTCTCCCCATGAAACTTGGGTGGTTGTTGGCGCTGGAACTCGTGCAGATCTTCGAGGTGACGTGCATCATCAGCGGTTGGTGCTGGAAGCATCGGGGGCTCGGAGGGTAAAGGTATCGCCGGTGCCTCTACTGTCAACGGGCCCTATACCGAGGCCTCGTCGCTCGGCGGGATGTCGTCACACTCTACTCTCGGAACCCTAGCTGGATGTCATCGTGGGGCCATCCTGAAAAGAAAAACAAGTGCGCCACGGTCAGAACAGTATACCTGGTGAGCTGATACAAAGCAATCATGAATAAAACTTGAAAACACACATGCAATCAATGTTTTCATGCATTAAGTCAGAAATCAGAAGTCAGGGTCCTGGTAAACGGATACGTCGGCCACCGCACCAACACTGGACTCCCTGGACTGATAACCACGCCCAATACACTAAACACTATTGCTTCACAAAGAAGAAAGATCAGAGTCCTGGTAGAACCGACCACCTCTGATACCAATTTGTCACGACCCGCCCTCGGGGCCCGAGTCGTGAATACCCCAAGCCTGCATTCCATAGGCCAGGGGCTGGCGACTAGCACCAAGGCGTAAATCCCGAAAAAGGGAAGGCATTTCCTTTGAAAAGTAAACAAGCACCACAGAGTTAGAAATCAGAAAAGTAAACACTAAGTAAAAATGGTAACAAGCTGTTCTGAAAGTAAAAGGGGTCGGAAATACAAGCCCAACTGTAAAGTACAACTGAAAGGGGGAAACTGCAACTGAAAAGAAAAGCCACAGCGTCGAGCCGTCATCTGGAGGTCCCACCTGAAGGGTGGGTACAGATAGCCTCCACAGCTCCTCGGTCCAGCCATCCGCTCCGAGTATGTCCCGCCCAATGGTCCACCTCCAGGTACCGTCCTGCTCCACAAGCCTCCACCACGATCAGCGCTATCCGTTTTCTGCAACCAACACAACGAAGTGTGGGCATAGCCCGTGTAGGGGTGAGTATAAGCTACTCAATAGGGACCTCGAGACCCCCGAAGGTCTCCCAGAATCCACAAAGGGTAATCCACAAAGGAAATATACAATCAAGAAGTAACATCCGAAATGGCTTAGGTATATGCCCATACATATACCTAAGTGATCAATTTCGGCTCGGCTCCAACATCTGAGCCCAAGCACAACCCAGTCCACACAGGGAATAAAAACGTATACCCACATAGGATAGAACAACACAATCCACAAAGGAGAGTATAAGTAAATCCACACTAGATAGTTCAACACAATCCATAAAGGAGAGTAAACAGTAAATCCACACAGGATAGTTCAACACAATCCACAAAGGAGAGTAAACCAAGATTCAGATCACACAGGTATACTTCTTAGGATGACGATAAAGATGATCACTGATCCATCTAAGTCGTCGGACCCACAAAGGATCGATAGGTACTAACCCCCGCAAAGACCCACACAAGATCGGGCCCACACAGGACCTATAGGCGCTGGCTCACACAGAACCGCTGAGCGCGGACCCACACAGGATCGGATCCACACAGGATCTGTAGCACTGATCCACGTAGGATCGCTGAGTGCAGTGGTCATTGCAGTCCACTGAGGATCTTTGCACAGTCGACGTCGCAGTCCACTGAGGATCTCTGCACAGTCGTCGCTGTCGAAGTAGCAGTCGCAGCCAGCTCTAGGGTTCCTGCACAAAGCAAGCTCGTTCGGAAGGGTCCGCTCCACGAGCCGAGAGGCTGATACATCAACTGACACAAATTCTGAAGTTGATGTATCCAAAAGTTCCGTATCGTCAACAGGAACTCAACGTTGCAGATGGCGCTTCAATCAGACACCCGGACTGAGAGTTATTGGTTTTTTCGTCCCAGGGGCCAGGTTGGGTTTTAAGGCAAAACCATCCCGATTGTATTCCACCTGCATCCAAACCTCGGGCAGATTGAGCCAAAAGATCCTTCTCACTTAGAGGAATTCAACAAAGTCGATGGCACGTCAATCGGACGTCCGGAGCTCAAGATATGAGCATTTCCGCTCCGAGGGGCCGGTTAGTTTCGTGTACGAACCAACCCGGCCGAACCCAAAGTATTCCGAAAACTTGAGTGCGATACACCGAAATGACTGCCTCGAACCAATGATCGCGTTTCCACTGACGGCGTGTCGTTTGGAGGCTCATAGCTCATGTTACGGGAAATAGACCGAAAACGGTCAAAGACGGGGGTCTGGGCCCGAGCCGACCCGGCCCGACCCCCCTGGGTCGGCTGAACCGGGTCTACCCAAACTGGGATGACCCGACCCGGTCCGGCCATGGCGCGGCCCGGCTCGGCCGTCCAGTCCGGCTCGGCTCAGCCGATTGGCGGAGCAGCGAGGATGCCGCGGGGTGCTGCCCCCGCGGGGTGGAGGTGTCGCGGCCCCGCGTGGGGCCGCGCTGGCTCAGCGGACGCGACATGTTGCCGCGTCCCGTGCGTGCGAGCCGGACCCGCACGGCCACGGGTCCGATGGCTACCGCCGCCGCGGCTTCAGCCCCGGCGGCCCCTGTCCGGCGGCGCGCCGGGGCGCCGCCGGTAGCTTCCGCGGGCCACCGGAGGTTCTCCGGTGGTCCGTTTTCCTTCTCGTCTACGCTGCTGTTCCTCCCGGGTTCCGTTCATCACTGCGGGATCATCAAATCGCCATTGCGTCATGTTCCATCGTCGCCCATCAAATCTGCACAACAACGAAGAACGGCGAAGGGCTGTCGGGCCGTGTTTGTTTGGCCCGCACCCTCCGCATTAGGCGATAACAATTTGGAGGATTAAACAACACATAGAAAAAATAACCAAAACAATTTTAATGAATTAAAATTGTTCTTATTATCCGAGTTCTTCACTTTGAACGGAAACATTCATGGATTATAAAACATTCAAATAAACCCCTACCTCGTCAAGTCGTCGCACGCGAGTTCTTCGCAGATTTGATCGTCGCGGAAGGAGTGGATCGTCGCGTCGTCTTGGTATCCGGCGTTGCGTCGATTAAATCCGAGGTCCAAGAAACAACAGATTTAATTTTAATAATTAAATCCATATTCAGTTAAAATCCACAAAGGAATATAAAGAATCACAAACACTCACCTCAACGGATGATCGAAGGTTTTTGTCGCGGAGGAAGGAACGTCGCAGAAGAACGTCGCGGGAGAGGAAACGTCGGCGTTGCGGCACACGGCGTCGCGTCGTCGATTTGCGCGGTTTCGGCGTTCTTCTTCGGAGGCTGGAATTCTTCGCGTTCTTCGCATTCTTCGCGTTCTTCGCGAAGAAGGATGAATAATTCTAGGTTTCTGTCAAATCCTCTCAACGAGTATTTTTCCAGAAGTCGTGCATTGGTCTTATTTTATTATTAGGCAAACGGATTTCAAACAGGTTAAGAAACGATTAAATTAATTCATAGAATTAATTCAACGAATAAAACTGCCCAATTAATTGGTGCGTTATGAATTTAAGAAAACGTGTCAGTTGACTTTCATAATGACAGGTTTTCGCGGGTGCGTTACTCAGCGGAAAAGAAACGGCGGGGCTCATGCGGGCCCCACCCCACAAATATCCTACCAAGAGGGTAGGATATTTTTGGATAGCACCCTATCTATATCAACTCAGCTTAAGCCACTTCAAGTGGCTTCAAGTGGCTTCCAAGTGGCTTAAGTGAAATAAAATAAAGTTTGTCATACAATTATTTAATTTCTTAACTTTAAGCCCGAAAATTAAAAACCACACCTGAGCAAATGCAACTCCGAATGAGGCGTTTCTAAGAAAAAACAGGCGTTGTAATTTCATCAGTTCCCTCAGAATTTGATTCCGAGCACCGGTTCAAATGTTAGAAAAACCCGCTCGTCCGTTCACTGAACGTACCCGAGCCAAACTTCGGAAAATGATTCCGGGCACACCGGGCCTCAGAATCAGGTACCGTCAGAAACTGCGTTTTTGTAAAATTCCAAAGAAAATTAAGAAAAAAATTTCCTTGAAATTTACGGGTCTTTACAAGCTTCATCTCAGTAACTAAGGCATTAAAAGATTCTTTCATCTCATCCTTCAAGGATTCCAGATCAGCCCTTGTGATCATATCATCTGGTGAAACTGTACTGGTTACTCTTTTAGATGCTAAACTGACCATTGAGTTAGTCATGATCGATTGATCTGAAGAGACCAGAGAGATTTCAATATTCTTTACCTCTTCCAAAAAACTTTCCTTAAGCTTTTTCTTTAAAGTATCCAGGTCATGCATTCAGACCACATCTTCAGCAAACAACTTAGATTAAATATTATAAACAATCTTTGGTCTATTGTGAGATTCTTCATTGTCAGAATTAGGATAGTCTAAACCACAGACTAGAAATCCTGGTTCTTCTGCCCAATCTTCAATATTAACAGCTACGGTAACACTGCCAAGCTTGGTTTGATGCTCCCCCTAAACTGGTGCACCCTCAAGTAAAACAACAACATTCTCAGCAGCATTCTCAGCATGTCTTTCATCCTGAGAAGAACCATCCACTATCAATTATTTCTCTGCAATAGAAGGAGGGTCCTCTGAATTAGGTACGACTTCTTCCACTTCTCCTACTACTTCCTCAGTAGGGACTAAAGATTTTCCAATCACTAGACTCGAGCTCAAATCAGCTGACAGAGATTCTTCACTTTCATGGCCATCTTCTTCATTTTCTACAGCAGCCACTTCAACATCCTCTATAGTAGCTTCTTCCTTATCTGATTTATGTTGATCTTTATCATCATGAGTTGGGCAAGGAGGTAAGTCAAGTTCTTCTCCTTCATCATCAGAGGAATCTTCCTCTTCTGAATCATCACTGTATTTTGTCCCCTCTTCATCAGTTCCAAGACCTGGATCCCTCACATCCTTAGGTCTTGAAGGATGATTCACAAGATTAAATTTTTCATATACCTTTTGGAAATCATTGAACCATTCTCCTTTCCAAGGGTTCCAATTGATCCTCATATATTTTTAGACTGTAAAGGTGATACAAAAGTTATTCTTAACTACCACTGACTCATCTTGAGACTCAGCTACACCTTTTACTTTAATCATCACAGAGATAAATTTAGCAAAGAATAGGGAATTTGTCTTTGATTTCAGCCTTGTCATGTCTTCCATTTGGATCATCATAAATCTTCACAAATTAACTTTTACACAATGTATTAAGAGATTCAGGAGATAGATATCCTCATATCTCAAATTGGAAAAGTCTCCTCTCCTCGTTATCAAGACATGTTGCAATAATTTTAAAAGCAATCTATTCTCTCCATCCATTTCTATAGCAACTACATGTCATTGACTTCCATCACCAGTCAGCTCTTCCGAAGCAGTCTCATAGTCAAAAATATCACTGGTAGGTGGCATCGCTCTAGAGACATATCCAGATACACCTTCATGCAGAGCTTTTAAGCACTCAGCACATTTAACATATAAAAACGATATCTCCTTTCCATTCAGAAAAGAGGTTACTCGATTTTCAATCTCAGATTTTTCAAAGCTCACAAACTCATAAAATTGTTTCACTAACATTGGAACGTAAGGACCATTATTGTTCAAAAAACACTCTACCCATTTTTAATCTTCAAGTACATCATGAACTAAGGATTTTCTAGGTATCACCCATTCTACACACAGCTCCTTTTCAATCACAATTACTTGATTTTGTAGATGATGATTTACTGGTCGTCTTCCAGATCTTGTTCTATCAGCATTACCACTTGCTTTTGGCATAGAATTTTGCTTCTTTTCATTATGCTCATCAGAAACATCTCTAACATAAGGTAGTTTGTTTTTTTACATCTCAGATCTGAGGGATTTAGGGTTCTCTAAGGATTCGAGAGCTAAGGTTTGAGGGTAATGGTTTGAGGCTCGGTGGATTGAGAAGTATTTTGGACATTATGGTTATCATTTAGGAATCGGAAAATAAATAAATAAAATTAAATAATGAAAAAATGATTCATATTCTGGTGGTAGACAGAAGTTTAAAACAGCGCACTCATCGGTGAGAATTCCAATCAGTGAGGTTACATCGGTAAGGATTCACATCGGTGAGAGTTTCACATCGGTGAGAATTTCACATCGGTGAGAATTTTACATTGGTGAGAGTTTCACATCGGTGAGAATTTCTCATCGGTGAGGTTAGCTACTGATCAAGGATAAACATACCTAACTCATGTCTAATGTAACTAAACCTATCTAAACTCAAAGGTTTAGTGAAAATATCATCTAATTGATGTTCAGTACCAATAAACTCAAGAATAATATCACCCTTTTGGTAATGATCTCTCGAGAAATGGTGCCTTACATCAATGTGTTTAGTGATAGAGTGAGACATATGGTTCTTAGAGATATTTATTTCACTAGTGTTGTCATAGTTGATTGAAACATGCTCAAAGTCATATCCATAGTCCGAAAGAGTGTGTTTCATCCACATATTTTGTGCACAGTAACTACCAGCAGCTATGTACTCTGCTTCGACAGTGGACAATGCTACAGAATTCTTCTTTTTACTACACCAAGATACTAAGGATTTTACCAATAAATGAAATGTTCCAGATGTGATTTTTCTATCCAACATGCAACCAGAAAAATCAGCATCTGAATAAATCATTAACTCATAGGACTGTCCTTTTGGGTAAAACAAACCTAAGTTTATAGTATGTTTAAGATACATAAAAAATTTGTTTAACAGCAAGTAAATGAGATTATTTTGGGTTATCTTGAAATCTTACACACATATACACAGTAAACATAATATCTGGTCGACTAGTAGTAAGGTAAAGTAAGCTTCCAATCAAACCTCTGTAATTGGTTTGATCCACTCGTTTCCCTGTTTCATCTGTATCCAATTTACAAATAGTACTCATAGGAGTATCACTTTCCTTAATACTATCCAAACAAAAACGTTTTAAATGATCCTTTGTATATTTACTTTGATTCAAAATAATACCATTTTCATTTTGATAAACTTGAAATCCGAGAAAATATTTAAGTTCTCCCATTAAGCTCATTTCAAACTCATTTTGCATAATCTTTGAAAAATAATTACATAAGGAATGTTTGGAGGATCTAAAAATAATATCATCAACATAGATTTGTACTATTAAAACATCTTTAGAAATTATTTTAATAAAAAAAGTTGGATCAACAATCCCTTTAGTAAAACTTTTTGAAATAAGAAAATTACAAAGTCTATCATACCAAGCTCTTGGAGATTGTTTTAAACCATATAAAGCTTTACAAAGATTAAAAACGTGATTGGGAAAATGAGGATTAGTAAATCCAAGTGTTTGTTCAACAAAAACATCTTCGACAATAAAACCATTTAGAAAAGCACTTTTAACATCCATTTGATATAACGTGAAATTCAGATGAGCAGCATAGGAAAGTACAATCTTAATAGATTCTAATCTAGCTATAGGTGAAAAGGTTTCCTCATAGTCTATACCTTCCTATTGAATATATCCTTGTGCAAATAGCCTATCTTTGTTTCTAACTATGTTTCCAGATTCATCAACATTGTTTCTAAATACCCATTTAGTGAATATTGTTAAAGTGTCCTTAGTTCTGTCAACTAATTCCCAGACTTTGTTTCATTCAAATTGATTTAAATCTTCTTGCATATCCATTACCCAAAATTCATCATTGATAGAAACATTGACATTTTTATGTTCTAGCTGTTAAATAAAGGCTTGATGTTCAACCTGGTTTCTTAGAGAAGCTCTAGTCTGTGTCCCTCTATCAATATTACCAACAACAGCATCTAAAGGATGATTCTTTTGAATTCTTATTGATCTAGTAAAGGCAGGACTATAAATTTTAGGTTCATCTATAGGTTTGGATTCTAAACCAGAATATTCTAGAATATGTCCAACACTGGATATTTTTACAGCATGTTCTTTAGATTTATCATTATGGTTCAGAACACTCAAATCTTCTTCAAGATTTTCAAGAGAGGTTTTAGGCTCATGTGGATTAGTTTCATCAAACTTGATGTGAACAGATTCTTCCAGACATTTGGTTCTTTTATTAAAGACTCTATAAGATTTTCTAGTAAAATAATAAGCAAGAAAAATTCCTTTATCACTTTTAGAATCAAACTTGTCCAGATTATCCTTTGTATTAAGAATAAAAACTTTGTAGCCAAAGACTCTAAAATAACTAACTTTATGTTTTCTATTATTCCACAGTTAATATGGGGTCTTCTTGAGAACATGTCTAGTTAAGACTATATTAATAATATAATAGGTTGTATTCACAGCTTCAGCCCAAAAGTAAATAGGAAGTTCATATTCATTAAGCATAGTTCTAGCTATTTCATGAAGGGTTCTATTTCTTATTTCTACTACACCATTCTGCTGAGGTGTCCTAGTATCAGAAAAGTTGTGTCAATAGCCATTGTGTGAGCAATAAGATTAAAAATCTTGATTTTCAAACTCACGGCCATGATCACTTCTCTGGGTTTTAATTTTATGTCCACTATGAATTTCTACAGATTTGGAGTATTTAACAATGTAAGAACAAGCTTCACTTTTGTGATCTAAGAAGTATACCTAAGTATATCTATTAAATTCATCTACTAGGACATAGACATAGTTCTTCCAATTTATACTAGAAACTCTTGAAGGTCCAATCAAATCCATGTGAACCAACTCGAGAGGTTGAGAAGTTGAAACTTCTTTCTTTTATTTAAAAGAAAATTTATGTTGCTTTCCCTTTTGATAGGGATTACAAATGCTGTCAATTGGGAATTCAAGTTTAGGTAGGTCTCTAACTATTTTCTTCCTAGACAACTTTCTATGTGAATAGATGTTGCAGTGTCCTAATATTCTATGCCAATGCCAAGATTCCCTATGAAAATAATTTAAACAAGTAACATTTTGTTTAGCTAAAGAATTCATATCAACAACATAAACATTTCACTTCTTACAGTAGAAAATACTAAAACATTTTTAGAGTTAAAAACATTACAAGAATCAGTTTCAAATTTCACATTGATTCCATCATCACATAATTGAGAAATACTTAACAGATTATACATAAGTCCATCAACAAATAAAACATTAGAAATTAAAACTGAATCATTGTTACCAATCTGGCCTAGGCCGATGATTTTTCCTTTAGAATTGTCACCAATGGTGACATGGCCTCCATCAACCTTTATTAAGCTCTTGAAGCATGAATAATCTCCAGACATATGTCTTTAACATCTACTATACGAGTACCATACCTTCATGTGAGAACACTTCACACAGGATTCCTTCAAAATAGGTTTATATAGGAAATGATTTTGGTACCCAGATCTTCTTTGGTCCATATAGATTAGCAATCAAAGCTTTAGGTACCCATATTTGTCTTATGGGTCACATATAATTTACAAAATCAATAGATTTTGAATGATAAACTTTATTTGATCTATAACCATATGAATAACTGGTTGAATCATAGGAATTTCCAGAACTGGAAAAAGTAGAATTTTTTCCAAACTTAGAGATAAATTGAGTTTTAGTGAACTATCTTTTTCTAGGTTTGTATCCCAAACCAGTAGTGTATTTAGGTGTAACATTATTACCTAAAGTTTTAGTGAGAGTATCTTTCCCATTTGTGAACGTTTCTAAGTCCATTATAAGTTGCTCATTAGAAATTTTTAATTCAGTATTTTCCTTTAACAGTTGAGAATTCTGTTCTTTTTCTATATCAAAGGCAGATTAAACATTGGCAGTAAGAGCATGTTGTTTCTTTAGTGACTTATATTTGACTTTAAGTTCATTAAATGTATCTTACAGTATATTACAGTATTCAAACATTTCATCCTTAGACATATCTTCAGTATCAGAACCAGATTCTGCATCATCTCCAGAATAATAGTAATTTAAAACAGGAGAATCTAAAGTTACCTCAGATGTGTTGGTCATGAAATAGATATTGGCACGATTCTTCTTGGAGTCAGAAACTTCAGATTCATTTTTGTTGTCTTCTGACGAACTCCAGGTAGCTTTCATAGCTTTCTTGTACTTCTTGTCCTTATAATCATATTTCATTTTTACTTTTAATTTTGGAAAATCAGCCTTGATGTGTCCTTTCCTTTTACACTCATAGCAGAGAATTTCATCATCCTTTTCACCTTTCTTCCAATCCTTTTTCCAATGTCCCTTGTTGTCATACTTTTTTTTTGTAGTTAGATTTTCTGAAGAATTTCTTCTTCCTATAAAACTTTTTGAATCTCCTGGCTATTTGAGCCATTTCAACATCACTATCAGAGTATGAATCTTCAATTATTGAACTTTTAGTTTGTATTTGCATTGTCTCCATATCTTTTCTCTTAGATGCAGTAGACTTGAATGCCAAAGATTTTCTTTTGGGTTCATCATCATATTCTTTATTTATCTTATGTCCTTCTTCATACATCATTAATTTACCAATAAACTCTTTTACAAGTAGTGCTCCAATGTCACATGATTATCTGATTGAAACAGAAGAACCCCTCCATCGTTCTGGAAGACATCTCAGTATCCTCATAATTTGTTCCTTAGCTGGAATAGATTTTCCAAGTGAACTCATTATATTGACTATCTCATTAAACCTGAGATACATATCAGAAATAGGTTCATCAGTTTTCTTTTTAAAATTAACATATTTAATAACATAAGTATTCAATTGAATTTATTTAACATTGGTTGTTACTTCATGAGAAACACCCAAAGTATCCCATATTTCATAACCAATTTTTCAAGTAGATATTCTATTAAACTGTTCATATCCTAAAGCACAATACATGGCATTCATATCTTTATAGTTATTTTTGTATGCAGTCTTTGTAGGTTCATACCAAGTTGTTCATTCAGTTTCTGTAATTTTATTTTGAGACTCTATAGCAGTCTAGTTATCAAAAACCATACATTATAAATAAATTCTCATTTTAATTGTCCAATGGGCATAGTTGGTGCCATTGAATAAAGGTGGATATTAGTAGCACAACCCTCTAGACTATTATCCACAACTAGATTTTAGAAAGGAAATTTTAATGAGATAAAATTTAGAACTAACAGAAATTTATGATCTTTAAAGATGTAACTAAAATCTCAGTTGAAAAACAGATTGTTTTGAAATCTTTGGAAAGCAACAATCCGCTGATACCAAATGTTGGTCGGAGTGGACACTCAAGAGGGGGGGGGGGGAATTGAGCTCCAATAAAAATTTCTGTTAAAAATATTTCTCATAAAATCCCCCAAATTAAAAACAATGTTAAACTGTAGTGAATCTATACAGAGTGTAAATGTTCAATCAGTTTCACAAAGATTGATTAGGTCTCAGTTGACTTAATCTGAAGATTAAATTAACTTTTGAAACTATCCAACTGGTTTACACTAAGTATAAACACTTGCTAATTTAACTATCAAAGAACCTTTAAAATAGTTCTGTATTTCAAAGTAATAACAGTGGAATAAATATATAGTATACTTATAGATTTAAATTAAAATGAACAGCAGTGTTAACCAAGAGGTTCAGTCTCATGCTGAGACTTAGTCCTCTCAATAATTTATATAAATTGATCCACACCCTGGATCGGGGAAAACAAAATTGAACATACTGTTCCGGTACAAAGACCTCTACCATTGTTCTACGTGGGAAAACAAACAACATCACACATGTTGTTCAGGTCATACTCGAACTCTAACACTATCCATAGTGGGAAACAAAGAGTTATGAAGTTAGAGTGAGGATTTAAGAATCTTCCAGTTTAGATCAGGAGACCGTGTGTGTCAAATAAACAAGGTACACACACTGCTCGAAATTTAAAGATAGAATCACTAAATAGCGTGAGAAAGAGTTTAGAATGCTTTAGTGATTTGAAGTGCAGCTTTGGACTCGTTTGGTTTTTCAAATAAGCTTATGAGTCCATCTCTGGTTTTTGTTCTAAAAACATAGTGTCATTTTTTCTTTGGTTCTTGGTCCTAGCTACCTGATTGTATGATGTTTTTATTATAGTTCTTCACTCAAGGAGCAGCTTGTGTTCTCCTTGAAAATGAGTAGCTTCGTGTATGTCTACTGTTCATGGAGTATGGATTTTTCTTTCACAAATGCACCACGTTTGAATGAAGTTCAGCTCTTTTCATTTTCACTCGTGTGCCTTCTTAGTTCCTTGATTCTTGTCGTATGCACACCCAGTGTTCTCTTCTTTTCATCATCATCATCTAGGTCTTTATATTCCCTTTATAGTTTTCAGCTCCGGAAAATGGGGATGATTACCTTTTTCATGGGTACTAGGTACAGTTCCCTCACTTGGCAACATATATCATTAAATAACATTAACTGCATTAAAAACATCCCATGTTACCATTAGCATAATAAATAAATATTATTGAGAGTATTAAGTTTGAATGGTTAGTCAATTATTAGTAGCTCATGTTGGTAAAAGTGTACGGTGGTCTTTTGTGTAGCAGAACCTTCCATCGGTAGCTATTTGAACTTGCATCGGTTTCTCTATATACCAGTGACTTTGTTCCATCGGTAGCCCGATGTATCGGTGACTGTACTTGTTTCGGTAGACTTACTCTATCGGTAACTATCTATGAACTGGCTCTATCGGTAGACTTCTATCTATCGGTAGCTCTTGTATGTCGGTAACTCCGGTCTGTTTTTCAGTCGGTAGCTCTGTAGACTGGTTCTATTGGTAGACTTCCTCATATCGGTAGCTCTGGTTTGTGATTCAGTACACGTATCTGTAGGCTTACTCTATCGGTAACTACTGGTAGACATGAACATCTGTAGCTCTATACATATCGGTGACCTTTGTGTATCGGTGACTCTGTCTATCGGTTGACTAAGTCTATCTGTAGACTGAGTACTGGTAGATCTTTATCAGTAGCTATACGCAGATCAGTGACTTATACTTATCTATTTTTATGAAAAACACATCCGATTGGGTTAGAATTACATCAGAACTCATATAAACATGGATAAACAATGATTAACATATTCCAGAGATTATTTGAATATTATTATCATCTTGATTATAGAATATCATAGATTTGAATGAATTAATATATAAATAAACATTAATTAGGATTATCAATGTATATGAAAGCATAATTTGGATTATCAAAATAGGTGAGGTCAACAATTTATATTTTTCTCCGATTATGTGTCTCTAATTTGAACCAATGTTCTCTTATTCAAAATCCTAATTAGGTGGTGACTTTTTCATTTCCCTTTCCCTCATATAAAGAATAAATTTTATTAACCCTATTTCAGATATTGGTTTTCCACAAAGATATTTCTTATTTTCATCCTTTTATTTTTTTAGAACAATTTCAAATTACGATGATGAGATTTATTAAAGGAGGGGAGAATGTGACTCCCCATGGTTTCATAGTACGATATCACTATAAAGTAATTCAGTAGCTTGTGTCACACACAACACCGAGTTCGAGCACACCAAGACTTGCCAAACTAGCCGTTTAAAAAGCTATTATGAAATATATAAACTAAATTTTGAATTTTATATAATATATATAATTTTAACATCCATATTATTTGTTTCTTACACATAATATAAGAATATATTCAATTTTTCAGATAAAAGACGTATTTTTTAAAAAATTAAATTGTATCTCCTTTTAATGGAGATCCTTTTTTAAATCCAATATTTGACACATTTATATATAAAATTTGACAAAATAAACTTCTTATTTAGAATAGGGACATAAAATTTTAGTTTTGATAATTTGTTTGTGTCTTTCTATTAACTTTTATATTTTTATGAATAGTGAAATATACTAAATTTTAATTAAAAATAACTTTTTTAATTAAAATAATTTATATTGTTAAATTATACATTTAAATGGTTTTGAGGTATAATTATATTAAATTTTAATCATTTAATCCAATTTTGGTTGTTGGAAGTAATTTTATATTTAAATTAGACATAAACAAATATCAGTCTTTTGATAGTTTTTACTTCTCAAAAACCCACATTCTGATTTTGACCATGGGAATTAATTTTCAATTAATTGGAGAAAATAATATTTTGAATTTGGTAAAATTGACATAATTTTGGAATTTTTAATATCAAAATTATCTTATGGTGATGTTTTGGTATTTTTATTAAATCATTCAATTTTTGATGAATAGTGAAAAAACTGTGTTATTATTTAAAAATGACTATTATTTAAATTATTATTATTATTATTTAAATTTATTTAAAATTAAAAATAAATAAATAATACCTAAATGAGTCCAATGACATTTATTTATGTCATTTTATAATAAAATTAGATATATAAAATTTTCTTGAAATTTTAACCATCTTTTACCCACCTTCTAGGAACATTTTCAAATTTGCATAATACATAATTTTACCTCTTCTATGAATGGAATTCAAAAAATCTAGGAGAAATAGTTGACATCATTAAGTAAAATTTGGTTTAATAGGATGAAAATAATATTTTTTAAATAGTAACTTTCGAATTTTATTTACCACGGTTAAAAGTAAATAGGAAAATTAAAGGTAAAAATGATATTATAATTACTCTAAGACATGTCCTAATTCTATTGGATAAGTTTATTTCAACCAAAATAAATCGTAGGAATAAAATATGACTATTTTTATAAAATTGGATTATATTAGGACATTTATTATTATTTTATTTAAAGAAGAGTTAAAAGTGTTAAATTCATTGTTTAATAACTAAACCATTTTTCATATAGGGTTATACATAAGATAAATTTGACAAAAAATATTAATTATAAAGATAAAAATATTGTATACATCATGATATTTTATTTAATATTTTTAGACATTAAATTATTAAATTCATTTATGACACAATGATGATGCAGTAATTACCTTATTAATGACTGATCTAAATAATTTATATTTTAAATAATAAAATAAATGTAAATTGAGAATTTTTATGCATTACCTTAATTTTATAGATTAATATGACATGTTAGTTTTGATTAGATATTTTTTTGAAGTGATAAAGTAGATAGGACATTCAAAAAAACCAAATACTAAATAGTTCCAAAATTGATATAAAAGAATTTTTAAAACAAATACTATTTTATTAAATTATAAAATAGTTCTAAAAGTATAAGGATTAGAAAAAAGACTTAAATATTTTTATAAATTTCATTAATCAACCACATGAGTTTCTCTTGGAATTTTATAGTATGTTTATTAAACATGTATTATAATAATACAAGAAGACATGGAAAAAGTTAAACTATTTAACAACAAGTTAAATCAAAATGATTTAATTAGTATGGTGTCCTAAACATGTCTGAAACCTATTGGTTGAGATTTTTTTGAACCATAATAACCTTATACTCTAACTAAATCCATTTTGAGCCATTAAAAACCGAAAATAATTTTATAACAGAATAATATATCAAGGTTTTCCTGATGTACCCCTCACCTCTCTTATAAATATGTACTTCCCCCTCTCTCAAATTCACATCTCCAATGCAATATTTATCAGCCAAACCCTAATAATATATCCTCCGACATACCCTCACCTAAACCTATAGGCCTTAATTTGAACATAAATCTATCCTAAAAACCCCTTTTGATCAAATTAAAAGGACGCACCAGAAAAAGAGGTAATTATTTCATCACCTCTTTCAAAGTTCATTTCTTCTTCCACTTCTACTTTATTTGTTGTTTCCATAGAAAATAATAAATCCATTACCTTCTACATACTATGATGTTATTATAACTATGGTAAAACCATATTCATTATTCTATCCATCCTATCTATGACAAAGTCACTAAACGTGCGTATGTGCGGCTTACCGCCTCCACGTCAGGGTATAGTTTGTTATTCCACACTTCATTATTTGAATGGGTATAATAATGAGTATAGTTTATGTAAATAATGAATATAACATGTTAATGATTCTGAATATATAATATAATATACAATTAATCATTATTTCACCATCAATATAATGATATCGTCGATCGTGCAAACATACGGCTTACAGTGTCCACTACGCGATTAGACTCATTTACACGTTCAAAATTCAATGATGATTATAAAAATATATATTATTTATAAGTATGTAATATATGAAATAATGATTCTACTAGAAATATATATATATGTATTTAGATATATATTATTCACTTACTTTCATTCAATACATTTGAAAATGGAAACAGAGTTTATGCTTACGTACGACCTACAATCTCGATAAATTGTGTTTTCCATTTCAGATATCTATAAATTATAAATTTTTTATTCTAAATATATTTGATATATAAATCATGTTTTATATACTGTATGTAATTAAATCATGATCTAAGTGATGTAATCAAGAATGACAAGTTAAAACACCTACGATATAGAAAGAGATTATTAACCGAAATGTTAATTTAACATGGAAATTATCATTAAATTGGTAATATAAAGTCATAAATCAATAATGTATGATATCATAAATATTAATATGGTTCTGTTATAATATTAAAATATATTATGGTCTTTATATAGTAGTTTAAACGTACCCTCGACTAAGGAAATGCACAAGGTCATGGTTAATTCCTCAATCTCATTATTATCCGACATAGTTTATGTGTAGACTTTTTTCGGGGACATATTTATTATCCATGTACATGTTTCATAAAATATTTTTCAAAAGGATTTTTTTAAGGGAACCTTTAACTGAGACATAATTTTAAAGGGTTTAAATATTTATTATTCTAAATCATTCTCATTAAATTCCATGTTTTAAAAATGGATAAATGGATTTATTTATATCAACAAGAATGTTTTAAATTTTTAATTCCATTCAAAAGTTTCAAAGTGTTATGGGACAATTTGATTAAAAAATTTCTATTAAAATTATTCCTTTATGAATTGTGTAACTTTTAAATTATTTCATGAAACGGGATATTTCTCTCAAATAGTATCACTGATCATTTTAAATTATGTCAACATCTTTTACAGGATATTATTCATGATTGTGATTTATTTATTATAATAAAATGTTCTATATTTTATTGAATGAGTTATGATATTTTTGACTTTGGATGTATAGTTTTTATATAATTCCTGGTTTTGGGTTAACATATTGATATTTCGTATGCTAGTTTCAATACAAATATTTATTTTATGTTTCACCCTTTTCATATGAGGAATGCATTGGACATATTATACGATGGGTGGGGCCCGATATATCCTTTTGAGTTATTGTTAGGTATCATGAAAAAAATTAGTGTCCTGGCAGAAGGCCTTGACATGATTTGTATTTGTAGTCTTGGCATGAGGGCTGGAGTAACTGGTTATGATGTCTGACATTATGCATTCCCTCATAATGAAGTTAGTTATTACATGTGATTATTAGACTGGTATAATATCCATGAACATGTTTATATGGTAATTCTTGATTTACTATTTTTCATATTATGTTTATGTTTATGTTTACAAAGGTTGTTGTTATTATTAAACATCATGCCTTAAAATATTATAATTTATGCTAAATTATTTACCCTTACTGAGCTTCTGAGATCACCACATTCTTATGTTTTGTTTTCCTCGGATTCCAAGATATGTATTATGATTGATATGTTGGGTAATATAGGGGAGTAATGGAGATATAAAAGGATTATTTGCATTGTGTTTTATTTTTTAATGTGTAATTTAATGTTCGTGTATGTAATAAATTTTCCAAGACTACAAAACTGATCGATCCTTCGGGTCTTGATTCCGTGTAATCATGTCAATGTAATATAATAATTTACCAACATCGGGTAAATAGGATCGAGGAATTATAGATTTCTATGGGCTATTAATCAAACTCTGAGGTTCATTGTCCCTTTTTAGATATTTCATAGAGTTCGCAAGGTGGGGTACCACGTAGAAATATCTTTATAAATTAGAACATGTACACAATGTCTTCCATGTGTTGTGAATGAAGACACCAATTTTATTTTATTGATTGGGGTGAGCTGAACATCAAGGATGGAGATAGTTTTGATTAGTTCCCAGTAGAGATAGAGGATTAAAATGAGAGTTTCTTTCATGAGAAATAGATTTCCTTAGTGTCTATCTCATGGGAGCACTGGAATTTCCAAGAGAGAATAAGGGACCTAAAGGCTCAGAGCCATGCATAACACCCCTCATATTATTGAGTAGACTTTGTTTTATATATCTAGGGACGTAATTCCCAATGGTGGGGAGAATTTATTGACACTTATATTTTATGTATTATTTTTAATTATTATATTGATTAATTTCAAGACTAAATTCTAATATGGTGTGTGATTCTGAGGCCCTGTGTTCCCATTAAAAATGTGTGAAATTTATTAAAATATTAAATAGAATGCACATGGGATTTTTATAAAAAAAAGTTTAATAACTGATTAGAGGGATATCAGAAAAAAATATGAGGGAACTATTTAGTTTAGTGCAGCAGATTTACCCTGGGCATGAACTAACATTGGTTGATGTGGGATGTTTTTGGTAATTTTTCATAGGAGTTTAAAATGAATAAAATAAATAATAAAAAATTATTTTATTTTATTAATTGACTTAGTGATGAAAAGAAATTTTTTCCCTTTAATAAAACAATTTTTCATAATTCTAGGGTTATCCACTTAACCGTAGAATCCTTTCGAGTCATTGGAGATATATATTTTTAGATATCTATTGAGAAGACAATGATGAAATATCCTATTCATGATAAGCACACACCAATACTATAATATATTTAAAACGACACCAATGTGCTGACCATTCATAATAGGAAGGAAATAAAGATCTAGGTATGATGCTCTGTTTTTATTTTTTACCCATTCATGATTCCTATGATGAATGAGGACCAATCCATGATATTATTGATATGTTGTTTGATTGTATTTGTGTGTTGGGATTATTATGCGGGTTTATTGGGGAGATTAAATCATTATGATTAGAACGATGGTTTGTATCCATACATGATTATATGAGTTATGAACAAAGATATACACAAATACTAATCAAGGTTCTTCCTTCTCATTTTTGGTTATTTTCTCCCTATATTCTATCATTCTTCATTACATGTTATGCGTTCATCTGTAGATTTGAATCCATTATGAACAATACATTATTGTGACATTGATTCATAGGGAAAAGATCTGAAACCATAGATCTAGAATGAGGATTACTTGATGGAGGTCCGTTGGTGGGAATATAAGTGAATCAAATGATGATAACTATTGAGTCTGCATTCTTCTGTAGTAATGACGAATGAATACCATTGCGTTTTCTAAGCTGGTTGATGGACCAAATCCCATAAATTCATTGATAGAGTGGAAAAACAAGCTTGGATATAATGTTTTTAGGGGAAACAAACACACAAACTGAATTTGGGAGATCGATGGTATGTGTAGGAGGAAGGAGGGTTGTTGGAAAGCACAACAAAAATGTAAAATATTCTCTAACTACATGGAATGTAGTACCCAGTCAATCAAAAGGGCATGTACCATAAGAGGTACACAGATATGGGATGGAGTACACAGGTTTCTTACCTGGTATGTACTCCCAACATGACTTGTCCTGGACTATGTATATAGATCACCAATTTTATTGGTACATGGGCAGAGACACACTAGTTGATGTCATGTACTAGAACACAGTCAAAGTACATGGGTGGACCTCGAATGAACGGAAATGATGTGTGGCCACTATACAGGTCATGTACCCCCCTTGTACATGAAATTGTAAATGACATGAGGTGTTTAACATGGGATTTACCTACGGTCAAGAGACACAATGTGTGACCCTACTATACGCTGTGTACCCCTCCTTACAAGTATTTTTCTTTTTTCATCTATATCTTGGACATGTTTCATTGGATTTTGTTCCCTTATTTGTTTCCCTGAAGTTTGGTATGAATCATTTCATTCTCCTAGGACTAAAATAAATTTAGTTCGAATTTCTGTATAGAGTTGTTGTAATCCCTCAAGAGACCCATAGAATGATCCTCTATTCATCTTCATTCCCTAGGTGGAGTTCTTGTTATCGACGTGACCAACACTACAAAAGCATCATTCCTCTACATAGAAGGTTAATCCAAATTGAGTTGTTTGTGTCTTCTCATATAACTTGTTCTGATCCTCAACATTGTATCATATCTCTATTCAGATCTATCAGCATATCTCTCTAATGGAGAGAACTGATGAGAAGTACCACTATAACGAGTTCTATCAGTGATATCAATCTCTGGAGTATGTTCTCTTAGATGAGTGCTTCATGAAATATTTGAGCCGAATTCATATGGTTACAATGCAGTGGTTGTGAATTTCCTCTAGACCATGTGTCCTAGTTGAGTATATCTATACATTTTTATTATATGTGTTGTAGACATATAATTGTGTAGAGTTGACTAGACATTCGTTTTATGTATTACTATATCCATGAACAATGTAATTCATAATTCGATATCTAACTTTTCGGAATGACTCTAAATATGTATATTGTTAATATATATTATGAATATATCTAAATTAAAATTATGGGAATGGTGGAATGATCATTAATTTATGTGTATTGACACATCCAATAAAAAATTTTCATGAGTAATGATACAGATAATGCATAGATTGGGGTGAAATTTTAAATCAAACCATATATGGTATTATAATTATTAAAAATGAAATTTTCTAATTAAAAATTATTAATAAATAAGTGCTAAATTTTATAAGTAAACCATATATGGTAATATATATATTTATGTGATTACTTTATATGTGTCTAATAAAATAAAAATTATTAAATATGTGGATGGAACACTTATGAAGTTATACAGACTTGAGGTAAGGGTCTTATGTTGTAATATAATTTTTAAAAAGATTCTAATTCTTAAATATATGATGATTAAATTATATGATTCAACTCAATAGTGTATAATGTATTTTATCCACCCTTATTTATTTCCTTAGAAAGGATTTTTCCTTTAATATTCTTCTATTTAATTAATCAAGAGATCAAAAAATTATTTTATGAATAACCGACATTATTTTTATATTTTGTCTGAAATAAAAAGTATTCAATGTCCATATTTTCTTTAAAATGTTATAAATAATGTTTCTATAATCCTGTTATGATTTATTAAATTATTGTTCAACCTGTTTTTACTTTAAATAATTTTTTAAAATGAATATTTTTTTATTAAAGAGAAATGTTTCAACCAATGTGTGAATTGAATCTGTGTTTATCATTACCCTATGAATGTATTTTTTCACTATGATGACTAATATTTATATTAGGATTTAATTATAATTTTATATGATTATTAAAAAATAAAAGGGTTTCCATAATATATTCCAAATATTTGGGTTCTAAATAAGTAATTTCAAAGTAAAAAATTGGTATTTTCCTCAAAAAATATTCCAGTGAATTTATAAAGGAATTAAAGAACTATGATAACATCCTTTGATATAAATTATGATTCGCTGGGTATAATATTCTATGATAACATCCATATTCTATATGTATATAGTTTTTTATTATGAGGATGAAATCTTGATGAAACTGATTTTCCATTCCATAGGTAAATCCATAATGAAATTATAAATGTATTAATGATCTTGTGGCATATATATAAATGGACTATGATTATTTAATGGTGGTTCTATTATATACCTCTAAATAATTATGTAAGGATCACTATTTTATATGTTAAAAGGATTCACTAGAGGTTATATGAAGCTAAGAAATAGGGTAAACATGTTATTAGACCAACCCTAAAAATTGTGCGTCTGAGGTTTTCCCAATATCCAATATGGTATATGGGAGGTTTTCACAATACTAATAATTGATCACAACATTGGTGGGTATCCTTGAAAAATTATCTCTATGTTTGTTATTATGCTATAATTTATACCACTCTTTTATGACATTATAGTATACCAATTTTTTTCTCTTGTGTCTCATGTTCATTGATTCCTTTATGATTTATGTATTATAAACTTCCAATAATTATACTATGACTCATGATTATGGTCGACAATTTTTTTGTGTGGTTTTAATATACTATGATTATATTATCATTCCTTTTTCCCATTATATTCTTACCTGATAATTGGTATCTCCCTTTTTTACCCTGATTTGGAATATGATCAACCCCTTAACTATGTTTACCTTTCCCAATGATTAGGATAAAGAATTCATGTATGTAATTTATAAGAATAGTGGAATTTGTAAATAATAAAATAGGATATTTTGAAGATATTTAGTGTACCATTATCATGTGTATCGAACTTTTAAAAGACTTTATTCCATTATGATATTGTCATGGATTGTAATAATATGTAATGAATATTCATCTAAAAATATTTAATATTCATGTACATAATTCCGGGAATTCCTCTTTTGGTATGAGAGAAAGGTTTCTTTATTTTTAGAAATTATGATTAAGAAACATTAGTGAGAACCCGTATGATAAGACTAATTATAGAACAATATCATATTCTATTATGAAGAAATGATTTTAATTTTCACAGAAAAAACCATGTATGTATATTAGAATGTGGATTTATATATGACATTGATGAACCAAGGGGTGACAACTCAGAAAAGGAAAATAGGGTATTAACTCAATCATCACTAGTGCATGATGAGTGGGTTTTTGATTTATCACCTAGGTAGACTCCCCCCAAGGATAAGATTTTGATCATTCAAATTTTATATATGAAAAATTATAAATTATTTCAATACTAGATGACCATGGATGGTCATTATTAAACCAAAGGTTTATTAGATAGAAAAGTAGATGAGTGATTTAGACATTAGATATTTAATTTTTCATGATTATACGTTTTCTCAATATTATTATTGTTTCTCACCATATTATTTTTAGATTTATTCAATTGATGGATCCTAAAGGAAACATAATAATAATAAATTTGATGCCAAATGAAATGACTATCCTCTAGAGAAACCAAATTTTTTGTTTCCTGGAATGAATAATACTTTTTTCCATGATAATACAAATTTCTCATGCCATGAATTATTTTGATCATCCAAATGAGAAAATGAGGGAAACATTTTCAATGGATTCATTCACAAAGAAACATCCACCTTCATTTTGTGGGCCTGCAGGCCCCCTAATTATTTATAAGTGTAATAGTGCAACAAAAAAGATGTTTCTCATTCTCTCATGTTCAGAGCAAGAAAAAATTATATTCATCATTTATACTTTGGAAGATGAAGTAGATCAATTAGGGAATCCTCTAAAGAATATAAAAAATAGGAATAATTTTATTTTTATAGTGGAATGAATATATAATGTCATTTTATAGCATATACTTTCCTTATATTCTTTGTATGAAAATTTAAAAGGAATTCCATGAGCTAAAGTAGAAGGATGATGAATCTGTTAGTACTTATTTGGAAAACTTTACAAGACTTGTGCATTATGATTAAAGTATTATCAGGAAACCTAAATTTAATAATGGTTGATTCTTCAGTGTCTTAAAATTATTTCTTGTAAGGGAATATATATGGTTTTTCAGTAGCTGTGAATATATCAAAAGATGTCCTATCAAGGTATTAATGGAGATTGGAGTTTCATATAAATAATATGGTTTGGATATATAAATAAATATTTCATTCAATGTAAAATGTAATAATAAAAAGCATGAAGGGGGGAATATGAGTATTCTTTTATATCTAACGTGGTTAAGGAAGCCTTAAGGAAATTATCTTAAGGGGACTAGTAAATTCATTATGTAAAAAAATAATTTTCACTGTGAAATCAAATTTTGATGTGATGGGAAGAAGTAAGATAATTATTTGTATGGAAATAAATATCTAAAGAATGCACCACCCATACTCCATTATTTCATATGAAACGAGTGTGGGAGTTATTCTAACCAAAACTCAAATCTATGGGTTAATGATGATGATTGACATTAGTAACCACTTAATCCAAAAAACAAAGGTAAATCTCATGTTCTCATTATTGCTGATGTGGGTTGTGAGAACAATGTGGTGAAAGGTTGAAATACCATCCACTATATAACATCTAATATCGTATTTGATTCTGGATCTACCAAATCTTTTATATATGAATAATTTACTAAGGGTGATACATTTCCACCTCAAAATTAAATAATTAAATAGCTGTAAAAACATTTAACAGTACAATGATAACATCTCAAATCAATAATTATTCCCCACTATTATTTGTGGGAATATTCATCCTATAAATATCATTTTTATGCATATACTTTAATTTGATGTAATTTTTCTATTAATTGGGTTTATTAAAATAAATTCGATTCTAATTTCTATGGAATGAATGTCAATTTTTATATTATGAACTAACGTGTAATAATTTGTTAGTGAAAACATGAATATGGGAGTATAATGAAAATTAAACCCCATATAATGGTCTTTATTTCCATTAAAATTTGATATTTATCTCTAATGGTTGCGGAGAAACTAAAAATACCTATTGTATTGGATTCTATTTGCAAGTTCATGATTCTATATGCCACTCAAAGGTGCTCCATACATGGTAGGACACATGGCTTCAATCACATCTCCCCAAACTGTAGAGTTTTTGGACTAGTAATGAGGGACTATGTGATTTAGTGGGGAGACTATTACAACATTAGAAGAGTGTAACACAATGAGAAAAAGAAATAAAAGTTCAATATTTGCCCATAAAAAATAAACAGTTCATGATGGAGAATACTAACAATACTAGAAGTGATATCACATAAAAGATAATGGTACATGTCACATGTTTCTAATAAAACCTCTAAATACAGGTACACCGAAATCATATACAATACATGTACCAAAAGTATAAGAGTCCAAAATAATCATAGTGTCATTGCATGCCTCAGATGGGTCATGTGATCTCCTTCTCATAAGTTGTTTGTCAAAAACCTATAGGATTTTGTTTTCCCTTATCATTACCTAAAATTTTATAATCTGTTTGATTCCAAAAAAATTGATCCAAAAAGAATGTGGGATAAAATCCCAGTATGAAACCTCCCAAGATCTGTGCACACCAGTTAGTGAATATATATGATAGGTAGTGTGAAATAAAGAAATAAGTAAGAAAGGAATTCATCAAAAGTAGAAAATCATACTTTCACTAATTTCCATTTGCAATAAATTCACATTCATTTAAAAATTCAATTGCATTTAATTTATATGTATTGAGATCCATCTCAATCCTAACATCCCACTTATAACTAGAAGCACAATAAATACCTTAGAAGGATGTCTGAATGTGCATGTCTAGACTAACTCCAGGAAGGGACATAAGTCATATCATTCTTAATTAAAATAAAAATTTTAGGCCATCCCTAACATTCCTATGTGGTAATTCTAGTATCACACCAGTTTAAATATCAACCCCCACCCGACAAGCCCATCGCTAGGGAACCTCTCATGAACCTGGTATAACTCTAGTTGAGGTATAAAGCCCCCACCAATTCAGTCTATCCATGTCACTTTACATGGAGCCCTAGTATAACCATTTTAATAATAGTCAAATGAAATTAGATTCCATCCATTTCATTCTAGAAATAATCCATGTATCACATAGCATATTATTTTAGCCTCAATGAGTATGTCCATGGTATCCTTCAATAGATCCATGTATCACCTTGGGCTTAATATTATTTTGATACTGAGTCAATACATGTAATACTAATGTCTATCCATGTACCACACAAGGTATAAAGGTCATTAGTCATGTGAGACTATCAATGAAATTATAATTGTAACCCAAGTATCACCCTAGGATTCTTATCATTTAACCAAATCTATTCAACTCAACATTTCATTTAACATTCCAAGGTCAAAACCAATATCATCTAACAAGATCTCACCAAAAGGTGTATGAATCCCTAGACATCCTCAAATTTCTATTCCATTTAATTACTAATGTGTCCATGTTTTTTTAATAGGGTTTAAAGGAATAACAAGCTACTACAAGCCTTAGTTATCCTATAACTCACGTGTGGAAAAAATAAAAGGGTAAATTAATTCACATTAATTAAATTGAAAAATAAGGATAATATTTACGGAATTCCTTCAATTACAAAGAAGGGAACTTTTAACAATTTAATCTTCAAAATCCTAGAAAGCTGTCACATGGAATAATCACATTACATCTCACCTAGAAATATCATTATAATGAGAAATCCAAGTCAATTCAATAAATTTCATAGCATTGGAATCAATATATCATATGGGAAATTCATTTAATTAAGAAAATAATGTTTTAAACAACAATGTCATTCATGGGTCAAATGAAAATCATTCACCCTAGGAAATTAATTTAATTCAATTATAATTCAACAATAATAAAATTCCCTTTATAACCAATTACACTATTTAAAACCCCATGAAAGCGGATAAAGGCACACTTTATAACACCCTGAGATTTTATGAGAATTTTGTTTTATGTCTCATGTTATACGCAACACCAAAGGAATCTTTCACATCATACAATACGAACATGGATTGTATTACACGCAATCGCGGCCTTCCTCGATAGCATGTGTAGTACGCAATACTGAGTTTCACTAAACAACGATATATTATTATAAACAAGACATTATGAATAGTATTTACTATATTTTGAATTTTATTATTCATCTTACACATTTTCTAGAACATGGGAAGAGAACAAAATAAATTTTTCGGGTAAAATAAGTATTTTTCATAAAATGCAGTTTTACCGCCTTTTGATGTCGCACCCAGATTAAATCTAGTTTTTGACATGTTTGTAAGTTCAATTTGACAAAATAAAATTCTTCTTTTGAATCAGGGTATAAAAATTTTCTTTGGATAAATTTTTGATATTTTTTTGATAACTCTCATATTTTGATGAATAGTAAAAATTTGCTAATTTTTAATTAAAAACAACTTTTTTCATTGAGATAATTTATATGTTTAAATTATAATATTGAATGGTTTTAAAGTATAAATAGAATATATTTTTCCCATTTAATATAATTTATGTCATTAGCATTAATTTCACATTTAATTCACAGGTAAAAACATTTCAATCTTTGGCAATGTTTTAACTTCTAAAACCTGTTTTCTTAACAATGGGATTTATTTTAAATTAATTACTACAACTTATATGTTTTGAATTTTGAAAAACGGATTCCATATTCAGAATCAGTGGGTCCAAATTATGTTAATAGGCTACTTTTTATTTTTGGGCATTGTGAATAGTAACTACGGTAAATTTAATTTACCATAGTTAAAGGTAAATCGGGTAATTAAGGGTAAATATAATATTATAAAATTACCCTAACACCTGCCAAAATCCTATTGGATGACTAAAGGTCGACCCATATCATCTACGGGTCGGATTAGATTCATTTAATGGACTTTTTTCCATGAAAATAATTTAATTATTATTAAAACCAATGAATGTGACAACATGTCACATTCTTAAATATTATAAGTATAATAATTTTAATTTTGTGATAAACTTAATGAAACATTGAACCTGAATTGTCTCCAGAAATATAATACAATTATATACATCATATAAATTTATTAATAATTTTTAGGGATAAATAATTATCATTAATTATGACACAATAGTGATGTTGAAATTATTTTATTAATTAAAATATCAAATAAATGGTTTCAAAAATATTAAAATAAATATTATATGAACTATTTAATGTGATCCACTAATTTTCTAGATACATATGAAATTTTATGACTCTATTAAAGAATTTATTTCTAACATATCTTATGTATATATTTTATTTAAATTCAAGTAAATGAATAGTGTCAAAATTGACACTATTGTTATTTAATAAAAATAACATATTATAAAATTGTTTAAAAATCACAAAAATATTTAACAATTATAAATTAATATTTATATGGTCTACAATGTAATAAAGTGTCAAATTATGGAAAATTCACAATATATATGTAATTATTTATAATAATTTAAAATTTAGAATATTATTACCACAAATAAAATTAAATTGATAAATAAGGATAAATCAAATTGATAATGTTTAAAATAAATTCCTAACATGTCTATATTTTATTTGTTGATGATATTAAAACCCTATCTCATCTAATCTTTGGATATGAGTCACTTTGGAAGTTTTTATGTGGGGTTGGGATTTAATATAAACTAATATTTCTTATATTTCCAGTGGTGCCCCTCTACTCCCTTATAAAAGGGAACCTCCTCCCTCTCCTTCTCACACAAATTTTAGCCTCAAACACGTTCAATCCCTGCCCATTTCACTTCCCCATATCCCTAGAAACATCCTAGAGGTCCTGGTCTTCTTCAAACACCAATTGTAGTGCCCTAAGAGGAGGTCTCAAAGAGGCGCTTCAAAGAAGAGGTAATGTCTGTTACCGATTCTTTCAACTTTATGTCTTCATCCACTTCTTCATATTTAGTTTTTTCATTATTAATTAATAACATCTGTATAACTCAGATACTGATATTTTATTATAAGTATGAAACAACGCTATTTCACCATCTATCCATCCTACATAAAATGAAATCACCGCGTGTGCGTACGTACAGAATATCGTCTCCACGCAGTGGTGTAATCTATTTTCCATCACCACCATACTCGGATGGGTATAATGGTACAAATAAATAACTATATATTATTATTGTAATGTTTTATTGATTCTGAAATAGTATACATACACTCCAATATAATTTCACGATCATGGGAATGATATCATCGCTCGTGCGTACGTACGGAATATCGTCTCCACGATGTGATGTGATTCGTTCTACCTGATCTTCATTTAATACTGATTATATAAATGATTTTAATGAATAAATACGATATATAGTAAAATAATACCATTCTGTAAATGAGGTATCTATAACCTAAATAGAAGAATAATAATTTACTCGATAAAACACGCATAAGAACAAAAAGTAATAAAAACCAGAATAATAAATAGTAAGGAAATATTACTAATAAAAAGATAATAATATGACGATATATGATTTCATAACAATAATTATGATTCTATAATAATTCAATAACATTATTTAAATCATTATACAGGAGGTTCGGACACTTACGAAGATAATCGGACCTAAGGTAAGGGAAAATATCACAATCTCATTTTTATCCGAGATTGTTTATACTTTGGTATTTACTAGGGTGTATTTTATTATCCACATCCATGTTCCCTCAATATGTAATATTGTTTCCATCCACCTACAATTGTTTCAATCCAATTTTACCATTCGGTTAGTTTTTAGTAATGGATATGAAAGGAATCATTTGTCGTTTTTCGTACGAGGTACTTTTTAACTTTTCCGACAAAAGTACGAGAAGAGTGTTTTTTGAACTTATACGGAATTAATGGATTTTTAAAACATTATTTCCAAGGATATTCCTTTAAATGTTTTCATTTTTATTTTTAATCAACTTCTTTTAGCTTAAAAGTGTGTGACAAGTTAAGAAAGGAAAAATGTTTTTGAAGTAGAAAGGATATTTTCCTCAAGAATGGAGTTCAAGTGTTTTATAAAAACATTTTCCATCTAAGATAATATAGGGTTATTTTTATATCACTATTATAACATTTATTTGATTATGTTGTGATGGAATTATTTTTTGGAATTCCTTTATCTCATATGAATTTTTGTATGATGTCACGATGTTTAAGAATCCAATTTTTAGTACATGGGTTATGCAATGATGTATGATTTATGATTTTGTGGCACACATAATAATTGTATCATTATGAGATGGGTGGAACCTATATCTCCCTCCAATGCATTGGGTATTTATTTTATATCTCATGAGATAGACATGGATGGAATGGCAGGTTAAATAGGATCAGTGAAACAGGGCTGAAACGAGGAGTGAACTCGGTTCAGAAATGGACTTTGTCCACTAAGATATTCTTGGCAATGAGTCTTGACTAATAATAAATGATTCTATATGATTATGTGTGTATTGCACAAAGTTTCATGTTTTAAGTTATGATTATTGGTATTACATTTCACTACCATGATTTATCCCATGTTATGAAATTATGATCTCTTTTGCAGGGTAAGATTTCTAAAATGTTATGTTCTTATGAATTTGATGCGATTGATATTTATTTTGTTTACCTTTAATGAGAATTTGAGCTCACCCTTTTGTATGTTTTCTTTCCACAGGTCAGGAAAAAGGGAATTAAGTAAGATATGCCAAAAAGGGACTATAGATATGATGAAATAAATGGGAGATAGTGTAGATACTCTATGAACCAGTTGTTTAGGTTTCCCAGTTTCTAATGACACTATACCTATATGGTCCTTTCATGGTTTTGTTATATGTTGTAATAAGTATGCTTCAATTTTGATGTATTAACCATGTTTTTAAGGTATGGGTCGCTATAGTTGGTATCAGAGGAAAGGTATAGTCAACCTTTGGAAACTAGGATGTGAAAGCCTTAGTAAGAAACCAAAGGATGTGTCTAAGAATAGAACACAATCTTAGTGTTTTAAAAATGGCCATGAACAACCTATGATGAGACCTTAAGTGTGAAATTTTATTCTTGATTATGTGGTTTTCCTATTATAGTTAGTGTTACTCACACTATTCTTCTTGGTTTTAGTCAATGGCTGGAACCCGAAGAAACCGTGTTAATGCGGAATGCGATGGGCAATGCAATGATTGTCCCCCTGAGAAACCAAATGTTATGGGAGCTGGAATGAAAAATATTGTATCCATGCTCACACAACATTCTCAAGCTATGAATCAAACAGGACTTCCAAATGAGAAAAGGAAGGAGAAACATTCTGTCGAATCCTTCATGAGGTAGCGTCCAACATCATTCAGCGGGTCATCTGATAAATTAGTGATTGAACAATGGATCAGTACCACTGAAAAGATATTTTTAGTTCTTTAATGTTCTGAACATGATAATGTCACCTTAGCGGTGTATCGTTTGGAAGGTGATGCTGATAAATGGTGGAATATTATTAAGAATACGAGGAAAAGGAATGAAATTGAGTCCATGGAATGGGACGAGTTCAATAACTTATTTTTCAATAAGTATTTCCCTCTTATTATTTGAACAAATATGGAGAAGGAGTTTCTTGAACTGAAGAAAAAGGATGATGAATCTGTTGGTACCTATGAAGAAAATTTTACAAGACTTACAATGTACGCTTCCAGAATTATTATCTAACCTGATAGTAAGATCAATCGATTCATTAGTGGCTTAAAAGAATGTCTTTGAAGGGAGTTATCCATATGGAACTTCAATAGCTATGAGGAAATTGTTCGATGTGCTCTCAAGGTTGAGATGGATATTGGTGTAACCCATCAGTCACATGTGTTTTATAAGAAGCGGAAAATGGAATTCAAAGGAAAATCTAAAGACCACACTGAAAAGAAGATGAGTTTTCCCTTATTCTCAAAGTGTGGAAAGAAAAATGGAGGATATTGTTTTAAGGGGAAAATCAGATGTTATAAGTGCGGAAAACAAGGTCATCGGGCAATTGAATGTCGAAATAATGGGAAGAAGATGTCTAATGATGCCAACAAAAGAAGGGATACACAAAATGAACCAACTACACTTCAATGATTCATGTGAAAGGAGATGGGGCATTATGTTGATCAATGCCCAAATCCAAGGATTGATGATGATGATCGACGTCAACAAACTCTTAAGGACAAATACAAAGGAAAGTCACATGCAATTACTATCGGCGATGTGGAGTACGACAACGAAGTGGTGAGAGGTACACTTACCATCCACTCTATAGTAGAAAATGATTTATTAGATTCTGGATCCACGCACTATTTTATTTCTGAAGAATTTTCTATGGGTATCACCGTATTACCTCAACAATTAGATGTTGAGTTGGCTGTGACAACTCCTAATGGCACAACAGTCGCATCAAAAGTTTACAATTCTTCTCCGATTGAAGATTGTTGGAAAGTGCTTCCTGAAAATCTTGTGATACTTCCTATAGTGGAATTTAATGTGATTCTGGGGATGGATTGGATTTCTTTATATGGATCTCATATCAATTTCCAAAGAAGGTAAGTCACATTTCATATTCCAGATCAATCTAAGATCATCTATTGATGCAAGGATGAACATAAACTTCCAGTGGAAATTTGATCCATCTTATGGGTATTGATTCCACTAAATGAAGGTTATTTTTCTCAAATGGTTTGAGAGAAACTCCCGATTAATAATATGCCCATTGTACGGGGATATGATGATGTATTTCAGGAGTAATTTACAGGTCTTCCACCAAATCGTGAAGTAGAGTTTTCAATAGAACTCGTACCGTGTGGTTTGCCTATTTCGAAGACACATTATAGAATGGCCCCAATTGAGTTGCAGGAATGGAAGAAGCAACTCCAAGAGAATCTTGATAAAGGATTCATATGCCCTAGTGTGTCACCTTGGGGGGAACCTGTTCAATTTTTTAAGAAGAAAGATGGATCAATGAGACTCTACATTGATTATCGAGAACTTAACAAGATCACTTTCAAGAACAAATATCCTCTCCCACGCAATGATGACCTATTTGACCAACTACGCGGAGCTCAATACTTTTCCAAGATTGATCTTCGTTCAGGGTATCATCAATTAAGGGTCAAAGGGGAGGATGTACCAAAGATGGCTTTCCGTATAAGGTATGGACACTATGAATTTAGAGTGATGTCATTTGGTCTTACTAATTCCCCTTCTATCTTCATGGATCTGAAGAATAGAGTTTATAGAGGCTATCTTGATCAGTTTGTGGTGGTCTTTATAGATGATATTCTTGTATATTCAAAGCGCAAGGAAGAACATGAAGAACACTTGAGAATTGTATTAAATACCCTATGAAAGGAGAAGAATTATGCCAAATTTACCAAGTGTGAATTTTGGCTTCAAAAAGTTGCATTTTTGGTCACATAATCTCAAAAGAGGGGATAACTATGGATCTAGCAAAAACAGAGGTTATCGAAAGATGGTCGAGACCAACAACAGTAATTGAGATCCAAAGTTTTCTTGGTTTGGCTGGATATTACCGATGTTTTGTGAAATATTTTTCAAGGTTATCTAACCCACTCACCAAGTTGACTCTAAAATGAGTTAAGTTTGTTTGGATGGAGGATTGTGAAGAAAATTTCAAAGAGCTAAAAAGAAGGTTAGCCAGTGCACCTGTGCTCACACTACCATGCAATGGAGAAAGGTTTGTGATCTACAGTGATGCATCCAAGAAGGGACATGGATGTGTTATCATGCAAAATGATATTGTGATAACTTATGTCTCATGATAGTTGAAAATCCAGGAGAAAAATTACCCAACACATGATTTGGAGTTAGCTACGGTAATCTTTTCATTAAATATTTGGAGGCATTACCTTTATGGTGAAAGGTGTGATATTTATACTGATCAAAAAAGTTTAAAGTATATTTTCACAAAAAAGGAGCTGAATATGCATCAAATAATATGGTTGGAGATGATTAAGGATTACGACTGCTCAATTCATTACCACCCTGGGAAAGAAAACAAGGTAGCAGACACATTAAGTCGACAAGACTATGCTAGCTTATCCATGATGAGGATCACAAAAGATCCAATATTTATGGATTTACAAAGTATGGATCCTAGAAGTTTAATGGAAGGGGAGAAATCTTATCTTTCTCAAATGAATTTTCAACCATCTATAAATGTGAAGATTCAAGAGTCACAGAAAGAAGTCGAGTTACAAAAGAAGGTGAGAAATGTTCCTAAATTCAACCTTGATTGTGACGGGATAATAAAGTTCAGGAATCAGATTTGTGTTCCTCCCATCCCCGAATTAAATAGGGAGATGCTGGATGAGGCTCATAGTTCATCATTCTTTATTCATCCTCGAAGCACGAAGATGTATAGGGACCTGAAAGAGTACTTCTGGTGGGATGGCATGAAAACAGATGTTTCTAAATATGTCTCTTGATGCATGGTTTTTCAGCATCTTAAAGATGAGAGACAGAAGTCTAAGGGGATTTTACAACCATTACCCATACCAGGATGGAAATGGGAAAACGTCACTATGGACTTTGTCACTGGACTTCCTAAAACATCTAAAGGAAATAATGTTATCTGGGTCATAGTTGATCGTCTTACAAATTCTGCACACTTCCTTGCTATTAAAGAGGATTTCTCTCTAGATCACCTTTCCAGGATATATGTAAATGAAGTGGTAAGATTTCATAGAGTACCACTTTCTATTATTTCTGATCGGGATCCGAGGTTTACCTCAAAGTTCTGGCGAAGTCTTCAGCATACTCTGGATACAGAGTTGAGTTTCAGCACTGCTTATCATCCTCAGACAGATGGTCAATCTGTGAGGACAATTCAAACTCTAGAGGATAAGTTGAGAGCTTTCCCTATAGATTTCAAAGGTGGTTTGGATCAACACCTACCTTTGGTGGAATTTTCTTATAATAATAGATTTCACTCCAGTATTCAGATGGCTCCTTATGAAGCTCTCTATGGAAAGAAATGCAGGACCCCAACTTGTTGCGATGAAGTTGGGGAAAGAAAGCTATTAGGACCAGATCTTGTTGATGAAATGGAAGAAAAGGTCAGATCTATTCAACAACACATAAGAGCAGCTCAGAATCGACAGAAAAGTTATGCCGACAACCGAAGAAAATACCTAGAGTTTGAAGTGGGTGATAATGTGTTCTTACGAATATCTCCCTGGAAGAGGGTCATGAGATTTGGAAAGAAGGGGAAGTTGATCCCTATATATATTGGTCCTTTTGAAATTCTGGATCGTGTTGGGAAGGTTGCTTACTGATTGACGCTTCCACCAAATCTCTCTCAAGTTCACGATGTGTTCCATGTATCTCTCCTGAGAAAGTACATACCTGATCCTTAACATGTACTCAGCTCAGAAGTTGTACCACTAGAGTAAGATCTTTCTTGTGAAGAAAAACTAATAGAGATTTTGGATTGTATCAAAAAAGTCCTACGTAAAAAGACCACTCGCTTGACGAATGTTTCAAGGAGGAACCACCAATTAGAAGAAGCTACATGGGAACTTGAGGATATGATGAGGGAGAGGTTTCCTCCTCTGTTTGTAATGAAGTGATGATTTTCGAGGGCGAAATTCAATTTAATGGGGGTAGAATGTAGCACCCTGAGATTTTATGAGAAATTTTTTTATGTCTCATGTTATACGCAACCCCAAAGGAATCTTTCACAACACACAATACAGACATGGCTTGCATTACACGCAATCACGACCTTCCTCGATAGCGTGTGAAGTACGCACTACCGGGTTTCACTAAACAAAGATATATTATTATTAAATAGCCATTATGAATAGTATTAACTATATTTTGAATTTTATTATTCATCTTACACAGTTTCTAGAACATGGTAAGAGAACAAAATAAATTTTTCGGGTAAAATAATTATTTTTCAAAAAATGCAGTTTTGCCGCCTTTTGATGGCGCACCCACATTAAATATAGTTTTGACTTGTTTGTAAGTTCAATTTGAAAAAATAAAACTCTTATTTTGAATCAGGGTATAAAAATTTACTTTGGATAAATTTTTGATATTTTTTGGATAACTTTCATATTTTGATGAATAGAAAAAATACGCTAATTTTTAATTAAAAACATCTTTTTTCATTGAGATAATTTATGTGGTTAAATTATAATATTTAATGGTTTCAAAGTATAAATAGAATATATTTTTACCATTTAATATAATTTATGTCATTAGCATTAATTTCACATTGAATTCATAGGTAAAATCATTTCAATCTTTGGCAATGTTTTAACTTCTAAAACCCATTTTCTTAACAATGGGATTTATTTTAAATTAATTACTACAACTTATATGTTTTGAATTTTAAAAAATGGATTCCATATTCAGAATCATCAGGTCCAAATTATTATAATAGGCCAATTTTTTTTTTGGGCCTTATGAATAGTAACTACGGAAAATTTTATTTACCATAGATAAAGGTAAATCGGGAAATTAAGGGAAAATATAAGATTATAAAATTACTCTGACACATGGAAAAATATAAGATTATTTAAATGAAATTTTAGTCAAAGTAGATACATAATACCTATATATGTTCAATTTAATTCATTAGAGTCTTCTTATTATAAATTTACATATATATGATTTTTTTTAACTCTTTACCGTCTTTTACCCACCATTTAGGCACATTTGAAAATATGCATAAAATGTAATATTACCGCTTCTTTTAATTGAATTTAAAATATCTAAGAGACATGGTTGAAATTAGTATGTAAATTTATGTTCAATAAGATTAAAATATTTTTTGATGAATAGTAACTTTTGACTTTTATTTACCACGGTTAAAAGTAAATAAGGTAATTATAGGTAAAAACGATATTATAATTATCCTAAAAAATGTCCTAATTCTACTGGATATGTTTATTTCGACCATAAACAACCTTAGGAAAAAAATATGATCCTTTTTCACCCATTTGGATTAGATTAGGATATTTATTAATAATTTATATAAAGAAGAGTTACAAGTGTAAAATTGAAATTTTAATAACTAAAACATTTTTGTTATAGGGTTATACATAAGATATATTAGGCTATAAAATATCATTAGAAAGATAAAATAATTTCCTACATCATGGTATTCTATTTATAATTGTTATAAATTAAATAATTAAATTTATTTATGACACAATGATGATGCATTAATTACCTTATTAATGAATGAATCAAATAAATGGTATTATAAATATTAAAATAAATATAATTTCAATGTTTTTCTAACATTCAAGAATTTTTTAGGTTAATATGACATGATAGGGTTTATTCAATATTTTTTTTAAAGTAATCAATTTGTGAATGCTTTAACAAAAACCAAATACTAAACAGTGTCAAAATTGACATAAATGTGTTTTTAAATAAAATACTAATTTATCAAATTATATAATAATCATAAAAATTAAATTTTCGGACAAATTCCTTATATAATGATATTTATGTCATTAATGAACCACTTTTGGTTCTCTTGGAATTTTATAGTATGTTTATTAACAATATAATATAAAAATACAAGGAGAAATTGTAAATGTTAAACTATTTAACTAAGAGTTAAATCTAAAAGATAAGGTTAATATGGAAACATAAACTTGTATAAAACCTATGTCATGATATTATTTGGATCCATAAACACCTAATTATATATATAAATTTAGTTAGATACATTAAAACTGGTATATGATTGAATAATAAAATAATATTCGAAACTTTTCCTAATGTGGCCCTCACCTCTCTTATAATAGGGTACTTCCCCTTCTCTCAAAATCACACCACCAATGCCATTTGGTTCGGCCATACCCTACCCATATATCCTCCTTATTACTATAAATTAGACCCAGAGGCCTTACTTTGATCATAAATCCATCATAAAGATCCCTTTCAATCAACTCAAAAGGAAACTCCCGAAGAAAAGTTAATATTTTCACCACCTCTTTCAAAGTTCTTTTCTTCTTCCACTTCGTCTTTCTTTCATGTTACCATATAAAAATAATAAATCCAGTAACTTCTACATACTATGATGTTATTATAAATATTCTACAACCATATTCATTATTCAATCCATCCTATGAATAATAATTCACCATACATGTGTATGTACGGCTTACCATCTACACGTCGTGGTGTAGTTTGTTATTCATACACTTCATTATTTGCATAGGTATAATAATGAGTATAAATGATTTAAATAATAAATATAACATGACAATGATTCTTTATATATGATATACCATCCCATTTAATATGACTTCTCCATCAATATAATGATATTTACAGTCGTGCATACATACGGATTACCGCCTCCACGAACACGATGAGATTCATTCCCCATCGTAACCATTGAAGAATAATTTTCATTTGATTATTTAAAATAATATTTAAGAAGATAATTTAATTCCGGATATGAATCAAATACATCCCATCCTTAACAAACATTACTTCCGTAACAAATCATATAATTGAAAACGAATCAGTTAACACCCAAAACAATGATACTACTGAAATATTATTAACAAAAAAATATTATAAGATCATATATGATATCATATTTCCGTATGGGGTTCTTGAATAATTTAATAACAATATTTTAACTATTATACAGGATTTTAACATACCATCGACTATGGAAAAGTACAAGTTAATGGTTAATTTTACAATCTCATTATTTATCTGAGGTACTTAATACGTAAGTATCTTCTGGAACCTCTTTATCATACACATCTGTGTTTTCTTAAAAATGTATTTCAAAATATATTTAATATTAATAAGAATATTGGTTAAATTTGTTTATACCATTATTTTACCATATATGTTTTGAAATGAATCTTTTTGTCATTTTCCAAACAACGTACTTTTTGACCTATTCGACAAAATTAATGTAATAATGTCTTTTTTTAACTTATATGCCACGTGTAGCCATTTTCCACAATTATGACATCGTAAAAGATTCTCTTATAAGATAATAATGATATTTTCAAAATAAATGTTTTCTTTTATATTTATGTGACCCTTAAATGATTTCAAAATAGAAATGGATATTTCTCTCAAATATTATTGATTTCATCAATGTCAGCATTCTTTGATAAACTTTACAATTGTTTGAAATTGTTTTATTATGATACAAATATTCCATTTGTTATTTGAGTTTTTGTGATATGAATGACTGTGGGTGTGTTATTTTTATATCATTCATGGTTTATATTTATTGTATTGACATTTACATTGCTAGTTTTAATACGAATGTTTGTGTTATGTGTCAACCTTTTCACATGCAGAATGTATTGGACTTAGTAAGTGACTGGTGGAGCCCGATATAGCTCTTCGATGCATCGGTAGGACTAATAAGACGATTAGACATGGAATTGGATCTGGAATTTCCGAAATCGATATATGGTTTTGGCTGAGGCTTTAATCATTTTTAGACATCTTGGATGAGGCCTTGACAAAATGTTTTCGAATGTCCTGCATTATACATTACCTCATTATGAAAATAATAATGATGGTTCATGTGGTTATTTGACTAGTATAATACCCATGACTATGTTTTTTATTGAATTATTTACTCATTTCATATTCCTCCCATAAAGTGTTCTTGTTTATTATTTGTAAACGCATGTGTTTTCAATTATTCATCATGCCTAATGATTACGTAATCTTTCGTTTTATTATTTACCCTTACTGAGCATATGAGCTCACCCCTTTATTATGTTTTTTTCCTAGGATTCCAAGAAGTGTATTTTGATTGATATGTAGGACTAATATAAGGGAATAATGGAGTTCTCAAAGGTTTATTTATGTTGTGTTTTATTTTTTTATGTGTAAAATATCTTTCATGTACATAATCTATTTTCTAAGACTGTTAAACTGATCATGCCTTTGGGACTTGAATCCTTGTAATCATGCTAATGTATTTAAATAATTCACCAGCTCTGTGATTCTGGGGTCGGGGTGTTACATCTAGGCTTTGGAAACACATGACACAATAAAAATTTAGTATAAAATAAAAACAATCTCAATATTTTTCTTAACAAACAACACCAAGCCTTATATGATTTGAGATATATTAACAAAAAATATTGTTATATTAATGTGAACTAGTTATTGAATGGGTGACTAAGAATGTGGTTAACATAATAATGAAATATATGTATAATAGTACAACTTAATTAAATTATATTTATTAATTCTTAATAAATATGCACTAAAGATTTAAGGAAGTCATATTATGCTACAAAAATGATTTTTTCTTCAAAAGTTATTTTGTTGTAATTTTTCTATGGAAATTATAATTAATATCATAAAATTGTATATATGTTGTCATATAAAATTAACAACATTTCTTAAATCTTCATATTATAAATTATATAGGGTATATGTTTTATGCCTCTGGAAATAATTGATTTTTTATTAAATAGTGTAAATTTGGGATATCTAAAATACTCTAATTTATTTTCATTAAATCAACAGATTTGAAATTATAATTATATTTTTATTTTGAGAGATATTATCTCCAGTATTTATAATAATCTATTTAGATCCATTTTAATTAGTAATGTTCATGATTCTCATATATGTTAAATTTTTTCCTAAATAACACATGTTCCAAAACTTTTTCTTATGTTTTAAAATATCATTTTAAAATTAAATTCATACACATATAGAGAATTAATAAAAAAACATATACCATTTTTTAGGAGTTTTTAATTTGGTAGATATTTCCTTTTTATTTTTTTTATAAAAATTAATTGTGCTAAATTTTTGTTACATCAGTATGAATAAAATAAGTAAAACATGGATAAAAATATCAGATAAGGTCCCAAAAGCTTCATTAATATCCTTTTATGGTATAAATTAGACCATATCCTTCAAAAATTATAATATAATTCTTTTTCCATTTCCCGTTCATAATGAAATTTATAACATTTTATGTAAATAAAATTCTAAAATTTCACTCTCTTGACTTTAATACCTCTAAATTTTATACACAAGGATAAATTAAAGATAATATCTGTTATAAATTTTTATTTAAAATATGAGGTTATTTTTCTATCATTATAATTTTTAAAAAATAATTAATGATGAAATAATTAAAATAAATATGTACATAATGCTCACAAATCTCTTCTACAAGTAGTTGAGAAATCAGGTAAATGATTTTAAAAGCTAAATAAAAATCATTTTCTGTGGGATTCAATATACCAAAAATTTCTTTAGAGGAATATAACGTATTAGGTATTTTTTAATGTTTTTTATTCTAATTTGTTTCTATATTGTTTTATTTGAAGTTATATTAAATGAAAAGTCCCAAGAATAACATTATTGATATTTTTTAAAATATAATATTTTATTAACTTTTTTAAAAATCATAAAAAACATTAAATAGGACAAGTATGATGATAAATGGTATAAATGTTTATTCCTAGACTATTCATGAGCCAATTTTTATCTTATATGTAAAATAACAACTCATTAAGATTGAAAATTTATTACCCCGGTTAAGGTAAAAAATGATTAATTAAGGGTTTATCGCCATCAATAATGTTCAAAATAACATAAAAACATTCCTAAAAATATTTATTAGTTTTATTTTGATCTTATCCTCATGACCTTTTAATATGATTCATATTTGAAACTTTTTTTCCAAGAAAGTGACTTACTAATATTTAAAAAAAATTGATAAATTGTAGGTGTGTCGCTGACCTCAATTATAAAACAGAACATCCTACCCAAAATTATTCACACCACATTGATACATCCAACTCCAAAAACCCCATAATATTTATCGTATAAACTTCTATATCCACTATGTAGTGTTTCTTATCTTCTTAAATGTTCCTGAAAATTTTACCGAAAAATGAATCTAATTGGTGTCTATAGAAGAAGCGGTAAATATATTTATCGACTCCTTCAAGTTTATTTTATCCTCTAATTAAAATAAATATATAATAAGAAGGATAATATAATAACTCAAGTTTCATAAATATACTAATATGTTGTTAATATTATTTTAAAACCAATTTCAATCTCTTTTTTATCTTATAAAAAGTGAAAACATTATTCATGCGTGCGTACGACTTAGCCTATCTATATAGTGGTGTAATTCTTTATCATAACAATTTTAATTATATTTTTATAGATATTAAACTAATTAATATATATATATATAATATTTATGAAATAATTTTTCATGTGTAATTTCTCTCTAACATTCAGATCAAATGGAAAACGGTAACGTCACTCTTGCGTACGTGTGGACTTCCACCTCCAAGAAGAAATAAGATTCATTTTTTACTTTATGTATTACATGGAAGGAAATATGGACATTTTTAATTAATATATATTATATATATGATATAATAATTATTCTAAAATGTTTAATTATTATTTACCTTTATTTTTTCCATCCATCGAAAAATGTAAACAACATTCATGGATAACTACAACCTATCGTCTCCATGAATGGTTTAATTAATTTTTATACCTATACCTTTTATAGATTATTAAAATTGTGTGTATAATGAATATATAAATTATATATATATATCATGATTTTAATTCAATAAATTATGTAATCAATATTATGTTAATGGGAAAAAACCTAAAAAACTGAATCCACTCGAAAAAATGAAATGGTTAACACCCAAAAACTATTATTTTAATACGTAATTAATAATAAATTGGTGCTAAAATATGAAATAAGTATCATATAGGATATTATAATTATGTAATTTATAATTTTTTAGATTTATAATAAATTTAAATTTTTTATATATGTTGTTAAATAACGTTCAACGAAGTGGAGGCGTGACATAAGGGATTTCTTAACCCAATTTCCAACCATCCGAATATAATTGAACTACAATGACTATGTGGAGTGATATATGATTTTATTATGATTTAATTCAAAATGATTTTTCTGGATTTACTTTTTTCACACATAATCACATTATTGATTAAATATCACATCAATGATATGATCATTGTAAGGGATTACTCAACATTCATATTTTTATTCAAAATTACTTATGTTTATGTTTCTGTTGAGGAAATTTAGTTGATATTTATATATTTATCCCCATCAATTTCCATCACCCCTATTTATTTCCAAATATTAAAATTTTTCCATTAATTATCCTATTATTTAGTGCTTATGAGTCCAAAATATTCTTTTTATATAAAATATATTTTTTTATATTTGGTCAAAAATATTTATGTTCCAGGTGTATTTTTTTAATATTCGTTTTGAAAAAAACAATTATCTACTCAAATAATTTATTATTGAAAATTGAATTTATTTATTAATTTTTACAATGTAAGAAACTAATATTTATAAAATTTTAAATAATGATCATTTTCAAAATGCTTTATAAAAAAATAAAAAGGAATGTTCATTTTTAGTGTCTCGGAAATTAATGGACTTTCCAGTATCCATAACAATTATATGATGTTAAGATTATTCTATATGTTTTCAATGGGTTTTCTAATGAAACTCTTTAATGGAAATTTATATTAATGTTTATATTCCATTTTATTTTATTTTTTAAAAGATTGTAATTTATTAAAAATCCAATATTTATAATGAGATGTGTGTAATATTTTATGTCTAACTATTTTTATGGTCATTAAATTTATCTTGAGAAAAATAAATTTATTCTATTCCTCCTTCAATGGTCATTTCATTTCTCTTAAATATCCATATTCTTTTTATCAATGATATGATTATGGTTTATAATATATACCGTTTCTATATACATTTCTTTACTACGACCGTTAGTGATTTTTTTGGTAGATACCATTTTAATATCCTCTATTATATTACTCAATATGTCTTATGATCATGTTATATTTAATAATTTGGGAACAAATTATCATTTCTGATGCTATATTTGTAATAAAAATGATTTTGATGATAATTTATTAATGTTTTATTAACCCCATTCACACGATGAATGCATTATACATAGTATGTGATCGTAACGGACTGTTATAGCCCCTCGATGCATCAGTAGATCTTTAAGGAAAAAATAGTTTGGGAACATTGTATATGTTTTACCTATTTATATATGTTTTCTTCACATAAGTATATAAAATTAATACAATGTTGTCAAAAAATATGAATTCAGTCATTATCAACCAATCCAACCTTCTGATTATTGTTGTTGTTATGTTATCCATGAATTTAGTCCCTCTTTTGGTATTAGTTATATGGAATGTTTTATTATTTTTTATCTTATACATATTAGTCATCATTCATTTACTAACCATTTATTCTGTAATATATAACCCTTACATAGATTTTTATCTGACCCTTGTTTTTTCACTCCTAGGAAATGAATAAGGAATCATTGAATGAGTTCATGGATTCATATTGTTTAACATTAGTATTTTTTATTTTATTTCTATCAAAAAAAATGAAATCATGTATTGAATGAGTTCATGGATTCATAATTAAATTTTATTATTTTATGTAATCGAAATTCCAAAAATGTTACTATCTTAAAATTAATATCTCTAAATTTTTAAATAAGGATAAGATGAGAGTATGTTTTCTTTAAAATATAAACTATCATGATAATTAATATTTTTTATCATATTAATATATTCTAATTTTGTAGTGTTTAAATAATTAACTTTACTTCTTACAGTACACCGAAACAGTGATTTTGTATGTAGTAGAAAAATCATTTAAATGATTTTAAGAAAAATAAAATTAATACTGGCTTGGTGAGTTGTAAAATAACATTAATTTTAAAATGAATATAACATATAAATGGATGTGTGAAAGTTTTATATTCGAATTACACTTCAATATTGATATATTTATAGTCAAATTAAATGAATAGATTAAAAAATTACATTAATGATATTTTATGAAAAATAATATACTATTTAATAATTTCAAAAATATAAAAATCATTAAAGAAGACATTTCGGATGAATTTTTTTTTGAAAATGTCACCCTTTGATCATTTATGATCCAATTGTAGTATTTAAGGTTAAAACTGTGTACCAAAGCGGTTAAACCAATAGATAAGGGTAATAATGACCTAAACACTTTATTAACACTCATTGGTTGGTTGGATTTAAACCATAACCTTATAATTTTCTATTATGAATCAATTTTAAGCCTTTTATTGATGAATATTTCTTAATAATATTTTTAAACATGAAAATATTACCAGTGTTCAACTCATCTCAATTAGAAAAAGTTATCTTCTATCCAAAAATAATCACACCAATTTGAGAGATATAGCTTTAAACAATCATGGCCATTTCTATTCTAAACTTCTACAGACACTATTTTGATGTTATGTAATTCTTGAAAACCCATTATAAGGGTTATTAAGAAAAATTCTAAAGAATGTATTCCATAAAATAGGTATTTTTGGAGTCCAATGTATGTTTTTGAATTTTCCCTTGATTTTGTTTTGAAATTCACACAATCTTTCTTAAATACATACCTTCTAAATCTATCACATCAATACTGATTTAAGTATTTTTTTAAGAAAACACATTATTTTAGAATACATAGAAATAGTTTTGATGTATTTATGAATACAAATCTATTTTATTCACTACAATTATCAGAATGAACATCGATCTTATGGTGATCAGATTCACCATTATAAAATCATATTTAAGAAATTATGCCATTTCTTCCTACTAAAAAATATTCTAATGGTACTTAACAATAGAACTGATAAACATAAGATTCAAACTCATAGAAATTATCATAATTAAATAGATAATGAAATCCTTCATATTGAATAGAGGTTAAAATCTAAAGAAAAAAATATATTCAATTGTATAATAATAATATTTACACTATAATGGTGTACAACAAAATGACTTTAGAAATTTTATTATGATATTACTGTGGATGTTTTGGGTGTCCACTTCCATGAAAAAAAACTATGAAAAAATATTATTGTTGGAGGATCGAGATGACCATGGGAATAATTCCTATAAATACATGGTTATTTGAATTTTTTAGAGTGGAAGATTATATTTCTCTCTCAAATGTTATAATGTATTCTAATCAGTAATAGCATGTTCTTAGACTCTTGTATTGCATTAGATGGAGTAATTCTTAAGGAAACATCTTCAATTTTTCTCCTTAAAAAGTTATTTTGTAATTAAATTAATTATTCTGATATTTGGAATAAAATTGATGGATTCTATGTCTAGGAAAATAGGAATCTCATATTCTTGATTGAGGGATTTTCGGAATAGTAAGACAAAATCCAATCCACCATGTCGAATGCTACTAAGGATATATAGAAATAGAATCTGATCATTATGTCATGTATTTGAGGGGATAACAAGATAGATCGATCATTGTATCAAGGGATATTCTGTAACACCACAAGTTTTTCAAAAAATAAATAAAAATTCATGGAACATTGTTTTATGTATAAATATTTTTTAACTAGCCTTTAAAACATAACTTTTATACTTCTATGATCTGAATTTCAATATACTGTCATCTATAATTGTGTTCAGTATGTTATTTGGAGTCTATTAGAACCAACTTGTTTTTTGTGAATAGTAACATACCCTTATTAATAGTAATATGAATAGGAATATTAACATAATGAATAGTAAATTTTATTAGTATTTTTTTATTAAGGATTTAAGATAATAGAATCTAGGTTAATTTTTCATTGTGATATAGAAGTAGTTACAGAATTAGAATTGTTAATTTTTGAATCATGTATAGTTTTATTTAAAAATTAAATTAATAATATTTGGATAATTATATTAAAAAAATGGACTTCTTTTTTTGAATTCTAAACATCGATAAATGGTTAGGGTTAATTTTGGGAATTTTTATGAAATAGTTGATTTTTCGGTGAATAGAAAAAAAATTGAGTTTTTAGTTTCTGTGTGTTAATGACATCATTGGTGATACAATAATGATGTCATAAATCTGGTCAACTTTTGTGCAGTTAAATAAGATGTTAGGTGTCCCAATTGGCTTATTCCATGGTAAAATACCATGGGAAAGCCCATGTTTTTTTCAAATACCACCTACGAGGTGTCCCTTGAAAATTATTAAAATAACCCCTCACTTTTCCAATAAATAGCAACTCTTCCCTTCATTGAATTCTTTCTTAATTCTCCCTCAACGAAGCTCTGGCCTACTTATCATCATAGTAGTGCTCCCAAGGTTTCTTCAATCCCCTAACGTTCCAACCATCATGTTCTAAGGGATACTCTACAAGGAGGATTAAACAGGTTGGAAGTAAGACAAACCCGAGGTAAGGAAATTCTTAACCCGATTTCCATACTTTGGGTTAAACTTCTACTTAATTATTTATGTGCTATTTAAATTTTTTGTCCGATGGGTTCTGTTTATATTATGTTTTATTATGTTTATTTACTGTGTATATACATACTCCATCCACTCTATTAAGTCTCTCTTCAATTGTATCTTATTTAAATGGGGATTTTCTTTAAAAATCCTCTTTTTATATTCGCTTTTATGAAATTCCAAAGAATTGTTTTTATGGAATTATTCATTTAGTATGATTATGTTTTGGTTTTTGGGAATTATTTATGATGAAGGGTGGGACCTATTTCTACCTCCAACACATTAGGTAGGAGTAAATTGGAGGTCGGTTGTATGGTTACTCCATGTGTAACTGTGATGGTTACACAAAGTAATGTAGCCATGAGGGTTACAAATTATAAGGTAGGCTAGAATGGTCACAAGATTATGTATGTAATGCCCCAATATACCTTTATGATTATATTTATGTTCTCATTTTTTGTTTTTATCTTGTTTAAATCTCATGTTACAAAAAGTAAGTATATATGGGTGACAAGAATGTCTTTCTAAAATGCTTTCATACGTTACGAGTATTCATGGACTAATGTGATCTAGCCTTATTTTCCATCCCTTACTGAGATTTTATGCTCAGTACAAGTTTTTAAATGATTTTTCACTGGTTATTTGATGTGTATGACAAGGAAGGAATCCATGTTAAATGTTGAAGAATTGTCAAGGAGTCTTGTTTTATTTTTTAATGATTTATATTTTGAAAAAAAGGAAAATATTTTTATAGTATCCACTCTATAATAATGTGAAATGTTATGAATGTATTGTCCTAATTCTCTAAATATATAAACTTGAAACTATCCTTAATGTAAAAGGAAGTGTTTTCTTGACTAAATTCAAGATTATGCATGTAATAAGGCCGAGTCCTTATAATTGGTATCATAGGATGGTTTAGATAACATTAGGGTTAGGGTAATGTTAATATAATACCATAAATGATTTTCAATCTCTATTTAATATAAAATGTTATAACATTTAAATATTACCGTGCTGATTTATCTAAGACATTTTTATTCAAAATGGTAGTCTGCAGACGGAATAGGGATGCAGAAGACGAGAGGCACCGACAGAGTGACATCCATCTAGAACTACAGCCAGGAATGGTAGGGATTGGAACAGAGCAGTTTGTGACAGTAATGGATTAGCTAACGTAGGAAATAAATGGTGGTGGCATCCATGAAAGAGAACCAATAGAGGTACCGCAACGGAACATGGCAGTAGTGGAACATTTTATGGGAAAACATCCTCCTGCATTCAATGGATCTTCTGACCCAGTAGCAGTTGAAGGATGGATCAAAGCCCTTGAAAATATAATCGATGTTATGGGATGTTCAGAAAATCCAAAAAAAAGTCCTTCCATTTATCATTTTTAAGGGGAAGGTGATCAGTGGTGTACAATGGTAAGTAATATCAGCGGTAGAAAGGATTTTGATGCCTTATAGTGGGATGAATTAAAAATTCTTTTCCTTGAAAAATATTTTCCTAAGGTGGTGCGACTAAGAATGGAGAAACAATTCCTTGAATTGAAATAGTAGTAGGAAGACTTATTGGCTATGTATGAAAAGAACATCACTTGACTGGCGAGGTGTGGTCCAAATCTTATTCTGGATCATGATAAAAAGATCAACCACTTTTACTCAGGATAGAAGCCAAGGTATCGAAGGGCGTTGGCCTCCCGTGAATTAAAAACATACGGGAAACTTTTCTGATGTGATGAGAGGGTAGAGATTTAGTTTTCTGATGATCAAGTGCATTTTGGAAACAAATAGAAGAAGGGGACCATTTGGCATGCAATGGGTAAGAATCAACCAAAGAAATCTGATGGTAAGAAAATCCAATTTCCAGTTTGTGAAAATTGTGGAAAGAAACACCCTATGGAATATCTTAGAAAAACTGGGAAGTGTTTTAAATGTTGTAAGTTTGGACATATGGCCTGAGATTTCATGGAAAATTATCCTTATAATAATCCTGATAAGAAAACTGTAAAGTGTTTTAAATATGGTGAGATGGGTCACTATGCAAACACATACCCAAAGAGAGATCTGAATGATGAAAAGAAGTCAGACTACAGGAATAAATGTGTAGTGAGGTCATTTTCGACTATATCAGCATATGTGGGGCCATCAAATGAAGTTATATCAGGTACTTTGTTTTTCCACTAAAAGTTTTCTAATTTTTTTTTGATACGGGGTCTACACATTCCTTCATCTCTGAGAATGTTTCTGGTAAATTGGAAATATCACCTCAACAAATGAAACCCAAACTTGTTGGTAAAACACTAGGTGGAAATGTTATAGTAAAGTGGAATTATAAAAATCTTCTTATTGTGGTCTGAGGAAAAACCATTCCTACAAACCTTGTTGATTTACCCTTATTAGAGTTTGATGTTATTCTGGAGATGGACTGGCTTTATTATTATCATGATAAGATTGACTATAGAGATAAAGAAGTTGTTTTTCAGAAAGAGTTTGAGTTTGTATACAAGAATGAACCCATACAGTTGATAACATATTAGGAAGCTGGGAAACTATTGAAAGCTGGAAACTAATGTCATCTTGCTCATATTATTGAAAACAAGGGAACTATTCAAATTAATGATGTGCCGGTGGTAAATAAATACCTTGATTTTTTTATGAGTTACCCAATTTCATACCTAATCGAGATTTTGAATTCACAATTGACATAGTTCCTGATGCTAAGACAATTTCAAAACCCCCATATCTCATTTCTCCAATAGAACTTCTTGAATTGAAAAATCAGTTGTAGTATTTTCTTGACAAATGCTTCATTATTCCTAGAACTTCCACATGGGGAGCCAGTGTTTTGTTTGTTAAAAAGAAATATGGTTCCATGAGACTTTTCATTGATTATAAAGATTTGAATAACATCACTGTTAAAAACAAGTATTCTTTGCCTCATATTGTTGACTTGTTTGATCAGCTCGTGGGAGCTCAGTACTTTTCCAAGATTGACTTGAGATCTGGATACCATCAGCTGAAGGTGATGGAGGATGACATCCTAAAAACAACTTTTCGTACTAGATATGGGCATTATGAATTTTTTGTTATGCCATTTTAATTAACTAATGCACCTAATGTATTCATGAATCTTATAAATATAGTATTTCATGAGTTCTTGGATATGTTTGTGGTTTTATTTATTGATGACATTCTAGTATTTTCTAAAAATAAAGAGGATAATGAAAAATATCTAAGGGTTGTTTTTCATACATTAAAAGAAAAGAAACAATATGGAAAATTCAGAAAGTGTCATTTTTGGTTGAAAAATATTTATTTTCTTGGGAACATTTTAAATAAGGATGGAATAATAGTTGATCCTGCCAAAACAAAAGTAATTGATGAATGGACAAGTCCTACAAATGTTGGAGAGATTCGTACTTTTCTGGGCTTAGCAAGTTATTACCGACGGGTTGTTGCGAACTTTTTACGGTTATCTAGCATGATAACTAAGTTAACATGGAAAGGGGTAAAATTTGTTTGGACAGAAGAATGTGATTTTTGTGTTCAATAACTGAAGAATACATTGGTGAATGCTGCAGTTTTGGACATACCTTCCTGAAATGGAGATTTTGTCATCTACTGTGATGCTTCTTTGAAGGGAATGGGTTCTGTTTTGATGCAGAATGATTAGGTAATTGCCTATGCTTCGAGACAACATATACCTAATGACCTAAATTATCCCAAAAATGATTTGGAATTGGCAGCACTGGTTTTTTATTTGAAAATTTGGAGGCATCATCTATAAATTACCAAATTCCGAATATATACTGACCATAAAATTTTAAAGTATATATTCACTCAGAATTAATTAAACATGAGGCATAGAAGATGGCTAAAACTGATAAAGGATTATGCCTACATGATCAATTACCATCTAGGAAAATCAAAGAATGTAGTGGATACCTTATGTATGAAACATCATGCATCATTAACCATGTTACATTTGAAACATGATCCCTTGATTAATGATTTGATTAATTTTGGATTAGAAGTTGTTGGTGGATGGAATACCTTAGTTTTTTTTCAGGTTTCAGTGTAGTATTCGTTGTCATACAGAATTAATAAAGCACAGAAGGAACACTGTGGGTACAGAAAAAGGTAGAATTGGTTAAAATGGGTATGTTATTAGAATTTAACTTTGATAAAGATTATGTTTTAAGAAATGGAAAAAGGTTTTGTGTGCCTAGTGATTCTCAGTTGAATAATGATTTGTTGTGTGAAGCTCATAGTTCTCCATTTTCGGTTCATAATGGAAGTACTAAGGTGTGCAGAGACCTTTGGGAGTATTATTGGTGGGATGGAATGAAAAGATACATTGCTAATTTTACTATGAAATGCTTGATATGTCAACAGGTTAATGTAGAGCGGCAGTTACTGAAGGGGATGCTTCATCCATTGCCAGTGCCAGAGTGGAAATGGGAGAATGTATCAATTGACATTGTGGTGGGAATACCAAAGACTTCTCAAAGTAACAATTCTATTTGGGTTATTGTTGATCGGCTAACAATGTCTTCACATTTTCTATCAATTCGAGATACAACATATTTGGATCATCTTTCTCAATTGTACCTCAAGGTGACTGTCAGGTTACATGGAGTTCCTCTTTCCATTGTATCTGACCGAGATCCCAAGTTCACTTCTAAAATTTGGAAGGGACTTGAGAAGTCGTTGGGAACAGAGTTAAATTTCATTATATCTTTTCAAACTCAATCAGATGGGCAGTCATAATGAATGATTCAAACACTGTAGGATATTCTTCGAGCTTGTTCAATGGACTATCAAGTATGTTGATATCATCATATTTCTATAGTTGAGTTTTCTTACAATAAGAGTTTTCATTCATGTATTCTAATGGCTCCTTTTGAGGCCTTGTATAGGAAGTGGTGTCAGACTCCAGTGTTTTGGGATGCATTCAGTGAAAGAAATTTTATGGGGCCAGAATTAGTAGAAGAATTTGATGAGAAGGCAACGATGATCTAGTCGCACATGAGAATAGCTCGGAGCAGGCAAAAATGTTATACATATAATAGAAGGAAATACTTCTCTTTCAAGGAAGGTGACCATGTTTTCCTTAAAATCTCTCCTTGGAAAAGTGTGATGCGTTTCGGTAAGAATGGAAAGCTGAGTCCACAGTTCATCGGTCCTTTTGAAATCTTGGAGAAAGGAGGAACAATTGCATACTGCGTAGCATTACCTCCGAGCTTGTATCAGGTACACAATGTTTTTCATATTTCGATGTTGAGAAAGTATGTGCAAGATTCATCACATGTCTTGAGCCTAGAAGTTGTTCAGATGGAAGAGAACATTTCTTATGAAGAGAAACCAGTTCAGATTTTTGATCAGAGGGAACTGGTATTACAGAATAAGGAAATCCACCAGATAACGGTTTTGGGGAGAAACTACATGGTTGAAGAACCAAAATGGGAGTCTGAAAATTCTATGAGATTAAAGTACCCTCAGTTGTTTAATATGTAAATAAAATTACGAGGACACAATTTCCAGAAGGTGTGGATAATGTAACACCCCATGTTTTTCGACAAACAAATAGAAATGCATGGAACTTTGTTTTAAGTATATATTTTTTAACTAGACTTTAAAACATAACTTTTCCAATTCTATGTTCTAAATTTCAAGAAACTATCATCTATAATTGTGTTTAGTATGTTATTTGGAGCCTATTGGAAACCACATTTTTTTGGGTTAATAGTAACATACCCTTATGAAATGTAATATGAATAGTCATGTGACCCTAATTAATAGTAAATTTTATTATTATTTTATTTTATTAAGGATTTAAGATAATATCATCAAGGTTAATTTTTCATTGTGATATAGAAGTAGTTATAGAATTAGAATTTTTATTTTTTGAATTAAGTATTTTTTTATTTAAAAATTAAATTAATAATATTTTGAAAATTATTTTTAAAAAATGGACACCATTTTTGAATTCTACATGTCGTTCAATGGTTAGGGTGAATTTTGGGAATTTTTCTGAGACAATTTATTTTTTGATGAATAGTAAAAAAATAGTTTTTGTAACACCCTGCTATTTTATGAGAAGTATATTTTATTTATGTCTTATGTAATAGAAAATATCAAAGGAATCATTCACTACACACAACACTAGCTTGGCTTGCGTTATACGCAAGAGCAACCTTCCTCAATTGCGTGTGTTGTACGCAATATCGAGTTTCACTAAACAAAGATATGTTATTAAAATATTATATAATGTATCCGTTATAAATAGTATAAACAAAATTTTGAATTATATATAAAATTATAATTCATTTTACATATGATAAGAGAAAAAAACCATTTTTTCAGATAAAAGAATTTTTTGTTTCAAAAATGCAGTTTTCCGCCTTTTGATGGCGAACCCATTTTAAGGATAATTTTTGAAAAGTTTATAAGGTCAATTTTACAAAATAATATTCTTCCTTTGAATCAGGATATAAAAATTTACATTGGATAAATTTTTTTTACTTTTCTGATAACTTTCATATTTTGATGAATAGTAAAAATACGCTAATTTTTAATTGAAAACAACATTTTTTCATCAAAATAATTTATAAGGTTAAAATATTTTATTGAATGGTTTTAAAGTATAAATAGAACATATTTTTACCATTTAATATAATGTAAGTCATTATAATTAATTATACATTGAATTCATAGGTAAAAACATTTCAATCTTTGGCAATGTTTTAACTTTTAAAAACTGTTTGCTTAACAATGAGATTAATTTTAAATTAATTAATGAATCTTATGTGTTTTTAATTTTAAAAAATGTATTCCATATTTGGATTCAGTGGGTCCAAATTATTTTAATAGGTTACTTTTATTTTTTTGATATTATAAATAGTAACTATTGTAATTTTTATTTACTATAGTTAAAGGTAAATCGGGTAATTAAGTGTAAGAATAAGATTGTAAAATAACCATAACACATTAAAAAATTATATTGGATGTATAAAAGTCGACCCCATATCTCCTAATGTTCGTGATTTGTTCATTTCATGGACCTTTGACCATGAAAATGATGTAATTATTATTAAAACTAAAGAAAGTTACAATATGTCACTCTCTTAAATCTTATAAGTGTAATAATTTTAATTTAATGATAAACGTCATAAAACTTTGAACATAAATAATCTACAAAAATCTAATAAAATTATCTACATCATGTGAATTTATTTAAAATTTTTAGGGATTAAATAATAATCATTAATTATGACAAAATAGTGATGTTGATTTTAATTTATTGATTGAAATATCAAATAAATGGTTTTAAAAATATTAAAATAAATAATATATGCACTATTTAATGCACTACACGAATTTTAAGGATAAATATTATATGTTAAGAATCTATTAAATATTTTATTTTGACCATATCTTTTGTGTGGATATTATTTAAATTCAAATAAATGAATAGCGTCAAAATTGACATAATTGTTATTTTATTAAAATAACATATTATAAAATTGTTTAAAAATCACAAAAATATTTACAAATATAAATTAGAATTTATATTTTCTAAAATGCCATAATATATAAAAACTTGTGAAATTAACAACATATAAGTAATTATTTATAATGATTTAAAATTTAGAATATTTTTACCACAAATAAAATTAAATAGATTAAATAAGGAAAAAATCAAGTTGATAATGTTTTAAATAAATTCCCAACATGTCTAAATTTTATTGTTTGATAATATTACAACCCTATCTCATCTAATATTGTAATATGAGTAATTTTGGAAGTTTTTATGTGGGTTTCGAATTTATTATAAATTAATATTTTTTTAGATTTCCAAAGGTGCCCCTCTCATCCCTTACAAAAGGGAACCTCCTCCCTCTCCTCCTCACAGCATTTTGAGCCTTCATGCTCAGCCAAACCCTACCCATTTCCCATATAATCTTCCCTATAAACATACTAGTGCTCCTGGTTATCTTCAAAGACCACGTTTAGTGCCCTTAGAGGAGGTTTCAAAGAGGCATGTCGAAGAAGAGGTAATATCCATTACCGATTCTTTCAAATTTATTTCTTCTTCTACGTCCTCTTCTTTAGTTGTTTCATAATGAAGTCATAAAATCTGTATCAATAATATACTTATATGATATTATATATATGAAACAACCATATTTCACCTTATATCCATTCTACGGAAAATGAAATCACCACGTGTGTGTATATACGAAATACCATCTCCACACCATGGTGTAATCTGTTTTCCACCACCACCTTACTTGGATGGGTATAATGGTGTAATGAATAACTATATATGAATATTGTAAATTGATATTGTTTATAAAATTGTATACATACACTTCAATACAATTCCACAATCATTGTAATGATATCATTACTCATGCTTGTGTACGACTTACCGTCTCCACGATGTGATGCAAGTCATTCTACATGATCTTCATGGAATAATGATTATATAAATTAATTGAATGAATAAATATGATATATATTTCATTAATACCATTCTTTAAATGAGGTATCTATAACCTAAAAACAGGAATACGAATTTATTCGACAAAAAATGCATAATAACATAAAGCAATGAACACCCGAATAACAAGTAGCGATGAAATATTACTAATAAGAAGATAAGAATATGACCATATATGATATCATAACAATGAATATGATTCTGTAATAATTCAATGACATTATTTAGATCATTATATAGGAGTTTCAGAAACGTACAAAGCATATCGGATCTAAGGTAAGGAAGAATCTCGCAAATCTCAATTTTTATCCGAGATTGTTTATTCTTCGGTGTTTATTAGGTCATATTTATCATCCACATACATGTTTCCTAAATATTTAATATTATTTCTATCCTCCTACAATGGTTTAAATCAAATTTTACCTATTGGTGAATTTTTAGTAAAAGATATGAAAGGAATATTTTGTCGTTTGCAGTACGAGGTACTTTTTGACTTTTTCGGACAAATACGAGAAGAATGTTTTTTTAACTTATATGAAATGAATGGATTTTTATGATTTCATAGAAAATTATTTCCATTAACCTACATTTACAATTTTTCATGTTTATTTTCAATAAACTTATTTTAGTTTACAATTGTAAGACTTGTTAATAAAGGAAAAATGTTTTTGAAGTAGAAAGGATATTTTCCTAAAGAATGGAGTTCAAGTGTTTTATCAAAATTATTTTCTATCTAAGAAAATAAAGGGTTATGTTTATATCCCTATTTTAGATTTATTTTATTATGTTATGATGGAATTATTTTTATGATGTCCTTTTATGGATTATGTTATGGTGGCATGATGTTTAAGAATCCCATTTTTATTACAGGGGTTATGATATGATTTATGATTTTGTGGCACACATAAGAATGGCTTCATTATAAGATGGGTGAGACCTATATCTCCCTCCAATGAATTGGGTATAGATTTATATCTCATGAGATATACATGGCTAGAATGACAAGTTAATCTGGTTCAGTGACACAGGACTAGAACAAGGAGTGAACACTGTTCCGTAATGGAATTTGTAACATCCCAGGTAAATAAAGAATAAAGAATTTTCATATTTATTAATATTTACGAATTAAATATTAATTTTATTTTAAAGGGGTTGCTATGTTCGATAGCGTACCCGATACGCAACGATGAGTTTCTTTGAAACTTACGTAGCACACTAGTAATAAAATAATATTATTTTAAATGTTAGTTAACAAGTAGCCGTTGTACTGGCGGGAATGGATAGAAATAACTAAAATATGATTATATATGTTTTTAAATGTTTATACATTTACCCAATAAAAGATAAAGGCTTAAAATACGGAAAGAGTTCAATTTTAGGGCATATATACTCTAATTTTCACTAAAGGTTCACTTATCACCTTTTAATGGTGAACCGTCATTAAATATAGTTTTGATCACTCTTATACTTTATTTTGGACCAAATATAACTCTTCTTTAGAATCGGGACATCAAAATTTACTTTGTGTAAATTTTTGGTACCTTTCTGATAAAGTTCATTTTTTTTATGAATAGTGTAAAATGTTGTATTTTAATTCAAAACCTCTTTTTAATCTAAATTATTTATATGATTAGATTATTATTTTAATTGGTTTTAAATTAAAATTAGAAAATATTTTTACCAGTTAATCCAATGGTGGTCATTGGAATCAATTTCACTTTGCAATTAGACTTAAACTAGTGTCAATCTTTTGATACTTATTGTTTTGTAAAAACACGCTATTTGCTCTGACACGGGGAATTAATTATTAAATTAATTAATGCGACTTACATGATTTGAATTTTGTAAAATAGACTTCATTTTTGAATTCGGAATATCAAATATAGCTTAGGGTGAATTTTTGGTAATTTTCTGAAAAACATCAATTTTTGATGAATAGTGAAACCACTAAGTGGTAATCAAGGAAACTGATTTTACAGTTAAATGAAAGTTTACCACTAATGTGTATTGAATTTTGAAAATCCGACATACATGGTTGTCATTAAGAAGTAAAATGTGGTTCAATGAGATTAAAATAATTTTTTGGTGAATAGTAACTTATTAAGTTTTTAATCGTGATTAGTGGTAATTAGTGTAGTTTAAGGTATAAATAATGCTTTAATAATATTAAATGACCTAGACACATGTCCCAACCTCATTGTTTGTTTCATGGCCGACCACGACAAGCCATGGTCCAACTTGGGGACCCCATGGAGCCACTTTAGTTGGAAAATGACATTAATATATTTTTATTTAATGTTAAAGTGAAAATGACACTAACATAAATTGTTTTACTAAAATAATTTTTGAGTGGGGTTATACAAGTCCAAATTTTGATTATAAATTGTCATTGGAAAGCTAAAACGATTTCATACATCATAGTATTTTTTTATGATTTTTAGACATTAAATAAATTAAATTATTTATGACATAATAATGATGCAGTAATGACATCATTATTTGGTGATTTAAATAAAATGGAAAGATAATGAAAAATCTAAAACCTACACATGTCCAAAACCAATTGGATGAGTGGATTTCGAACCCTTATCACCTTATCCACGAATTCTACCAATGTGGGACCTTTTAAAACCGAAACACATTTTCAAATAAAGTAATATTTCTTTACATTCCAAAAGTGCCCCTCCTCTCCTCTTGTAAAAGGCCCCCACCTCTACCTCATTTCACACACTCCTCAAGCCTTTGGCTCGGCCAACCCCTGCCCAATTACTCTCTCCACATCCCTCTCCTCATCCTAGAGGATTCCCTTTGGGCATAATCCTTTCAAAGGAAGCCTTTAGGCTCAAATCAAAAGGGAGTTACACTTTTAAAGGTAATTCATTCTCTCTTGTTCATTTGTTTTATTTTGCTTCTCCAACCCTCTAAACTCTTTTTATTTACTTCTTTTGTAACAACACCAGTATCTTTAATATACTAGGATGTTGTTATAATATTTATTTGAGCTACACTCTCACACAACTACATCAAATGGTTAAAGAACATACGGTTTCCGTGGATGGCGAAATTCTGCCTCCCGAAACGATGATTGTTCAATACTCATTTAACACCTTCAAAGGTGGCCATTATGATGTAACTATATATATATATGATATACAATATGTTTATGTTTTCCTTAAGGTTCTGTAGTTTTCATTTTTGGCATACCTTTATGATTTCCATTGTGGGTAAACACGATATCTTCATTTAAGGAAGTGCGGACTACCGTCCCCTAAAAGTGATGTGATTCGTTAATGCCATATGTGGGACGTGTAAAATAAGGATTTAAAGTTATTATATATGATGTTGTACTGGAATTACAAAATAACTCTATATCATTATTATTTCTTTCCATTAAAGTATGAGATAGAAATGAAAGTAGCGTTCATGCGTACGTACGGCTTACCGTCTCCATGAATGGTGCATTTCATTTCATATCCCCAAATGTAATGTACTATTAAAATTACATGTATATAATGTATATATATAATTAATGATATATCTAAATGATAAATATAATTCTGGAATTAAAATATACATACCTCTCATTTAGTTTTAATTCCACTAATATGACAAAGAAATGAAAGTAGCGTTCATGCGTACGTACGGCTTACCGTCTCCTTGAACGGTGCATTTCATTTCTTACCTCTAAATGATTATGTAATATTATAAATACATGTATATGCTGGATATATATGATACATATTATATCCAAATCGGGAATTTCATTCTGGATATAAAGAACTTTTGACCACATGAACAACATGTAATTGTAAGAAGTCAACTTTCAACTTAAGAACCAAATATTGACAAAACAAACATTATTAACTTAAATGGTTACATAATGTTTATAACATGGCAATAAGTGATATAAAAAGAATAATGAACTTTAAAAAGGTTCTTAATCAAGTATAAATTAACTCAAGTTTATTATTCAGGACGTTAAAGAACGATCGAGTCAAGTCGGACCCAAGGTAAGGGACTTCGTCTCAATCTCCTTTCATTGAGGCATATTTCGTTTTATACACAACTTTCTTTTATACGGTGTATAAACTCCTTTTAATTTTACTTTTATACAAAAAGAATCTTTTTCTACGAAGCGTTTTACTAAACGACAAAAAGAAATGTTTTTTTTAACGTATGCGGTGACAACGACCTTTTCCGCTGCCACGAGTATTATTTAATCTTTGGCTTTCTCAACAAGCCGTAATGTTTTTAGAATAAAATAAATACCATATACTCATTTATGTATTTTGGTATTGAAAATGGTTTTGAAAAAGGATTCTTTTATGTCAATATATTTATGATATATTGTGATTGAAATGTGGAAATGTTATCATTCCTTTATATTGGTTTTATGTTTTATGATTTTATACTGGTACTTGGAAATTTTAAAGGGTGGTTGTGTTATAAACCATATGACGGGTGGTGCCGTGAATACCAGGATGGGTGGTTACGTTATAACCTCCAACACATTGGGTATGGAAGTCGGCCGTATGGCTATTCCATTAAGTATGTATGGAAATTGGCCGTATGGCTATTCCATTAAGTGACATGTGTGGAAGTCAACTGTATGGTTATTCCACTTTAGTATGTTTATGTCCCAAGTTACCTTTATATATTCTATGTGTTCTTTATATGGGTTTTATGGTAATCCTTTTGTTACAAAAAGGTAAGTAATGATACTTTATTCAGTGAAGATTTTTTTTACTACTTCATGAAGGTGAAGGTATTACTTTGATATAGTATACATGGTTTACTTGATGTTTGAAAAACTAACAGTTTTCATTCTTTTTGTATCCCTTACTGAGCTTTTTATGCTCACCCCAAGTTTTCCGAAATGTTTTTCACAGGACTTAAAGTGGAATAAGGTCAAGGATGGGATCAAGGGAATTTTATGCTATCTAAAACATGGAATCTAGACATCTTTCTTTTTAAGAGTTTTTATTTTATGGAGACTTAGTAGAAGTGTCTACTTTGTAATCTTTTAAGATGTAATAGTTATGTTCTAATTCTCTAAAACTCTAAACCTGAAAAGATCCTCAATGTGAATTATTCATTTAAATCAATATTAAGTAAGGTTTAAGGCTGGGGCCTTATAGTTGGTATCAGAGGCCAGTTTAGACAACTTTAGGAGTTAGAAAAGTGTTAAATTATAATATGATTGAAATGATATAGCATTTACGGATTACCATGTTGCTTCGCCTAAGATATTTCTGTGTTCAGAATGGTTTTCCGCAGAGGAAACAAAGTAGCTATGTTGGGACGATATCAGGAGGAAGATAACCTTCCAAATCAGCAACCTGAGATGGTCGGAATCGGAACTGAACAGTTTGTTGCAGTGATGGCACAGTTGACTCAGGCTATAAATGGTGGTGGTATCCATGCACGAGATCAGCCAAATAAACCGCAGAGGAACATGTCAGTGGTGGAACATTTCATGAGGCAACACCCACCATCATTCAGAGGATCATCTGACCCTGTGCAAGTTGAAGGGTGGATTAAAGCACTGGAGAATATTTTTGATGTCATGGGGTGTTCAGAACATCAAAAGGTTAGTCTTGTTGTTTACCGTTTTTAAGGTGAAGCTGATCAGTGGTGGTCGATGGTGAAAAATATAAGGGATAGTGATGAGATTGAGGATCTTCACTGGGACGAATTCAAAGGTATGTTTCTTGAGAAATATTTTCCTAAGGTGGTTCGTCTTAGGATGGAAAAACAGTTCCTAGAATTGAGGCAGGAGGATGATTCAGTGGCTGCTTATGAAGAAAAATTCACTCGATTGGCAAGGTATGCTCCAAACTTCATACGAGATCATGATAGTAAAATAAACCGTTTTTACTCAGGGTTAAATCCAAAGTATCGAAGGGATTTAGCTTCTCGTGAATTAAAAAGTTATGAAAAACTTGTTCGATGTGCGGAGAAGGTAGAAATGGAGTTTGCCGATGATCAGGTGTTCTATGACAAACAACAGAATAAGAGGTCTAGTTGGCAGGAAAAGGGGAAGAATTCATCAAAGAAGCAAGGAGGTAAGAAAACCAAATATCCATCCTGTGAGAAGTGTGGTATAATGCATCCTAGAGAATGTTTATCCAAGTCTGGTAAGTGCTTTCGGTGTGGTAAGTCTGGTCATATTGCTCGTAACTGTAAGGAAGATGATCAAGAAGGAAATGAAAAGCCAACGGTAAGATGTTTTAAGTGTAATGAAATGGGTCATTATGCAAACGAGTGTCCAACAAAGAACTCAACTGGGGAAAAGCAGTTAGACTACAAGAAGAAAGGGGTGGTAAAATCCTTTACAACAACTTCAGCAGATGTTGGGCCATCGAATGAAGTGGTATCAGCTCCAGGGAGCTCAGTATTTTTCGAAGATTGACTTGAGGTCGGGGTACCATCAGTTGAAAGTAAAAGAAGAAGACGTTCCGAAGACTGTGTTCCGTACTAGATATGGCCATTATGAATTTGTAGTTATTCCTTTTGGGTTAACCAATGCACCTGCTTTATTCATGGACCTTATGAATAAAATTTTCCATGAGTTTTTGGATATGTTTGTGTTTGTATTTTGAGGTTTGTGAAGAGGTTATGTGTGCCTTGTGATTCACAGTTGAAGAATGAGTTGTTATGTGAGGCTCATAGTTCCCTGTTTTCAATTCATCCTGGAAGTACTAAGATGTACAGAGATCTGCGGGAGTATTACTGGTGGGATGGAATCCAAAGAGACATTGCTAATTTTATTGTGAATTATTTAACATGTCAACAGGTTAAAGCAGAGAGGCAGTTACTGAAAGGGATGCTTCAGCCTTTACCAGTGCCAGAGTGGACATGGGAGAATATATCCATGGACTTTGTTGTGGGATTACCGAGGACATCTCGAGGTAATAATGCAATCTGGGTTATTGTTGATTGCTTGACCAAATCTGCTCATTTCCTTTCTATACGAGATACTTTCTCTCTAGATCAACTTTCCCGTTTGTATCTTAATGAGATAGTCAGGTTACATGGAGTTCCTCTCTCCATTGTATTGGATCGTGAACCCAGGTTTACTTCTAACTTTTGGAAAGGCCTTCAGAAGTCATTGGGTACTGAATTAAATTTTAGTACAGCTTTTCATCCTCAATCAGATGGATAGTCAGAACGAACAATTCAGACCTTTGAGGATATTCTACGAACTTGTTCTATGGATTATCAGGGAAGTTGGGACCAACATCTTATTTTGGTTGAGTTTTCATATAATAACAGTTTTCATTCCAGTATACAGATGGCACCATTTCAGGCATTATATGGGAAGCGGTGTCGAACTCCAGCTTTCTGGGATGAAGTGGGTGAAAGAAAGTTGATGGGACCAGAATTGGTAGAAGAGATGGCAGAAAAAGTTCAGCTGATTCAGAAACACATGAGAATAGCTCAGAGTAGGCATAAGAGTTATGCGGATAACCGGAGGAAGGATCTATCTCTTGAGTTAGGTGATCATGTTTTCCTCAAGGTTTCTCCTTGGAAAAGTGTGATGAGATTTGGTAAGAAAGGAAAGTTGAGTCCAAGGTTCATTGGACCATACGAAATTCTGGAGAGAGTTGGATCAGTTGCATCCCGAGTGGCTTTACCTCCGAGTTTATCTCAGGTACACAATGTTTTTCATGTTTCAATGTTGAGAATGTATATGCTAGATCCATCTCATGTTTTGAGTCCAGAGGTAGTTTAGCTGGAAGAGAACCTGTCTTATGAGGAACAACCGGTCCAGATTCCTGACCACAGGGAGCAAGTGTTACGGAATAAGGTGATTCATCAGGTAAAGGTTTTGTGGAAAAACCATGTGATTGAAGAGGCAACGTGGGAATCTGAAAATGCTATGAGGGATAAATACCCCCACTTATTTTGATAAGTGAATAAAATTGCGAGGACGCAATTCCCAAAAGGGGGGAAGGATGTAACATCCCAGGTAAATAAAGAATAAAGAATTTTCATATTTATTAATATTTACGAATAAAATATTAATTTTATTTTAAAGGGGTTTCTATGTTCGATAGCGTACCCGATACGCAACGATGAGTTTCATTGAAACTTACGTTGCACACTAGTAATAAAATAATATTATTTTAAATGTTAGTTAACATGTAGCCGTTGTACTGGCGGGAATGGATAGAAATAAATAAATATGATTATATATGTTTTTAAATGTTTATACATTTACCCAATTAAAGATAAAGGCTTAAAATACGGAAAGAGTTCAATTTTAGGGCATATATACTCTAATTTTCACTAAAGGTTCACTTATCACATTTTAATGGTGAACCGTCATTAAATATAGTTTTGATCACTCTTATACTTTATTTTGGACCAAATATAACTCTTCTTTAGAATCGGGACATCAAAATTTACTTTGTGTAAATTTTTGGTACCTTTATGATAAAGTTCATTTTTTTTTGAATATTGTAAAATGATGTATTTTAATTCAAAACCTCTTTTTAATCTAAATTATTTATATGATTAGATTATTATTTTAATTGGTTTTAAATTAAAATTAGAAAATATTTTTACCAGTTAATCCAATGGTGGTCATTGGAATCAATTTCACTTTGAAATTAGACTTAAACTAGTGTCAGTCTTTTGATATTTATTATTTTGTAAAAACACGCTATTTGCTCTGACAGCGGGAATTGATTATTAAATTAATTAATGTGACTTATATGATTTTAATTTTGTAAAATAGACTTCATTTTTGAATTCGGAATATCAAATATAGCTTAGGGTGAATTTTTGGTAATTTTCTAAAAAACTTCAATTTTTGATGATAGTGAAACCACTAAGTGGAAATCAAGGAAACTGATTTTTCAGTTAAATGAAAGTTTACCACTAATGTGTATTGAATTTTTAAAATCCGACATACATGGTTGTCATTAAGAAGTAAAATGTGGTTCAATGAGATTAAAATAATTTTTTGGTGAATAGTAACTTATTAAGTTTTTAATCGCGATTAGTGGTAATTAGTGTAGTTTAAGGTATAAATAATGCTTTAATAATATGAAATTACCTAGACACATGTCACAACCTTATTGGTTGTTTCATGGCCGACCAAGACAAGCCATGGGCCAACTTGGGGACCCCATGGAGCCACTTTAGTTGGAAAATGACATTAATATATTTTTATTTAATGTTAAAGTGAAAATGACACTAACATAAATTCTTTTACTAAAATAATTTTTGAGTGGGGTTATACAAGTCCAAATTTTGATTATAAATAGTCATTGGAAAGCTAAAACGATTTCCTACAACGTAGTATTTTTTTATGATTTTTAGACATTAAATAAATTAAATTATTTATGACATAATAATGATGCAGTGATGACATCATTATTTGGTGATTTAAATAAAATGGAAAGATAATGAAAAATATAAAACTTACACATGTCCAAAACCAATTGGATGAGTGGATTTCGAACCCTTATCACCTTATCCACGAATTCTACTAATGTGGGACCTTTTAAAACCGAAACACATTTTAAAATAAAGTAATATTTCTTTACATTCCAAAAGTGCCCCTCCTCTCCTCTTATAAAAGGCCCCCACCTCTACCTCATTTCACACACTCCTCAAGCCTTTGGCTCGGCCAACCCCTGACCAATTACTCTCTCCACATCCCACTCCTCATCCTAGAGGATTCCATTTGGACATAATACTTTCAAAGGAAGCCTTTAGGCTCAAATCAAAAGGGAGTTACACTTTTAAAGGTAATTCATTCTCTCTTGTTCATTTGTTTTATTTTGCTTATCCAACCCTCTAAACTCTTTTTATTTACTTCTTTTGTAACAACACCAGTGTCTTCAATATACTAGGATTTTGTTATAATATTTATTTGAGCGACACTCTCACACAACTACATCATATGGTTAAAGAACATACGGTTTCCGTGGATGGCGAAATTCTGCCTCCCGAAACGATGGTTGTTCAATACTCATTTAACACCTTAAAAGGTTGCCATTATGATGTCACTATTTTTATATATGATATATAATATGTTTATGTTTTTCATTAAGCTTCTGTAGTTTTCATTTTTGGCATACCTTTATGATTTCCATTGTGGGTAAACACGATATCTTCATTTAAGGAAGTGCGGACTACCGCCCCCTAAAAGTGATGTGATTCGTTAATGCCATATGTGGGACGTGTAAAAGAAGGATTTAAAGTTATTATATATGATGTTATACTGGAATTATAATATACCTCTATATAATTATTATTTCTTTCCATTAAAGTATGAGATAGAAATGAAAGTAGCGTTCATGCGTACGTACGGCTTACCGTCTCCATGAACGGTGCATTTCATTTCTTATCCCCAATTGTAATGTACTATTAAAATTACATGTATATAATGTATATATATAATTAATGATATATCTAAAGGATAAATATAATTCTGGAATTAAAATATACATACCTCTCATTTAGTTTTAATTCCACTAATATGACAAAGAAATGAAAGTAGCGTTCATGCGTACGTACGGCTTACCGTCTCCATGAACGGTGCATTTCATTTCTTACCTCTAAATGATTATGTAATATTATAAATACATGTATATGCTGGATATATATGATACATATTATATACAAATCGGGAATTTCATTCTGGATATAAATAACTTTTGACCACATGGACAACATGTAATTGTAAGAAGTCATCTTTCGACTTAAGAACCATATATTGACAAAACAAACATTATTAACTTAAATGGTTACATAATGTTTATAACATGGAAATAAGTGATATAAAAAGAATAATGAACTTTAAAAAGGTTCTTAATCAAGTATAAATTAACTCATGTTTATTATTCAGGACGTTAAAGAACGATCGAGTCAAGTCGGACCCAAGGTAAGGGACTTCGTCTCAATCTCCTTTCATTGAGGCATATTTCGTTTTATACACAACTTTATTTTATACGGTGTATAAACTTTTTTGACTTTTACTTTTATACAAAAGTAATCTTTTTCTACGAAGCGTTTTACTAAACGACAAAAAGGAATGTTTTTTTAACGTACGCGGTGACAATGACCTTTTCCGCCGCCGCGAGTATTATTTAATCTTTGGCTTTCTCAACAAGCCGTAATGTTTTTAGAATAAAATAAATAACATATACTCTTTTATGTATTTTGGTATTTAAAATGGTTTTGAAAAAGGATTCTTTTTTGTCAATATATTTATGATATATTGTGATTGAAATGTGGAAATGTTATCATTCATTTATATTGGTTTTATGTTTTATGATTTTATACTGGTACTTGGACATTTTAACGGGTGGTTACGTTATAAACCATATGACGGGTGGTGCCGTGAATACCAGGACGGGTGGTTACGTTATAACCTCCAATGCATTGGGTATGGAAGTCGTCTGTATGGCTATTCCATTAAGTATGTATGGAAATTGGCCGTATGGCTATTCCATTAAGTGATATGTGTGGAAGTCAACCGTATGGTTATTCCACTTAAGTATGTTTATGTCCCAAGTTACCTTTATATATTCTATGTGTTCTTTATATGGGTTTTATGGTAATCCTTTGGTTACAAAAAGGTAAGTAATGATACTTTATTCAGTGAAGATTTTTTTTACTACTTCATGAAGGTGAAGGTATTACTTTGATATAGTATACATGGTTTACTTGATGTTTGAAAAACTAACAGTTTTCATTCTTTTTGTATCCCTTACTGAGCTTTTTATGCTCACCCCAAGTTTTCCGAAATGTTTTTCACAGGACTGAAATTGGAATAAGGTCAAGGATGGGATCAAGGGCATTTCATGCTATCTAAAACATGGAATCTAGACATCTTTCTTTTTAAGAGTTTTTATTTTATGGAGACTTAGTAGAAGTGTCTACTTTGTAATCTTTTAAGATGTAATAGTTATGTTCAAATTCTCTAAAACTCTAAACCTGAAAAGATCCTCAATGTGAATTATTCATTTAATTCAATATTAAGTAAGGTTTAAGGCTGGGGCCTTATAGACTTTGTCCGCTATGATGGTCTTGGAAAAGAGCCTTGACTAATATGAAATGATTTTCTATGATTATGGGTGTATGCCACAAAGTATCATGTTTTATGTAATGATTATTGGGATTATATCTCACTACTATGATTTATCCCATGTTATTATATTATGATCACTTTTGGAGGTTAAGATTTTCAAAATGTTATGTTCTTATGAATATGGTATGATTGATATTTCTTTTGTTTACCCTTACTGAGCATTTGATCTCCCCCTTTTGTATGTTTTCTTTTCCCCAGATCCAAAAGAAGGGTATTAACTAGGATATTCCCAAAGGGACTCTAGATATGATGAAATAAATGGGAGAAAATGTAGATGATTTATGAACCATTTGTTTATGTTTCACAGTTTCTAAATACACTTTACCTATACGGTCCTATCATGGTTTTGTTATATGTTTTAATAATTATGCTTCAATTCTGAAATCATAACAATGTATGTAATGTATGACTCATTATTGTTGGTATCACAGAAAAGGTATAGCCAACCATTGGAAACGTGGATGTGAAAGCCTCAATAAGAACCCTAAGGATATGTCTAAGAATATAACACAATATTAGTGTTTTTGAAATGGCCAAGAACAACCTATGATAAACCTAAAGTGTGAAATTTTATTCTTGATTATGTCATTTTCCTATTATGATTAGTGTTTCTCACACTATGCTTATTGGTTTTAGTCAATGGATGGAACCCAAATGAACCGTGTAAATGATGAATGCAACGAGCAATGTAATGATTTTCCCCCTGAGAAACCAATCGTTATGGGTGCTGGAATGAAAAATTTTGTAGCCATGCTCACACAATTTTCTTAAGATATAAATCATGCAGGACTTCCAAACGATAAAATGAAGGAACAACATTCTCTTGAATGCTTCATGAGGAAACTTCCACCTTCATTCAACAGGTCTTTTGATCCATTAGAGGATGACCAATGGATCAGTACCACTGAAAAGATATTTTCAGTCCTGTAATGTTTTGAACATGATAAAGTCATCTTAGCAATATATTGTTTGGAAGGTGAAGCTGATCAATGGTGGAATCTTATCATGAATATGAGGCAGAGAGACGAAATTGATTCCATGGAATGGGATGAGTTCAGGAACTTAGTTTTCAATAAGTACTTCACTCATATCCTTCGGACTAATATGGAGAAGGAGTTTCTTGAACTGAAGCAAAAGGATGATGAATAGGTTGGTACCTATATAGAAAATTTTACAAGTCTTTCAGGGTACGCTTTTGGAATTATTATCCAACCTGAGAGTAAGATCGATCGATTCTTCAGTAGCTTAAAACCAGGTCTTCGAAGGGAGTTATCATTAAGGGACTTCACTAGCTACGAGGAAATTGTTCGATGTGCTCTCAAGGATGAGATAGAGATTGGAGTAAGCCATCAGTCATATGGGTTTGATAAGAAGAGGAAAATGGAATTCAATGGGATATCTAAAGACCACACTGAAAAGAAGATGAGTTTTCCCATATTCTCAAATTGTGGAAGGAAACATGGAGGGAATTGTCTTAAAGGGGAAAGTAAATTTTTTAAGTGTGGAAAAGAAGGTCATCAGGCAGTTGAATTTCGAATTAATGGGAATAAGATGTCTAATTATGCGAACAAAGAAAGGGATACACAGAATGCACATCTTAAACATCAATGTTTCATGTACAAGGAAATGGGGTATTATGCCAATCAATGCCCTAATCCAGGGGTTGCTAATGATGATTGACGTTAACAAACTCTTAAGGCCAAAGGCAAAGTAATGTCACATGAAATTTCAATTTACGATGTGGAGAATGATAACAAAGTGGTGAGAGGTACACTTTCTATTCACTCTAAAGTATTAAATGTTTCATTTGATTCTAGATCCACCCACTCTTTTATTTCTGAAAAATTTTCTAATGGTATCACTGTATTACCTCAACAATTAGATGTTGAGTTAGCTGTGACAAACCCTAATGGCACAACGGTCAAATAAAAAGTTTATAATTCTTCTCTTATTGATATTGTTGGGAAAGTACTTCCTTCAAATCTTGTGATCCTTCCTATAGTGAAATTTGATGTGATTCTTAGCATGGATTGGATTTTTTTATATGGAGCTCATATCAATTTCGAAATAAGGGAAGTCACATTTCATATTCCAGATCAATCTATGATCGTCTATCGATGCAAGGATGAATATAACCATCCAGTGGAAATTTATTCCATCTTATGGGTCTAGATTCCAATAAATAAAGGTTATTTATCTCAAAGGGTTGGGCAGAAACTCACGAATAAGAATATACCCATTGTATGGGAGTTTGATGATGTCTTTCCTGAGGAATTACCAGGTCTTCCACAAAATCATGAAGTTGATTTTTCAATAGAACTCATACCAGTTGGTATGCCTATTTCAATGATACCATATAGAATGGGCCCAATTGAGTTGCAAGAATTGAAGAAGAAACTCAAAGAGAATCTTGGTAAAGGATTCATACGCCCTAGTGCATCACCTTGGGGATCGCCTGTTCTATTTGTTAAGAAGAAATATGGATCAATGAGACTCTGTATTGATTATCGAGAACTTAACATGATCACTATCAAGAACAAATATCCTCTCCCACGCATTGATGACTTATTTGACCAACTACGCGGAGCTCAATACTTTCCCATGATTGATCTTTGTTTAGGGTATCATCTATTAAGGGTCAAAAGGGAGGATATACCAAAGACTACATTCCGTAGAAGGTGTGGACACTATAAATTTATAGTGATGCCATTTGTTCTTACTAATGCCCCTGCTATCTTCATGGATCTAATGAATAGAGTCTTTCGAGACTATCTTGATCAGTTTGTGGAAGTATTTATAGATGATATTCTTGTCAATTCAATGAGCAGGTAATAACATGAAGATCACTTGAGAATTGTATTAAATACCCTAAGAAAGTATAAGATTTATTCCAAATTTACCAAGTGTGAATTTTGGCTTCAAAAAACGTCATTTTTGGGTCATATAATCTCAAAAGAGGGGATATCTGTGGATCCAGTAAAAACAGAGGATATCAAAAGATGGTCGAGACCATCAATTGTAACTATGATCCAAAGTTTTCTTGCTTTTTCTAGATATTATCGACATATTGTGAACGATTTTACTTGATTATCTAATCCACTCACCAGGTTGACTCGAAAAGGAGTTATGTTCGTGTGGATGGAGGAGTGTGAAGAGAATTTCAAGGAGGTGAAAAGAAGGTTATCCAGTGCACCTGTGCTCACACTACCTTGTAGTGGATAAATGTTTGTGGTCTACAGTGATGAATTCAAGAAGGGATTGGGGTGTGTTTTTATGCAAAATGATATGTTGATAGCTTATTCCTCACAAAAGATGAAAATCCATGAGCAAAATTACCCAACTCATGATTTGGAGTTAGCTGTGGTAATCATTGAATTAATGATTTGGAGGCATTAACTTTATGGGGAAAGGTGTTATATTTATACTGATCATAAACGTTTACGGTATATTTTCACCCAAAAGGAGTTGAATATGCACCAAAGAATAAGGTTGGAGCAGATTGAAGATTACGACTGCTCAATTCATTACCACCCTGGGAAAGTAAACAAGGTGGCAGACGCATTAAGTCGACAAGACCATGCTAGATTATCCATGATGATGATCATGAAAGATCCAATATTAATGTATTTAAAAAGGATGGATCTTGTATTTATAATGGAGGGGTAAAATCATATCTTTCTCAAATGAATTTTCAACAATCTATACATGTAAAGATTAAAGAGGCACAAAAAAAGATATAGAGTTACAAAAGATGGTGAGAAATGTTCCTGAATTCAACATTGATTGTGATGGGATAATAAGGTTCAAGAAATAGGTTTTTGTTCCTCCCATCCCATAATAAAATAAGGAGATGCTAGATGTGGCTCATAATTCTTCATTCTCTATTCATCCTGGAAGCACAAAGATGTATAGGGACTCGAAAGAGTACTTCTGGTGGGATGGAATGAAAAGAGATGTTGCTGAATATGTCACTCGATGCTAGGTTTTCGGAATGTTAAAGTTGAGAGAGAGAAGTATAAGTGGACGTTACAACCATTACCCATACCAGAATGGAAATGGGAAAACATCACTATGGACTCTTTCACTGAAATTCATATAACATCCAAAGGCAATAATACTATCCGGGTCATAGTTGATCGTCTTATGAAGTTGGCACACTTCATTGCTATTAGAGAAGATTTATCTCTTGATTATCTTTCCAGGATATATGTGAAGGAAGTGGCAAGATTTCATGAAGTACCACATTCCATTATATTTGATCGGGATCTGAGGTTTACCTCGAAGTTCTAGTGAAGTCTTTAGCATACTTTAGATATGAAATTGAGTTTCAGCACTGCTTATCATCCTCAGACAGGCGGCCAATCTGAGAGAACAATTCATACTCTAGAAGACATGTTAAGAGCTTGCAATATGGATTTCAAAGGTGGTTGGGATCAACACCTACCTTTGGTGGAATTATCTTATAATAATATATTTCACTCCAGTATTCAGATGGCTCCTTATAAAGGTCTCTATGGAAATAAATGCTGAACTCCAACTTGCTGGGACGAAGTTGGGGAAAGAAATCTATTTGGACCTGATCTTGTTGATGAGATGGCAGAAAATGTCCGATCTATTCAACAACACATAAGAGAATCTCATATTCGAAAAAAAAAGTTGTGCTGACAACCAAAGAAAAGACCTAGAGTTTGAAGTGGGTGATAAAGTGTTCTTACGAATATCTCCTTAGAAGAGAGTAATAATATCTGGAAATAAGGGTTTGTTGAGCCCTAGGTATATTAATCCTTTTGAAATACTGGATCATGTTTGGAAGGTAGCTTATCGATTTTCACTTCAACTGAATCTCTCTCAAGTTCACGATGTGTTCCATGTATCTCTCCTGAGAAAGTACATACCTGATCCTTCACATGTACTAAGCTCAGAAGTTATACTGCTGGAGCAAGATCTTTCTTATGAAGAACAGTCGATAGAGATTCTGGATCATAGAGAAAAAGTTCTACAGAACAATAACACTCTTTTGGTGAAAGTTTTATGGAGGAACCACCAATTAGAAGAAGCTACATGGGAGTATGAGGATATGATGAGGGGGAGGTATCCTCGTCTGTTTGTTACGAAGTGACGAATTTCGAGGGAAAAATGTATTTTAATGGGGGTAGAATGTAACACCCTGATATTTTATGAGAAGTATATTTTTTTATGTCTTATTGTATACGCAACATCAATGGAATCTTTTTCTACACACAACACTAGCTTGGCTTGCATTATACGAAAGAGCAACCTTCCTCGATAGCGTGAGTTGTACGCAATATCGAGTTTCACTAAACAAGGATATGTTATTAAAATATTATATAAATTAGCCGTTATAAATATTATTAACAACATTTTGATTTTTATATAACATTATAATTTATTTTACATATGATACAAGAAAAAAATCAATTTTTCGAATATAAGATTTTTTTAGACGCTGTTTTCTGCCATTTGATGGCACACCCATTTTAAGGGTAATTTTTGACAAGTTTATAAGATCAATTTTATAAAATAAAATTCTTCCTTTGAATCAGGATATAAAAAGTTACATTGGATAATTTTTTGATACTTTTCTGATAACTTTCATATTTTAATGAATAGTAAAAATACGCTAATTTTTAATTGAAAACAACTTTTTTTCATCAAAATAATTTATATGGTTAAAATATATTATTGGATGGTTTTAAAGTATAAATATGATATATTTTTACCATTTAATATAATTTATCTCATTAGCATTAGTTTTACATTGAATTCATAGGTAAAAACATTTCAATCTTTGGTAATGTTTTAACTTTTAAAACTCATTTTCTTTAGAATGGGATTAATTTTAAATTAATTAATAAAAGTTATGTGTTTTGAATTTTGAAAAAATGGATTGCATATTTGGATTCATTGGGTCCAAATTATGTTAATAGGTTACTTAAATTTTTTTGATATTATGAATAGTAACTATGGTAATTTTTATTTACTACAGTTAAAGGTAAATCGGGTAATTCAGGGTAAGAATAGGTTTGTAAAATTATCCTAACACATGGAAAAATTCTATTGTATGAATAAAAGTCGATTCATATCACCTAATGGTCGGAATAGATTTATTTCATGGACCTTTGACCATGAAAATTATGTAATTATTATTAAAACTAAAGAAAGTCACAATATATCTCTCTCATAAATCTTATAAGTGTAATAATTTTAATTTAGTGATAATGTTCATAAAACATCGAACATAAATAGTCTCCAGAAATCTAATAAAATTATCTAAATCATGTGAATTTATTTTTAATTTTTTGGGATTAAATAATTATCATTAATTATGACACAATAATGATGCTGAATTTATTTTATTGATTGAAATATCAAATAAATGGTTTTAAAAATATTAAAATAAATATTATATGAACTATTTAATGTAATCCAAGAATTTTATATATATATATGACCTAGTATAAATAAATTAAATCTTTTAGTTTGAAAATCTCATCTGTGTGGATTTTATTTAAATTCAAATAAATGAATAGTGAAAAAATTGACACTATTGATATTTTATAAAACACATATTATAAAATTGTTTAAAAATCACAAAAATAATTAAAAATTATAAATTAAAATTTATATGGTCTAAAATTTCATAAATTATAAATTTATTGTCAATTAACAACATATAAGTAATTATTATAATGATTTAAAATTTAGAATATTTTTACCACAAATAAAATGAAATAGATTAAATAAGGATAAATCAAGTTGATAATGTTTTAAATAAATTCCCAACATTTCTGAATCTTATTGGTTGATGAGATTACAACCCTATCTCATATAATATTATAATTTGTGTAATTTTTTATGTTTTTATGTGGGGCATGAATTTATTATAAATTAATATTTTTTTAGATTTCCAAAGGTGCCCCTCTCCTCCCTTATAAAAGGGCACATCCTCCCTCTCCTCCTCACAACATTTTGAGCCTTCAAGCATGGTAAAACCCTTCCAATTTCCCTTATAAACTTCTCTTGAAACATACTAGAGGTCCTGGTCTTCTTCAAAGTCCAATTTTAGTGCCCTAAGAGGAGGTTTCAAAGAGGCAAGTCGGAGAAGAGGTAATATCCATTACCGATTCTGTCAAATTTATTTCTTCTTCTACATCCTGTTTTTTAGTTGTATCATTATGAAGTAATAACATAAGTATCAATAATATACTGATATGTTATTATAAATATAAAACAACCCTATTTCACCTTTTATCCATCTTACGGAAAACAAAATCACCGCGTGTGCGTACGTACGGAATACCATCTCCACGCCGTGGTGTAATCTGTTTTCCACCACCACCATACTTGGATGGGTATAACGGTGTAAAGAATAAACATATATGATTATTGTAAAGTGATATTGAATCTGAAATAGTATACATACACTTCAATACAATTCCACGAACATTGGAATGATGTCATCGTTCGTGCATACGTACGGCATACCGTCTCCACGATGTGATGCGACTCATTCTACATGATCTTCATTGAATAATGATTATATTAATGAATTGAATGAATATATATGATATATATTACAATAATACCATTATATAAATTAGTTATTTAAAACCTAAAAATTGGAATAAGAATTTATTTGATAAAACATGTGTAAGAACATAAATCAATGAACACCCGAATAACAAGTAGCAATGAAATATTACTAATAACAAGATAAGAATATGACCATATATGATATCATAACAATGAATATGATTCTGTAAAAAGACAATGAAATTATTTAAATCATTATACAGGAGGTTCAGATACATACAAAGCTTATCGGACCAAAGGTAAGGGAAAATATCTCAAATCTCCATTTTTATCCGAGATTGTTTATACTTCGGTATTTACAGGGGAATATTTATCATCCAAATACATGTTTCATCTACATGTAATATTATTTATATCCTCATACAATGGTTTATATCAAATTTTACCTATTGGTGAATTTTTAGTAAAAGATATGAATGAAATATTTTGTCATTTGCAGTACGAGGTACTTTTTGTCTTTTTCGGCCAAATACTAGAGGAATGTTTTTTAACTTATACGGATTGAATGGATTTTTATGATTTCATAGAAAATTTTTTTCCATGAAGCTTCCTTTACACATTTTCATGTTTTCTTTTAATCAACTTCTTTTAGTTTACAATTCTCTGACATGTTAAGAAATGAAAAATGCTTTTCAAGTAGAGAGGATATATTCCTCAAGAATGGAGTTCAAGTGTTTTATCAAAAAAAATTCCATCTATGATAATATATGGTTTTGTTAATATCCCTATTTTTACATTTATTTTATTATGTTATGATGGAATTATTTTTATGATGTCCTTTTATGGATTATATTATGATGGCATGATGTTTATGAATCCAATTTTTATTACATGGGTTATGTTATGATTTATGATTTTGTGGCATAGATAAGATTGGTTTCATTATGAGATGGGTGGGAACTATATCTCCCTACAATGAGTTGGGTAAATATTTATATCTCATGAGATAGACATGGCTGGAACGGAAAGTTAATCAGGTTCAGAGATACAGGACAGGAACGAGAAATGAACTCGGTTCAGTAATGGACTTTGTCCCCTATGATGGTCTTGGCAAAGAGTCGTGACTAATATGAAATTATTTTGTCGTATTTTGTGTTTATGCCAGAAAGATTCATGTTTTATGTTATGATTACTGCGATTACATCTCACTACTATGATTTATCCAAAGATATGATATATTGATCTCTTTGGAGGATAAAATTTTCAAAATGTTATGTTCTTATGAATATGATATGATTGATATTTCTTTTGTTTACCCTTACTAAGAATTTGAGCTCACCCTTTTGTATGTTTTCTTTTAACTAGGTTAGGAAGAAGGGTATTAAGTAGGATATTCCAAAAGGGACTCTAGATATGATGAAATAAACGGGAGACAATGTAGATGATTTATGAACCAGTTGTTTATGTTTCCTAGTTTCTATGGAAACAATAACTATACGGTCCTATCATGGTTTTTTTATATGTTGTAATAAGTATGCTTCAATTCTGAAATAATAACCACGTATGTAAATTATGGGTCGTTTTAGTTTTTAGTTTCGGTGTGTTAATGACATCATTAATGATATAATAATAATGTCATAAATCTAGTCGACTTGTATATAGTTAAATAAGATATGAGGTGTCCGAAGTGGCTTATACCATGGGAAAATACCGTGGGATAGCCCATGGTATTTCAAATACCACCCATGATGCATCCCTTGAAAATTATTAAAAAAATCCCTCACTTTTCCTATAAATATCAACTCTTCCCTTCATTGAATTCATTCCCAATTCTCCCTCAATGAAGATCTGGACTTCTAACCTTAATAGTAGTCCTCCAAAGGTTTCCTAAATCCCTTAAGGTCCCAACCATAAAGTTATAATGGTTACTCTACAAGGATGTTTAAATAAGATGGAAGTAAGACAAACCCAAGGTAAGGTAATTCTTAACCCGATTTCCATTCTTTTGGTTAACCTTATAATTCATTATTTATGTGCTATTTAAATTGTTTGTGTGGTGGGTTCGGTTTATATAATGTTATATTATGTGTATTTATAGTATATATACATACTCCATCCACTCTATAAAGTTTCTCTTCAATTGAATGTTATTTATAAGGTTCATTTCTTTAAAAATCCTCTTTTTGAATTCGGTTTTACGAAATTCCAAAGAAATGTTTCTATGTATTATTCATGTAGTATGATTATGTTTTGGTCATCAGAGTTATTTATGATGATGTTTGGGACCTATATCTACCTCTAATACATTTGGTATGAGTATGTTGGTGGTTAGCCGTATGGTTACTCCAACTGTAACTGTGATGGTTTCAAAAAGTAAGGTAGCCGTGAGGGTTACAAATTATAAGGTAGCCAAGAATGGTTACAAGATTATATATGTAATTCCCCAATATACCTTTATGAATATATTTATGTTCTCATGTTTTGTTTGGATCTTGTGTAAATCTCATATTACACAAAGTATATATGGGTGACAAGAATTTCTTTTGAAAATGCTTTATTACGTTATGAGTATTCATGGAATAATGTAATCTTTCCTTCTTTTCCATCCCTCACTGAGATTTTGTGATCATCCCAAGTTTTTAAATGTTTTTTCAAAAGTTAATTAATGTTTAAGACAAGTAATGAATCCATGTTAAATGTTTAAGAATTTTCAAGGAGTCTAGTTTTATGTTTTAATGTTTTATATTTTGAAAAAAAGGAAACCATTTTTATGGTATCCACTCGATAATAATGTGCAATGTTATGAATATATTGTCCTAATTCTCTAATGATCTGAACATTAAAGGATACTCAAAGTAAAATGCAATGTTTTCTTGACTAAATTAATGATTTTGTGTGTAATAAGGCTGGGATATTATATTTACCTAGAAGGGAAAATACAAACAACATTAAAAATATAAAATAAGCGACCATTATCCTATGTTATTGGATACCCTATTGTTTGGGTTAGAAAAAGTGTATTCATTTGTTTTTATTGTTTTTTACATGAATTTTTATTTCCATAGCATATAATAAAAAGTGATAATTTTATATTCATATTTCTATTTGTATCATATATATCATAATATCAGTGATTGTGATACAATTATTTTACTCTAAATTATTTGGTGAATTTTATATCACAATGATTATGATTCTATACGCATTAAGATAAAATCACTACTTTTTGTATTACTCTAATATATCATAACCATTATTATTATGTTTATTCCTATATTACTATCATTTATCTTAACTATTGTTATTATGATTCTTTTTTTATTCATTTACTATTATGAATATGGATAAACCATGATTAGGTTACCACTTCTTATTGATTACGATTATATATTTTGTTAAGAGGAGATCAATTTATCATTACTACTTGTGGTCCTACATATCGAAATCTGTATGATTGTGATATTTTTATTATCAGAACCATATGACAATTCAAATCACCATTTGAATAATTAAGAGGTTTTGTGAATAATATTTGTTTAAAATTGTTAAAATAAGTTTCATTTACGTTTAAAAATGAAATTATGTATTCCTAAAATTCACCCCCACCCACCCCCTATATTTTTCTATATTCATATAGATTATGATCCAAAAATTATTATTAGATCCATATCTCTATAATACTGATACCAATAATTCGTATTAATTGACGTTTCCACTACTCAAATATGCGTTAAACCTTTTATGTTCTCTTTATCGTTACAAGTTAGTTAAATTGTTTATAAACATTATTTTAAAAAATACTTACTACACTAAAGTGTATTATGGAATAGAATTTTCTTATTCGTTTTAAATATGGAAGGACTCATTATAATTTTAATAGATAAACACAATCAAAATAGACCCCTTATTTTTAATAGAGATTACTATTAGTATTGTAGAAATGGATTTATTACATTGGTTATAAATACTGGAGTTGACAGTTTTGTTTTGTTAAATGGAGATTACAAGATAACAGACAATGAGGTGACCACATTTATAGATCTGGAAAAGGAAGAGTATTAGTTGAATTATATTGTTATAAACACATTATTTTGTTATTATACTAGAATTATTTACAACTATATTTCTTCTTATGAAGATGTTAACAATATTTGGAAGAAGTTAGAGAATACTCATTTTGAAAAATGAAAGATAGTTGAAACCAGAAGAGTTGTACATAGAGATGAAAATCAATAATTTGAATTTACATTTGGTGAACCTATTGAAAAGGTACAACAATGGTTTATCAAAATTGTTAATAGCGTACAATCTATTCGAATAAAATGATTAAAAGATTAAATCCATGTTGAAAAGAGAATCAATATCATGTTGAATGAGTGGGAATCTAATAGAATAATTATTGATGAAAAAAGGAAGATAAAATTTTTCACTCAGTACAATTTTTTCCAACCCTCTTGTAGTATGAGGCTAGTCTAAAATGAGATAATGAAAAGAAAAGAAGAATAATAGTGGAGTATATTTTACTACTACATTAAATATGATAAAACCACATACTCATAAAAAAGTGGTTAATTATTATAAGAAAAAAGGTAATTATATAATCATATTCAAGTGGTACTAAACATTATAAAAATGATATATATATTCATGCTTGACGAAAAAATAAAATTGTTGGTCAAAAAGATTATATATATATATTAATAAGAAAAGTAACAAGGATATGAAGGAAAAGAAATATTTTGATGTTACTTTTATGAGTGAAAAAGATCTGGACATTTTGACCTCCCAATCCCAAGTTGAAATGGAAATACTAGAAGGATAGTAATTTTGATCGGAATATGAAAAAGTTTTATAATCCAAAAATCAAGAACATTATTAAAGCTGTTGAAACAGGGGGTTCCATCCGAGGTGATTCTTAATAAAATTCCCTAGAAATGAAAGTCCATATCATAGGAATATTTTTCTTACATCTATATTACCTATTATTAATAAATTTTTACAAGGAAGGGTACACATATCTTATTCTTTAACTAATATGAATTAAAATTATAATTACCCTGATCAGCAGAATTCTATACATTCATATGAATAATCCTCATCATTTAGTGATGATAATACATTATCTTATTTTGAAAAAGTTTCTCACTTTCTAAAACTTTTAGAAAAAGAAAATTATAATGTTTATAAAAACATGATTAGTCTAATACAAAAAATTCCAAAGATAATTCAAGAATTGAAATTTTAAAAAATTAAGTATTGGATCTATCAAAATATATTGATAAATACAATTCTAAAAAATATACTATTTATTTATATTTAGAAAAAGTATTTTCCAAATAGGATAGTTTGAAAACAAGTTTTTAGAAACACAATTCTGAAACCATTATTCAAGTGGATTAGAATTATTTTTATAAAACTAATTTTTTAAATATATTTTCGGATGAAACATTTTCAAAAATTAAAACTAGAATATTTTTTTTATCAAATATAAACACAAATCCAACCACGTGGTTTTAATTTAGGAATAATATATACTCATAGAAAAATTATTGGTAGTAATGACATAATTATTCCAAAAAATTCCCCATATGTTAATAAATGTAAAAGTAGAAATCATTGGAAAAATAATTGTTCTTTAAATAAATTCCAATCTCTTGTTTTTTAAAAATTACAATTTTCAAAACAAATTTGGATTCATAAAAAAAAATTTCTATCATTTGTAGACCCACGACAGTTTGGGTTCCAAAATTCTAATTTTTTTATTTTCAGGAAAATAAAGGAACTACCAACAATAATAATACGTGGTACATGTATAGTGGTTGTTCTAGACATACAATAAGACAAAAATATTTATTTGAAATGATTATCAATATGAAAGGTGGAAAATTTTCCATTGGAGATAATTCTAAAGGATAGATTATTAATTTAAGAAATATTGTTCTTCTTATAAAATCATTAGTTTCAAACGTTTTCTTTGTTTATGGTCTTAAGAACAACCTTATAACCAAAAGTCAATTAGGTGATAAAGGTTATATTTTAAATATTAGTAAAGATAATTGGGTGGATCAAAATTCATTGGATAAATTCATTATTTCATCCCATCGACATGATACTGTTTACACAAATCACATAGAAGACATTATGATCCAATTCATACCTTTTATTATTGCAATGAAAGATCACTCCTGGTTATGTAAGAAAATTTTAGTACATTGTAATAATATAATCATATGTAAGATTAGTAAGAAAAGGCTTTTTAAGGAACTACCAAAACATAGATTTGATTCCCAATAATTATATGACCCTTCTCAATATGGTAAGAAACATAAGCCATGTTTTAAACCTATTTGTCATGTCTCAGATTTTGTTGCTTTACAATTAGTTCACAATGATTTATTTGGTCCAACACAAACTAGGAGTATTAGTGGAAATTTAAATGTATTTTTATTATTTTATGATTATACTAGATACACATGGGACTATTTTCTACATATGAAATATGAACACTTTTTCTCTTTTATAAATTTTGTAGCAAAAGATAAAAATTAGAAAAATCATCCATCGATAACTATTCATATTGATCATGGTGGAGAATTTTTAAATACGTAATTTGATACTATTTATTGTAAAAACCAATTTAAACTTAACTTTTTATCACACTAAACTCCTCTGAAAAATAGGGTTGTTGAAATAATGAATTGGGTTCTTTAAGGAATAATAAGAACCATGTTGTGTGAATACTCGATTACTAAATATTGTTAAGATTTAGATTTTTTTTACTACCCATTTCACTATAAATCAAGTTAAAATTCAAACTTTTATTAGAAAAACTTTTTCCAAGTAGTGGAAATGCTGAAAAACAAATGTTTTTTTACTTTACATTATTTGGATGGAAATTATTAATATTGAATTAAAAAGATAACTTACATAAATTCAAACCCAAGTCTGATAAAGGTTTATTTTTAGGTTATTCTCTTACTTATAATGTATATTGTACAATTAAAGAAATAAAAAATGTTAATTTGATGAAGTTGACCCTTTTGTTTTTAAACAAACTCAACCAACATACTTGGATGTCTGTTCCCAAACATATCATCAATTTTTTTTGGAATATTGTTATAATGAAGAAAATAATCGAGATATTGTTTTTCTATTAACTATATAAGATGATTTTAAACCTTATTTTCAGAAAAATATTTTACAAAATCCAATCCAGTTGTTTATTATGAATCATCCATGTTCTAGTTTCATTGATGATGTGAATAAACATGTTAGTATTAGAAGTTATTTAAAAAATGTAGTAGAACAACTTAATTTTAAATATCAATTTGGGTATAAAATATTTATAAGGCTTTCGGTTATGAGGATTCTATTAAGGCCAAGAAAGATAAGATAAATGAATTCAAAAGAAACAAAGTGTGGGCCTTGGTAGATATACATATAGAAACATTAGTAATTATAGTAAAATGGGTTCCCTAAAACAATTATGATGAAAATGGAATAATCATTAAGAAAAAAAATACTTTAATAAAATGTTTATAATCATCAATAAAGAATAGTTTATTAATAAATTTAACATCTGGTAGTTGTAATTGAATATATTTATATTCCATTAACCTTTTCAACATCAACTAATTTCCTAATTTTTCAAATGGATGTAATGTTTTATTTCTTTAATGGTTATGTACAAGATGAAGTTTTTTTTTGAAAAACCTCAATGTTTTTTCAATAATTTTTTTTGAATATGTATATAAACATAAAGAATCATTATATAGTCTTAAACAAGCACCGTGATTTTGTAATGATATATTAAAAGGATTTTGAAAGAACGTAATTATGTTAAGGGAACTGCTGATCGGACACATTTTATAAATAAATTGAAAAAACATTATTAAGGTACAAATATTTTTTGATGACATTATATTCGGATCAACTCAAAAATATTTAATAGGTTCCTTGTGAATCTTATGAAATATGAATTTCAGATGAGTATGATCGGTGAGTTGGCATTTAGTCTGGGTTTTCAAATTTCTCAATAATGAAAATGTATTTATATATCTCAACGTATGTGTATAAAATGTATTTGTAAAAATATTGTATACAAAAATACTAAATTTATTGGTACTCCAATCAGTTCCTCAAATACACTTATTCTTTATGAAGCTGGGAAACCAATTGATTAAATAACTTTAAGAGGTATGATAGAAATTTTACTATACTAAACTACTATTCAACCGGAATTAGTGTTTTCTGTATGCTACCAAGTGTTGTTTTTTTACAAGACTAGTGTTTTATATATGCTTAATCTAAACAACACTTGGTAGCATTTTCCCAATGGTGAAGTTAAATATATTGTTGTTTGAAGTTGTTGTTCTCAAGTGTTGTGGATGAAACACACACTCATTAATTATGGCATGAATTTTACTAGAACTCAAATACTATATGATTACACTAGTTCCACTAACATATGTAAGAAAAAATAGCATCACTCTCATTTAAAACAAAAATATATTATCCACTACATTCTTGGGGATCACACAATTAAAAAGAGATATAATTTTACATTTTATTGGAATGAAGGAATAGTTTTCAGATATTTTTAACAACCCATTTCCATAAAATAGATTTTAATACATTAAAAAAATCTAGGAATGGTCTATGTAAAGTCATCATTCATATATAAATCTTGTCTAAACCATCAACTTACATTAAGTTACTATTTTTCATTGTGGGTACATGTGATTGTTATTTTTAAAAACTTTTAACTTTTAGAAATTTTAGTTTTCCAATAAATTTATCGTAATGGGTTTTCTAGGCTCATAATTCCTCATAATATTACTCAAAATAAATATTTTTTTTTATCGAATCAAAAACAATTTCAGCAAAACTAATTGAATAATAATTATAGGAATCCATTTCTATAAAAAAAAGTTTAAATTTTCAAAATTTGGATTTTACATTTAATTTTTTTAATTTTTTGTTATTTCTAAAACTATAGTAATCTATAATTTTATAAAACCACGAATAAAAATTTATTATTCCAATGATTCCACTCTGAAGGGAATTATTTTTTCTTTTGTACATTAATGTTATTCCATTATAGTGAGTTTCATCCTTATTTGCTAATATTATAAAAAAAATTAATTTTATTTTCTATATACATTAAAAATGTTTTATAAAACCTCAATACTGTAAATACATTAAAAAAAATACATCTTGAGATAATTTCTCAACCATTAGATCAATTAGATCAAATCTCAACCATTAGATCTTTTTGGAAGACCAACTGTCACGTTAAATTTATATATAAAAAGGTACACCCAGTGTCTCCAACATCATTTTTCTCATGTATTTTCCCTTGGAGTGATATTGAATTAAAGCATCCCAGTATGATTTATTCTTCATGTTCGAATATTTAGTTTCAAGTCCCAATATAATGGAACCAATTAATGATTATAACAAGTGGTTTTTTTCTATAACATGTTTGTGGGAAACGTTTTTTATGATAAGTATGATTTGTCTCTAAGGAGGTTAATATATTTTCATGTTTTGAAATCAATATATTTTGAAAGAAAAAAATAAAAATTACTATTTGTTTTAATTTGATCTGGTTATAGATTTTTATTCCTCTGTAATATTCATTGAATAAACATTAAATGAGATCTTTTCATTCCAAATATATGATAAAAGATACAAGATGATGTATTGGTTAGGTACATGATTATTTGATATTTCAGTGGATGGATATTCTATTTTTTTCATCTCACAAACTACCTGAGTCCACGAGTACGTTTAATAAATAATAAGATAAAATTGCTTGAATTATAAATATATGAGATGATAAACCAAGAGAGGTTACACATATCATTCTCGATCATAGGGTTTTAACCATTTGGATGTAAGGGTTTCTTATCATGATAATGGTAGATAGTGATACATTGAAAGTATCTAATATCTTCTTTTTGGATTACTCATTCAACTTGAGAAAGATCAATTTGGAAGTTTTTTTCCTTTGACAGTCCAAAATATAAAATCTCGTTCAATTAATTCTCAAATATGAAATGATACCATATTTTTTAAGTAAGATAATAGATAATATTGTGAAAAATTTCACCATTTCCAACAAATAAAATTTATTTATCCAAAATATGATGTTTATTGGTGATGAAGTAATAAAATGTAGGAATTATATCTTTCTTACTGAATTGAAGATGATTTTAAAAAATACTCAGACTTCAACATCAAAAGAAGAACCTTATTCAAAATCCAATAAGTCTGAGATTTTTTGAAATATAGAAAGGTTTAATCAATATCTAAAAAATAATATAATCAAAAGAATGTCTCTGATGAAGTTTCCACTAAGTGGGGGAGAAACAAATGAATGAAAATAAGGAGATCCTTAAATAATACTCAACCTAGAAGATTATGTATCTTTAAATATTCATGGATACCCAACTTTAGGAAAATAAGGAAGAAAAAAAGGAATTAAAGAAGAAAAATTAATGTTCTAATTTAGTTGATTGTTTAATGAAATAAGTATATGTCTTTTTTGTAAATGTTGTTATACCATATTTGGTTGCTGGTTTGTCTTTCCAACTAAAATATATTGTCTATGTTGATGTTCCCTCGGTCAAAAACAAGGTAAATTCTATTCTGGTGCATATATATTAGGTTTCTACTAGAAAATAATATTTTAGATCAAGATAACATCTTCATTAATACATTATTAATGAAATAGATGAAGGTTCTAGAAATATTTATATTCTATAAAAATAAAGTGGATGTGTTGATGAATATAGTGTATTTAATGAAATATAAGAGTGTGGGGAAGAATAAGAATAAAAATTAGTAGAATTGGATGAAAATAAAAATGTTAAGAAATTATATCTCCCACCTGATATGTAATATTTAAGGACTTCATGTGCATCCTCAAAAAAATTGTCTTCCTTGGGAAAACAAAAATAGAAATACGTATGACCTAAAAAAATTACAATCTATTCAAAAAGGTAAATCTTCATCAAGGAAGTATTAACAAGATTATAATTGAAAATCATAAGGTACAAAAGGTATTGATGTTTATGCTATGGAAATCTCCAATTGAAACTAGGCCAAAAAAATAATTTAAAATTAAGTCCCAATGAATGAAAAATGGAAAATAATTTTAGTGGAAGTCAAAACGACTCATCCTAATTTTCCTAAGATTGAAATTTCATATTTAGTGGACATGATCATAGTTGAATTAGTTCCCTATATTGTATGAGTTTTACAGATTCCTAAAGAAACAATTCCTTACTTTCCCTAGAAAATATCAATGATTTCTTTAGTGAAAGAAACTAAAATTAATAAATATAATTTATTTAATGTTTTATCTAATAGATTTATCTGCACTGGATCAATGTTGAGAATCTTTTAATGTTGTTTTCAAACTCATAATAAAGGCAATAAAAATGTAGTGAAATGGTCCCATAATGTTGATGTCAAGATCATGCTACATGATCAATTAAGTGAATAATTAAAGAAGTGCATGCATGAATCTACAGAAGAATTCAATGATTTATTAGGTAAAATGTTATAAATGGTGTAGTTTGTGGAAGAATTCAATAACACATATGAAAATAATACTAATACAGTAAATTATATGAATAGAAAAATGTGGTATTTATAGAATCAAAAAAGGAGACCCAAAAATCAAATTGGGGATGTTAGTAACCTGAATAATGATTTACCTAAAATTCATTAGAACCAAGAACAAATGATCCAGATGTAAGATGAAATCATTCAGATTCAATTGGAAATGTTTCACAATATAGGAAAGAAAAATCGGTCCCAAGAATATTTAATTTCAAACCTCAAAGATGATAAAAAGGATCTCAATGGTTGAAGACAATCATGAGATCCTTTATTATGAAGAAACATTAATTTTTTCTCCAAAAACATACTGAAATTAATATTATTAAAAAAAATTATCAATAAATAACTATATCATCTTATAATTAATTGTTTAAATATCTCCCAATTCATAAAGGTTGAAATTTATTTGATTTTTAGATGATCAAGTACTTCATTATATTAATAAATTTAAATTTTTCTCTAATCCTTTTTCAGGTACTACAAGACACTTTCTTGTTCCATTTTGAAAATCCCCAAGGGGGAGTTTTATAAAAAAGAGAGAGAATTATAGATAGGGGTGTTGTTTAATTAATCGTGATATAAATATGTTTAATGAAGAGAAAAGGATCGTTTTGTGGATTTGTTATCCTATGTTGGAGATAGTCGTATTCATTATTTTATTCAAATGAGTTATAATCTCAAGGGGAGAAAAGAATTACTATCTAAATTCTAAATGTGATTTACCTAAAAAATAATTGACGTGTGTTTGTCAATGCAATTTATTATTTACATCCTGCAGTTTGTAACTTCAAAAAAGGAGGAGAATGTTTAGTCAAAAGTATCTTTTTGACTTTTCCTTTCCTTTTTTGGTAAATCATAAGATATCTCTTCAATAATTAATTTCTTACTCTTTCATGTCCAAAGTTTTTTAGGAATTTATTTGTATAAATCCAATTCTTTTACCATTCATAAAAATATATTTAATGTTCTTATAAATACAATCCTATGTTATTCGATACAATTATCATAATGAGCATATATCTGAATGTGATTGGATTATCCTTTATCAAATCGGATTTAAGACTTTATGGTATTCTTTCGTAATGAAAAAAATTCTTATAATTGTATATGGAATTAGAACTGATAAGCATCAAATTCGTACTCATATAAATTATTGTAATGACATATTTTTGGAAATCCATCTGATTAACTAAATGTTAAAATATATATATGAAAAAATAAACTTTATCGTATTGTAATACTTTCCACACTATAAGGGTATAAAACCAAAAGATGTTAGACATTGTATTATGATATGTTTTTTAAGGTTCCAGGTTTCTATGGACTTGTGAAAAATTCAATTAAATATGACATTGTAGGATCAAGATGACCGTTGGAATCATTCCAATAAATACCTTGTTATTTGAAGATTTTAGAGTGTCTGATTCAATTTCAATGTTAAATTTTATAAACTATACAAATCATGAAAAAATTTTCTTTGTATCTCAAATTTATATAGAGATATTCAATATTAAGGAATCATTTTTATTTTTTCTCTGTAAGAAACTATTTTGTGATTGATTTGTGTGTTCTATTTATGTTAATACAATTGAGGACTTCTGAGGCTAGGAATAAAGAGCACTAATTTGATTGATCGAGGGCATGCAGGGATAACAAGACAGAATCTGATCAACAAGATTGAGGGAAACTGAGTATAAGTAGATATATAAGTCAATCATCATATCAAGGGAATGTAGGGATAGAGATACAAACCAATCATTGTACTTAAGGCTTTCTTTACTAAGACAAATACATACTTTATTGTACGAATAAAATCAAGGTACCATTATCCAATGTTATTGGATTCCCTATTCTTTAGGTTAAAATAATTTTATTTTTTTGTTTTACAAGTTTTATTAAAATTATTATATTTCTTCATTATATAATAGAAACTGATACTTTTATATTCATCTTTCTATGTCTATCATGTATATTTTATTAACATTGATTACAATATAATACATTTACTATGCATTATTCTTTGAATATGGGATAACTCTGATTATGATTTTATATGCATTAAGATAGAATAACTAATATTTTGTATTAATATGATATATCTTATCCATTTTGATTATAATTATTACTCTATTAATCTAATATATTGTAACTATTGTGATTCATGATCTCTTTTTATTCGTATTCTACTATGAATACGATTAAACTTTCATTATGTCACCACTTTTTACTGATTACAATTCTATATGTTGTTAATACATAACAAATTTATGTCTTATGGGATAATGTATCGAAATATCATTGATTATGATATAATCTTTATCAGACCCAAGGGCCGAGTATGATCACTGTTTAAATACTTAATAGGTTTTTTGAAAATGATTTTTATAAACTTGTTAAATTAATTATCCATTAAGGATAAAAATGAATTTTTTTACCTACAATTAACCATCCCCCAAAACACTACCATATTTATCCACATTCATATAAATTTTGATTCAATAGTTGGTATTTGAGACAAGCCTCTATTATACTAATACCAATAGTAATCTTCTCTACCGACTCTCCCAAATTCCTTTCTTCTAATAATTATGATATGTATATTTTACTCATCCTAAAATAATCACTTAGGTATGATAAATATACTATAGATTTATTAATATTACGTGAAAAAACCATTTTTCATCTTTTTTCCATCCAATGAAGAGAGAAAACATCACTCTTGTGTACATATGATTTCTCACCTCCATATAAGAGTGTAATTAATTTTTAATCACCATTTTAATTATTTTGTTAGAATGATGTAACTAATGAATATATATGGTATGTTTGATATAATTGTGCTTATAGAATTATATTATCATTTATTCCTTCTTACATTTTCAATCCATTAAAACTCGATATCAATGCTCGTGCGTATGTCTGCACTAACACCTCCATAAAGGGATGCGATTTTTAAACATATTCATTACATAGATGGTAATAATGATAGATTTAATGAATTTATATGAAATGTATTATTTAATAATGATATTATAATTTTGAATTATTATTTACCATACTTTTTTCCCATCTAATAGAAAATGAAAATAATGTCCCTACATACGTACAACTTAAAGTCACCATGAATGATGTAATTCAATTTTTCTGCCTGTACCATTCATTTTTGAATACAAATTTATATATATATATATAATGAATATATATAATATTTATATCATTAATCTAAGTATAGTTATAGTGGAACCATGATCAATGTACTAGTATTGTAACCCCCAAACCAAAATGTCCATGAAAAATGAAATGGTTGACACAAATAAACAATTAATTTAATAAAAAATTAATAATAAATTGGTGGTCAAATAGAATATGTGGATCATATATGTTATTATTAGTATGAACTTTATAAAGTAAAATATGTATAATTAAATTAAAATTATTATAAATGTAGTTAAAGAACATTCAACTAATTGGAAGCATGAGGTGGGGGATTTCTTTTATCAATTTTCAATCATTGGGTTATAATTTTACATAATTGACTATGTAATGTCATTATTATGATTAAAACTATCTATGATTATATTATATTTTATTTCAAATTTTTTTGGGATTTACATTTGTCACACATAATCAATTCATTGATTAATTCACATTTCAATGTTATGATATTTGTAAAGGATTCTTTCACAATCACATCCCTATCCAATATTATTTTTTTTATTTTAATATTGATATAATTTATATAATTTTCTTATCATGAATTCCATTTATTTATTCTCCTTTGGTTATTTCTATATATAACAATTTTCAATTTCATTCCCCTCTTTTTATGTACTCATGATACTGAAAAATGCTTTTATGAAAGCCTACATTGCTTTGTATTTTGTAAGGAATACAATTTTTCCATGTCCTTATTTTTAAAAAGAAATTATAAATCACTTTTTATTTTTCTCATAAAAAATTATTATGTTCATTTTCAGTTATCCTCTTATTTTAACATGTTTTTAAAAGGAATCATTCTAATGTTTTATTAAGGGTACATTTTCAACATTCTTTAAAACAAGTCGAAATTTATTTTTATTTCTAATGAACACGGTGTTATCATAAATTCACGTTTCCAAAAAAATATGATATTCAGCTTCTTCTGTAATATTTCAATCATTTTTCCAAAAAATCATTGATCAAAACTTAGTATAATATTTCAATTGAGTTTTCTTTTATTCATCAAAAGACAAGAATTTATGAAAAGCAATTGTTTTTGAATAATTGAATGTAGTATTTTACATGTTAATAACTTTATGGTCATTAACATTCTATTGAAACTTTCACATTCATGTGATCATATTATAGTGGACATTTCATTTCTCCAAAATATTCATATGTTTTGTGTCATGGATTTCCTTATTTCAGAAATTATATATAATTTCAATATTTGGTGTTTAACTGTGAAATTTATTTACATTACTAAGGACATGCTCTTCTTTATCATCCTAAATATTACATTGAATGACGTATGATCATGTTATATTTATTGATTAGTGAAAATGATAATGTTTCATATGCTAGTTTTCAATACGAGCATTTATTTTGATTATGTTTTGAAATTTTATTCCCCCATGAATATGATGAATACATTCGACTTAGTAAAGGATGTGTGAGCCCAATTATAACCTCTTTATGGTTCCATAGTTATCATGAGATAATCTAGTTTGTGTACATGGTTTATTATATAACACTTCATATATGATGTCTTGACATAAGGCCTTGATGATAATACTATGATATCTAGCATTATACGGTCTACAATTACTCACCTAGTTATTTTCTTCCATGTGGTTATTTATGTTTCTATATTATAAATATAATTATTCCCAATTTATTGTATTTGCTAAGTAGAATTTTTCATTATTTTTTATCTCTCTCATATTGTGCGTGTTTTTTTACACATTATAGCTTCTACTGTTTTGATCCCTTAAAATTAATTTGATCTCTCCCTTATTTTTTTATTTTTCCCATGATGGGAAAAAAGAATATTTGAATTAATTCTATGATGCAAAATTTTACTGTTATTAAGGTTCAGATTTTATTTACAATACAAAAATGGGAATCACATATGTATCTATTTATTCAAAAATATAAGACTATTTTTTCCTTCATGATTTTATCACTTATATATTTTTCCAATGTAATAAAGTAACCACCAGCTTCGGGATACTAGGGTTGAGGTCATTGCAATATTAGTCAGAGAGAGAGGAGGATAACACTCATAGCTAAGAGAAGAAACATCCTCATAACAAGCTTCTCTTTAGAAACTAGATATAAATCTGTTGTTTCCTCATCTCTAAAAGTTACCACAAAAGAAAAACTCCCCCCATTATCTGTAATAATAACCCCTATCGACATCACCTTCATCAAAATCCTAATATTGTTGTTTAATAACACCTAAACATGGGGACTTATCCCCAATAGATAGTTCATCTTCATCTTCTGAGTCCACATTTTCTACCTCTATGAGGATTCCAACAACTTTTATTACTAAAAAACATAGGTAGCTACAATCTTAATCTCCATTAATAGTCATTCTATAAAAAATTGATGAATGGATTACATTCATCGTCCTCATATTCACCATAGATATCATATAAATATTCATCAAATTGAAAATGATATCCTCTATAATATATGAATCATAACCCTCTAACTAAGAACCATTGGAAATCTCAGTATCTGAAACTTCATCATTTGGAAAAAAAATCCATATAGGGTAATAAAACTGGGGAATCATGGGGTCTATATGAAGCATTCTACATTTTAAATTTATATAGATCACTCCATTATAAAATCCTAAAAGTCAGTAGATTTAACTTTTTTATCCACTAATTCTACAAATTCATCCTCTACTTCAGCTTCATCCACCACCACAAATTATTCAAAATTATAAAACACCACATCATCTTGCTCTAACCAACAATCATACAAATCCCTTTGTCGGGACGGGTTCTCCAATTAATGAAATTGTCATTATGTTCCTCACTATCCACCACCATCTTCTTCAACCATGGATTCCAATTGAGTCTCATCCTTGAAAAGGTTTCATGGATTAAACAAAAATTTCTCCCATCGAGTGACTTATTCTTCTCTATCATTATTTATCCCACTTTCTTCAAACATATCAGAAATCTTATCAGGATAAACAATATAATTTGACATTGAGTAAGGCATAAAGGACTCTATTATATGTACCATGAGATATCAATACAAGTTTATCTTGTCCCATATTATCATAAGATACAAAAGGATGTTATTTTGAAACAACAATACACTAAAGTACTTCTTCTAGGGACACAACGTATGTAAGATGAATTTAAAATGCAATCTACATTTCCTGTCAAGATTTCCCATAGAACAAAATATTATAGTAACATCCCTTGTATTCTATATAGATACTCATAAAAAATTAAATTCCTTGGATCAATGGGATAAAATCATTGGTTGTCCTCATATATTCCTTTGTGAAGAACTCTTATGAAATTGTCCCACTACTTAGAAGAGAAAAAAAATTTCTTTCTCATCTAACAACGTCCTAATGATATAATTATAATCTTGATACTTATACACATCATAAATATAAAAAACAAGACCCAAAATACAATAGAATAATATCATATTTAATAGAACAAAGTATCCCACCCTGGTTATTGAATGAATTTACAAACAAATGTCTTACATGAATCTATCCATGAAAAACATGTCCCTAACTCAACCACTACTATTAGATATTAAATAAGACTATTATACATCTTAAAATGTTGACTTGGAATTCCTTTAAATTTATTTGAAGGTTTTGCCTCATCTAGATAACTATAATCAAACATTATCCTCATAATTATAAAATTGATGTGAAGACTAAATATATATTTTCAATGTCTGAGGTTTGAGACTGAAATGAAAAATGGTGTGTAGGGGTGTGTGTGAGAGAGGATTCAATTAAAACATTTGGTATGGACTTTTATCATGTAGGTCACATAACAAATTTCTAATACAAAATAATTTTAATTTGACTGAAATAACAAATTTAAGAGTACACAAAAAATATCATTGGAAGCAAAGAAACACATAATTGTGTTTATAGTATAGGTAAAATCAAATGAAAATGTCTGATTGTAGCAACCACCTGTAAGACATAACTGAATAATCTTACTACATTACATGATTATAACACCTAGAATGGTAGTACACCTTATAGAATTCCAATAGTAGAATGAAATTTTAGAAGCCCAATGGTGGAACAAGATGGTATCATAAGAATCAGATGTAAACTTATGGTAGCACATGGAACATGATTATAAATACTATATTCAAGAGAAGTATTTAATTAAAAACTATTATTAATTAATCATTCCATGGTCATTTCTAATATAGATTATTCTCTCAATATTCAAAGGCCTTAAAATGATTTCAGAGATATAATGTTCAGTGCTAATGAATTCAATAGTTATATCACCAATTTTAATACAATCTCTCAAAAATTTATGTTACATATAAATGTACTTTTCTCTAGAGTGATATATATGATTCTTAGATATGTAAATAGCTCTTGAATTATAACAGTTTATAGGGAAATGTCAAAATAGATTTATATAATCTAGTAATATGTTTTTGGTACATATAACCAATGCATAATAACATTATGCATCAATGTACTCAGATTTATTAGTGTACTATACAACATAATTTGATTTTTTATAACACCATGATACTAGAGAGCTTTCTAAAAAGTTATTTTTTATAGAAGATCATTTTCTTTCTAACATACAACCACAAAAATCTACATTTGGGTAACTATCTAATTCAAAGTATTATCCTATAGAGTAAAATAATCTAATAATATTACTATTATTAATCAATTGAAAAATATTTTTCGAATCATTCAAATGAGATTACCAGATATTTTCTTAAAAATGAGCATATATACAAACATTAAACCTAATTTAATGATAACTAGCTATTATTTAATGTAAAATCCTTGTCAACACTCTATAAATGGTTTGGTTAACTAGTTTACTATTTTCATTAATATCCTATTTATAGGTGGTACTCAATTGAGTATCACTTCCTTTGGAGCTATCCAATCTAAAATGATTCAAAATATCTTTTTTATTTATTTTCATTGATTTAAATTTATTCCTTATTTATTTTTTAAAAATAAAAAATAATGAAATTTTTTTAACTCACCCATTAAATTCATTTTAAATTCATTTTTCATAATTTTTTTATATTCAATACATAATAGATTATTTGAAGATCCAAAAAGAACATAATCATTTTTTTGAACTACAAAAATTTATTTAAACATATTATTTCTAAAAAAATTAGGTCAACAATCCATTTTGAAAAACAATTCGAAATCAATAAAAATATGTGTTTATCATACTGTGCAGAAGGGTCATATTTTAAACAATAAAGTTATTTGGTAAATTTGAGAAATTTTTTTTCTTAAAAAAGGATATTGAAATATATGGGCATGTTCAGGAATAGAATCCCCCATAATATAACCATTTTTAAAATCACTATTGAATTCCATTTGATATAATTTGATGATAAAATGTTCTTTATAAGAAATTAAAATAGTCATTGCCTTAATTTTAGATACTATAAAAAAGGTTTCTTCATAACAAATCCTTTTTTATAGTATCTATCATTTTACAAGTAGTCTAGTATAATTTTTTACTATTTTTTCTAAATCATCAAACATTTTATAAACACCAATTTTGTGTAATTTTTTAGGTAGTATTTTGGTGTTTCCACTACTACCCAAATATTGTTTCTTTTAAACAGATTTAACTCTTATTTCATAGCTATTACAAAAAATTCATCATCATTATTGCCAATTATTTTTTAGGTCCATGTTGTGAGAATATGGGTTGATGTTCCACATGTTTTCTATAATAATATATAGTCTATGTACCTTTATCTAAATCTCAAAACAAAATATGTAAATATGGTTTATACGTGTTTTAATTTCTCAATGATTAGAAGTACATGATACTTAATTTTCATCTTCTGGGTCTAGCTCAAATACATACCTAATATAGAGAAATTTTTCTATATCATGATTTATAGGGATATCATTACTTTTTATTGAGGTACTGATTTATAAATTAGAAAAATCATTATTTAGGTTTCTGAAGAAGTTTTAGGTTAATGGGATTTATTTCATAAAATTTTATATGTATGTGTTTTTCTATAACTATGGTAATTTTTTAAACACCATATATGATTTTTTGGAATTTGAATAACCAAATAAAATCCCCTTATCATTTTTTATAAAAAAAATATCTAAACATTATTTTGTGATTAGAATAATGACATTTCAATAAAAAAGTGTATAGTAATTATCCTTATGTTTTCTTACATTAAATAAATCATATAGATTATTATTAAAAAAAGTCTGATATGAACCCTGTAAATTATATATTAGGTTGTTTTAAAATCTTATTCCCAAAAATATATATATTTCATAATCATTCATAAAATTATATATAATCTCTAGATTATTCCTATTATTTCTTTCAACTACTCTTTTTTCATGGGAGTCTTTGGAGAAGATAATTTTTGATTATAGAAATCTTATGAACATAAGGTCTCAAATAATCGACATTCAAACACATTTCCGAGATTAGTTCTTTTGGTTTTAATAGTATCCCCACTAAGGTTTTCTAGATTTTTCTATTGTTCAAAATCAGAACAAGCTATAATTTTGTGAGGAAAAAAGAATACTGATGTATATCTAGAAAGATATTCTATAAGAACATATTAATACTTCTTCCCATATAGGCTATAAACTATAGAAGGTCAGGAAAATCATTTTAAAAATAATTATATTGGATGCGAATTTGAAAATTATTTATTTGGTTCAAAATAAATCCTACGATGTTTCCTCTTTTGATAGGGGTTACAAACATTGTATTTTGGGAATTCTAGTTGGGGACGAACCTTAACTAAACCATTCCGAAAAATATTTCTAAGATATTGATCGTTGTACTGTCCTAGTTTCCTATACTAAAGCCATGATTTATTGTGAAAGGAATATAACCATGATATATATTGAGAAAATAATGACTATAAATCAACTGTATATACATAATCACTATGTAAAAAAATCGTATAATTCTAAGAATAATATATTTTGAAAGTATTATATTTGAAAATGACATAATAACCATCATCACATAATTATGATATTAAAATAAAATTATATTTTAAAAATAAAAAATAATTATTTATAAATAAAAATAGAATTATAATTATTTATTTTACGATATATAATTATTTTTCTTATAGATTTTTCTCCAAATTTGGAATTCCCACCATCTAATTTTACATGTATTTTAATGAATGATTATTCTCCAGTCATGTATCAATAATAACCACTATCAGGAGACCACAAATTTTAATTGTTACTCTTCAATCATGTCTCCTATAAAAAGTTTAAATGATTAATGATTTTGATACCTACATTTTCTTGGGTCCATAAAAATTCACAAAAAAAGATTTTTGAATCAAAATTATCATAATATTTTTATCAAAAGTATTATTGTTGTTTTTAGAAATAAAAACATTATTAGATGCATATGATTATGTATTTTTTACAGAATTAGAAGATCTGGAGATAAAAATATATTTATTTTTATAAATTACCCTCTCACTGTGTTGGTACTCATTACTAGTTATATACATTGGTGTGGTCTACTTATGAATAATTAATTCATGCTATATTTTCCATCTTTAAATATTTCAAGAAATTTTTTAAGTTTCTCATTTGAAATTTCATGTTCATTATTCTCCATTAACAGAGAAGTACTGTTTTCTTTTCTTATAGATTGGTAAATTTTATCAATGGAACATAAAACATGTGGCCATTTCTGATTTTTATATTTATAATTTAATTCACTCAGAGTATTTTCATCAATTGTGTAATATTCCTCCAATTATACAATAATCATGTCTAATTCATGAGTAGTATCTCTAGGTTAATTATAATAAATTATCTCATATTTGTTTCCATAAAACATTTATTTTCCCTTTCATTATTTTCATCGCTGAATGAATCAGATTCACTAAAACTATCCTCATATGAAATATAGGTCACCTTAATATCTTTCTTGGGCCTTTTCCAATATCCAATAGCTTTTTATTATACATTAATCACGGACACCCAGCTTTTAGTTTCCATTTTATCTTTTTCTCATAGAAATTTACTTCTCCTGTTTTATTTTCTTTCTAATGACATCCCCTTTCGTTTGACCATCCTCTATATTTTTATTTCTTAATTAATTTATTCTTCATATATAATTTATTAAATATATAAACTAGTTGAGATATATCTTCACCACTATCAGAATCAAACTCATCCCCACTTGAGCTATTCCATTTCATACTTTCTTTTATCTTTGAGTGAAATGCTTTTGAAAGTGACTGTTATAATTTGGTTCACCATCCCATTTGTAAAATTTAAATCTTCCTTATACACCATGAGTTTTCTAATCAACTACTCCACAGCTAGTGTTGTTATGTCACATCACTCTCTAATATTGACATAAGTAAACCACCATAAATCACGTTAGAATTTTAGGATTATCATTAATTTTCTTTGAATTATTTTTTCATTCCAATCATATTCATCATATTGATGATTCCATTGAACAAATGATAAATTTTAGATAATGATTCTCCATGATTCATTTTAAATGTTTGATATTTAATTTTGTAATTATTCATATTAATTTCATTAACATTCTATGTGCTTTAATGAAATGCAAAAAGTTTATCCCATATTTGATAAAAAAATTCACATGAATAAAATCAATTATTCCAATCTTCTATGAATTGAAATTGAAAGGAATTAATTTCTTTGCAATTAAAGATATAATATTCGATAGTTGAATCACTTGAGTAATCACTAGAATCATTTTTCATATTTATATTAAACTATTTTCCAAATGTCCAAACCCATTCTCTCAATATGCATTTTTCATTTTAATTTTATATGGATCTTAATTTGTTCCATTAAAATAAAGAGGTGTGCTTTTATAATTTCTATAAAATTCAATTATTATCCCCAAAGAATGAAATTTTGATTAAATATAATTTTTTTTATTTAGGTTAAAAACATGGTCACATTTATATATAGACAAGAAAGAAATAAATATATGTAAGTAACTGGCCACTGATACCAAATGTTCGTTGGATTGGATTTATCAATAGGGGAATAAATTTATTATATAATAATAAATTATATTTAAAATATATTTAATACTAATTAATTTAATCTATGAAAGAAAAAAAATTAACAAAAATAGTGGAAATATATAATTTTATATATTCAAAATGTTTCCAAAATGCTCAATCACAACTCAGTTAATTTTTTTTAAAACCACTTTACCTTTTGATAAATATCTGATCATATCAAAAACAATATATAAAACCATGATATAGATAACTACAAATGTATTTTCGTTATATATAAATTTTTGAAAGTAAAAACTATTTAGTTCCTAAAATAAATTAAACAAAACAAAAATACATAATAGAGGTTTTATTATAATGTGAGACATAATATTGTCCACTTTATAGATACACAAAACCAAAAATGTTTATTAAATTACAAACCTGGTCCATAACCTATATCAGGTTTTACATATAATTAAAAACAAGTTATTATAGACTACACAAAACCTCTTACATGATTATTTATGGGATAAAATATGTAAAATTACAGTTAAGAGAGTAATTTTGTATTCTTGTTTTTTTGGGTGGGATGCTTTTCATAAAAAATATAGAGGTAAAAATATATGAACACTAAATTAAATAAGAAATTGAATAAGAGATAAAAATATTAGAATACATTATGTGGATATCTTTCAAAAATTAGATAGAGTTTATACTCTATTATCATATTATTATTTTGAATTTTAAATACATTTATCAATGTAATACCTTAAAATGTGGTTCTTAAGTATTCTATTTTTCACAAGAAATTAGAGTTTTTTTCTCCACGGATTGTCCTCAATTTTTTTTAAATAACACTTAACCTCACTCTATCAACTAGTCATTAAAATAGAGGAGCATCTAAAATTTTTACACATTGGGTTATTTGGATTTATAGAATTTCATGAACTATAACAATATATTATAGTATAAAAATAAAATAAGATAAATAATTATATTGAGAAGAAATATCTAGAATATATGGTATTTTTTTCAATGATTTTTATTATCCATTTCTATAATAATCATTCAAAAATAATAATACTTACCAAATATATCACTTGCATTAACGTCCCAAAAATATACATTGGAATGAATAATTTTAATTTAATTCTATATCACAGTGTAAACCAAAATAAACTAGTGGTAGTGGTTTTATCCTATGATAACATGTTTAGAATAGAGGAAGAGAAATCATCTAGTGGTAGTAGATATAATCTAGGGGTAGTAGATTCATCCTGGATGTAGTTGATTGGGTCTGGTGGTAGAGGATTCATCTAGTGGTAGTTATTTCATATATAATTAGTATATAAAATCTATAAGTTGATGATTTATCCTGATTATTTAGGAAGATCCTGGTTTTATCAATATCATTTAGTAATAACAAAACTATCTTGGTTATTGTATATTAGTACTGATGGATGTATAAATCCTTCTAATTTGGAAAACTTTTTTGTGATGTGGAAAATTTTGAACTAATGGTATAATAAGTTTACAAGAAAATGTACATCTCTTATGATAATTTTAGACATCAACTTGGGGGTATTAAAGTACAAATAAAAATATCATATTCCAACTAAAATTAATAAGATTCATTGAGTGGTAGAAAAAGTTCACTGATAGTTAAAGACATTAATTGGGGGTAAAAACACAACCGTATATAAATTTTATGAAACTACCAAAATTTTGATGATTCTATGATTAAACATATAAATATTTAGTAGGAAAAAAATTCATGATTTTTTACCATCAAAATATGAAATTTCTTGATGGAGTAAGTTTAGTGATCAAATTCCCTTTACCCTATCAATTTTAGTTCGTATGTATGGAACTTATCCAGAATAATAGTATCATTAACCCTCATACCAAACCCTTTACTTAAATCGCAAGCTTGGACTCCTCATTGGAATCTCCTCTAATGAACATGTAATGTACCTTTGTAACCCCTGCATGATTCCAAATATGTGAAATTTCAATATGTTTTTACATCCTAATACACCATCACAGTGGACACGTAAGCCCCAATAGTGGATATTTCATGGAAAAAATGAATATTTTCCAATATATGAGAACATAAAAGACCCATGGATCCTTCTCTCATCAAGTTGTATCCTTTTCCCCTCTTGACTGAATAGGGAATGAGCACCTCCATGAATAATACCCAAACTAATGTCATAGTCGAAATATTTTATACTAAATTTCATAATTTCCTAGTCCAATGATGTTAAATAATCGCATAACATTCTAAACACGTAACATTAAACTGTATTATTAACCATATAAAATAAACATGGGATGACCTGTGTGATTAATGCATGAAAAATTAAGTGATGATCATGGGATAGCTCATGTAATAAGAATGATACAACACATCCACCATTTGGAAATCCTCTATGTGTAATCACCACATCATCACTTTTTGTCTCTCCTTCTATAAAACAAGTGTATTTACCACACTACATTAAAATATCATGACTAATCTTGTCACCCAACAATAAACTACATATCATTGCTACATGTGTTTTGATCCATATATCCTAATAGGGTATATAAGATTCGTTACAGATATTCAACCAATTAATCTAATACTACATCTAATTCACTACCCATAGTGAGGATCTAGACTATCTTCGAGCACAACCATCTCTTTAACCATCAAAATATATGGTCCCCAATATAATTCAGTGATATTATATGATGATAACATATATTCATCCCAGTATGAAATAAGAATATAAGGGAAATTTCCCCATTATAATTTTTCACTATGACTACCCATATGTGATGAGTTTATGTTGGATAGTTTTTACAAGATATCAAATATCTAAAACTCCCTCAACTGACATTATACCGGTGGCTCCTCCTGATGCATCATATCTCTACCTCATGTGATGAGAATGAGATGCCTTAGGTGAGGATCCTAGGAATCATTTTGTGACTAGAATAAGTTTTATAGAATGATGCATGTTTGATTTCCCATATAACGCATTAAATATTTGAGTCTCCCTCTAGAACAAGTATAGGATTCCCAATGCAATGAGACCATGATGGATTACACCCCATGTATACATTTTCCCATAAAATTCACGACAAACCATGGGTTTTATAAATAATATTCCACATACATGAGAAACCTTAATCATTAAAGGTGTAATAATTTAATAGATTACCAACATACCAAATGTCCATAGATTCTATCCATACCCAACACACTCAACAGATTCGACCATAGCTATCCACCCTTTCACGATACGAAGTGATGTAATTAACTAGTGTATACTAGTAGATGGTATTCAGAATACGATTAATGAAAATGTATTCGATCAATGAGGGAGACCTGGTCTATGATATTAACACCAAGGATGAATCCATATAACGAGGATCCAACATCTCGTTTTCTTGGTCATGACCCAATAGTTTAAGAAATATTTCAATTTAAATAAATTTCATTGATAGCTTACTATACATGTAACACCATGTTTAAAAAAATGTAAAAAACTATTGAAATATTATTATGTGAAAATTATAGAAGTTTTTATATCAACCTGTCAATGTTATCATATGTAGAGATTTTGGTATTTTTTTGAAATGATTGACTTTTTAATGAATCATGAAAAATACTTATCTTCGTAAAATGGCCAATTATTTTAATTGAACAGTGACCATAATATATTAAATTTATTCCAAAATTAACAAAAGACACATTCATTTAGAAATAAATTAATTAATTTCAATTGAATCATCATTATAACTAATTTTCATATAAGTTTATTTCTGGACAGAAAAAACATTTTCTCTAAATAAATGGTATTTTGTAATATTATTTGTTTTTATTATATGTAAAAAATATCCACTCATATAAATTTAATTTGATAAAATAGTTATAATAATTGGATATAGGATGTTCAAATTTGGTAAATAGTTCCCTTTTAATTTTGGTCTTTTTAAGAAATAACCTAGGTGCATATTTTTCACCTAGGTAATGGTTAAATGGGAAAAATAGGGTTAAAATATTGGGATAAGGATTTAAAATTTCTCAAAAACATGCCATTATCATATTATATGAACTCAGTTTTTCTATTTAAATACTTGAAAATATGTCCACCTGGTTCAATTATTCTTCGATATTGATCTTCATTTAATAAAATAATAAAAATAAAATGTCACACACATAACTATAATATCACTTAATATTGTACTTAAAGATAAAAAGAAGTTATGATTTAGTTTAAATGTAAATTTTAAATAATTATATTTTTAATAATGATAATTTATTTGAAATTTTTATTGATTTAATAATTACCTTGAAGTCTTAATAAACATACAATCATTCCACAAACTTCTTAAACCACTAATTGAGCTTCATCATTTCTTTCATCTCATATTTCATTTGTAGTCTCTTCATCATCATCCACATAAATACTACCCATATAACCATACTGATTCTCTTCATGAGATTTTCCCTTAGTGAATTGGTTTTCATAATGCCCATACATTCCACATTTAAAACATTTAACCATTGTTGATGTCTTAGAAATACCATTATCCTTGTCCATGGTGTTAACTGAAACTTTTACTTTATAATTACTGGCTTTGTGTCCTTCTTTTCCACACCCAAAGCATCTTCTGGTTCCTTTGAAACATTCTCCCTGATTCCTCTTCCCACATGATTTACATGATGGGAATTTAACATTCTTTCCTTTATGATAATCATGAAACTCCATCTTTATCTTATTAGCTGAGTAGGGAAACTTACCAAAGTTGAGATTATTGATCATATTATGAGATTGTTTATTAGGCATAATAACGATGTTTGGACTTCCAAATCCCGTCACATTTGGGTTCTCATGAATAATATCATTCCATTTTCCATCATATCCTCTATTATCGTGAATATTCCTGTTTCCAGCCATTTTCTAAAATAGAAAAATAATAGTGTGAGAGGAAAAAATCATAATCAAGGGAGAGTAACTTCAATATCTAATATCTAGGTTTAATTCTAATATGGTTACCATAATTATAGGATTATAACCTATACTTATAATTAACCTTAGGGATATCCCTAGACATAACTTAGAAATATCACTAGGGATCTCACTAAAGTTTTCACATCCTAGTTTCCAAAGGTTAACTAAACCTTCTCGTATTAGTTTAGTGTCTTTAGAAACTCGGAACGTAATCTTCTAATCATGGTGAAAGATCTTCAACATCTCCCATAAAGATCTTCCCCTATTGGTTTTCTTACCTAAAACCATTCTATATAGCCTGGGGAAAAGAAAACATAAAAGGGGTGAGCTCAAATGCTCAGTAAGGGTAAACATAGTGAACATAAAAAAATCCCTAAACATTTTAATGAAAAAACTTGAACATAAAATCTAAACATCAAAATCTTGAGCAAAAACATAAATCCTGGAAGTACGTATGGCATATATTACAAAGGAACATCAATCATGATAAAATAGAATGGTAATAAAACATGTGATTGTGGAAACCATTAAGAAGATGATATGATTTCCATAGTATCCAAGGCATTGCTGCCAAGACCATCTTAGTGGACAAAGACCCTTTCTGAACCGAGTTCACTCCTCATTCCAGTCCTGTATTACTGAACCGGATTAACTTACCGTTCCAACCATATATATCTCATGATATATAAAGCTTTACCCAATGCATTGGAGGGAGATATAGGTCCCACCCATCTCATAATGAAATCATTCTTTTGTGTGCCACAAAATCATGAATCATATATCATAGCATAACCCATGTAATAGAATGGGATTCTTAAACATCATGCCATCATAACATAATCCATAAAAAAATGGATACAATTTTATCATAACAAGAATCAAACCATGTAAATAATGGACACATTATACTTGAAAAATAAACATATTAAATAATGTCATTTTAGATGGAAAATTGTTTTGATAAAACACTTGAAATGAATTCTTGACGAAAATATCTTCTCTTATTGAAAATTATTTTTTTTCACAAAATGCCATGCAATTTTAAAAAGAAAAGGGTTTTTTTGAAAATAATCATGAAATATTGTAGAGGAAGCTTCATGAAAATGAGGCGTTATGAAACCGTAAAAATCCATTCACGCCGTATAAGTTAAAAATAACATTCTCCTCATACTTTTGTCAGAACAGTCCAAAAGTTCCTCATGTGGTAAACAAAAGTAAGATTCCTTTCATAACACTTGGTAAAATTCAAAAAATGGGTAAAATGACATTAAACATACATGAAAACATATTTAGAAATCATGGACATGGATGATAACAATAACCTTAGTAAATACATACGAATAAACAATCTCGGATAAGAAAGAGATTGGAATAATTATCCCTTACCTTAGGTCAGATATGATTCGTACGTATCGGAACCTCCTGTATAATTATTTAAATAATTTCATTGACTTATTACAGAATAATATTCATTGTTATTATATCATATATGGTTCACTTATGACTTTATATTACCCGTTCTTTTGTAAGTTCCATGTTAATTCAGCATTTTGGGTAAAATCGTTTTATTTATCGTACGTGTTTGGACTTATTGTTCATGATATTATTACTTATATCCTGATTTACATAATTCCAGAATGTAAACCATGATTTATATATAATATATATTCAGAATATACATATATATATATATGATATATAGATAAATGGAATGAAATACACTGTTCACAGAGACAGTAGGCCATACGTATGCATGAACGTTGTTTTCATTTCCTTATTGAATTGAATGGAATTAAGTAGATGAAATACATATATATATACATAAATCTAGTATCATTATTTTTTCATATATTTTAATATTATTCATTATATATACCTTATAATCATTCATGAATGGTTAACATGGAGAATGAATCTCATCACATCGTGGAGACGGTAGTCCGTACGTACGCACGAGCGATGATATCATTCCCATGATCGTGGAATTTTATTGAAGTGTATGTATAATATTTCAGAATCAATATCAATTTACAATAATCATATATTGTTATTTATTTACACCATTATACCCATCCAGGTAAGGTGGTGGTCGAAAACATATTACACCACGGCGTGGAGACGGTATTCCGTACGTACGCACGCGCGGTGATTTCATTTTCCATAGGATGGATAGAAGGTGAAATATGGTTGTTTCATATTTATAATAAAATATAAGTTTATAAGTAATACTTATGTTATTACATTATAATGAAACAACTAATGAAGAATAAGTAGAAGAAGAAAGAAACTTTAGAGAATCGGAAGAAAATATTACCTCTTCTATGACGCACCTCCTTTAAGCCTCCTCTTAAGGAAGTAGAGTTGGTCTTTTGAGAAGACCAGAACCTCCAGAATGTTTCTAGGGAAGTTTAGAAGAGAACGTTTAAGGGTTTGGACGAGATTCAAGGCTCAAAAGGGTTGTAAGTGAAGAGGGAAGGGGTTCCCCTTATATAAGGGAGGAGAGGGGCACCATATGAAAACATAAAATATTATTTTATAGTAAAGTAATATTCGGTTATTAATAGGTCCTAATTGATTTATTTCGATGATAATGTGGGTATGGATTGAAATACTATCAACCAATAGGTTTTAGATAGGTTTGGGTCATTATATTAACCTTATCTTTTTGTTTTAACTCTTAGTTAATTAGATTGACATTTACCATGTCACTTTGTTTAGTTATATTATATATTTAATAAACATACCATATACATACAAGCGACCCCCAAGTGGTACATTAATGATACACCTATCATAATATAAGTATCTTGGACGAAACATAGATTTTTAGTAATATAATAACAATTAAAAATATAATATTTGTCTTAAAAACTATTTTATGTCAATTTTGACACTATTTGGTAATGGATTTTTGTGAAAATTATTACAGCATGAATAGTTAGAAAAAAGTTAATTAATTAAATAATAACATGTCATATTAACCTATAAAATTAGTGTAATTCATAAAAAGTCTCAAATTAAATTTATTTGGGTAATTATAACATCAATTATTTTAGTATTTCATTATTTAGGTAATTCATGCATCACCATTGTGTCATAAATAACTTAACTTATTTAATGTATAAAAATTATAAATAAAATACCATTAGGTAGGAAATAATTTTATCTTTTTAATGAATATTTATAATCGTGTTTATCTTATGTATAACCCTATATTAAAATTGATTTTGTTTTTAAACATTGATTTTAACTATTTTAACCATTCTTTAAATAAATTAATAATAAATGTCCTAATATAATCCAACTGGACCTAAATGGTCCTATTTCGTTCATAAGGTTGTTTTGGGTCGAATTACACTTATCCAATAGAATTAGGACATGTGTTAGGGTAATAATAATACCATTTTACCCTTAATTACCCTATTTACTTTTAACAGTGGTAAATAAAAGTAAAAAAGTACTATTCACAAAAAATTATTTTCATCTCATTAAACAACATTTTAGTCCTTGAGATTATCCGTGTCTCTCGGATTTTTGAAGTTCTACTCACAGAAGCGGTAAAATTATGTTTTATTTGAATTTCCAAATTCCCCTAGGAGGTGGGTAAAATACGGTTAAAATTTCAATAAAATTTTTATATGTATAAAATTATTATAAAATGACTCCAATGAATTACATATAACTTATATAGCTATTATGTATCAATTTTTATCTAAAATAAATTTAAACAAAACAAATAATTATTTATAGAAAAATTCGGTTTTTAAATAGTAACATAGTGTTTTCACTATTCATCAACAATTAAAAGTTTTCAGAAAAATACCAAAAGTTCACCCGAGGCTAATTTCGATATTATGAATCCAAAAATGAAGTCCATTTTGAACTATAAAATTTCATAAAGTGGGTATTACTATTCATAACAGCTAGTTTATATAACATATCATTGTTTAGTGAAACTTGGTATTACGTACAACACACGCTATCGGGAAAGGTCATGATGGCATGTAATGCATGCCAATCTAGGGTTGCATGTAGTGAAATATTCTTTTGTTGTTGCGTATAATAGAATCCAACCATATTGCATTTATTAATTGAATATATATATATATACACTCAATGTTGCGTACAATAACTTCAAACGAACTTGAAATTGTGTGTAACACGATCCAATAATAGTGTTGCGTATACTGCAAGCTAAAACGGTGTTTCATATAGTGAAAGATAATATTGGTGTAGCATACAACACAAGACATCAAATAAATTAAAAAGAATACTTCTCATAAAATCTTGTGGTGTTATATAGAATCCCACATCCAAATAAGGAATACTGAAACAACCTTTTAAACGGGAAAGTTTGAAACATAATGATTACACAAAGTAATATATAATTAGGTTTCTACATAGATGAACATAGGAAAAATGTGAAAACATAGACACATAATAGAATTCTAGCCATAGTGTTTTGATGGATAGTGATATAGAACATGGATTTGATGAAGTTAAAAGTTAAAAATCCACTAATTTGTGATGATATTAGGTTTTATATGATTTAAAAGAAACAATGGTACTAGGATAAATTTTTTGGTTTTATGATTTGTTTCCTAGAGTTGAATAATTTTTATTAGAAGTTATACTTTATTTATTTTATTACCATTAATATGAAAAATATCACACTTTTATTATTCCTTGAAATATTTACACTTCACATCATACCAAAATAAATTATTAATATTTTTTTAATTCCTGATGTACTAACAGATCATGAGATATATGATAAGTCATCCCATATGTCTTATGTTACTATCAACACAAATAGGTTATCCAATATTCAGGATTACTTATATGGTGAGATAATAAATTAATCTCAAAAACTTTATTTTAAGTTTTTATTAAATTTTCCATAAATGATAAACCTTATAACCCTTCTAAAATATAATTCACCCTTAGTTCCCTAAATATGATCTTATCTTATACCAAAAACATTTTTATTGGATACGTGATTTCATACTTGCAGTGATAGAACATAAAATGTGATTATAATATTCCAAAATCCATGTTGAGGGATATAATCACATGAAGCCTCAAAAAAGTATAAACAGAAATATTATCATAGGGATTACTCATACAAAATTAAACATGAAATTCCCAACTAAGGGCAGGGGAAAGAATATATTTTCTATTAATTTTTATTATTTACTTCATCCACTATGATTAAATAAGATTTACAATTTTCATTTTTCCTCAGAGTTTTTTGTGTCTTATCATCTAGATTATCCTTTGGAATGGGTCATTGTTTAAATAATACCTAGTTTCCATTCACTTGAAACACATAGGTGTGGGTGGTTTATTCTGTTGATATTTCTGTCTACACATTTTATTTAATTTTCTATTATAATCACTTCTATATTCTTTTTAGAAGTGTTATGGATTCCCACATGTGAAAAAACTTATTACTCCATTATGTCACACTATTATGTGACCTTCACCATTGTTTCATCAAGAAATAGTTTGAAACTTTTTCGTCTCTACATAGTTTTCAGATTACCCTTTCAACTTCATCTTATACTTTTTGTTAAAACCATGAGATTGATACGTATCTAGAAACTCCGTTTGAACATTGACTTCAAAAAATAGAATATATTCATAGCGACTAATGTATCTTATGGACAACTACCTTCTTAGAATTTTATTTAAGCCACTGAAGAACCTTTCAACATTACTTTTGGATTGTATGATAATACTGGAAGCTTAATATAGAGACCCATACCTTACATACATGTTTAATACTTCAAAATTGAAGCATACTTATTACCACATATAACAAAACCATGAAAGCACCGTATAGGTATAGTGTCTTCAGAAACTATGAAACATAAACAACTGGTTCATAAAGCATCTACACTGTCTCCCATTTATTTCATCATATCTATAGTCCCTTTTTGTCATATCTTACTTAATACCATTCTTCTGGACCCGGGGAAAGAAAACATAAAAAAGGGTGAGCTCAAATTCTCAGTAAAGGTAAACAAAAGAAATATCAATCACATCAAATTCATAATAACATAAAATTTTAGAAATCTTACCCTGCAAAAGAGATCATAATTTCATAACATGGGATAAATCATGGTAGTGAAATGTAATCCCAATAATCATAACTTAAAACATGGAACTTTGTGTCATACACACATAATCATATAGAATCATTTCTCATTAGTCAAGACTCATTTCCAAGACTATCTTAGTAGACAATGTCCATTTCTGAACTGAGTTCACTCCTCGTTTCAGTCCTATTTCACAGAATCGATTTGACCTGCCATTCCTGCCATGTCTATCTCATGAGATATAAAATCTTTACCCAATGCATTGGGGGGAGATATAGGTCCCACCCTTCTCATAATGATACCATTCTTCTGTGTTCCACATAATCATAAATCATACATCATTGCGTAACCCATGTAATAAAAATGGGAGTCTTAAACATCATGACATCAAAAAATAATTCATATAAGATAAAGGAATTCATAAAAATAATTCCATCACAACATAATCAAATAAATTTAATAATATGGATAGAAACAGAACCCTATATTATCATAGATGGAAAATAATTTTGATAAAACACATGAACTCCATTCCTGAGGAAAATATCCTTTCTACTTCAAAAACATTTTTCCCTTCTTATCATGTAATACAATTTTAAACTAAAAGAAGTTGATTAAAAATAAACATGAAAACATGTAAAGTAAGCTTCTTGGAAATAATGTTTTAAAAATCCATTCATGGCGTATAAGTTAAAAAACATTCTTCTCGTACTTTTTTTGGAAAAGTCCAAAAGTACCTCTTATGAAAAACAACAAAAGATTCCTTTCATATCCCTTAATAAAAACTCACCGAAGGGTAAAATTGGATTTAAACAATTGTAGGTGGATGGAAACAATATTTTATATTGAGGGAAAATGGATGTGGATGATAAAATACACCCCAGTAAATACCAAATTATAAACAATCTCGGATAAAAATGAGATTGTGATATTTTCCCTTACCTTAGGTCTGATTTACTTCGTAAGTGTCTGAACCTCCTGTATAATGATTTAAATATTGTTATTGACTTATTCCAGAATCATACTTATTGTTATGATATCATATATGGTCATATTCATATCTTTTTATTACTAATATTTCATTATTATTTGTTATTCGGGTGTTTATTACTTTTTGTTCTTATGCGTGTTTTGTCTAATAAATTCTTATTCTTCTCTTTAGGTTATAGATACCTCATTTTCAGAATGGTATTAGTGAACTATATATCATATTTATTCATTCAATTCATTTATATAATCATTATGCAATAATGATCATGTAGAACGAATCGCATCACATCGTGGAGACGGTATTCCGTACATACGCACGAGCGATGATATCATTCCCATGATCGTGGAATTGTATTGGAGTGTATGTATACTATTTCAGAATCAATACCACTTTACAATAATCATATATAGTTATTTATTTTAACCATTATACCCATCCAATTAATTTGGTGATGGAAAATATATTACACCATGGCGTGGAGACGGTATTCCGTATGTACGCACGCGCGGTGATTTTGTTTTCCGTAGGATGGATAGATGTTGAAATAGGGTTGTTTCATACTTATAATAACATATCAGTATATTATTGATACTTATGTTATTAATTCATAGTGAAACAACTAAATAAGAAGAAGTGGAAGTAGAAATAAATTTGAAAGAATCAGTAACGGACATTACCTCTTCTTTGAAGCGCCTCTTTGAGACCTCCTCTTAGGGCACTAAAATTGTTCTTTGAAGAAGACCAGGAACTCTAGGATGTTTCTAGGGAAGTGGGGAAGTGAAATGTGAAGGGAGTTTCTGAGCATGAAGGTTCAAATTGGTGTGAGAAGGAGAGGGAGGAGGTGCCCTTTTATAAGGGATGAGAGGGGCACCTTTGGAAATATAAGAAATATTAGTTTATATTAAATCCCAACCCCACATAAAAACTTCAAAAATGACTAATATCCAAATATTAGATGAGCTAGGGTTGTAATATCATCAACCAATAAAATTTAAACCTGTTAGGAATTTATTTTAAACATTATCAACTTGATTTATCCTTATTTATCAATTTAATTTTATTTGTTGTAATAATATTCTAAATTTAAAATTATTATAAATAATTACATATGTATTGTGAATTTTCCATAATTTGACACTTTATGAAATTTTAGACCATATAAATTTTAATTTATAATTTTTAAATATTTTTTTGATTTTTAAACAATTTTATAAAATTTTATTTTTATAAAATAACAATAGTGTCAATTTTGACACTATTCATATATTTGAATTTAAATAAAATATATATAGAAGATATGTTCGAACTAAAATCTTTAATAGATTCATAAAATGTCATATTTGTCTAGAAAATTAGTGGAGAACATTAAATAGTTCATATAATATTTATTTTAATATTTTTAAAACCATTTACTTGATTTTGTAATTAATAAAATAATTTCAACATCACTATTTTGTCATAATTAATGATAATAATATAATCCTTAAAAATTCTAAATAAATTTCTATGATATAGATAACTGTATTATTTTTCTGGAGAATATTCATTTTCGAAGTTTCATTAAGTTTGTCACTAAATTAAAATTATTATACTTATAATATTTAAGAAAGTGACATGTTGTCACATTCTTTGGTTTTAATAATAATTAAATTATTTTCATTGAAAAACGTCCATTAAATGAATCTAATCTGGCCCTTAGGTGATATGGGTCGACTTTTAGTCATCCAATAGGATTTTGGCAGGTGTTAGGTTAACTGTATAATCTTATATTTACCCTTAATTACCCGATTTACCTTTAACTATGGTAAATAAAATTTACCGTAGTTACTATTCATAATGCCCAAAAATAAAAAGTAGCCTATTAACATAATCTGGACCCACTGATTCTGAATATGGAATCGATCTTTCAAAATTCAAAACATATATGTTGCAGTAATTAATTTAAAATAAATCTCGTTGTTAAGAAAATGAGTTTTAGAAGTTAAAACATTGCCAAAGATTGAAATGTTTTTACTTATGAATTCAATATGAAATTAATGATAATGACATAAATTATATTAAATGGTAAAAATATATTATATTTATACATTAAAACCATTCAATATTATAATTTAACCATATAAATTATCTCAATGAAAAAAGTTGTTTTTAATTAAAAATTAGCGTATTTTTACTATTCATCAAAATATGAAAGATATCAAAAAAATATCAAAAATTTATCCAAAGTAAATTTTTAAACCCTGATTCAAAAGAATAATTTTATTTTGTCAAATTTAAATTATAAACATGTCAAAAACTAGATTTAATGTGGGTGCGCCATCAAAAGGCGGCAAAACTGCATTTTTTTAAAAATACTTATTTTACCCAAAAAAATTATTTTGTTCTCTTACCATGTTCTAGAAAATGTGTAATAGGAATAATAAAATTCAAAATATAGTTAATACTAATCATAACGGCTAGTTCATAATAATATATCATTGTTTAGTAAACCCGGTATTGCGTACTACACACGCTATCGAGGAAGGTCGTGATTGCGTGTAATGCAAGCCAAGTCCTTATTGTGTGCTGTGAAATATTCCTTTGGTGTTGAATATAACATGAGACATAAAACAATTCTCATAAAATCTCAGGGTGTTACATTCTACCCCCCTTAAAATGAATTTCACCCTCGAAATCCATCACTTCATTACAAACAGATGAGGATACCTCTCCCTCATCATATCCTCAAGTTCCCATGTGGCTTCTTCTAATTAGTGGTTCCTCCATAAAACTTTCACCAAGCAAGTGGTCTTGTTCTGTAGGACTTTTTCTCTACGATCCAGAATCTCAATCGGTTGTTCTTCATAAGAAAGATCTTTCTCCAGCGGTACAACTTCTGAGCTGAGTACATGTGAAGGATCAGGTAAGTACATTCTCAAGAGAGATACATGGAACACATAATGAACTTGAGAGAGATTCGGTGGAAGCGCCACTCAATAAGATACCTTCCCAACATGATCCAGAATTTCAAAATGACCGATATATCTAGAGTTCAACTTTCCATTCGTTCCAAATCTAATGACTCTCTTCCAAGGATATATTCGTAAGAACACTTTATCCCCCACTTCAAACACTAGGTCTTTTCTTCGGTTGTCGGTATAACTGTTCTGTCGACTCTGAGCTGCTCTTATGTGTTGTTGAATAGATCTGACCTTTTCTTCCATTTCATCAACAACATCAGGTCCTAATAGCTTTCTTTCCCCAACTTCATCCCAACAAGTTAGAGTCCTGCATTTCTTTCCATAAAGAGCTTTATAAGGATCAATCTGAATACTAGAGTGAAAGCTATTATTATAAGAAAATTCCACCAAAGGTAGGTGTTGATCCCAACCACCTTTGAAATCTATAGAGAAAGCTCTAAACATATCTTCTAGAGTTTGAATTTTCCCCTCAAACTGACTGTCTGTCTGAGGATGATAAGCAGGGCTAAAACTCAACTCTGTATCCAGAGTATGTGGAAGACTTCGCCAAAACTTTGAGGTAAACCTAGGATCCCAATCAGATATAATAGAAAGTGGTACTCCATGAAATCTTACCACTTCCTTTACATATATCCTGGCAAGATGATCTAGAGATAAATCCTCTCTAATAGCAATGAAGTGTGTAGACTTTGTAAGATGATCAACTCTAAACTAGATAGCATTATTGCCTTTGGATGTTTTAGGAAGTCCAGTGACAATGTCCGTAGTGATGTTTTCCCATTTCCATTCTGGTATGGGTAATCGTTGTAACATCCCCTTAGACTTCAGTCTCTCAGCTTTAACTTGCTGACAAACCACGCATCGAGAGACATATTCAGCAACATCTCTTTTCATGCCATCCCACCAGAAGTACTCTTTCAGGTCCCTATACATCTTCGTGCTTCCAGGATGAATAGAGAATAAAGAACTATGAGTCTCATCTAGAAGCTCCTTCTTTAATTCGGGGATGGGAGGAACACAAACCGGATTCCTAAACTTATTATCCCATCACAATCAAGGTTGAATTCAGGAACATTTTTCACCTTCTTTTGTAACTCGACATCTACTTTCTGTGCCTCTTGAATATTCACATGTATAGATGGTTGAACATTCATTTGAGAAAGATAAGATTTCTCCCCTTCCATTAAAATTCCAAGATCCATCCTTTTTAAATCCATAAATAATGGATCTTTTGTGATCCTCATCATGGATAAGCTAGCATGGTCTTGTCGACTTAATGCGTCTGCTATATTGTTTGCTTTCCCAGGGTGGTAATGAATTGAGCAGTCGTAATCCTTAATCATCTCCAACCATCTTCTTTGAGATATATTCAGATCCTTTTGTGTGAAAATATACTTTAAACTTTTATGATCATTATAAATATCACACCTTTCACTATAAAGGTAATGCCTTCGAGTCATTAATGCAATGTTTACCGCAGCTAACTCCAAATCATGAGTTCGGTAATTTTGCTCATGGATTTTCAACTGTCGTATGGCATAAGCTATCACCATATCATTTTGCATTAGTACACATCCCAGTCCCTTCTTGGATGCATCACTGTACATCACAAACCTTTCTCCACTGCAAGGTAGTGTGAGGACAGGTGCATTGGCTAACCTTCTTTTTAGCTCTTTGAAATTTTATTCACATTCCTCCATCCAAACAAACTTAACTCCTTTTCGATTCAACTTGGAGAGTGGGTTAGATAACCTTGAAAAATATTTCACAAAACATCAGTATCCAGCCAAACCAAGAAATCTTCGGATCTTAGTTACTATTGTTGGTGTCGACCATCTTTCGATAACCTCTGTTTTTGCTGGATCCACAGTTATCCCCTCTTTTGAGATTCTGTAACCCAAAAATGAAACTTTTTGAAACCAAAATTCACACTTGGTAAATTTGGTATAAAGCTTCTCCTTTCATAGGGTCTTTAATACAATTCTCAAGTGATCTTCATGTTCTTCCTTTCTCTTTCAATAGACATGAATATCATCTATAAAGACTAAAAAAACCGATCATGATAGCCTCTAAAGACTCTATTCATCAGATCCATGAAGATAGAAGGGGAATTAGTAAGACCAAATGGCATCACTATAAATTAATAGTGTCCATACCTTGTACGGAAAGCCATATTTGGTCCATCCTCCCTTTTAACCCTTAATTTATGATACCCTGAATGAAGATCAATCTTGGAAAATTAGTGAGCTCCACTTAGTTGGTCAAATAGGTCATCAATGCGTGGGAGAGGATATTTTTTCTTGATAGTGATCTTTTTATGTTCTCGATAATCAATGCAGAGTCTCATTGATCCGTCATTCTTCTTAACAAACAGAATAGGTGCTCCCCAAGGTGACGCACTAGGGCGTATGAATCCTTTATCAATATTCTCTTGGAGTTGCTTCTTCAATTCCTGCAACTCAATTGGGGACATTCTCTATAGTGTCTCTGAAATAGGCAAAGCACCCGGTACGAGTCTTATTGAAAACTCAACTTCAAGATTTGGTGGAAGACCTGGAAATTCTTCCAGAAATATATCATCAAATTCCCGTACAATGGGAATATTATTAATCATGAGTTTCTCTCCAACCATTTGAGATAAATAACCTTCATTTAGTGGAATCAAGACCCATAAGATGGATAAAATTTCCACTAGAAGGTTATGTTCATCCTTGCATCGATAAATAATCATATATTGATCAGAAATATGAAATGTTACTTCCCTTATTTGGAAATTGATATGAGATCCATATAAAGAAAGACAATACATGCCAAGAATGACATCAAATTCCACTATAGGAAGGATCACAAGATTTGTAGGAAACAAATTCCCACAAACTTCAATCGGAGAAGAATTGTAAACTTTTGATGCGTTTGATGTGCCATTAGGAGTTGTCACAACCAACTCAACATCTAATTGTTGAGGTAATACAGTGATACCCTTAGAAAATTATTCAGAAATAAAAGAGTGGGTGGATCCAGAATGAAATAAAACATTTTCTACTTTAGAGTGGATGGTAAGTGTACCTCTCACCACTTCGTTGTCGTACTCCACATTGCCGATAGTAATTGCATATGACATTCCTTTGTCTTTGGCCTTATGAGTTTGTTGACATCGATCATCATCATCAATCCTTGGATTTGGGAATTGATTGGCATAATTACCCATCTCCTTGCACTTGAAACATTGAAGTGTAGTAGGTTAATTCTGTGTATCCCTCCCTTTGTTTGCATCATTAGACATCTTCTTCCCATTATTTTGACATTAAATTGCCTGATGACATTCTTTTCCAGACATATAACATTTTTTTGTCCCTTTAAGACAATTTCCTCCATGTTTCTTTCCACACTTTGAGCATAAGCGAAAACTCGTCTTCTTTTCTGTGTGGTCATTAGATTTTCCTTTGAATTCCATTTTCCTCTTCTTATCAAACCCATGTGACTGATGGGTTACCCCAATATCCATCTCAACCTTGAGAGAACATCGAACAATTTCCTCGTAGCTATTGAAGTCCCTTATGGATAATGCCCTTCGAGGAATTAGTTTTAAGCCACTAAATAATCGATCGATCTTACTCTCAGGTTGGATAATAATTTCATAAGCGTACCTTGCAAGTCTTGTAAAATTTGCTTCGTAGGTACCAATGGATTCATCATCCTTTTTCTACAGTTCAAGAAAATCCTTCCCCATATTTGTTCGAAGAATACGAGGGAAATACTTATTGAAAAATACATTCTTGAACTCGTCCCATTCCATAGACTCAATTTCATCCCTTTGCCTCGTATTCTTAATAAGATTCCACCATTGATCCGCATCACCTTCCAAACGATACACGGTTAAGGTGACTTTGTCATCTTCAGAACATTGAAGAACTAAAAATATTTTTTTAGTGGTACTGATCCATTGTTCATCCTCTAATGGGTCAGAAGACCCAGTGAATGAAACGGACGCTGCCTCATGAAGGATTCGACAGAATGTTGATCATTCCTTTGCTCATTTGGAAGTCCAGCATGCTTCATAGCTTGAGAAAGTTGTGTGAGCATGGCTACAAGATTTTTCATTCCAACTCCCATAATGTTTGTTTTCTCAGGGGGACAATCATTGCATTGCCCGTCGCATTCCTCATTAACGCAGTTTCTTCGGGTTCCAAACATTGACTAAAACCAAGAAGAATAGTGTGAGCAACAGTAATTATAATAGGAAAACCACATAATCAAGAAAAAATTCACACTTAAGGTCTTATCATAGGTTGTTCATTAGCATTTCTAAAACACTAAGATTGTGTTCTATGCTTAGACATATCCTGAGGTTTCTTACTAAGGGTTTCACATCCTAGTTTCCAAAGGTTGTGTATACCTTTCCTCTGATACCAACTATAGCGACCCATACCTTACATACGTGGTTAATAATTAAAAATTGAAGCATACTTATTACAAAATATAACAAAACGATGAAAGGACCGTATAAGTATAGTGTCTTTAGAAACTGGGAAACATAAACAACTGGTTCATAAAGCATCTACATTGTCTCCCATTTATTTCATCATATCTACAGTACCTTTTTGGAATATCTTACATAATAACCTTCTTCCTGACCTGGGGAAAGAAAACATACAAAAGGTTGAGCTCAAATGCTCAGTAAGGGTAAAGAAAATAAATATCAATCACATCAAATTCATAAGAACATAACATTTTAGAAATCTTACCCTGAAAAAGTGATCATAATTTCATAACATGAGATAAATCATGGTAGTGAAATGTAATCCCAATAATCATAACTTAAAAAATGAAACTTTTTTTCATACACACATAATCATAGAGAATTATTTCTTATTAGTCAAGACCCATTGCCAATACTATCTTAGTGTACAAATTCTATTTCTGAACCGAGTTTACTCATCGTTTCAGTCCTGTTTCACTGAACCGGTTAACCTGCCATTCCATCCATGTCTATCTCATGAGATATAAAATCTTTCCCTAATGCATTAGAGGGAGATATAGGTCCCACCCATCTCATAATTATACCATTTTTATGTGTGGTACAAAATCATAAATCATATATCATTGCATAACCCATGTAATAAAAATGGAATTCTTAAACATCGTGACATCATAAAACAATTCATATAAGATAAAGAAATTCATAAAAATAATTCCATCACAAAATAATCAAATCAATGTAAAAATAGGGATAGAAACAGAAACCTATATTTTCTTAGATGGAAAATAATTCTAATAAAACACTTGAACTCCATTCTTGAGGAAAATATCCTTTCTACGTCAAAAACATTTTTACTTTCTTAACATGTCATACAATTTAAACTAAAAGAAGTTGATTAAATATAAACATGAAAACATGTAAAGTATGATTCTTGGAAATAATTTTTTAAAAACCCATTCATGCCATATATGTTAAAATACATTCTTCTCGTACTTTTGTCAGAAAAGTCAAAAAGTACCTCGTACGGAAAACGAAAAAAGATTCCTTTCATATCCTTTAATAAAAACTCACCAAAGGGTAAAATTGGATTTAAACAATTGTTGGTGGATGGAAACAATATTACATAATGATGGAACATGTATGTGGATGATAAAATACACCCCATTAAATACCAATGTATAAACAATCCCGGATAAAAATGAGATTCAGATATTTTCCCTTACCTTAGGTCCGATTTGCTTCGTAAGTGTCTGAACCTCCTTTATAATGATTTAAATATTGTTATTGAATTATTCCAGAATCATAATTATTGTTATGATATCATATATGGTCATATTCATAGCTTCTTATTAGTAATATTTCATTACTATTTGTAATTCGGGTGTTTATTACTTTTTGTTCTTATGCGTGCTTTGTCGAATAAATTATTATTCTTCTCTTTTGGTTATAGATACCTCATTTACAGAATGGTATTAGTGTACTATATATAATATTTATTCACTCAATTCAGTAATATAATCATTATGCAATTAATATCATGTAAAATGAATCGCATTACATCGTGGAGACGGTATTCCGTACGTACGCACGAGTGATGATATTGTTCCAATGATCGTGGAATTGTATTGGAGTGTATGTATACTATTTCAGAATCAATACCACTTTACAATAATCATATATAGTTATTTATTTGAACCATTATACCCATCCAAGTAAGGTGGTGATGGAAAATAGATTACACCACGGCGTGGAGACGGTATTCCGTACTTACGCACGCGCGGTGATTTCGTTTTCCCTAGGATGGATAGATGGTGAAATAGGGTTGTTTAATACTTATAATAACATATCAGTATATGAGTGATACTGATGTTATTAATACATAATGAAACAACAAAAGAAGAATAAGTGGAAGAAGAAATAAATTTGAATGAATCGGTAACGGACATTACCTCTTCTTTGAAGCGCCTCTTTGAGACCTCCTCTTAGGGCACTAAAATTGGTCTTTGAAGAAGACCAGGACCTCTAGGATTTTTCTAGAGAAGTGGGGAAGTTATAGTTTCTTGGATTGGCTGAGCTTGAAGGCTCAAATTGGTTTGAGAAGGAGAGGAAGGAGGTTCCCTTTTATAAGGGACGAGAGGGGCACCTTTGGAAATATAAAAAATGTTAGTTTATATTAAATCCCAACCCCACATAAAAACTTCCAAAATGACTCATATCCAAATATTAGATGAGATAGGGCTGTAATATCATAAAACAATAAAATTTAGACATGTTAGGAATTTATTTTAAACATTATCAACTTGATTTATCCTTATTTATCAATTTAACTTTATTTGTTGTAATAATATTCTAAATTTTAAATTGTTATAAATAATTACATATGTGTTGTGAATTTTCCATAATTTGATACTTTATGAAATTTTCGATTATATTAATTTTAATTTATAATTTTTAAATATTTTTGTTATTTTTAAACAATATTATAATATGTTATTTTTATAAAATAACAATAGTGTCAATTTTTACACTATTCATTTTTTGTATTTAAATAAAATATATACAGAAGATATGTTCGAACTAAAATCTTTAATAGATTCATAAAATGTAATATGTATCTAGAAAATTAGTGGAGAAGATTGAATAGTTCATATAATATTTATTTTATTATTTTTAAAACCATTTATATGATATTTTAATTAATAAAATAATTTCAACATCACTATTGTGTCATAATTAATGACAATTAAATAATCCCTAAAAATTATAAATAAATTTCTATGATGTAGATAATTGTATTAGATTTCTGGAGACTATTCATGTTTGAAGTTTCATTATGGTTATCACTAAAGTAAAATTATTATACTTATAAGATTTAAGAAACTGACATGTTGTAACATTCTTTGGTTTTAATAATTATTACATTATGTTCATGGAAGAAAGTCCATTAAATGAATCTAATCTGACCCTTAGGTGATATGGGTCTACTTTTAGTCATCCAATAGGGTTTTGGCAGCTGTTAGGGTAATTTTATAATCTTATATATACCCTTAATTAACTGATTTACCTTTAACTATGGTAAATAAAATTTACCGTATTTACTATTCATAATGCCCAAAAATAAAAAGTATCATATTAAAATAATTTAGACCCACTGATTCTGAATATGGAATCCATTTTTCAAAATTAAAAACATATAAGTTGCAGTAATTAATTTAAAATAAATCCCGTTGTTAAGAAAATGGGTTTTAGAAGTTAAAACATTGCCAAAGATTGAAATGTTTTTACCTATGAATTCAATGTGAAATTAATGATAATGACATAAATTATATTAAATGGTAAAAATATATTCTATTTATACTTTAAAACCATTAAATTTTATAATTTAACCGTATAAATTAACTCAATGAAAAAATTTGTTTTTAATTAAATTTTTTTGTATTTTTATTATTCATCAAAATATGAAAGTTATCAAAAAAATATCAAAAGTTTATCCAAAGTAAATTTTTATACCCTGATTCAACAGAAGAATTTTATTTTGTCGAATTGAACTTATAAACATGTCAAAAACTATATTTAATGTGGGTGCGCCATCAAAAGGTTGTAAAACTGCATTTTTTTAAAAATACTTATTTTACCTGAAAAATTTATTTTGTTCTCTTACCATGTTCTAGAAAATGTGTAAGATGAATACTAAAATTCAAATTATAGTTAATACTATTCATAAAGACTAGTTCATAATAATATATCATTGTTTAGTGACACCCAGTATTGCGTACTACACACGCTATCGAGGAAGGTCATGATTGCGCGTAATGCAAGCCAAGTCCATATTGTGTGCTGTGAAAGATTACTTTGGTGTTGCGTATAACATGTGTTATAAAACAATCTCATAAAATCTCAGGGTGTTACACTTACCTCACATGTCTTGTGAAATTATCCTCATAAGTACCGACAGATTCATCATCCCTTTGCTTAAACTCAAGGAAATCATTCTCCTCAAACTCAAGAGAATAATTTTCCATATTCATATACAACAAATGAGGAATTTACATATTGAACATTAAGAACGTGAACTCATCCCAATCCATGGTTTCAATTTCATATATCTTCCTCGTATTCTTGAATAGAGTCTGTGACTTTTCTGTATCACCTTATAATCAATAAACAACGAGAATGACTTTCTCATTATGCAGACACTAGAAAACCTAGAATATATTTTTAGTGGTATTGATATAGTGTTCAGAAACATGTGGATAAAGAGACCATATGAAATAAGGTGGACATTGCCTCATGAAGGAATCTGTTGAATGTTGTTCCCTCCTTTTTACGTTCGAATGCTCATTATGATTTGTAGGTTAAGAAAACTCTGAGTGTATGTAAATAAGGTTTTTTACTCGAGGCACCACAACATTCAGATATTCCATAGAAAAATAATTTCATTTTACATCACAATAACCTATAACACAGTTCCATCAGGTTCGAGCCATTGAATAAACCATAGAGTAAGAAATGATTATCATAATGAGGAACAACTTAATTGAAATTATTCACTTTGAAGATGTATAAATTAGGAAACCTTTATTAATATATTAATACTTAGGATTATCCTAGATTATTCATCGATAACTTCTATTTAATTCCTTCATGATGGTTCAGGAATTCCCAGAACATTTCCCCTAGGAATGTCAAACTAGGCATACAACAAGGCCCACTGTTTTGTACCGGATTACCCCATGTATTTCCCAAAATATCTTCTCAGAGTTATTACTCCAGGTATGTCTATTAAAAATCCACATCCAATTATAGTATCTAGAGTGGTATGTATTTTGAGGAAAACACTAACTCTATCCTTTTCCGAAATTCTAGGACATTTTTCCTAAATGTTAAATCATCTTTATATTTTCCGTAGTGACATCCCTAGACATATCCTTTGAAATATACATTGGGATATCAAAAATGATTTCTAATCATAATTTTCAAAGGATTAATAATAATTTACTTTGATACCAACAATAGTGACCCAAATTAACATACATGTATATTACATCATTTTAGATAAATATTTAGTACATCACAAAAATACATGCCTAATAACATAATAGTTTAGTGTCTTTTTGAATCATTGAAACAAAATATTATGTCCTAGTGAAATAGCATCAAAACACCCATTAATATATTTACCTTTAGTACCTCTACCCAAAACCTTTGTTCATTTCATGAGGAAAGGAAACAAAATAAATGGATCAGATCAGTTTATATGTAAGGGTAAATTAAGGAAACATGTAAGGTAAACCTTAACAAATGGTATGTAATTTGTGGATAAAATTAAAAGATCACACCCTTAATATTAGATATCATAATACATAAGGGTATTTCATAAGAAATGGATCATAATAGAAATAATATCACAAGTCATGAAATCATACAGAGCAATAACACAGGTAATTTGAAGCATGCACATTTATTTATAATGATGTCAACATGTATTAGTATAAACATTTTCAATCATTATGTTAAGATAATGAAATCATCATCCAAGTGAAATTATAGACATGCAATTGGGTACCAGAATTACATTGTGAACATGTAATAAAGTTCATTCATAACCTCAGGGAGATGAGACCAAGTCCTTCTATAACATTGTGAACATTTAAGCAGGTTTACACAAAAAATTTTGAACATGGAATTAGGTTCACGCATAAAGATATGGACTTGAAATTAAGTCCATGAATATAATTGTGAAAATGTATTCAGGTTCATAGATAAAATTTTGAACATGTAGCCAGGTTCATGCATAAACATATGGACATGATACAGGGTCCATGCATAATATTGTGAACACATAATAATGTTAACTCATAATATTATGAACATGCAATAGGGTTCACAATTAAACTTATGTATATGAATCCATGTCCATTAATAAAAATTTGAATGTGTAATCAAGGTCACCCACACATAACATTGTGAACATGAATTCAGGTTCACCTATAAAAAATATACTCATGAGTTCGCCGTCATTACCCAAAGAATTTAAGGGAGATATATGTCTCCCCCATCTCATCATAGCATCATTCAAACATGTGCCATAAAATAAAACATTCATCATATCATGAACCATAAAAAAATATAGGATTTATGAACATCAAATCATAACCCATTAAATGAAATTGGTTTCATTAACATTTCATCAAATCATAAAATATGAAAATAGATAGGTTTCATAATAACATCATGAATGCATATCCCATTTAAAGAAGCGGAGTTTCAAAACTATATAACTCATGGAAGAGAAACATATTTCATAAACATCAAGACATCAAAGTATAAACCATTATTTTAAATAATATGAATGTAACCTTTAGATAATTTCATATAAACGAATTATTAACATCAATAGATGACATATTGTTTGTAAAATAATTTGTTAATATCTTTTGAGAATATTTCTTGACAAAATATCATTTCTTATTTCAAAAAAATTCCTTTTTAAAACATAAATCCTTTTGAAACCTATTTCCTTGAAAATAAACTTAAAACTTATAAATAATTTTTCATAATAATTTAGGAAAACATTTTCATTGAAGACATAAAAAGAATTCTTGAAAACATTTAAAACATTTCTTAAACCTAAATAATTATTGAAAACTATTTTCTTTCCAAATACATTTGAAATATTTCAATGGAATCAATGAAAAAAAATTGTATTTCTTTTTTTTGGAAATGTTATTCAAGTATTAGTAAAAAAAATTTGTTTTATTTGAAATCATATGTTTTTAAATAAAACTGATTCCCGACTGAGGAGAGAAATAAAATAAAATTTTATTAAAATACTTTTATTATTTACTTTAAGTACCAAAGAGTAAAAAATGGTGCTAATACAGGGATATATGTTGAATAAAAATATAATAATGAATGTCAAGGGTTTTCTTGAGATATGTATCAGTATATTTCATTAAATAAATAATAAACATAAACCAGTATGAAAAGCGTTGAGATTGTTTCAATAAACACATATCACTTGGTAACTAGGGATCATACTGTCCATGAAATAAAAGGAAAATAAATAAAGATTAAATTTTTTTAAAATTAATTATATTAATTATATATCATGTAAAATTAAAGTATATAAAACTCTAATATGAATTTAGATCCATTAAAAAATGAGTCTCAAAGAAGGAAAATTGAGACATAACAATTTTACAGATTTGGTAACTTTTGAAACATAAACCGCATGAAATGAAGAAAATATCATAGATATGTCAATATGCATAAATTTAATTTCAATAATAATGTGATACATGCATGGGATATATATACAAAACACAAAATAAATGGTGGGGGTGAATAATGCATCAATCTCTTTGAAATAAAAACTGAGATGAAATCCCCTAAACTTGTGTCATGAATCTCGTTATACTCATACAAGATTCCTATATAATAAATATATTCTTATGATACATATTTTATATAAGAATATTATTATATTATAATTAAATATATGATTTTATTAAGACGTTATATTACCCACTTATTTATAATCCTTTATTAATGTTTCAATTCGGGTAATATTTTCTTTGTTCTTTGCACATGTCTTAATTAGTAATATGTTTTTTATTTATAAATATATCATTATTTTAAGAATATAGTACATGATATAAATATAATTTAAATAAATTATATGTGTATTATAATAATCGATAGAATTTAAAAGCATGAAATAGAATACACTATTAATGGAGACAATAACTTATACGTATGAATGAAAATTGTTTTCTTTTTTTGTTATATTGAAATAAATAAAGAAAATGACATAGAAGTATAAGTATATTTATATATATGGTTAATATAGAAGAATTAATAGATCATATATATCATAAAATTTCAGTTAATGCATCATTAATATATTCCATTTAGTGTGTGAATGAAATAGATCAGTTTGAGGTGGCGATAGTCCACACTTCCTCACACCAAAATATCGTATTTACACCAAATGGAGAGTAAAAATTTTATGTTTTGTAAAAGTAATATAGAATATTAAAGTCATAAAAAATATAAAATATGAAATTTATAAATTAATTTTCTATTATAATGGGAACCATGAGAGGTGGTAAAGTATAAAATGAACAATCATCTTTTTGTGAGGTGGTAGTTCACTGTACCGCTAAATAGTATGTTAGTTACCCAAAAGATTGATGTCTGTTTAAATTTCGGTCTAACCCATAACATAAAAAAATAATAGTATATTTAATATACTAGTGTTGTTATATATTCATGTGATAATGATATTAGAGGGGTGGAGGAAATATATAAAATAAATGAGCATAAGAGAAGGTGTTACCTCTTAATTGGGTAACTTTTTTGGTTGGTGGAAAAAGGCTTCCTTGGATTGATTTTTGATAAAAGTGATGATTAAATGATGAAGGGAAGTATGTAAGAGTTTTTATTGGTTATATATTGTCAAAAAATAAATGGTTTTAGAGGTTTAATTAAGAGGTATATGTGGTGGCCTTTTATATAGAAGGGAAAGGACACACATGGCATTTTTAAAAACAAGATAAGGTTAACCACATTTTTACTGAAAAAAGGTCATAAAAAACCATAAAAAATGAATAATGGAAAATTAATTTAAGAATATTGTCCATTAAATGGGTTTATAAGAAGTTTCTATGTAAATTTGGGTCTTAAATATATGGTTTAACACTTTATTAACCAAATTTTTCTCTTGGCCAATTTAATTAATTGTAAGAACTTTCAGTAATAATTTTGCTAAGAAAATAAGGTGAACTTATTAGAAACTATTATTCATGCTGATTAAAAATACGGAATCAATTTTTACAAATTCTAATCACATAATTTTGAGAAATTATTTTAAAATTAATCCTGTTGATAGGATGACTCTACTGGTTTTTAACGTAAAAACATCCAAATGTTTGATATGATTTTATACCCAATTTCAATGTAAAATTTATTCCAATGGAATAAATTGAATAAAATTATACAAATATGATATAATTAATATTTCAAAACACATTAAAAATTAATTTAACCTTATAAATATGTTAGCTGAAAATGAATTTTTGAATGAAAATCCGGTATTTTTCACTATTAATAAAAAAATGATGTTTCTCAGAAAATCACCAAAATCATCTTAATATTGATTATAAATTATAAATCCAAAATTGAAGTTTATTTTATCAAATAATATTTATTTATATGTATAAACTTAATATTATTATTTTTCATAGAATGACAGAAATATATAATTATTTTAGAAATTAGTATTTTAAAACATGTAAGGAACTTACCAAATTATTATCTCCCTTATAATGTATAAAATAATTATAAAAAATATTTTAAAATTTGTTATTACTATTCATATTACAAATTTTAACATCTAGGTTATATTTTAATCATTTAAATAATTATATAATAAAGCAATGTTTTTTAAAAACTAAGTGTTGACTGTAACGTATGCCAAGTCAGTTTAGCGTGTAACCTACACCATATCGTTGTTGAGTGTAAGGTAAAATAAGTAGATGTTATATGTTAAATTAATGTTTGACATAGTGATTTAATATAAAAATATATTTTCATTGTTTTGTGAAATAAATAATATGAAAATATTAAATTAATTTAATTTTTTTTCACAAAATATATTGGTGTTACACATAAGGATTAGTAGTTCACAAGAAATGAATCTTATGTGAAAAAATAGAATAATTTATGAAATCATTACATAGGAATGAGACATGAAATTTTTTCATACACATAAAAATGTCATATAATTACGTATAAGTTAAGATGCATTGCGAGAACTTAATTGGGTAGTTCATGGGGACTAAACCTACTGGGCAGGACACACCCACATCTCCGATTAGAGTCCGTTACTTGAAATGGATTGGGTTTCATCATATTCCCAGAGTGTATTAGGTTTCCCCATCTTCCCATACTGGTTGGGGTTTCCCCAAATTCTAGTAGTGGATAAGGTTTTCCCATCTTCTAATAATAGATCAGGATACACCCTCTTCCACAGTTTATTAAACCAGTCAACATAAATCCCATAATTATATCATGAGATATAAATCCTTAATTCATTCTTGGGAGATATAGGTCCCACCTATCACATAATAAAATCATGCATACATGTGCCACCTCATAATAAAACGTTCATCATATCATGACCCATAAAAAATATGGGTTTCAGAAACATCATATTATAACCCCTAAAGTAAAATGGTTATCATAAACATTTTATCATATCATTACCTAATTAAATGTGAGGGGTATGATAACCATTTCATCAAACCATAACCCAAGAAAAGAAGCGAGTTTCAAGAAAATATAACATAAGGAAGATAATGAGTGGCATAACCATCATTCCATCCAAACATATACCATTAAAGAATTAATATGTATATTATTATTGGATCATATACCCTTCAAATCATAAACTACAAAAAATTATGTCATTATATATGGATAAATTTTTTTAAATATCACATGAATCATTTTTAAAGAACGATATCCTCCCATTGAAAATCTATTTTATAAAACCAATTCAAAGTAATTTTCTTATAATTAAATCTTTACAAATTTATTTAAAACATTTATTATGGAAAATATATTTTCCTCTTCGAATAACTCTTTTTAAAGAATAATGAAATTTTAAAACCTTTTTATTTAACAATTTCTTTGATAGCGTTTAAATAGAGCTTAAATATATTATGAAAAAGTTTTTCTTTTAAAAAAACACTGAAAATCATAAAGAAGGGTTGGAAAATTTGAAATCATTTATCATTGAAAATAATTTGAAAATATAACAACAACTCTTGAAATAACTTGAAAACCTTTTTCTTGGAAAATAATCTTTTGAAATCATTTAAAGGATTATTTTAAAATTATTTAAAACACTATTAAAAAATAAATCATTTTGGAAAAAAAATATTTGAAAATAATGTAAAATTCAAAAAATTAAAAAAAATATTATGAAAAAATTTTCTTTAAAAATTGGCATTCAAACTTACAAAGGAATCTTCATGTAAATGACAGTCATAACGATGTTTATGTCTGTAAATTATGAACATTCATTTTGCAAATTAAATGTTTATAAAAGATCCCGGATTGGGAAAAAAGTAGGATCCATTTAAACATATTATTTTAAAAGGTAAAACATCGGTAAAAATTACATGTAAAATAGATAATACAATATTATTATATTTTTGAAATAATTCTTAGGAAACATGGTTTTTAAAGAACATATTGTTTCAAACGAAAGGATAAATGAAAGAGTATTTTTATAAAAACATTTTCTTAATTATCTTAATTAAAAAAAAGACTATAAAATATTACTAATACTTGAATAAATCAATAATATATATATGGGATTAAAATTAATTAGTTCAATTGAGATTTAAATCATAATATTTCATCAATGTAATCATAATCATAAACAATTTTGATAAACAATGATATTGTTTCAATGAAATCTTACTCTTTGATAACATTGAATTATATTGCCCATGAAAGAAAATGAAACTACACGATATGGTGAATGTCACTAAAAGATGGATTTAGTTATATAATAAGTCAAATAGTGGTATATACACCCTGTAGAGTAATATATGTGCATAACATGACTTGTGTCTCAAAGAAGGAAAATTGAGACAAAATTACATTACAGATTTGGAATCTTTTGAAACATAAACCCTATGAAATGATGATCATAAAAATGATATGTAAATACAAATAAATTAATGTATAATAATCATAGAATACATATTTTGGAATTAGAAAACCCATATATAATAAATAGACAGTGAACATGGCTTGTGTCCCATAGAAAATTAACTTGAGATAGGAAAACCCTTTCCTTAAGTCATTACTCTCATCGTACCCATTCAAAAATCTTGAATAAAAAAAAGATTATTAAAAATGCTACAAAAAAACCGCATTTTCTTACATATAATTCCATTTATGATATTATGAGGACATTATATTTCCTATTTAATATCGAATCAATGTTATTGTTACGTTTCGGGTAACAATCACTTTGTTTTCCTCTTGTGTTTTGATTTTTCATATTTCTGGTCCCCATAGTTATATTTTGATCTCCAAGATTAGAAAATTTATATATATGTCATATATATATGTATTATATAATTATTTTTCATAATTTATAAAAGATACAAATATTAAAAGATATATACCATTCATGGAGATGGTATGTCGTACTTTTGCATAAATGTTTCTTCTATTTCACTGTCATATTTAAATAATGAAAATAAATAATATTTCTATATATATAATCATTCAATTAGAATTATTATTTAATATATATTTTATATAATTAATTAACCCATCCTTAATACAATCTAAGTAAAGTATGAATGAATCAAATCACACTGAGGAGGCAGAAGTCCAAACTTCCAAACATGATGTTATCATATTTACAGGAGATCGAAATCTTAAGAATATTTTATATAATATTTTTAGAAAAAAATGATATAATAAATATTTTATATATTATATAAAAAATTGGTGTGCATCATAATTACCAACCATGAGAGGTGGTAATGGAAAAATAAACAACATCATGTTGTTTGGTAGTAGATCAACATACACTAGAACAATATGTTCGTTAACCATTAAATGGAAGTGGGTTTATGTGTTTGTAAAAAAACATAGTAAAAAAATATGAACATTTTTATAATAATGTGTTTATTATATAATCCTCTAATAAGAATATTTATGGGGGATAGAATGAAAATTATACAAAATAGTTTGAGGAATTTTATTACCTCTTATTTGGGTAACTCTTCTTGGTTTTCACCGATGGGCTTCCTTGGATGGATTTAGGCCTAAAGGGGGGATTCAAGAATTAGGTTATATATATAGGGAGATTATTTGAGTAGATGTTAGGAATAAAATAGTGAATTATAGGTATATATAAGGGGTTAGGGTGGGTTAATATTTATAGTGGAAGAGGAGTATCATTCCTATAAATTTCTGAAAAGGTTATTCCATCCATGTAATTCCCATGTCATGTTGCACCAATTATGGACCCAATTTGAGAAAATGGTTGATATGGTTGAAATATTTTCATAAAATGGATATTTGAAAAGTTTATAAGTAATTTTTTCCTTTATCAATTATTCAACCTAATCTATTTTTGCTATTATGATATAAAAAATTAAGTTTATTTTGTGAAATAAAAATTATAGTAGTGTCAAAAATCAGATTCAAAATGGTTTCTCCATTAAAATATCATGAAATTACCTTTTAGATGAATACATCATTTTATTCATAAAATTGGATTAATTATTATCTTATACCCATGAAATCTATTGGATTAGAATAAACTATGTTAATTTAATATATAATATATAAATATTATTTTTAAAAAATAATCAAAAGTGACTTTTCTTAATTTTATTGAGATAAAATTGTTCTTTTACTTGGAAAAAATAGTTTTTTTACAAAAAGGAATATCATTATAAACAAATTTTTCTTACATTAATTTTTTAATGTTTGAAAAGAAAAGTATTGATTTCATTTATTGGATTAAATAATATTTTAAAATTTTATTTATTCTCATTTTTAATTTCAATTACTATGTCTAGGTGTTATTGATACTTGTATTTTTTTTAAAAATATTAATAGTATAATTTTGTTTGATAAAACACAGTATTTCATGTTACCCAAGCCATAAATGGGACACAATAGTATGTGTAATAAAATCCAAACAATGTGTTTCATGTATTGAAATCTTATATAAGTCTTTAATTATGGGTAATCTTGACGTTGTTTTGAATATAATACAAGAAAAACTTAGTGATTTCTTGTAACAAAATCTATATTTAGTGTTGTGTGAAATGAAAAATATAAAAATGATTCATCAAAACTATTTCACAAAATATATGGGTGACACTTTATACTATCATTAAAATAATTTTCTACAATTAAAATCAGCTGGGTTACCCAAGGTTTAATACATGAAATTTTACATTCCTTGAGACACACTTCGTGAAAATCAATATTAAAATTCCGTTTTAACAGTGAATGTTTGAAACATAGCGTTTACCATAGGTAACACATAACAAGGTTCACAAATTATAGAACATAGGTGTGAATTGGAAACATAGAAATTTATTAGAAATGTGACTATCAATTTATTGTGTAGATTGATATAAAACATGGTTAAGAGAATGTCAACAATAACAAATCCATAAATCATGGATGATTTAGGTGCCATTTGATTCAACATAAATGATGGTTCTAGGAAAATATTTTTGTCTTAAAGATCTTATTTCATAATGTTGTTGTACATTCACATAAATATGTACATAAATTATTTTATTCCTGTTTATATACAATATTTGACCCTTTGGTTGTGCCTTTCTCAATTTATCCTTCATCTATTAGACTAAGAAATTAAGGTGAATTCTTCTTTATTAAAGTACTTATAGATCTTGAGATCCATGATAAGTCTTAAAATATTCACCAGTTACAATAATTAAGTAGTTAAGAAATGTTATATAATATTCACAAATCCTTATGTGGAGTGATAATACATTAATATCAAAAACATAATCTGAAGTTCAACTTAAACATGACGTAAATGATGATCCTTATAACCTATTTGAATGATAAAAATTAATAAGTTTATAAATAAGGGCATGAAATAAAATTATAAGTGATCCCTTATATATCAAAAATTATCTCTTTATAGTCACATTCCAAACATGTTAATAGCCACATCCAATATTCTCTTGAAAAATGGAAATAACCTGAATAACCAGAAATCATTTTGGAATTCAAGAATGATTCCATATTCCAAATATTATAAGATATATTATAAAATCCAAGATGAATTAAAATTAAACCACAATAACATAGAACATTATTTGAAAAAATAATTTATAATTTTTTCGGCAATAAATTTTATTTAATTTACTTTACCTACATCTATCAGTTTTTATCAAATATAAACAGAATTGTCTCAACATCATGAACAAATTAACATTTATCTTCCCTTATTTCAAAATATAACATTTAAATTAAATCAATTTTTGAATTATCCATCACCACTCAACATATCCTTTTCAATACTTATTGAAAAAAATATACTGAAAATAATTATATATTTCATGATTCATATAACATAATCCTTAAATTCCAAAACATATACACTTTAATCATCCAACATTATTCTTCAACCATTTATCATGATTCGTAATCTGATCCCACAATAAACATTTCCAAGAATCTGAAATATGAATCTTCTATTAAGGTTCCTAAAACTGAATATTATCACTATTATTATGTTTAATGTAAATAATACTTTAAGAACATACCATAACTTTCACATTTATATTTCTGTCTCTTAATCATTAGTGGTAGAACAAATACCTGTAGAATATAACAATTCTCTTGATGATATTTCCACTTAGGAAATTGATTTTCATCAGGGCCAAACTTTCCACATCCGAGATTTTAAATTCTAAACCAGTTCCATATGGTCCCCGTTGTTTAAAAAAATAGGGTGAGGAACCCTCATCATAGCAGGAAAGTACATAATCATGAAAATTACTCATAAGATATCAAAATAATGACACATAATTCTTTAATAAATGACACATTATTTTATACTAGGTTATTCATAATTATATCTATAGATATTATTCATGATGTTTCATATATATTTTGGGAATTAAGAAAGCATATACCCAAGGACTGTCAAGACAAGTGCACAGTAAGGCCAGTTTTCATATATGAGGTTACGCTCAAGTTAGGACCGACCTACCTTGTCATAGTTATTACTTTGTTTCCATATTTATTAATACTATGTATAATTATGAAAAAACAAAAACCACAAATAGTATTCATATAGGTATTTATATCTTGGAAACTAATGACTCTCCCCCTTAAAAAAATCCCTATGAATTTTCTTATACTTTTCCTCATCATTAATCATATCCTAAGAGACATCCCTTGACATTTAATTAGAAATATTCCTAGGTATATAGATAATTTTTTCTCATAATAGTTTCTTAATATTGACTAAACCTTCTTTATGATACCAAATATAAAAACCCAGGCATAACATAAATATAAATTTCATCATTTTTTCTGAATACTTAATACATTACATAAGATATGCCAAATTACTGTATTAGTTTAGTGACTTTGGAAACATGGAATTGTAAACGATGGTACATGGGTGTGAAAAACTACCTCCCACTATATTCTAAAATACTATAATCCTTGATATAAATTACTTACAGGAAATATATCTTCTAAACATGGGGAAGGAAACAATAAAAGTGGTGAAATCAGATGCCTACTAAGGGTTAAAAAAGGGAGATATATAAGTATAAACATGAGTATAAAGGTATGAGAATGTGATCATAACATTATAAGAACATACCTTTCCTATCATGGATTATTCAAATGAATCATGTAATATTGATTAAATTTTCATAAGAAAAAAATCACAAGGTAAATAATAGCATAACCAATGAAATCATAACATAGGAATAAGACATTGAATTTTGGAATACACATAAAGATGTAATATTATTCTCTATAAGTCAAGACACATTGGTGGGAATTATTAGGGAACTTCATGGGGAGTAAATTTAATGGCCATAACACACCATAATTTTATGTACTAGACATTTCCTTACAAGTGATCAGGTTTCCCAATCTTCTTATAGACTATCAGGTTTCTCCATATTCCCATAGTGGATCGGGTTTCCCCATTTTCTGTAATGGATTAATCAGGTTAACCTAAATATAATAGTTATCTAATGAGATATAAATATTTACCTAATGCATTAGTGTGAGATACATGAGTCACCTATCATAAAATAAAATCATACATATATGTTCCACAAGATAATAATAATTGCATTATATTTTGACCTAAAAAATTATGGGATTCCTAAAAATCATATCATTACCCATGAAATGAAATTAGTATCATAAAAATTTCATCATATAATTATCTATGGAAAATATATAGGTCTTATAACAATATCATAAAATCATATCCCATAAAATGAATCCGTTTTCAAGAGTATATTGTCTGTGGATGAGAAATGGGTGTCTTAAACATCATTCCATCAAAACATAAACCATTCAAGAAGGAATATTATTTTCATTCTCAGATCATATACCTAGTAGAACAAAAAATAAAAAAAAATATCATCTTATATGGAGAATTATTTTTAAAGATCACATGAATCATTTATTAGAGAATATATCCCTTCTACAAAATTGATTTTTTCTACAGAATTTTAAAATCATTTTCTTAAAGATAATTATTCAAAAATTTATTTTAAATATGTTTGGAGGAAAATAAATTTTTCTACTACGGATAATTATTTTTTAATCATAAGTATTTTTTAAAACCATTTTCATTTGTTTTATCTTGAAAACATATAAAGAATCTTGAAAATATTTTGAAGTCATTTTTTATTGCAAACACCATGGAAACTCAAAAAAAAGGATTCAAAAACATTTTAACCATATTTCATTAAAATTAATTTGAAATCCTAGAAATATGACTTTAAATCATTAAAAAACCATTTTCATGAAATTTAAACTTTTCAAAACATATAGAGAAAACATGGAAAATCATTTAGATCACTTTTATAATATTAAACCTTTTTGAAAACCTTTTTCATTAAAAAACACTACAAATTACACAAATTCCATGAATATTATAAAAAAGATTCTTTGAAAATATCATTTTATACTAAAAAATACAGATTCAAGGAAATAACGATCATGATGCTGGGTAATTGCGTACATGCCGAACATTCCTTTTTCAACTTAAAAGTTCAGAAAAGTGCCTCGATTGAAAAAATAAAAGAATACTACCTTTAAAACCAATTTTAGAAAAGGTAAAATATTGGTATAAGATTATTTTTTATATCATAGGATAATATTACAAAAAATTAAGAGTTTTTGAAAACATAGTTTTGATGGAACACATATTTCGGACAAAAAGGAGAAACAAATTCTCATTTTCATATAAACATTTTATTGTTTATATTAATTAAAAAGGGTGGTAAATGTTACTAATAAATTAATAAATCATGAATATACAAAATGTATTAAAATTCATGAGTGATCTTGAGATATGGATCATAATATTTCATCAATGGAAGCATAATCACAAATAATCTTGATTAATGATGAAAATGTTTCAATAAACTCTCAACACTTGGTAACTCTGAATTATACTCCCCATATGTGAAAATGAGATTATATGAATGATATAAAATAATGAAAATAAGGATTTTTATGATATAACATTTCAAATGTATGTATATAAAACTTATAAAGTAATATATGTCCATATCATGGCATGTGTCTCAGAAAAAAAAAATGAGACAAATTTACTATATCAACTTGGAAACATTAAAAACATAAACCCATTGAAATAAAGATCATAAAAAGGATATGTAAAAAGACATAAATTTATTTATTTAATAAATTTGAAAATATTTACGATAAGTGAAAATAAAACATATAAGAAATAAGTGGTGAACATGGGTTGTGTCTCGCAGAAAATAAAAGTGAGATGGGAAAACCCTTACCTTATGTCTTGACTCTCATCACACTCATTAAAAAATCATGTATACTAAATATAAGTTTATTATAAATCTAAAAAAGAAAAATATTCTTATATATAATACCATATATGATTTCATTATGACATTATATTACATTTTTTAACAACTATATGTTAATATTACATTTTTGGTAATAATAGATTAGTTTTTTCTCTTGTGTTTGGATTTGTTATATTTTTGGTACTCATAGTTAAATAATGATATAAAGAATGTAAAAATTGATATAGATATCATATATATTTAATATATATGTATTTATTTTATTTTATATAAGATATAAATATTAAACGAAATAGATCGTTCATGGAGAGAGTTAGGAAAATGTATGTACAAAGGTAGTTTTTATTTTACTAACATATTGAAAGGAAGAGTGTAAATAAAATATATGTATATATATATAAATAATATCATTATATTATAATTATTATTTCTTATATATCACATTCATTTACTAAATCTATCCTTAATAAATTCCATTTAATGTTTGAACAAATAACATTTTTTTGAGGAGGCAATAGTCCACACTTCCACAAAAAAAGTTATCATATTTATACAAGATAGAAAGCATGAATTTATGTTTTATATAATTACTAAACTGGAATTAATATAGAACAAATATCATATATATCATATGAAAACATAGTTTCTATAATAATTATCATCCATGGGATGTGGTAAAGGAAATACAAACAACATCATTTCTTAAGGCAGTAGTTTTCTATTTTCTTGTATAGTCACTTCTCCATGTAAATCACAATGTATACAATAAAATAGTCCACTATCCCTACCATATTTTTTCCAAAAGTCTACTTTGTAATTTTTCCCAATAAAAATAATTTTCATGCATTGAATGATTCATAATCAAATGAATCCAATAATTCATCTTAATGCATTATTTGAACACATTTATCATATATATGTCCAAGGTAACAATGACCAATTCATTTGGGATAATAATAAACTAGAACACACTAATTCATAATTTTATAAATATGATTATACATATAAAAATTTATAAACCTTGAAATATATTTCAAATGATATAGGACCTTTCATTCTTTTATATAGAATAACTTTCATTCTTAAAAATGAATACAAAACACATTTTTTAAAAATAAGGAATAGATAAATAATTCACATTTATTGGGAGAAAATAATAACGTTTTTTCAATTTTAGGATCAATCCACTTTGTAAAATAGAATTATGGTGGTATCCATTAATGAAATAATTTTTTATCCATTAATGTTATAAATATATAACTCACCGTTCATTAATTCTCTAATATTTTGGAGTGTTTGTTTTACTAAAGGAATGTGTGACAGAATCCTGGTATCAAATACCCATGAGTTAGAGTGGGATATATTTATTTATAAAAAATAAACATTTTTATACTCTGAATTTTTCTACATGATAACATTTTTCCTTCCTATATACCAATATCAAACAATTTTATAGAACATACCTATTAATAATCTAAATATTATTAGCATGAAGCATTCGATAATCTACAAAAAATATCATATTAGTATGTGTGTATCATGTAATATAAATTTTAATATATGAATTTAAATAATATTTCTCCCACTAAAAAGAAGATCCTTATTATCATATCCCATAAGTGAGAGAAAATTCATATTTCATCATGTATTACACTAAAAATCAATGAAGCATGCCATGTTTATTTAAATAATGCATAATCCCAATATTTTCCATTTTATTCATGGAAGGTTGAGTGGATACCGATATATCTGTAACCATAATATGGATTTAATCAAATTTATTCATCATTTATCCTAACTTTTAAGGCATCCTGGGTGGTCTAATCCAATTCATATTATAATAACAAGTTTAAAAAAATATAATCAATGGAAAGTCATGCCAAGCTTGACAATACCCAACATGACAATACAATGTTACTTATCTGTTTCATTAGTAAAAAAAGACAATCTAGTGGTACTTATGCAGAGCATTAAAATACCACGTTCAATGATAAAGAACATAGAAAGTTCTTCTTTGGAAGAAATCACAAACTTAGTATTTAGGGGTTTTTAGTCACACTAATTTAATATAAATCATATGTATATTAAATTTGTGGCCATTAAATTTTATTTAATCCTTATCCAATAATGTATTATTATTTTTTCTTTATACATTCATCTAATGAATTGGTTTTATAATCCTTATTCAAACTAACAAATTAATGTTGTCACACCACATTAATGTACAACTCAATACACAACCCGCAAGTCTATATTATAGACAGAAAAATAGAATCCAAGTATATTCATACATATAAAAATACATAATCTTCATAATTTTTATGGTGGATTCATGCAATGGGAAATATTTATATGATATTGACCAATACAACATCGTTAAGTCTATAGTGACAGATAACCAAATTCATTCACTTTCCTAGCGTATGAAAAATCCACTAGGAAAGTATGTGGTCCAACCTCAAGTGCCTTTACATGGGGATACTTTACTCAATAGAAAATTCAATTCATGAAAAATATGACACTTAATATGCAAAAATATTCAGAAAAACAATTCACACAATCATAAATATAATTCACACAACATGGCCTATGTAAATGAAAAATAAACATTATGATACTGAAACTAAGATGATATGAAAGGTTATATAAATGAATAAATTTATTATATAAATGGGAAAACACAAAGTTCTTATTTCATAAAAAAATTCTAAATATGAATATCAATGTGATATAATAAATTATTACAAAAATTATTTATTTTAAAAAACCTGATAAATCTATGAACTATTGATACATTAATGAAAATTATAAATATTTTATAATATTTAAAGAAGATAAATATTTTATATTCATTTCAATATAAAAACATTTAAGGTTTTTATTATATGGGATTTATATGAAATTTAATGTACTTTAAAAAATTTTATAATTCAATTTCTATTATATATAATTTTTTATAATCCAAATATCATATACTTTGTAACATATAATAACTTGATAAAATTATTATTATGATTTCCAAACAAACCATTATTTCTAGATAATAATGCTTCATAATTAATTTTTAAAAATATCTTTTACATATTAAAATTTAACATTCATTAAAATTGTTCATAAACATTTATTTAATTAATTATAATCCTTTTATAATTATTTAATTTATTTATAAATTCCTCATAAATTAAAATATCACGAACAACTTTTTATTATGCTGTACAAAAATTTATAAACCAGAAAACATATTTAATATTTTTTAAAAAACATTTTTCAATTTAACCTCACACAAAATACATATTCTTTATAAGGTTATCCAACCATTACCCATGAGTATACACATTTTGTAAGGGAAAATACCCTATATGTTCAGTGAAATGGTTTGAGGAAGGGTAAAACCATTATGTTGTTAAAATTTCATAAGGGATTGGATGAAACATCCATATAAACATTCCTCACATATAGGAAATACCTTTACAAATTCCCCTAACGTATATTTAATCTATATTTTTCTTATTTTTCATAATGGTAACCTTGAAGGACCATTACAGAACATCTTTGGAATCTATATACGTTTGTGTACAGTGCTAGTGAACATTATTTAAATCCCTTATATATGAGTATTAACTTTATGTTTATGGATTTCATATAGGTATAACCTTTATATAACATCCTATAATATGTTCAAATCATAATAACCTTTATGTATATCATATAATGGTCTATAGACAATAATAGTTTTATGAAAAATATGTTTTTTCATTTTTATTTGAAACATAATTATTTAAAAACACTAGATTATTTAATAAAATCAACTTTATAACAGTAATGGGATTCATATGATTATATAATAATTATTGGAATAATGAAAAACCCAAAAAAAAAGAAAATTTATCTTCAAGATATCAATGTGTAAATTACATGAGAAATTGGGTACCTAATATTTGGCCATTATTATAACTTCTATTTCCTCTTCAAGAAGAAAATTATTTATAGGGATTACAAAAGTAGTAAAAAAATTTCTCCTACACCTAAGAGTGTATAATGTCCACTCATATCCTTGATCATATCAATAGTAATCCTGAAAGTTGAAATGAGAGTTATCGCCTTTATTAAGAATGATAAAATCCTTTTAGGAAAAAAATGAGGGTTGGCAGTGGATCACAAGTACCACACACCAAAAAATAAATGATTTTATCCTGCATAATATGAAGTGTTTGAGGTATATTATATTTATAACACATCTCATTAAATTCAACATTTCAGTTATATTTTTCTATAAACACACTTCGATAAATAAATGCATGCTTTAATAAACCAACCTTTTTATTACAAGATATAAACACTTCAGATAAATAGTTCAGGTGATGGAACCAAATGTAAATTATCCAAAATATTTCTTAAATTAATATTTAAAGATATGTATATAATTCATGAATATCATGAATTAATTGAATATATAATATAAATAATATCACTTATTTTATATGTGTATATGCATCTTAGAGACATGCATTTTTGTGCACATGAAACATAGTCTTGGAGAAGTATAATATTCTAATGGGTGTGAAATTCCAATAGTGGTGTTAGTTCATACATATTATACTATTATAAGAGAGGATTTTCTATGTACTAGATTTCCTTATTCATACTGATCCCTCTAAAGAGGCAAGTGAGGATGTGAAAAATGTAATCTGGAAACACATGGATAATTCAATGGATGTCCAATGCCTCATTATATCATCCATGAATAATCTTCACTATGAAATGGTTGTCTAATAAATAATGTTTCATCACTATGATCTATATCTTTAGAAATAATGATAATAGTGGTATGAATTCTCAAGACACTATTTTGGTTAAATTTCGGAGAAAGAATTCTTTTTGGACATCATATAGTCAATATGATTGGGTAAATTGATCATTTTAAAATTAAAAAAATCAATATATCCCAGGAATTGCAAAAAAACGTCATTATATCCTCACTTCCTTCATTCATCTCAATTTTTATTTTCAATTTCAACAAATAAAGTACATAAAAGAAAATTACAGATCTCTTGAGTTTTATTCACTAAGAGGATAAATTCAAGAAGTGTGGAAACCTTATTTAATAATTTTAAAAAATAGGAAAGGAAAAATTAAATAGTTTAAGGAAATTTTTGAGATTGGTGTACGTTTTCACACAATTTTTAGAATATAAATATCATTATAGAGGATTAAGAGAAGGAAGATGTATTTTATCACAATTAAAAGTAATAAAATGGGACAAGTTTTTATTCATAAGTAAATAATAAAAGGTAAGCTTAAATGTTATTATTTATTGAGTGAAATCATTATATCTCATTAAATTTGGGTATTATATACAACTTTTGGTTCCCATATTTGCATCCAAATATAAGAACTATGCTGATTTCATGAGATTTGTAAAGGTGAGGTGGATCTTCGAGGTGATATTGGAGAATGAATAGTTGTGTTTTCTATTATAGATTATCATATCAAATTATTGTATGGATTGATTTTATGTTTTTAAAACATCTATTATTAGACAAGTGTAACCAAAAACATCATTTCATGGTCCAATTTTAACATGGATTCTTTAATTTTCAAGATTATAAATAAAGAATGTTAATTTTATAATGAATTAATTTTCTATGGTAAGACACATCTGAAAAAATTTCTATACATACTAGACGATGAAAATAATTTCATAGATATTTATATATTTGATGAATAAAGTTCAAAAGAATCATATCACAACCAGTTGTGGAATAATCGACTTGGTCATATAAACCAGATGTGTTTGAAAAAATTATATCAAGAAGGTTGTTTGTATTTTTTTCTAAAACACACACACACACATATCAAGAACAGTGTTAGAATTTTATATCAAGAAGGGTGTTTGGGATATTATTCAAATTCATTCATCATTATACACCATAGTAGATTGGTTTTAGTTAATAAGGAACCCTACCTTTGAAGATATTATGTGATCAATGAGGAGCTATGAAAAAACATTGACACCCTTTTAGGGATATTCATTACCATTATTCTTTGATTCTTCCACCAAGTTTCACATTTGGTGTTATTTTCTGGATTACTCCACGTTCTTATGCTGGATATGAACACACCAGGTGGTTTCCCTACATTCCCACATTCTATAGGTGGGTGAACACTACTATTGATCTAACAATGCTGATCTGTTCATCATAACATGATTGTTGAAAACCAAACTCTGGTAACTCTATGATGGTGTCAAAATTATTACATTAGTATAATATACAAGAGATATCAGCCTGATGGATGGAAAAAAATAGTAGTCTTGATGAATCTGATACATTCAGGACTCCCATATTTCATAGAAAATAGAAAATAAATAGTATACGTAAGATTCTTGCATCCTTTGTATCATTCATAATGTACTTATTCATATCATGGGGACAGAAAAAAAATAAATGGTGTGCCTAGATTCTTATTAGGAGTTACAAAAGTTGAATCTACCATAATTAAATAATTAATACTCAATATGGAAATGTAAATAACTAAAAATCACCTGCCATTTAGTCAATAAAATGAGAAATAAATGCATCCATGGATAAAATTAATATAATAATATAATGTATTATAATAACTGAATTAAAAATGAAGTAAATTATTAATGTTTAATATCATGATATCAATCATCATGACATCTTTTATATCACATACTTGTTTCAAGATATATTAATTGATGAGTTGGTATATACCATAAACCCATTTATTAATTTCAGGAAACTGAATGTTTTAATGAGACCTGTTGATGTATCAAATGGATATAATGTTCCTTTCCCCAAACATCAGTGCATATCCAATTAAGTCCTCAAATATTTAATAATAAATTTAATTTATAAACAATATTCCTAATCAATAAATATCCTTATTCAGTAATGAATATGAAATATTAATATTTCCACAGTCAATCAAATAACATAAATAGTAAAAAAATATATTTAAAAAATAGAATACAGTTTGTACATTAATAATAACGATGATACAAAATGATCAAAATAAGTTGACTATTTTATGAGAAAGTTATTGACCACAAAATTAATAATTGATAAAACACTTATATCAATTCAATATATTTTTTTGGATTTTATTTCAATTATGTCTTTTAGGGAATAAATGAAAATGGAATAAAAATATATAAATAATCTTTCATGAATGATTTTTTTTATAAAACCATTATAATATTTTATAATTGGATAAATGCTGTAAAATGGTTATAGTATTGAGAAAATACCTTAACCTTGTATATGTTAAAAAGAAAAATTCATTTTGACTTTTTTAAAAATAAATTCGTATATGAATCTTTTGGAAATAATTATAAATATTATTTTTAAAACATATAAAAAATATAATATAAAATTTATTTAATAATTCATGTTAGGGAATTTATAGTACGTCTTTTAAACTATGTTACAATATATAGACATATGAAAAATAATCCCTAACAAAATGATAAATAAGATTTATTTTACTATAAATATTATTTCTCCTGATTAATGTTCTTAATAGAAGAATATTTTGAATTTTTTTTTGGAAAATCATTAAATATTCATAATATAATTAAATATATGGATTTTATAATGTATATGTTATAATATATCATTAAGAAAAATAAGATAAATAAAAAAATGAAAATTTAAAATAATTTCATACCTCTTTTGTAACGTTTAAATTGTAACCCCTTGAAAGTGTAAACATGAATTAAAAAATTAATAATTAGGAATAAATATTTATTCTTGTTGAATACATAAATGGGGAATTATATACACCACCTTAAATTATGTATGATTTTATTACAAAATTAGTCTTAATGGAGTGGAAATTGTGATGAAACCCCTTATACCAAGTTCGACATGCCACGTAGGTTCTCTACATACCTTTATAATAAATTAGAAATTATTATACATCTATAAAAGAGTCATTTATACACTTATAATATAATTTATGATCCAATAATTATATTTCAATGCCCATTTCTTAATAATTTAATGTTAAAATAATGGTTTCTAGGGTTAACTATTGATTTTTTCATCGAAATTTTGGTTCGGTAGACATGACTTTTGTAATTTTACTAAATTTAAATAATATCTATAATTTTAATAATTAGATTAATATCATATATATTCATTATATAGATATTTACATTCATCCATAAAAGGTATAAATAAAGCCATGAATTGTACTATTTATTGAGATGATATGTTATACGTAAACATTAATGCTATTTTCACTTTTCCATGAATGCAGGAAAAGAACGGTAGATAATAATCTAATTAAAAATCGTTATTAAATAATATATTCTAAATGTATTAATTATATATAAACTCATTATCATACATGTAAATAATAAATGAAAAATGGATCACATCGCTCCATGGAGGTATATATGACATAATAATTCCATAAGATTAATAATTTCATATATATCATATATATTATTTTGTTCCATCATTATAAAAATACAAATATTGTGGTGTTGAAAAAAGAGTTACACATACGTAGAGACGATAAGCCGTAAGAATGCATATGCGATGTTTTCACTTTTAATATGATGGAAAAAGGATATAAGATGGTTATACCATAACCATGATATCTTCTCAATATGTTTATTATAATGTATTTTTATTATGGGGCAATTGATGTTGTGGACGTATAAGAAGATATAAAATTTAAAGAGTCGTTAAAGGTGATTACCCATTTTTCGACAGACTTTCTATATATTCCTTCTTAATGACCATTGAAAATGTCTTTTAAGATTGGAATAACCCATAAATTATTGATAGGTAAGTGGAGAATGTTGTTTTTCATGGGTTTTTCAAGATAGATGGATCGATGCGGTGTTAAAAAAATAGAGCATTGGTGACCTTTTATAAGTTAGGGGAGGGGATCATTTAGAAATTCATTAAATATTATAATATAATATATGTAAATATCATGTAAAATGATTACAGAAATGCAATATATTAAGAGATAGAGACTATGTGGTAATAATATAAATATCTAATGAAATTTTAATCAATTTAGATATCACCCTAAACATTATCATTTCTATTAACCCCTTGGTTAATCAATTTTAACCTTAACTATGGTAATGAATTTTTAAATGATAAATTGTTATAATTTAAATAATAACGTGAAAATTTGCTCATAAATGGGAAATTCATAATATCATAGACTATATAATATTAAAATTTTCCTATATAACTATTTTTATTATTTTAAAATAATTTATTAATATATTACTTTCATAAAATATTATTGATGTCAATTTTGACACTATTCATTTAATTTGACATTAAAGACACTAATTCAAAGATGTAACTTGAAAATAATACAATAAAAAATAATTAATATTACATATTCATATATAAAATATTTTAACACAATTATTTATAAAATTTTATTACTTTTAAATGTTTTTAATATCGTTTATTTTACATTTCTATAAATTGAATAAATACTACCCTGATGTTGCAAAATAATTTAAAATAATTATTCAATCTCATAGAATATAAATTATCATAAAAAATTATTTCATATTTCATATGAAATTTTAAGATCAAACAAAACCACTTTTTGTTCATATGGAAAAATATTAGTGATAATAAATTCAAGAGCATGACATTATTTTTATTTAATTCTTAAAGGTAAATAAAGGTCCAAATCAAAGAAAAACTTAATAAGTTTCTATATTATAGAGAATAAGAATAAACTTTCCAAATAACATTAATATATATGGATAAAAATAAGTGTTATAGATAAATTTTAAAGCCTTACCCCAATTTTTTAATCAAGTATACCAGTTTTACCTTTACTATGGTGGAAAATATCCAACAAGGATACTATTTGTGATGACAAATAATAATAGAGACCTATTTACAAAATGCTTAACTAATTATTAAAAATATGGAATCCATTTTATCAAAATTAAATTCATAGTGGTTTAAAAAATTATTTTACGATAATAACCAAAAAACACAATAAAAATAATTTTTGCAATAAAAGTGTTCTTAAGTCCAAAGAATGAATTTGCACCAAAATATCACATAATGACAATCACAAGGTAAATAATTTGATTATTTATAACTAAATATGTATTATATTTATTTATAGTAAAATTAAAATTATTATTTGTCTTTTTAAATTTATAGAATGAAAATTTTAAAAAAATAGTATCTTTTACTATTCTATAAAAAATAAATCATTTCAGAAAAATAACAAATTTGCAACCTAATATATTTTTGAAATGTTGAATTTAAAAATTGTATAATTTTAAAATATGAATATTTCTATGGGATTCCACATTTATATTAAACATAGTGTTTTGTGTAAAACAAGCTATTGAGGAAATTTATTTAAAGAGAAATATATCACAAAATCTTAGTCTGTTACATATTACAAACCTTATAAAAATCTCCCCATTTTTTTAACTCTAAAAATAAGGATAATTTTCCCTTATCATATCCTCAGATTCCCCCCATGGCTTCTTAAAATTTATGATTTCTCCACAAAACTTTCAACTGATGAGTGGTATTATTTCATATAAATTTATCTCAATGATCTAAAATCATCACCATTTGTTACTTATAAAATAGATCATGCAATAACTATATGAACTATGAGTAATATTAATGTGAATTACCAAGTAAGCACTTCCCCATGAGTGATAAATTGAATACATCATAAAATGGAGAGTGATTTTGTAAATGCACTAAGCAATAACCTACCATCCCAAATTGATCTCGAATATCGAAGGGAACCATATATTTAGGGATGCACTTTCCCTTTTTTAAAAATTTCATTATATTATTATGAGGAGATATACATAGGTATACCTTGTCACAAACATTGAACTAATGATATCACCGACGATTGTCGATGTATTTTTTATTAGCTCTAAATATCCCTTATGTGATGTTTAATAGATCTAACCTTATCAAAAATTCCATTATCTTGATCAAGCCCCAATTGCTTCATTTATCCAACTTCATCCCAATATGTAGGAGTTATGCTCTTGCTTCTATAGAGGGCTTCATAAAGATCCATTTTAATTCTCATGTTAAAGTTAAAAAAATTTATAAAATTATCCCAAAAGATGGTATTAAACCCAAACTCCATTGAAATCAATATAGTAAATTTTCAACATGTTTTGTAGATTTTGAATGACACTCTCAGAATGAAGTTCTATTTGAGGATGGTAAGTAGTACTAAAACTCAACTATGTATCTAGATCCTGATGAATGATTCTCTATAATTTCTAGGTGAACCCCTAATCCAAATTAGATACAATTGATAATGTTACTCCATAAAATATAATAATAACCTTAATGTAGAGTAGCGTAATATGATCGTGAGATAAGTCCTATCTAATAGTCAAAAAATGTGATGATTTCATATGAAGAATAACTACAATCCAAATGGAATAGTTCCCTTCAAATGTAATGGGGATTCTGATGATAAAATCCATAGTAACTTTTCCAATTTCCATTTTGGTATGGGTGATGATTGTAACATATCCTTATAATTTTTTCAACTAGGATTAAATTTATGAAACACTAGGAATCAACATAAACACTCAGTAATATCCATTTTCACACTATCCAACCCGATATATCTTTTCATATATCTATATATTCTTTTACTTCTATGATGACAGTAGAATGTAGAACTATGATATCAATCCAATAGATCCATATTCAACCTTATAATTTACGGGACACATAACTAGTTCTTCAACCCTATCATTCCAGTATAATCATAGCTGAACTCTAGAACATTCCTCACCTTATTTGGAAACTCTAGAGATCTTTAATATTCCACATTTATCCTCTCATAGATGGTTGGTTGAAAATTCATTTATGAAAGGTTTGATCAATCTGATTTCTTTTATATATCAATCAACAACCTATATAAATCCATAAATATTTTTTTCTCTTTTAATCATCATTAAGGAAAAACTCACATGATATTTTCAAATCAGGGCATCAACCACCTTTTTCACCTTTCCAAAGTGGTAATGTAGGGGATTCCATAATTTATTATGAACTCTAACCCTATTTTCATGTAAATATTAAATTATTTATATGTAAATAAATAATTGATGATTTTATGATATGTGTATATGTAACACCAATTTCACCAAACACATAATTCCTCCACATCATTAATAAAAAAATACCACTTCGAGGTCAAAATCATTAGTCTGGTAATTTTTATCGTGAATTTTCAATTGGATATCAGCATAATATATCACCATATCATTATTAATGAGGAATAATCCCCCTAAATTCTTTATTTATTCATTATTTACCACAAACCCTTCTCCATAGCATAGATGTGTATGTGCGGGTGGATTGACAGACATTCTCTTCAGTTCTATGAAGTCCTCCTCAAAATAAATTGTTCACAAGAACTAAATCCACATATAAGTAATAATTATGAGTTGATTATATATTCATGAGGAATATCTCCAAAAGTGTAAAATGTATCTAAAAACCCCAATACAACTACAGATCATAGTTACCATAGTGGGTATACACCATTAAATAATAATTTCTATCTTTGAAGGATAATCAATATACTGTCAATAGAAATTATATGTCACTAGAATGAGACTAGTAGCAAAAATTAAAACAATTTAAATTTTTTCTATAGATTTTCTGTCCATAGTATCTTCAGATTTATTGTCTAATGTTCTCTATACTCTTGGATTATATTGGAAAATATAAGAATATCATCAGTAATGACTAATACAAAATAATCAAGGTAATCTATAAATAATATATTAATTAAATCATTGAAAATAAAAGTACAATTTGTAAGTCCAAATCGAATTCTGATACATTCATAAGGATTTTACCTTTTATGGAAGTCTTTCTTGAGTATATCAACCTCCTTGACCTTTAGGTAATGATATCCATATCAAAAATCAATCTTCAAAAATAAATATCTCCTCATAATTGATAAAACAAATCATTAACAAATTATTGACGAAACAATACATAATAATTTTTTTTATCTCCCCAATAGTTATTTAAAAGATGAATTAAGCCATATTTATTCCTAATAGAGAAAAATAAAGGTGCACCTCATGGATAATCAACAGGATAAATATATCCCATATATAGATTATACTGAAGTTTCACTTCAATTCCTACAACTCTATTCTGTGCATTCTATATGGAGTGTCTAAAAAAGGATTAGCTTCAAGTATGAGTTATATTGAAAACTCAACATCATTATTCATTTGAACAATATCAAAATATAATCTAAATATATAGAAATATTCACATTAAATATTCATATATTCAATATTAATTTTCTCGAAAACCATCTATGATAAATATCCCTCATGAATAGGTTGTAATAACCATATGATGGATGGAATTTCCATTTGGAGCTTAGGTCTATCCTCACATCAGAAGAATATTTAAATTTTATTTAGAATATATAATGTGACTTCCATTACTCAAAAATTGAAATGGGATCTATACTGAGAGATCTAATCCACACCCAAAATTAGAAAAAATTCAAATTGAAATAAAATAACTAGATGTTTAAGAAAAAAATTCAAAACAATTATAGTTGGGAGGAGCTATGGGTAGGATATTATTTTATCCTACCACTATATATTTTTACCCCTAACTCAATATTTAATCATTGAGGTGGTGATGTGATACCGTTAGAAAATTATTCCAATATAAAAGTGTGGGAAAAAACAATATAAAATAAAACATTTTCATTTATAGAGTGGATGATAAGTTTTTTGTGAACCACATTACATGAAACTTCTTGTATGACTATATTAATTCTATATGTTTTTCCTTATCCACATGGATTATTCTATGTTATGTTCCATGGGTTCCTAGAGAAAAAGTTTGAATAATTTCACAACTCTTTACAGTTGATACACTAGATAGTAGTGGATTATTTAGTTTCCTTATAATCATTATCTATATAGACATTATCTTAACATTTGAGAAAAAATCCCAGAACCTTTAGTTATTACTTATGTTGTTTCTAGCCACATTTTTTACATGAAAATAATTTCATTATTCTACCTTTATTTTCTAGTGTGTTACCTTTTTCTTAGTGATCGACCAAATTCATCATCTCGTAGTTTCCATTACATGATAAATATTGATTCATTCACTCTTTATTTTCTTTTATTTTCACTTTTTCATAGTTCACATCCACTATATTTTTTAGTGAAACAATCAACTGTCCATTTACCAATGTATAGGTAGTTTTATTAATTGATGGACGCTTCTATCACATGAAGTTACCCAATATACGTAAATCACATAGTATAAGAACATGTATCTCCATTCTAGAAAGTTCATTCATGATAATATATGTTTTATTACCTAATATACACATGATTTACTCATTTACAACACCATATATATTTTATCTCATTCAAAGGAATAAATATTTTGTGTACAAATGTTGATTGATGTTCTTCTAATAGGTTTCAACGTTAAATAATGAAACTCATAGAGTTAACTCATAATTATCATGGACACCAATCCATAAAAAAATCCCAAAAATTATAAATGTTATCAATTATTATATGTGATTATCATAATTCCCATGTGAGATATGATATTTAAATTTTAGTTTATAAGATTTCAACTAAATGTTATATGATACCAACTTTAGAAACCACAACACCAGTAACCTAGAGATTGTGTCAAATTAATTACACTAGCATAAGATAGTATATAACTCATCCCAAAGGACCAATAAATATATTAGTCTTTAAGAACTGGATACATACATTACTAAAATATTATATAGAAAATATAAAATATATATCATAAGAAACATTCATATATCCTTGATATTATTTTTTGTATGCTTCTTCATATTTTGGGGAAAAGAAAATAATAAAATCATGATCCCATATTATCATTAAGTGTAATGTACCAAAATATATGTCATGAGTAATAATATATATTAAATATGATAAGCTAAATAATTGGAAACATATGTCATTTAACCAATAATTTGAGAACAACATGCATCCAAGGATAATATCAATAAAATAATCTCATGGAAAATAATTACTAAATTCCCAATGAAGGAAATGATTTATATTAGATGTCATGATCTTAGATATCATGATGTCCTCATCATCATGTCCTTATTATATGACTATTTAATCAATGTGTAATCATATACTAAAAAACCGTTTTATAATTTTGGAAAAAGTGATTTCTCTCACAAGACCTATCGATGCATCGAGTGTCTATATAATTCAAGGACCAACCCATCTCTACATGTCCAATAAATTCCTCATATTATGAATGTGTAATTTAATTCATAAATAATATTCATTATCAGTAAAAATCTGTTTTCAATAAAGAAAATGAACTATTATGATTTCCCTAGTCAATCAAATAACATCTATAGTAAATAAAATTATGTTATAATGGTATATAGATTATGAAATATTAATTTAAATGAGACAAATAATATGAATATTTATGAGAAATATAATTTCTAATTAATTTTTTTTACAAAAATAATGTTGATTCCACCTAAATTTATTGACCAAATAATTTATAAGAGATGATATATGACCATTATTTTATCATAAATATAACTTTTTTAAAAAAATCATGTCCTTTTTAGAATTAAGGAAAATATAAGATATATACTAAAATAAAATTTCATTATAGTTTTTTTTGTAAAATCATTTAAAAATTCTAGAATAAGCTATATAGCATAAAATAGTTATGGTGATGTGAAAATCTATAAATGACGTATACATTTAAAAGAATCATTCCAATCAATATTTTATAAAGAAAGTAAATAATGAAATTCTTGGAAATCATTAAAAATAACCATATTAAACAATGAGAAATATAAAATATTATATATAATTTCCATAATAAACATTTTTGGGGAATAAAGGAGTCTTTTGTGGAACAATTTTTGATAATATGGGGATGGATAAAAAATATTCATGATCATGAACACTATTTTAACTTATCGATGGACGGATCAAAAGAAAGATAAATGATAATTTACCTTAATAATATCATTATTATTTCATATATATCATTTATATTCATTTAATATTTTCTTATTACTATCCATATAAATAGGATATTAAAAAAAGAGATGCATCACTTTGTCGAGGCGGTAGTCCTCACGTACGTGCAAGTGATGTTATCGTTTAACAGTGGATTGAAAGTTAAGATGTTATATATATATATATATATGATATTATAAATATATAATACTAATTATTTCATGAATATCATATATATTCAATATTTTTTATTTGTAGCCATCTTTCTACTATTTTTATGAAAATCGAATTGCATCGCAGTATGGAGATAGAAAGCTGTAAATAAACATGAGGGATGTTTTCGGTTTTCATAAAATAAAAAAGATATGGAAATGGTTGTAAAAAAATCATAACACCATATTCGTATATTTATTGTACTTGGCTTATTATTTTATTATGGGAAAAAATAATTATAGTAAGTATAAGCAGATATAATCTTAAAAGATTAGGTAAATATGATTACCTCTCATTTTATATAATTCCATCTTAAGGACACATTAAATGGTCATTTAATAAGAAAAGTAATTATAATTTATTTATAGGTAAGTGGGGAATATAAATGTGTAGCATTTTTTTGAGCTATATTTCTTGATGTTATCTAAATAAAATAGATAAGGCATATTCTTTTATAAGTGAGGGTATGTGAAAATTTTGAAATTCATGATATATTATAATATAAAATGTGTATAAATCAAGTAAAAAGGTTCAAAAATTTAATATATTCATATGTATGGAGTAATGTTTCTAAATATAAAATTAAATTAAATTTTCTAAAGGTGTTGATTTCAGTTTAAACCGTATCATTTTCATAAATTCTGTGGAAAAAAAAATTTAAACTTAACTATTGTAATGGATTTTTAAATAATAAATAGTTTTAATTTTTAATATAAGATTAAATGGGAACATAAATAGCCAATGGATGAAAATAAATTCCATATATTATACTCCTTATCGTCTTTATTTTTTTTGGATTTTTATGTAATTTAATAAAATTTTATTTTCATAAATTATAATTAATCTCATTTGTCCACTATTAAATTTATTTGAAATTAAATATAAAAATAGGTGTAATTTAAATATAATCCTTTAACACATCCATAATAAAATATATTTATCTATAAAATTATATGACATAATAATTCCTCCAAATTGTAATAATTTATTTTTATTTTTATAATTAGTTTTTTAATTTTCTATTAAATTAATACATACTATGGCATTGTTGTAGATAATGTATGGTACTCTGGAATAATGAATAATCTAAGGATTGTTACTCTATTGTTATTCCTAAATTATTTGAATGTATATGTTGATTGGTACTGGTAACCATGAATAGTAATTCAGATATTTTTTGGAAGAAGATGATATGTGCATAATGAATGGATAAGGAGAAAATAATATGTTTGATAGTATTGATGAGATCATAATTGATATAAGGACTAAGTGTTATCATTGTATGAGTACATAGAATTTTTGGGATTTTGGTATTTAGAAAGTGTTAACTTTTAACTACATCCATGTTTTCACTAAGTTTCAATGGGTATTAATTTTTCAATAGAATACATGATTAAGGACATCGAATGTTTGGAATGTGACCAAAAATAATTATCTTATGATATATGGGGATAAATGATGGTATTCACATACTAGGTCAATGACATTTCAAGTAATCATTTTCTTTATACTATGAGATTGGACATTTGTATTTTGGATAAGTCTAAAGACTAGAATGGATTATATAAGACATCAGATAGTATTGTTTAAGGGAAGATCATCTTGTTATAATAGTATTGTTTTAGAAAAAGGGCAACCTGCAGGATGGGCGACAACTCGTTGCGTCGGACAAGGTTGTGGGAATCGAACCCACAACCGAAGTGCGACAGGCCTTTATCACCTACCACTTGCCTATAGGAAGTCCCTGGTTAGTAGAAACTAGTTTCATTATTAAGCGGTATGATATATGAAGTATAAGTCGATTCTTTGAGCCATATATGTTTAATATCGCCAGATATGGACTTATTTATATTGAATAACTTTTTCTAACCATTCTCTTGAGAACAATCGAATGACCCATCATTCTATCATGTGATCTGCTAACACTTCACAGAAGACAAATTCAACTTCATTTCTTTAAGAGATGTATTGGAAATTGTTCAAGGCACAAACAACAGTATGATTGTACCAAAAATCATGTAAGTATTTATTTTAATTCAACAATTCTTCAACTTTAGGGAAATGATCTTGAAAACCAAAAATGTTGTCATAGTGCCCTTATATCCGATGAATCGGATGGTACCTTAGATCATCACAAATTTATGTCGTTGTGATTGTTGGATTTTTCATAGCAATGTTCTCTACCACTCTCCATGAGAACTTAATGGTTAGATTTCTCTTCCATATCTATATTATCACCTATGTTCTTCTAGGTGGAAACCCATTGATTAGTTAATTTGGGAATCCTTTATGTTTCATAATTTAGTTTTTAAAGATATGTTTTGGTATTACTTTTTACGATGTGGGTTCTATTAATACTTTTGAGTTGTAAACCATTTATAACCCCAACTAATTTTGAGGCTAAAATTTATTTTAAGAGGGGTAGAATGTAACACTCCAAGATTTTATGAGAATTATTTTTTTTAATTTATTTGATGTCTTGTGTTGTATGCTACACCAAGATTATCTTGCGCTATACGCAACACCATTTTAGCTTGCAGTATACGAAACACTATTCTTAGATTGTGTTACACACAATTTAAAGTTCGTTTGAAGTTATTGTACGCAACATTGAGTGTATATATATATATTCAATGAATAAATGCAATATTTTTGGATTATATTATACACAACAGCAAAATAATATATCACTACATGCAACGCTAACTTGGCTTGCATTACACACAATCACGACCTTTCCCGATAGTGTGTGTTGTACGCAATACCGTGTTTCACTAAACAATGAAATTTTATATAAACTAGCCATTATGAATAGTAATACCCATGTTTTGAAATTTTATTTCTCAAAATGGACTTAATTTTTGGATTTGGAATATCTAAATTATCCTAGGTTAAAATTTTGGTATTTTTCTGAAAACATTCATTTTTTGATGAATAGTGAAAACACTAGGTTACTATTTAAAAACCGACTTTTTCTATAGATAATTATTTATTTTATTTAAATTAAGTTTAGTTCAAAATTGATACATAATACCTATATAAGTTCAATTTAATTCATTGGAGTCATTTTATAATAATTTTAGACATATAAAAATTTTATTTAAATTTTCACCGTCTTTTACCCACCTCCTAGGAGAATTTGGAAATTCACATAAAACATAATTTTTCCGCTTCTGTTAGTGTAATTTCGAAAAACCGAGAGACATGGTTAATCTCAAGGACTAAAATGTGGTTCAACGAGATGAAAATAAATTTGGGTGAATAGTAACTTCTTACTTTTATTTACCACGGTTAAAAGTAAATAGGGTAATGAAGGTTAAAAATGGTATTATTATTACCCTAACACATGTCCTAATTTTATTGGATAAGTGTAATTCGACCAAAAAAAACTTAAGAATTAAATATGACCATTTAGTTCCACATGGATTAGATTAGGACATTTATTATTAGTTTATTTAATGAAGTGTTAAAATAATAAAAATCAAAGTTTAATAACTAAATAATTTTTAATATAGGGTTATACATATGATAAGTACGACTATAAATATTAATTAGAAATATAAAAAGATTTAACACCTAATGGTATTTTATTTATAATTTTTATACATTACATAATTTATGTAATGTATGACACAATGGTGATGCAGTAATTACCTAAATAATGAAATATAAAAATAATTGATGTTATAAATATCCAAATAAATGTAATTTGAGACTTTTTATGAATTAAACTAATTTTATACGATAATATTACATGTTATTATTGAATTAATTAACTTTTTTCGAACTAATCATGCTGTTATGATTTTCAAAAAAATCCATTACCAAATAGTGTCAAAATTGACATAAAATAGTTTTTAAAACAAATATTATTTTATTAATTGTTATTATGTTCCTAAAAATCTATGTTTTGGCCAAGATACTTATATCATGATATATGTATCATTAATGGACCACTTGGGTGTCTCTTGGATGTATATGGTAAGTTTATTAACTCTATAATATAAAAATACAAAGTGACATGGTAAATGTCAATCTAATTAACTAAGAGTTAAAAATAAAAGATAAGGTTATTATAATGACCCAAACCTATCTAAAACCTATTGGTTGAAAAGATTTCGACCCATCCCCCCTTATCTTCGATATAAATATATTTAGAGCTATTAAAAACCGAATATTACTTTATTATAAAATAATATTTTATGTTTTCCTATGGTGCGCCTCTCCTCCCTTATAAAAAGGGCACCCCTTCCCTCTTCACTTACAACCCTTTTGAGCCTTGAAGCTCGGACAACCCCATACCATTTCTCTTCTACACTTCCCTAGAAACATTCTGGAGGTTCTTTTCTTCTCAAAAGACCAACTCTACTTCCTTAAGAGAAGGCTTAAAGGAGGTGCTTCGAAGAAGAGGTAATCTCTTCTTCCGATTCTCTCACGTTTCTTTCTTCTTCTACTTCTTCTTCATTAGTTGTTTCCTTATAAAGTAATAACATAAGTATTAATTATATACTGATATGTTATTATAAATATGAAACAACCCTATTTTACCTTTTTTCCATCCTACGTAAAATGCAATCACAGCGCGTGTGTATGTATGGAATACTGTCTCCACGTCGTGGTGTAATATGTTTTCGACCACCACCTTAATTGGATGGGTATAATGGTGTAAATAAATAACTATATATTATTATTGTAAAGTGATATTGATTCTGAAATATTATACATACACTTAAATACAATTACACGATCATGGGAATGATATAATCGCTCGTGCGTACGTACGGACTACCATCTCCACGACGCGATGAGATTCATTCTCCATGTTAACCATTCACGAATGATTATAAAGTATATATAATGAATAATAATGAAATATATGACATAATAATGATACTGTATTTATGTATATATATATGTATGTCATCTACTTAATTCCATTCAATTCAATAAGGAATCGAAAACAGCGTTCATGCGTACGTACGGCCTACCGTCTCCATGAACGGTGCATTTCATTCCATTTATCGATCTATCATATACATATGTATATTCTGAATATATATTATATATAAATCATGTTTTACATTCTGTAATTAAGTAAATCAGGATATAAGTAATATTATCATGAACAATAAGTGCAAACACGTATGATAAATAAAACGATTTTACCCAAAATGCTGCATCAACATGGAACTTACAAAAGAACGGGTAATATAAAGTCATAAGTGAACCATATATTATATAACAGCAATGAATATGATTCTTTAATAAGTCAATGACATTATTTAAATCATTATACAGGAGGTTCGGATACATACGAATCATATCAGAGCTAAGGTAAGCGATAATTATTCCAATCTCTTTCTAATTCGAGATTGATTATTCGTAAGTATTTACTGGGGTTATTGTTATCATCCATGTCCATGATTTCTAAAAAGGTTTCCATGTATGTTTAATTAACTTTTTACCCTTTTTTGAATTTTATCACATGTTATTAATGGAATCTTTCCTTTGTTTACCACATGAGGAAATTTTTGACTTTTTCGACAAAAGTACGAGGAGAATGTTATTTTTAACTTATACGGCATTAACGGATTTTTACGGTTTCATAACACCTCATTTTCATGAAGCTTACTCTAGAATATTATATGATTATTTTCAACAAATCCCTATTCTTTTTGAAATTTCATGGCATTTTGTGAAAAGAAAATGATTTTTAAAAAGAAAGGATATTTTACTCAAGAATTCATTTCAAGTGTTTTATCAAAACTACTTTCCATCTAAAATGACATTATTTAATATGTTTATGTTTCAAGTATAATGTCTCCATTATTTAAATGGTTTGATTCTTCTTATGATAAAATTGTATCCATTTTTGTGGATTATGTTATGATGACATGATGTTTAAGAATCCCATTCTATTACATGGGTTATGCTATGATATGTGATTCATGATTTTGTGGCACACGAAAAAATGATTTCATTATTATATGGGTGGGACCTATATCTCCCTCCAATGCATTGGGTAAAGATTTATATCTCATGATATAGACATGGATAGAATGGTAAGTTAATCAGGTTCAGTAATACAGGACTATAACGAGTAGTGAACTCGATTCAGAAATGGAATTTGTCCACTAAGACGGTCTTGGCAGCAATGCCTTCGCTACTATGGAAATCATATCATGTGTTTAATGGTTTCCACAGTAACATGTTTTATTACCATGATATTTTATCATGATTGATGTTCCTTTATAATATATGCCTTACGTACTTCCAAGATTTATGTCTTTGTTCAGGATTTTGATGTCTAGATTTTATGTTCAAGTTTTTTCATTCAAATGTTTATGGATTGTTTTATGTTCTTTATGTTTACCATTACTGAGCATTTGATCTCACTCCTTTTATGTTTTATTTTCCCCAGGATATAAAGAAAGGTTTTGGGTAAGAAAACCAAAAGGGGAATATCTTTATGGGAGATGTTAAAGATCATTCACCATGATTAGAAGATTGCATTCCGAGTTTCCAAAGACACTAAACTAATATGATCTTTAGGTGTATGTTTTTTTCATGTATTAAGTATTCCGCAAAAGTAATGCAATATCTTTGTACGTGAATATTTGGTTCTCTAAAGTTGGTATCAGAGCGAAGGTTTAGTTAACCTTTTGAAACAACGATGTGAAAACATTAGTGAGATCCCTAGAGATATTTCTAAGGTATATCTAGGGATGTCCCTAAGGTTTAGTATAAGTATAGTTTATAGTCCTAGAATTACGGTAAAAATATTATAATATAACCAAGATATTATATATTGATGTTACTCTCCTTTGATTATGATTTTTTCCTCTCACACTATTCTTTTTGGGTTTTAGAAAATGGCTGGAAACAGGAATATTCACAATAATGGAGGATATGATGGACAATGGAATGATATTCTTCATGAGAACCCAAATGTGATGGTATTTGGAAGTACAAATATCATTATTATGCCTAATCATCAATCTCATAATATGATCAATAATCTCAACTTTGGTAAGTTTCCCTAATCAGCTAATAAGAGAAAGATGGAGTTTCATGATGATCATAGAGAAAAGACAATTCAATTCCCATCTTGTAAATCATGTGGGATGAGGCATCAGGGAGAATGTTTCAAATGAACCGGAAGATTCTTTGGGTGTGGAAAAGAAGGACACAAATCCAGTAATTATAAAGTAAAAGGTTCATTTAACACCATGGACAAGGATAATAGTATTTCTAAGACATCAACAATGGTTAAATGTTTTAATTGTGGAATGTATGGGAATTATGAAAACCAATACCCTACGGGAAAATCTAATGAAGAGAATTAGCATGGTTATATGGGTAGTATTTATGTGGATGAGGACGAAGAGACTACATATGAAATATGAGATGAGAGAAATGATGAAGCTCAATCAGTGGTTTAAGAAGTTAGTGGAATTATTTTATGTTTATTAAGAATAATGTATGGTACTCTCGAATAAAGAATCATCTAAGGTTTGTTACACTATTTTTATTCCTAAATTATTTGAAAGTATATGTTGAATGGTACTGGTAACCATGAAAGGTTATTCAGATATTTTTGGAAAGAAGATGATATGCGCATAATGAATGGATTATGAGAAAATAATAAGTCTGATAGTATTCATGAGATCATGATTGATATAAAGACTAAGTGATATCATGGTATGAGTATATAGATTTTTTGAAATTTTGGTATGTAGAAAGTGTTAACTTTTAACTACATTCGAGTTTTCACTAAGGTTCAACGGGTATTAATTATTCTAGATGATACATGATTAAGGCCTTAGAATGTTTGGAATGTGACCAACAAGACATATCTTATGATATATGGGGATAAATGATGGTATTCACTTGCTTGGTTATTGACATTTCTTGTAATCATTTTCATTATACTATGAGATTGGACAGATGTATTTTGGATAAATCTAAAGACTGGAATGGATTATGTCAGACATCAGATAGTATTGTTTAAGGCTAGATCTTCCTGTTATAATAGTATTGTTTTAGAAAAAGGACAATCTGCAGGATGGGTGACAACTCGTCGCGTCAGACATGGTTGCGGGAATCGAACCCACAACTGAAGTGTGAAAGGCCTTTATCACCTACCACTTTCCTACAAGAAGTCCCTGGTCAGTAGAAACTGGTTTTATTATTTAGAGTTATGATATATGAAGTATAAGTCCATTCTTTGAGCAATATATGTTTAATATCTCCATATATGGACTTATGTATATTGAATAACTTTTTCTAACCATTCACTTGAGAACGATGGAATGACCCGTCATTCTATCACAGGATCTTCTAACACTTCACAGAAGACAAATTCAACTTCATTTCTTTAAGAGATGAAGTGGAAATTGTTCAAGGCACAGACAATAGAAAGATTGTACCAAAAATCAATTAAGTCTTTCTTTTAATTAAATAATTCATCAACTTTAGGGAAATGATCATGAAAATAAAAAATGTTGTCCTAGTGCCCTTATATCCAATGAATCAGATTGTACCTTAGATCATCACAAATTTATGGCTTTGTGATTTTTTGGGTTTTTCATAGCCATGTTTTCTACCACTCTCCATAAGAACTTAATGGTTAGATTTCTCTTCCATATCCATATTTTCACGTATGTTCTTCTATGTGGAAACCCATTAATTAGTTAATTTGGGTAACCATTATGTTTCATACAATAGTTTTTAAAGATAAGTTTTGGTATTCCTTTTTACGATGTGGGATCTATTAAAACTTTCGAGTATTAAACCATTTATAACTCCAAATAATTTTGAGGGTGAAATTCATTTTAAGGGGGGTAAAATGTAACACCCCAAGATTTTATGAGAAGTATTATTTTTATTTTATTGGATGTCTTGTGTTGTATGCTACACCAAGATTATATTGTGCTATACACAACACCGTTTTAGCTTGCAGTATACGCAACACTATTCTTGGATCGTGTTACACACAATTTCAAGTTCGTTTGAAGTTATTGTAAGCAACATTGAGTGTATATATATATATATTCAATGAATAAATTCAATATGGTTGGATTCTATTATACGAAATAACAAAATAATATTTCACTACACGCAACCCTGACTTGGCTTGCATTACACGCAATCACGACCATTCCTGACAGCGTGTGTTGTACGCAATACCGAGTTTTCACTAAACAACGATATGTTATATAAACTAGCTGTTATGAATAGTAATACCCACTTTTTGAAATTTTATTTTTCAAAATGGACTTCATTTTTGGATTCATAATATCGAAATTAGCCTAGGGTGATTTTTTGTTATTTTGCTGAAAACATTCAATTTTTTATGAATAGTGAAAACCCTGGGTTACTATTTAAAAACCGAATTTTTCTATAAATAATTATTTATTTTATTTAAATTTATTTTATGTAAAAATTGATACATAATACCTATATAAGTTCAATGTAATTCATTGGAGTCATTTTATAATAATTTTAGACATATAAAAATTTTATTGAAATTTTTACCGTCTTTTACCCACCTCCTATGAGAATTTGGAAATTCAAATAAAGCATAATTTTACCACTTCTGTGAGTGAAATTTTAAAAACCCGAGAGACAGAGTTAATCTCAAGGACTAAAATGTGGTTCAATGATATGAAAATAATTTTTGGTGAATAGTAACTTTTTACTTTTATTTACCACGGTTAAAAGTAAATAGGGTAATTAAGGGTAAAATGGTATTATTATTACCCTAACACATGTCCTAATTCTATTGGATAAGTGTAATTCGACCAAAAACAACCTTAAGAATAAAATATGACCATTTACTTCCACATGGATTAGATTAGGACATTTATTATTAATTTATTTAAAGAAGGGTTTAAATAGTTAAAATCAATGTTTAATAACTAAATAATTTTTAATATAGGGTTATACATATGATAAATACGACTATAAATATTTATTAGAAATATAAAAATATTTCCTACCTAATGGTATTTTATTTTTAATTTTTAGACATTAAATAATTTAAGTTATTTATGACACAATGGTGATGGAGTAATTACCTAAATAATGAAATATTAAAATAATTGATGTTATAAATATCCAAATAAATGTAATTTGAGACTTTTTATGAATTTATAGGTTAATATGACATGTTATTATTTAATTAATTTACTTTTTTCGAACTGATCATCCTGTTATGATTTTCACAAAAACCCATTACCAAATAGTGTCAAAATTTAAATAAAATAGTTTTTAAAACAAATATTATATTATTAATTCTTTTTGTATTCATAAAAATCTATGTTACGGACAAGATACTAATATCATGATAGGTGTATCATTTATGGACCACATGAGAGTCGCTTGGATGTATATGGTCAGTTTATTAACTATATAATATAAAAATACAAAGTGACATGGTTAATGTCAATCTAATTAACTAAGAGTTAAAACTAAAAGATAAGGTTAATATAATGACCCAAACCTGTCTAAAACCTATTGGTTGAGAATATTAAGACCCATAACCACATTATATTATAAATAAATCAATTTGGAGCTATTAACAACCGAATATTACTTTATTATAAAATAATATTTTATGTTTTCCCAAGGTGCCCCTCTCCTCCCTTATAAAAAGGGAACCCCTTCCCTCTTCACATCCAACCCTTTTGAGCCTTGAATATCGGAAAAAACCTTACCATTTATCTTTTACACTTCCCTATCAACATTTTGGAGGTTATTTTCTTCTCAAAAGACCAAATCTACTTCCTTAAGAGAACTCTTAAAAGAGGTGCGTCAAAGAAGAGATAATCTCTTCATCTGATTCTCTCAAGTTTCTTTCTTCATATCCTTCTTCTTCATTAGTTCTTTCATTATAAAGTAATAACATCAGTATTACATATATACTGATATGTTATTATAAATATGAAACAACCCTATTTCACCTTCTATCCATCCTACTGAAAACGAAATGACCGTGCGTGTGTACGTATGAAATACCGTCTCCAGGCCGTGGTGTAATATGTTTTCGACCACCACATTACTTGGATGGGTATAATGGTGTAAATAAATAACTATATATGATTATTGTTAGATGATATTGATTCTGAAATATTATGTATACACTTCAAGACAATTCCACGATCATGGGAATGATATCATCGCTCGTGCGTACGTACGGACTACCGTCTCCACGACGCGATGAGATTCATTCTCCATGTTAACCATTCATGAATGATTATATAGTATATATAAATAATAATAACGAAATATATGACATAATAATGATACTGGATTTATGTATATTTATATGAATGTCATCTACTTAATTCCATTCAATTCAATAAGGAAACGAAAACTGCATTCATGCGTACGTACGACCTACCATCTCCACGAACGGTGTATTTCATTCCCTCTATCAATATATTATATATATATATATATGTATATTCTGAATATATATTATATATAAATCATGTTTTACATTCTAGAATTAAGTAAATAAGGATATAAGTAATAATATCATGAACAAAAGTCTAAAGACGTACGATAAATATATTGATTTTACCCAAAACGCTGCTTTAACATGGAACTTACAAAATAACGGGTAATATAAATTCATAAGTGAACCATATATGATATAATAACAGTGAATATGATTCTTTAATAAGTCAATAATGTTATTTAAATCATTATACAGTAAGTCCTGATACGTACGAATCATATTAGACATAAGGTAAGGGATAATTATTCCAATCTCTTTCTTATCCGAGATTGTTTATTCGTAAGTATTTACTGGGGTTTTTGTTATCATCCATTTCCATGATTTATAAAATGGTTTTCATGTATGTTTAATTTCCTTTTTACTCATTTTTGAATTTTACCACATGTTATGAAATGATTCTTACTTTTGATTACCACATGAGGAACTTTTTGACTTTTCTGACATAAGTACGAGGAGAATGTTATTTTTAACTTATATGGTGTGAACGGATTTTTACAGTTTAATAACGCCTCATTTTCATGAAGCTTCCTTTATAAGATTGCATGATTATTTTTAACAAAACCCTTTTCTTTTTAAAATTTCATGGAATTTTGTGAAAATAAATGATTTTTAAGAAGAAATGATATTTTCCTCAAAACTTCATTTCAAGTGTTTTATCAAAACTATTTTCCATATAAAATGACATTATTTAATATGTTTATGTTTCAAGTATAATTTCTCCATTATTTACATGGATTTATTCTTCTTATGATAAAATTGTATCTATTTTTTATGGATTATTTTTTGATGGCATGATGTTTAAGAATCCCATTCTATAACATTGGTTATGCTATGATATTTGATTCAAGATTTTATGGCACACGAAAGAATGATTTCATTATGAGATGGGTGGGACATATATATCCCTCCAATTAATTGGGTAAAGATTTATATATCATGAGATAGACATGTCTGGAATGGTAAGTTAATTCGGTTTAGTAATACAGGACTGGAACGAGGAGTGAACTCGATTCAGAAAGGGACTTTGTCCACTAAGATGGTCTTGGCAGCAATGCCTTGACTACTATGGAAATCATATCATGTGATTAATGGTTTCCATAGTCACATGTTTTATTACCATGCAATTTTATCATGATTTATGTTCCTTTATAATATATTCCTTACATACTTCCAAGATTTATGTCTTTTCTCATGATTTTGATGTTTAAATTTTATGTTAAAGTTTTTGATTTCAAATGTTTATGGATTGTTTTATATTCTCTATGTTTACCCATATTGAGTATTTGAGCTCACCCATTTTATGTTTTCTTTTCCCCATTATATAAAGAAAGGTTTTTAGTTAAGAAAACCAAAAGGGGAAGATCGTTATGGGAGATGTTGAAGATCTTTCACCATGATAAGAAGATTATGTTCCGAGTTTTCAAAGACACTAAACTAATACGATCTTTGGGCGTCTGTTTTTTCCATCTACTAAGTATTTCGAAAAAGTAATGTAATTTCCATGTACATCAAGATTCGGGTCTCCAAATTCTATAAAGGAAACATTCAAGTATTATTCCATTGATAACCCAAATTAATTTCTTGGTCGAAATTATTTTTTTGGGGGGAACAATGAAACCCCTTGATATTTTGAGAGATATTTATTCTGAATTGGTTAAATATTTTGAAATTTTTCATTCCATGAAATAATGAAATTAGTTAATTTATATTAGAAAATAAGATCAATCATTCCTTTAATATTTTACATCAACTTGGCGTATGTTACACACAACATTGAGTTTCTACGAAGAATTATTTTATTACTATAATAATTTAAATGAGATAATGATAAACTCTATGTTAAACATAGTAATATTAATATTAATAAATATTTTTCAAATATTGTTTATTTTTGTTTATTGATAACAAAGGATATAATTTTTTGGTAAACAAATTATATGTTTTAAAATACTAATTTCTCAAATAATATTTTTTTTATTCCGTTCTATGAAATATAATTAAATTAATTTTAGAAAAATTCAGAAATTTATTTTGATAAATAATATTAAAATTTGTATTTTGATTATCAAAAATATCTTTGGGATAAGTTTGGGGATTTTTCAAAGAAAATACATTTTTAGATGAATGGTGAACAATAACTGGTTTTAATTCAAGACTTCCATTTAATATAATTAAATTATATATAAAAAGTATATTTTAAATTTATTTAAAGATTAATTAAATCATATTTTTATAAATTAATCTAATTTAGGTCATTGGAATCAATTTCATATTGAAATATGGTTTAAAAACATAGCAAACCCTTGGATTGTTTTACTTTAAAAACCAGTATTGTCTTCACATCAGTGGGATTAATAATTAATTAATATCTTCCACTTCTATGATTACAATTTTTAAAAAATGGATTCCATATTTTTAAGCCTCTTAATTTATATTTTATAATAATTAAAACTTGTTTTTTATCAAAAATATCAGTGAATGTGATTAAAATTAATTACAATAGTTAAGAGATAAAATAGGTCAACAAAGTACTAAACATTAAATATGAATCCAAACCCACCTACACACATGTATTACACCCATTTCATGTCCATTAGTCATCGATTAACCTTAAATTATTTAGGTTTTTATGTTTTATATTACATTTTTTTGATAAAATGTAGTTACTCCTAACTTTCTTTCAAAATGACTAGTTTGTCCTTTCCTTTCCCAATAAAATCCCACCCACTTTCCATGTTAATTACACCTATCAAACAACTTATAATAGTCCAATATATATCTAATAAACTTATAATCGTACCACCCTTCCTCCTTGACTCCTACCTTTCTTCAGAAAGAAATCCAAGGAATCCTTTTTGCTCAAACCAAAAGAAGTTACCCGATTAAGTGGTAACGCCTTCTCTCAAACTCCTTTCTTTTATTTACATTTTTCACCCACTCCGCTCTATTTATTAAATGATTTTATAAAAACACCAGTATATTCAATACTTGGATTATTTAATTATATGGTTTTGAACAACACTTACACACACAGTCATATGATAGGTAACAAACATAATGTGTGTGTGTACGGTGAACTATAACCTCACTAAATGTAGATTGATCATTTTTCTTTACCACATGTCATGGTGGAAAATCACATGGAAACAATGTTTAATTATGTAAAATTTAGTATTCATTATAACTTTATGCTTATTAATTTATTTTATAACACATACCATATTACTTTCCATATTTCATAAATAATGAAATATTTTTAGGGAATTGTGGAATATCATCCCCTCAAAGCGATGTGATTCATTCACGCAATACATGGAATGTATGAAGGATTATATGAGTTAAATTATATGATATATATGAAATAATAATTCCACATTAATAATTATTTATATATAAATATATAGATACATATATTTCATTATCATTCTTTCTTTAACTACGATAATAAATACGTAAACAACATTCATGTGTACGTACAGATTACGGTCTCCATGAATTATATATTACATTTCATAATTAAATATTATACAAATTATTTTAATACATAATTTATGTATATAAATGATATTTATATAACGTTTTAAATTCTAAAAATCCTGATATAATTATAAGGACCAAAGTTATAACAAATTATGACACATGCGATAAACAAAGAGAATATTACCTGAAATGAAATAGTAACATAGGATTTCTAACAAGATGGTAATATAAGGACATAATCAAAATAATATGGTATTATATATTATAATATTATTCAGTAAAATATTTATAATAAACTAACATTTATTATACTTGAATATTGTATGAGTATGAAGAGAGTCAAGACACAAGGTAAGGGTATTTCATCTCACTTTTAATTTCTATGAGATACATGCTTTATTCACTACCCATTTATATTTTTTGTTGTTTGTAATAAATATGGATGTATTATATGATTATTATAATTAAATTTATGCGTATTAAAATAACCACTATATGATATTTTCTTAATGGGGTTTTACGTTTCAAAAGTTACTGAATTGTTAAAATAGTTTTTTCTCAATTTTCCTTCTCAGAGACTCAAGTCTGGTAAGGCACCTATATTCTTATTTGAGGTTTATATAAATTCATTATTAATATTGTATCATTAATATAATTCTTTGAATGATATTTTTACCTTTATGAAATTTCAATTTCATATATGGAGAGTATGATCCCAAGTTACCATGTGATAAGAGATTATCAAAATAATATCATATCTTTTAAAGATGGTTAATGTTTATGCTTTATTTGATGAAATATTAAGATCCATATCTTAGGAAAACTCATTATTTTTCTAATCCTATATTTATTCAGGATATATCCATGTATTAGTTAAAATTTTAACTCTTTGGTACTTAATATTATTATGAAAATCTTTTATTGGAAATTTTATTGTTTTACACCCTTAGGACGAAAGTCTATTTTATTTCAAAAAGAATGTTTTAAAAACTGTTTTCAAATGATCCAAGAAGGTAATTTTAAAACAAAAAGTTTTTTGAAAAAGTTTTATTGCTTTAAAATTTTCTATTAAAATAGTTTAATTCTATTTTCAAACAAATACGTTTTCAATGATTTTTCATGTTTAAGAAATATTTTAAATGTTTTTAGGCATTTATTATAAGTTTTCAAAGAGAAAGTTTTAAAAAATGAATTTAACTATTAATTTATAAATTTTAACGTTTATTTTTAAATATATTTTATCAATAGGTTTTTTGTATTAAACCTAATTATTTTTTATAGAAGAGATGATATTTTCCACAATAGATGATTTCTAATGATATTTCAAAATTATTTTCCATCCTAGATGAAATCGGTTGATATTACTCATGAATTTATTGGAAATCATATAATAGTTCCAGTAAAAATATTTCTTTGAATGTTTTATTCTTTTATTTCAGTATTTTTATGAAACTTTTTTCTATTTCATGAGTTATATGATTTTAAAACCTACTTCTCTACATGGGTTATGCATTCATGGATTTATTAAGAAACATATTTATTTTCATAGTTTATGATTTGATTAAATGTTAGTTATTCCATTTTCATTTCATGGGTTATGATTTGATGTTTTTAAAACCTATGTATTTTTATGGATCATTATATGATGAATGATTTATTTTTTCGAACATGTATGAATGATATTATTATGATATTAGTGGGACTTATTTCTCCCTCCAATGAATTGGGTAACAATGAAGGACACATGTATATATATGATATGCATGAACTTGATTTCATATTCAAAATTTAATGTGTTAACTTGATTACATGTTCACATTGTTATTTATGGACCTGGATACATGTCCATATGTTTATGCGTGATCCTTATGACATATTCAAAATTTTATTTGTGAACCATATTATATGTTCACAATATTATGCATGGACACGTTTTCATGGGAATAATATTATCCGTAAACCTAATTATGTGTTCACAATGTTATGCGTGAACCTGATTACATGTTTAAAATCATATTCATGGACCTAGTCTAGTGTCCATAGGTTTATTTTTGAACCTAATTACATGTTAAAAATGTTATGTGTGAACTTGACAAAAGGTTCCCAATGTTAAGCATAGACCAAGTTTCAGGTCAATAAGGTTATGCGTAGACCTCATTATACATTCAATATTTTATGCATGGAACCAATTTCATGTACATAAGTTGATGTGTGGGCCTAATTCCATGTCATTAACATAATTATATATAATTAAACCTTTTGAGATGGGCCAATCTCAAATAGTATTTGAAGTGGGGAAGTTCCTTATCACAAATAAGTCTCTGATTATATTATATGTAAAAATCTTTTATAACGGGCCCTTCCTCACATCGCAAAGACTTTTACAAAAAATATATATCTAAAATTTTTGCGACGAGAGATCATCGTAAAAGGTCCCATCTCAAATACAAAACATAATACAAATATATATTAAATAAAATAATGATTCATGAAAAAAAGATATTAATATTATAAAAATAATAAAAAAAAAGTTTTCAAATTCTCAATATTTACAAAAAAAATATAAAAATATAAAAAAATCATAAATTATTTTTATTATTCTTATTAGTAAAATAAATAAATATTTAAAAATATAATAATAATAATAAATAATAAAATATTAGAAATAAAAAAAATAAATGATGCAATATTTGCACCAATATAAAAGATATAAACTGTAAATAGTTCATATTAAAACAAATAATGAATTCAAATTTTTTTAATATAAAAAATCACTAGGGGTCATATTCTGGAAGAGGTGGGGGATCTGTAGTAGTTTGTGGAAGAAACTCAATCCCTAATGTATGAGTCAGATGACGCATGTACTTCATCTGCTCATGATGCAGATGCTGCTCCCATCGACGCATCTTCTCCTTGTGCATACGATATTAGATATTCATATGTAGAAGCATAATTTTCATAATATTTTGTGTTGGTAAAATTTGAAAGGAGAAGAGTCATCGAGAAAAAGGAGTGCCGTCAATCCATTGGAAATTCTTCCATGTTATTACAAGTTAATACAATTCATTACAATTGATTTTCTTCATAATTATTCCCAATTCATCCAAATACTAATCATTCCAAATTCTTCCTAATACTAATTGTTTTCTAATTTTTACTATTTATTACTAATTGTTACTCTTTGTTACGTATTTTTACTATTTATTACTGTTTATTACAATTTATTACTATTTGTTACTATTTGTTACTAATTGTTACTAATTGTTACTATTTGTTACTATTTCTTACTATTTCTTACTATTTCTTACTATTTATTACTATTTATTACTATTTATTAATATATATTACTATTTATAATTATTTATTACTATTTATAACTATTTATTACTATTTATTACTATTTATTACTATTTATTACTCTTTATTATTATTCATTACAAATTATTACTATTTATTAATAATTATTACTAATTATTACCATTTATTACTAATTATTACTACAATTTATTACTATTTATTGTTATTTATTACTATTTATTACTATTTATTACTATTTATTACTAATTATTTCTATTTATTACTATTTATTACTATTTATTACTAATTATTACTATTTATTACTATTTATTACTATTTATTATTAATTATTACTAAATTTTACTGATTATTACTAATTACTACTATTTATTAATAATTATTACTAATTATTACTAATTATTACTAATTATTACTATTTATTACTAATTATTACTAATTATTAATAGTGATTATTATTTATTACTATTTATTACTATTTATTAATAATTATTGCTAATTACTACTAATTATTACTAATAATTAGTAATTATTACTAATTATTACTAATTATTACTAATTATAACTAATTATTCCTAATTATAAATAATTATTACTATTTATTCCAATTTTTTCTATTTTATATATTTCTATTTATTCTATTAATTCTATTTTTTTCCCAATTAATCCTATTTATTCCTAATTTATTACTAATTATTACTAATTATTCTTATTATTACTAATTATTTCTAATTATTCCAAATTATTTATAATTATTAATAATTATTCATAATTATTACTATTTATTACTATTTATTCTTATTTACTTCTATTTATTCCTATTTATTTCTATTTATTCCTATTTATTCCTATTTGTTTTTATCTATTCCAATTTATTCCAATTAATTCCTAATTATTCCTAATTGATCATAATTGTTCCTAATTATTCCTATTTATTCCTGTATATTCCTATTTATTCGAATATATTTTTATTTATTCTTATTAATTCCTATTTATTCCTATTTTTGGCTATTTATTTCTATTTATTCTTATTTATTGCTATTTATTCATATTTATTCCTATTTATTTCTATTTATTCTTATTTATAGTTATGTATTCTAATGTATTACTAATTATTCCATTTAATTACTAATTATTACTATTTATTACTAATTATTCATATTTATTACTAATTACCCTTAATTATTACTAATTACCCATAATTATTTCTAATTACCCGTAATTATCCCTAATTACCCGTAATTATTACTAAATAAACATAACTATTACTAATTGGCATTAATTGATATTAATAACTACAATTTACAACTACAAATTAATAGTTACTAGTAATTATTTATATACAATACTAATTTTCATTAATAATTATTAATTATTACAAATTATTACTAATTACTAAAAATTAGTACTAGTAAAATCAATTTATTATTACAAATAAATTCTCATAACCAAACAATTTAAATCTAATTTAATGACTAGTAATCAACAATAATTAAAAATAACATAAAAAATGAATTAAATTCTAAATTAAATAAAATATAAATACATTTAAACTTGATCTCCTATTGATGTAAAAAACTTCACAACTTCTTCATAAAAAAACTAACACATAGAAATTCTCACTCAAAAAATAGTGTTTAGACAGAGAGAGGAAATAAGAATTGAGGTGGAGAGAAAGACAAACGGAGGGGGTATATATAGGTTACATTAGTTACAATAGGACTATTTGGGATGGGTATCCCGTCGCAAATAGTTCTATTTGCGACAGTTCCCATCGCAAATACCGTTGCCAATATTAATTGTTTTTGGTGGTTAAAAAGGTATTTGCGACGGATTCTGTCACAAAAAAATGTCCTTCCAACACACCTTTTGCGACGGGGAAACATCCCGTCGCAACAAACCCATTTACCACCAACAGTATTTGTGATGAGACCCATCTCAAAAAGGTTCATGCATCAACACTTTTTGCGATGGGACAACTTCCCGTCGTAATAACCAATTTAGCGCCACCACTTTTTTGTGATGGGACCCCTCACTAATACACTCTCACCGACACACTATTTGCGATGAGGAGATTTTCCCATCACAAATAACCTTCCCGCGCTTTGGCGCGCGACCAGTGCCGAAGCGTGCATTACCATTTGCGATGGGACCCAAAATCCCATTTCAAATAAACTATTATTTATGATGAGTCGAACTCCCCATCACAAATAACCTCCGGGAAGGACTATTTGCAACTGGAATTAATCCTGTCACAAATAGCCCATCGTAAAAGCTTGTTTTCCCCATAGTGGAGGCACACTTATGTATGAAATGAAATGATTATGAAGGGTGCACCCTAATAGTGCTAAAATGTATTGGGTAAGGTATAGTATCATTATACATCAAGTGAAATGAGTGTTGACTCATGCTAATTCAAGTACAACAATGGTTTACTCGTGCATCAGGTGCAATGAGAGTTTACTCATGCTCCATGTGCAATGAGCCTTGGCTCATGTTAATATAAAGTTAAATGTTGTAGCCACATCTCCATGTTATGATTGTCATTATTTTTCATGCCTTTATGTTCATGTTTATCTTGTGATTAATTGATATTCCTGTTGTCTAACTTTTATTGTATTCCTCATGTTATTTCATGTTTATTCCCTTAATGGCCTTTATAGTTCACCCTTTTCATATACATGTCCTCAGGTTATCCTATGCAATGCTAAGTACGAGAAAATGTAGTGGTCATGCAAAGTAATTTTTCAAAAAGATGTTGTGTTTTATGTTTTAAGTTGTTATTTTATGTTCCTACACCCCAAAGACTCTTGAACTCTCGATCTTCAATTTTGTGTCAAGTGAATATATTATTTAACAAAACATGTTTAAGTACATAATAAAGAGCGGGGTTTTCATAGTTGGTATTAGAGGATAGGTTTAGTTATTTTTGGGATTAGGATTAGAAAACACTAGTGAATCCTTAGAGATAAGACTAGGTATAATAAAAACATCCCTATGTTTTGGTGGGTATTGAGTAAATGGTTTATCAATAAAATACATCCCTATCTGGATACAAGAAGGTAGAGGCGATTGTGGCATAGATATACTTAGGGGTGAAAACATTGACTAGGAGTTTCGGGCTTGACCCAGGGTATCCTGTTACATGACAATGGCCCTTACTGCACTCTTGGTTATGACACCCTCGGGGGATACGCATTGGTAAATTCCCAAGCATTGGATGAACCATTATTAAGGAATTTTAAAAGAAATTCCCCTAATAATATATGTTAGAAAGTAGATCATTCATAAAATAGATTCAAGCATATAGATTCATAAGTTAAAGAAATAAAATATATTTATAATTCATCTGTTTTGTCTTGGATTACACTTTATGTGTTACCCCAAACTTTACTTTTATTCTATCCAATGGGAGGTAATAGGAGGACTCGAGCTAACAAATGATGCGAAGACCAAAGTGATTATTGTTCTAATGAGATTCTTAATCCTATGGGGGCAGGAATCACATAATTTCTCACCATTCTCTCTCACTTTACTCAAGCATTGAATAGAAGTAAGGGCCAAGAGGAACGTTCAACCCCCCCCCCAAGAAAGAACAAGTCAATATCAATAGAATCATGAGACAAAGGCCTCTTACTTTCAATGGATCATTCGATCATTCAATAGACAAAAAATGGATCTACTCCATTGAAATGATCTTCTCCATCTTTCAATGTTCCGAACAAGAGAAGGTTCCCTAGTCTGCTAATCTCATGGAGGGTGAAGCTGATCAATGGTGGACATTGATCAAAAATACAAAGCCTGAGGAGGAGAAGTATTTCGAGAAGTTGTTTTTTGATAAATATTTTCCACACACTCTCCAGATTCAGAAGGAAAGGTAATTCCTTGACCTCAAGAAAAATTACAAATAATATTTAAGAGCATAAGAGGAAAACATCACTAGGCTTACATGATACATCTCCGGCTTTGTTGTTAGCCCTGAATGCAAGGTTGAAAGCTTCTTTGGTGGGGTGAAGCCTAGCCTATGGAAAGAACTAGTGATCAGTGACTTTGACATCTTTGAGGAAATTATTGGATGTACCCTGAATGTTGAAATGGAGATCAGAGAATCTCAGGGGTATCTCTGGGATAATATTCGTATGGTGGACTTCAATTCTGGCGGTCTGATGGATAAATCCAACGGTGCTAAGAAAATAGAGCACCCCACATGCCAAAGGTGTGGAAATAATAACCCCATAAATTTCCTATAGGGGATGAGGAAATGATTTAGGTGTGGAAGATAAGGGCACTTGGGTATTAATAGTCGGGAAGAAAAAGCTCGCGGTGGAAACAGATGAGAAGAACGCTCCATTCAAACCTCAACATGTTGTTAATTTATTCAACTGAAAAGAACCATGGCATCTTGCAAATCAGTGCCCTAATATAAGGGTTTTCAGAGGCAACCAACAACCTCCATGGTAGCAAGGGTGATATTTTTCCATCACTACCACTGAAGTGAACACGGAAAACGAAGTGTTGATAGGTAAACTAGTTATTCATTCAAGAATAGTGAACATACTTTTTAATTCAGGTTCTATGCATTCTTTTATATAAAGAATGTTTAGTAGAACAATCCCAAAACCACCACAAATAATGGAAGTAAATATATTGGTGAGTATGGAAAACGGGGAAATCATTGCACCCCATGAATATGACTCCTCCCCTATCATAATCGAGGGATTGAACTTCCCAAAAAACCTCACCATATTCCCTTTGGTGGAATTTGATGCAATTCATGGCATGGATTGGCCTTCCCTATATAGAGCCAACATAAATTTCCATGAGAGGGAAATCACTCTCCATGTGGAGAATCAACCCCTGATTCTGTACAAGTGCAAGGAGGAATATGAATCTTCTTCAGCACCATCATCTCAAGTATGGAACTTACTGCCCTATGAGCATTCGTATTTGGCTCAAATGATTGAGTCTAAGGTGGTAACCATCCTTGAAGACATTCCTATTGTGAAGGAATTCGTTGATGTGTTTCCCAAGTAATTTTCTAGTCTTCCTCATAGAGGGGATGTCGAATTCTTATTTGACTGTATACCTGTGGTGTGGCCAATATCCAAGGCTCCACATAGAAAGGATATTGTGGAGCTTGAGGAGATAAAGAAACATCTGTAGGAGAATCAGGATAAAGGGTTTATACGATGTAGTGCTTCGCCTTGGGGTGTCCTAGTCCTCTTCATCATGAATAAGGATGGGTCAATGCGTCTCTGCATCGGTTATCATGAGATAAAAATTTCACAATATAGAACATGTATCCTCTCCCCCATATTGATGACTTATAAGATATTCTACATGGAGTACAATAATTATCCAATGTAGATTTCTATTCAGTATATTATCAAGTAATGGTAAAGAAGGAAGATATCCCCAAGACTCCTTTTAGTACAAGGTATATGCACTATGCATTCATAGTAATGCCTTTTGGACTCACCAATGACCCAGAAATATTCATGGAAATGATGAATAGAGCCTTTAAAGATTATCTTGATAAATTTGTGGTAGTATTTATAGATGATATTCTAATATACTCCAAAACCAAAGATGCGAATGAGAAAAAACTAATAATTGTACTAGAGACCTTATGAATGGAGATGCTCTATGGAAAGTACAAAAAGTTTGATTTATGGTAGAAGTAAGTCTCGTTCTTGGGTCTTATAATCACTGGCAATGGGATTTATGCGGATCCCTCCAAGATAGCGGAAATTGAATGGTGGCTGAGGACAACATCGTTAATGGATATTCGTAGCTTCTTGGGGTTAGTGGGATATTATCACCGATTTGTGAGAAATTTCTCATGATTGTACAACCCTATTACCCATCTAATAAGGAAGGGAGTAAAGTTTCCTTGTAGTGATGAATGAGAAGAGATATTTAAGGAGTTCAAAATGATGTTTATCGCTGCAATAGTTCAAACGTTACCCACAAGTGGATAACTTTTTGTGCTATTCTGTTATGCTTCGAAGAAGGGCCTGGGTTGTGTGTTGATGAAAAATTACCAATTCATTTCATATGATTCAAGGAAATTGAATGTTAATGAGAGGAATTATCCAACACATGATCTGGAGTTGGTTGCGGTGATCTTCGCGTTAAAAATTTGGATGCAATATCTCTTTGGGGAGAACTGTAAAATATATACAGGATACAAAATCCTCAAGTATATATTCACTCATAATGAGTTGAATATATGCTAACGAAGATGGTTATAGATGAATAAAACAATGAATTCTGAATCCATTCCCACGTGGAGGAAGCTAAAAAAGTGAGCGATGCTCTAAGTAGAAAGGACCCAACAAATATATCATTGATGAGAATTTAAAAGAATCCAATCCTCTTAGATATGATGAATATGGACATGGGAATCATAAACAAGGGAACTTCATCAATACATTCACGAATGATGGATCAACCATATCATTTATAAAGGCTAAAGGATGCTCAAAAAGATGATGTGGGAATTTATGAGAAAGTGGAAGCTATCAGAAAAGGGACATCCTCAAATTTCAATATTAATGAAAGAAGAAATTGTGAGATTTGGGAAAAGGATATGTGTTCCATCAAGTCTAAATATGAAGAAGGAACTTTTCAATGGTGCACATAGTTCAAATTTATTTATTCTCCAAGGAAACAGAGAGATGTTTCAAGTTCTCCAAGAGCATTATTGGTGTGATAATATGAAGAACGAGATCGCTAAGTATACATCAAAGTTCCTGGTGTGTAAGCAAGTGAAGATAGAGAGGTATAAGTTTAATGGTATGATGCAACCATTGCCCAAACTAGCATGGAAATGGTAGAACATCACCATAGACATTGTCACTGGACTTACAAATACATCCAAAGGCAATAATGAAATCTTGGTTGTTCCGAATCATCTTACAAAGTCTCCACACTTCATTGTAATTTGGGTGGATTTCCCATTAGATCAACTGGCACAGTTATATATCCTGGAAGTGGAAAGGCTACATAGAGAACCGCTATCTATTATATCTGATCGAGATCTAAGATTCACCTCTATGTTTTAGAAGAGCCTTCAACATGTTCTGATACTAAACTAAACATCTTTATGGCCTATCATTTTCAAAATGATGGCCAATATGAGTGAACTATTCACACATTGGAAGATATGTTTATATCATGTTTAATGAACATTAAAGGAGGATGGGATCAACATATTATTCTAGTTGAATTCTCATATAACAACAGTTTCAATGCGAGCATCAGAATGGTACCTTATCAAGTCCTATATGGGAAAAGGTGTATAAAACAGGCACGTTGGGATGATGTTAGTTAGCATAAGCTGCTAGGACCAGAAATTGTCGAAGAAATGGTGGAGAAGGTGAAAACCATTCATCAACATATCAAGGTAGCCTAGAGTCTACAGAAGATCTATGTAGATAACTGTTGATGATACCATGAGTTTAAAGTTGGAGAAATGTTATTTCTATGCATATCTCTATGGAATAAGGTCATGATGTTTTGAAAGAAGGGGAAGTTATGTCATAGGTACATCCTCCCCTTCAAGATTTAATATCGTGTCGAAGTTATGATCTATCGACTCGCACCTCCACCTACCATGGCCAAAGTACATGATGTCTTTCATGTATCCCATTTATGGAAGCACATACCAGAACCTTCACATGTACTCTCTTCAGAGTTAGTACACCTAGGGGATGATCTTTCTTATGAGGAGAAATCACCGAAGATCTAAGATCATAATGAAAATGTTCTATGATATAATGCAATGCCCCATGAAAAGGTTTTGTAAAAAAACCACATGTTTGAAGAAGCGAAGTGGGAATCAGATGAAGTGATGAAGAAGAGTTACCCACTTCTGTTTTAGTGTGGGAAAATGAAATTTCGAGGGAAAAATTTCATAAGGGGAGAAGATTGTAAAGACCCAAAAATTCATTAATGAAAATTCCTATTAGTCTATTTAAATTTCTTCTTATGGTTATATAATTGGTATGCACTTATTTGGTTTTATGTATTGCATTTTAAAATACCATTAGGAATTGTGACCATTGTTAATATAGCCGTTGAATAGTGATCACATGATTAGTATAAATATAGGGCTTTAACAAATCCAATTTATCTAGAAAAAGGAAGCGATGACCAGATCCAGTAGACTTTCCACATACAAAGCCCATTTTTCGGAGCTTTTAGAGGAGGTGGAGTCATTGGTCTTCTCTCTTTCCCAAGCCCAACATGATCTTGAATACATTACGCTCAAGCGGAAACACCTATAAGAGAAGTGGAAGTTGATAGGGATTACCACTCCAGCAATGTTATCCGAGCCACGCCAAGATTTTGTCACCATCGTGCGCCTTACCCTAAGGTCTTATGCAAGTGTCTAAAGCGGTTATGTAACAAGGCCCTAACATTATTACTATATACATTATTTTTTGTATAAGGATTATACATTCTTTTTGTTATTGTTAATTTGTAAATAGTTTTTAAAGAAAAAACATTATTTTTAGTTAATATTCAAATAAGTAATCTATTTTGATGAATTAATGGATTTTTTGGTTAAATAATATTTTAATAAAATATTATTTTTAATAAATTAATTTTATTTAAATATAAATTATCATTTTATTTTTATGAATACAATGGTAATTTTTGTTAAGGTTTGGAAGTCGTTTTTGTCAAAACCCATGAATTTTCGATAAATATATGTTTTTATTTTAAAAGTAAAAATTCACATATTTAAAAAATTATTTATATAAAATTAATGTTATTTTTGGAATCATTACGTCGAAATTATCCAACGGAAAATATTTCATAATTTCCGGAGACAGTTGCATTTTTGGGTAAAGAATTAAATACCATTTAATTATGTAATGTGTTTTATGACATCATAATTACCCAATAGTGATGTAATTAAAAACTATAAACATCATGTTCAGAAATTATATGTTTTACCATTTAAATAATGTAATTTTGGGTTTTTTTATTTATTTTACAAATCTTTGCTGGACCCTTCAAGACTTATAAAACATTTTGTCTTTTTAAATTTTTTTCCTTGAGAGTGTGACTCACCTCCACATAAGAAACACTGTTATTTTAAGAAGTTCATCCATTATCCTTATAAAATATTGTTTTACACTCCCCTTTAGAAATAACCATGGGAAAAAGGCATGGGATATTTTGTGTTTTTGATTAGTTTAATGTGTGGTGTACCCAACCTAAATAATAAATAATTCCCTCTCATTTCCTATATAAACCCACCCAAGGTCCCACTTCGTCTTCACCCGATGACTTTGGAGTTCCTCCCACATCTTAATTTCTATATATTGAATCATCTTAAGGATCCCCAAGCTCCCAATAAGCCTCTCTCAATCCCCTCCCAAGCCTTTGGGATCACACTTCCAAGTAAGGGATTCCTTCCTTCTCATTTTATCCAGGTTTCATAATATTTTTATGTCCTTTTATTTTCAAGTATAAATGTTGGGGTATGATTTCTAACCACTCCTATACTTCCATCATTATGTTATAATGATGATATACCCTATTATCTGTCATTAATTCCTCCCATGTACACCTGTTACCATGCCAAAATGTCGTAAGGGATTCCTTCCTTTATCATTTTATCTAAGTTTCTTAATATTGTTATGCCATTTTATATTCATGTATAAATGTTTGGGTATGATTTTTAAACTCCACTATACTTCCCTAATTATTTTATAATGATGAGGTACCCATTTCTCCCTCATTAATTCCTCCCACCTACACCCATTACAATGCAGAAATGTCGTAGGGATTCCTTCCTTTCTCATTTTATCCATGTTTTTTAATATTGTTATTCTGTTTTAATTTCATGTATTAATGTTGGGGTATGATTTATAACCTCTCCTATACTACCATCCTTATGTTCTAATGATTATATACACCTTTATCTCTCATTAATTCCTCCCTTTTACACCAATTACCATGCTGAAATGCCTTAAGAGAATTCTTCCTTTCTAATTTTTGTGCAAGTTTCATTATGTTGTTATGCCCTTTTATTTTCAATTAAAAATGTTGGGGTATGATTTCACACCTCCATTATACTTCCCTATAAATGTTTGGGTGATTATATACCCCTTTTCTCTATCAATAATTCCTCCCATGTACAACCGTTACCATGTCGAAATTCCATAAGGAATTTCTCTCTCCACATTTACATTCAAGAATTTTTTTATATTATGCATCTAAATTCCATTCCATATGTGGGTATATTATGTCAAATTATCCCTTTACTATCTAGTTAATGTATAAATAATGAGATACCCCATTCCCACTCATCAACCCATTTTACCAATTTCTATTTGATGTTGTTATGATGCCGAAATTACGCCAAAATTCTCATGCCAAATTCATTGTGTAGTGAATACCTAACCACTCCACTATCAAGGGTATTCATCTTTATGAACATGTACTTGTTGATTAAAGACATGAATTTATTTATTCCACATATCTTATTCATGGAATGAATTATGATGTTAATGAATCCATGTTGGATGATCTATGTGACACACTTATGCATGCAATGAAAAGATTATGAAGGGTGCGCCCTAATAGCTCTCCAATGAATTGGGTAAAGTATAGTATCGGGATATGTCATGTGAAATGAGTGTTGAATCATGCTAATTCAAGTGTAATGAGGGTTTACTCGTGTTTCATGTGCAATGTGGGTTTACTCATGCTCCATGTGCAAAATGAGCCTTGGCTCATGCTAATATCATGTTAAATGTTATTTCCACATCTCCATGTTATGATTAACATGAATTATCATTCCTTTATGTTCATGTTTCTCTTGTTATTCATTGATATGGTTATTCTATAACTTGTATTGTATTCCTTATATTTTTCCATGTTTATTCCCTTATCACTACTACAAACACGGCCTTTATCAGCGCTAAAAATGGCCTTTATCAGTGCTAGAAAAGCGCTAATAATGCCAGCGTAGATAAAGGGGGGTCCCCTTTATCAGCGCTCTGAAAAGCACTGAAATAGGACCCCTTTATCAGTGCTAAAAAAAGCGCTGATAAAAGGGGTCTTTTATCAGCGCTAAAAAAATCCCTAATAAAAGTACCCCTTTATCATCGCTTTTTTTAGCGCTGATAAAGGGGTCATATATCAGCGCTTTCGTTTTAGCACTGATAAAGGACCCTTTTATCAGCGCTTTTAAAAAATTGCTGATAAAAGTTAAAAAAAATTAAAAAATACTGCCAATCGAGGGGGCTTTTATGGCACTTGAACCCCCCCCCCCCCTTTTACAGCGCTTTTCGGCCTCTATACAGCACCCCACGCACCCCCCTCCACCCTTTAACAGTGCTTTCTCCAATATTCCCCATGCGCGCACACCCCTGCCTCCACCAGGATTTGAACTTGGGACCTCCCCCCTGCGCGCTTAAGCCCTTACCACTACTCTATTTTGATTTGCTTTCCAATTCATGATATCTCTATATATATATTTATATATTTAGTTATATTTATTCGTATAGTAATATATATTTATATTAATATATAAATATAGTTATATTATAATATATATATATAGTTATATTATAATATATATAGTAATATTAATATATATATATAGTGGTATTAATATATATCTATATATATATATTTAGTTATATTTATTCGTATAGTAATATATATTTATATTAATATATATATATATATATATTTATTTATATTAACATATATACAGTTATATTAACATATATAGAGTTATATTAACATATATATAGTTATATTAATATATATTTATATAGTTATATGAAAAATATTTATATAGCTATATTAATATATATATAGTGATATTAATATATATATTTATGGTGATATTAATATATATATTTATAGTAATACTAATATATATATATGTAGTTATATTAATATATATATAGTTATTAGATTATTATATATAGTTAGATTAATATATATATAGTTAGATAAATATATATATATAGTTAGATTAATATATATATATTTATATTTATATATAGGTATATAAATATTCATTGTATTTTAAATAAAATGGATGTCAGTTATTATTTAGATAAAGATAATATATTTTATATGTAAATATATTTTATTATTTATATTTATAATTAAATTTTTAGGTGTGAATATTTAAAAAATATGAATATATTGATATATATTTGATTATAAATAGCAATGTATTATAAAAAATTATGAAATTTCAATGAAATAATATCAATATGAATGTAATACCTTTGAATAAATTCGTACCCCACAAAAAAATCCAATAATAACCCCTTAAACAAGTGAGAAAAACCACAAAATGTTAAAACAAATCAGGGTACCCCGACTAAAAACTCAGTTTTGGAGGCCTTTTGGGCCTCTTTAGGCCTCGAAATTCACGTGACCGAGGTCCCCCATGACACAGCGACGTAGAGCTCGTCGCAGGCTTTGATTTGATATGTGGTAGAGCTCAAACGGACACCCGGATCAAAAGTTATGGCCGTTTGAAGTTTGAGTTGTGTTTTCAACATATTTTGGATCTTTTTTTAAGTTTTTTTAATTTTTTTAGTCTTCAAATTGTTATTAAATGACTATTAATCCATAATGATTAAAAAATTATTAATTGAAAATATTTTTTTAATTTTTTAAGAAGCCATTTTCACTAAATATCTTATATATTATGTATAATAAGTGTAAATGTACATTTATAGTTATCTAAAATTTATTTAAAAATTATATATTATATTTATATATCAATATAACTATATTTATATATTAATATATTAATATATTTAAAAAAATTGAAGCTGACCCTTTATCAGATCTTTTAAAAAAGCGCTGATAAAGGCCCCCCCATTATCAGTGCTAACAAAAGCGCTGATAAAGGGGGGTCCCTTTATGAGCATTTTTCTGAGCGCTGATAAAGGGACCCCCCCTTTATCAGGGCTTTTTAGTTAGCGCTGATAAAGGGAGGGTGCTGCCAAAAACTGTTTTTGTTGTAGTGTATTTGGCTTTATAGCTCACCCATTTCTTTTGCATGTCCTCATGTCATCCTATGCAATGCAAAGTACGAGGGAATGTAGTGGTCATGTAAAGGATGTTTTCATTATGATTCTGTGTTTTATGCTTTAACTTGTTATATAATATTCCCATTCCCCAAATACACTAGACCTCTCGAACTTATATGTTGTATCAAGTGAATGTTTTATGTAATAAATCATGTTTATTTATATAATAAAGAGTGGGGTTGTCATATCCTTAGTTGGGGAACATGAAACACTTCATTATTGAAAATAAAACAAGATAGTACTTCCAAATGATAGGAAACCTTTCTTAGTCATCCAAAGATATCAAAGGGGACCACAATCCTCTATAACAACTTACTTTCCATATCCAATTAATGATTTTCCTAATAATTTGAAAGTAAAATAAAGATTCAATAATCAACCTAAAACTCTAACATCCAGTGGTAAAATAAAACATAAAATTTACGATGACTTTTTTTCATGACTAAAATTGAATAGATCAATTGCACCCTCTATGTCATTTCCTATTAAAGACTCAACCCAACCAAGGATTACTCTCCGAACTCTTTCCAAAAAAATAGAGATCTACCAAACCTATCTAACAAATAATATCAGGGTTTCATTTTTATAGTGTCCTAACAACGATTTTTATAGATAAACCTAACTCCAGACAAGTCATTTTCCCAAGAACCACTAAAATTAAGCACACATTCCCATAGTATATCCTCAATAACAAGCATATCTCTATCTATTTCACTATCCAAATGTAGTTGATATATTGTTCTCAATTTCAACTAGGAACCCATCACCCCTTCCAACTATTTAAAAACATGGATTTGAACCTTGTGCCCCTATTTGAATTAACCAAAGAGGGATCCCCATAATGTCTATAAATATATCGAACGTATATGTCTACAAGACGTTCCACCTTTTCTTTCTCCTTGATTGGAAGGAGATGCATTGAGTACATGAGATTATCTATGATCACCCAAATAGAATCCTTCTAACCAGTACTACATGGTAAAACAATGATGATATCCTTATAAATATCATCCCATTTCTATAATGTATTGGGTATGGTCTTGAAAAAGCCAACAATTCTCTAGTGTGAAGCCATTATTGTATAACAAGTAAGACATTGAGATAAAAAATCTATAATTGACCATATCATAGCTATCAACCAAAACCAATGCCTCAAATCATGATAAATCTTCCGTACACATGGGTGTATAAAAAAACAATAGTTTATGTTATCTATCAACTCCTACCTTATAGGATAATGAAAAAGAAACATGCTTCGAAAACATGAAATGCCATAGGGAGACCAAGACCACCCACCTGAGGTCTCACCACTGTAAATTATTTTACTGGACATACGAATCTTGGGGTTGGACATCAGATCGAGATGAATCCAATCATCAAATGATGATTAATCCTTTGTGGAATTTAGCCATAACCACCATTTATCTTCTCCCATTACCAATCTCATCCTAGCAATCTAACTCATCGTATACCACTCTTACACTAATCCATGTAGAGCTTGTGTTAGTAAATTCCAACATAGTTCATCATCAACCACATTCTATTTTCCAGTAGCATGAGATATATCAATATCAAAAGACTAGAAATACTCCACCCAATGTCTCTATTACAATTTCAGATCCCTTTGTGTGAAAATTTATCTGTGGATTTTATAATTCAATTATATAATTACTCTCTCCCAAAAGAGGTACAGACACCACATTTTGAGTGAACTCATAACAACTTCCAACTCAATATAGTGGGTAGGGAAGCACATCTAATGAGGGAACAATTGACAAGAGTCATTGGAACAAACCTACCCCCCATGTATCAAGAAAAATCCCAATCCCATTCTATAAAAATCATAGAAAATATTTTTACCTAAACATGGTACTATAAGAAACAAAACTGGAGCGAAATTCAATATCACCATAACATTAGGAAAATATCATCTACACTTGTAATTCCACTGAACCCTTACACCCTTATGGGTTAATGTTGTCATTAAAGATTTAATCTTGTAGAATATCCGAACAAATCATATATAATAACTAGTTAAATACCAAAACTTTCATATCTCAAACACATTGTTGATCCACTAAGACACCCCTCTTAAATATAAAATTACACAAAAACATTAATTCTTGAATCAATAACTCACATTTTGAAATTTCAAAATTCCAATGATGTTATTTCAGTGTTCTAAGAATGGTATCCATAATATTACATGTTCTTCTCCTCTAACATGGAGTAAACCAAAATATCATCCATGAATTCCACACAAAAAAAAGACTACATGAACCAAATAATGTTTTGGTAAATCAATTCCATAAACACTATTGGAGGGTTTTTTATGCCTAATTTCATAACCAAAAATTAAAAATTGACATATTGGATCCTAAATGTTGTCTTGGGTTTATTATCTTCTCTAAATATCATGTGTTGGTACCCTGGCTATAGGTCAATCATTGAAAACCAAAAATTCCCAATAATATGTTCAATGAAACAATCAACCAGGGGAAATGGATAATTATTCTTAATGGACACCTGATTTAATATTAGATGGTCAATAAAAATTCTAAGTCTCACTTCTGCCTTATTAATATATAGGTCTTTTGAAGCCCATTGTGACATACTAGGTAAAACAAATTTTTTAGAATTAATATCCACAAGTTGGACTATAAGTTTAAACAGCATGGATTGAAAAACAATGTAATATAGTATAGAAATGGGAATCATACCAGGTAGGAGGTATATGGTAAAATAAACCTCTCTCTATAGTGGTAATTCATAAAATTCATTTGGAAAGACATCGGGGTACACACACACTACCACAGGTAAACAACATCCTGAAATATAGCAAATGGTAATAATAAAAATTTCTAATAGCTAACATGATATTATCCTTGAATAAGGAAAATAGGCCCATCCCCTCCCAATATAGAGTCCCAAACACCATGAAAAGTATGAATGAACCAAACTGAAGCTGAAAACTGAACCTGATGATGATAACTATATATATTGGAATTAACATTGATCAATTAATCCTTGTCAGTAATAATGTCGATGTTGTCAATATCAAGAACCAATAATTCCCCCTCCACCTCATGGTTCTGTATCATCAATTGACTTTCTATAAACAAGAAACCTTGTTTGTACCTCTTACAAAAATGCGTGGAATGATACAATAAGAACAAAATTTTATCTAAATGTAAACCCAAAACCATAACTAACTTTTTGATTTAAAATAATTAGTAGAATTTAAATCAAAAAAATCTAGAATAATAGATTTCAAAATAAACATTGTACCGCTAATTGTATATATCCCTACATAAGATTCATCAAGTTTATACTCCCCCACATAAAGATTTATGGTCTTAGTTACCCCTAATAATTATTAGACATCGACAAATCCCCTATATCCATAGTATTAGACCGACCACTATTGGAATGATTAGTAAGAACCCGATATCCCTTAGTGAATGTAGAACTTGAATTACTCTATTGGTATATCCTGTCCCAAGAAAATAGATGGATAGATTTTCCACAACAATGATGAGCCCTGTGAGCTTCTATAAAATTAGGATTTATATAACAATACCACCCATACTGAAAGAAACCAACCTGTTATTCTCCAAAAAGAGTCACTAAAACTGGCCCTGGAGAAAACGAGCTACCATTATGCTTCCTTTTATTGAAATAAGAGACAACCTTGATAATGAAAGAACCAACTGAGGCTCCTATTAAATAATTTTTCAAGATATGTCAGCCTCCCCATAATCAACCTTATCATCTACATCTATTAATGTATAAATTCATGTGAGTATCATCATTGATCAAATATCAACCCTAAACCCCAACTAAAACCATCGAGCCTCTATGTATTTATTATGGACTAGCTCCAGTGGAAAGTGAACCATCTCTGAAAAATAGGTACAATAAACCATTACTATAACATTTAATTTTTTAAAGGTTAAAAACTCCCAGATAGTTGTTTCCATATAACATCTTAGGATAGAACTACGGGTAGAATATTTTCATTAAGGAATCCTATGTATGATTCTCATGTAAGATATCATTCACAATGGAGTCCCACCAGATCCTTCCTAGCCATTCAAGCATATACATGAACAGACCAACCTTAGAGTCCTTAGGATTATTCTGAAATTTAATGATCCTTTCAATCCACTCAATCTATTTACATATTTTTGTGATCCCTTCTAACCATGACTAAAGGTGTTTTCTTATTCATTAATTCTTATTCGTGAACCATTATTCATCTTAATTTCCTGACACCTTCTTGACCCATAATCCGAATAGTTTGGATTACAACTTCTTTCAAAGAAGGGTCCATCTGAATATTTTCCTAAAAAACCAATCTCATAGCTTCCTCTAATTGATTTTTAAGATCTCTTCTTGAAGGAACTGTCAAACAATCACAAGAAAAAAACAATAATTCATGAGTAGGATCCAAAATCATTGGAAAAAATTTGGTTTTGATATCAAATATTTAAAATCAGAACAAAATAATTCGTCATGGATTTTTTCAATTAAATATTATGATTTAAAAAGGAATAAGGATTATTTTATTAAAATTCCCAGACATTTTATTTAGATGAACTTAAACACCATGTCTCAATCCTGGTAAAACATTTCAAACCACCCACAGTAACTTGAGTTCAGACACAAAATTCATCTGTCCTGAAACATAACCCTATGAAATAACAAAAATTAACTAGAATTGGAAAACACTTATTTCATAGTTAAAATTCTTCATGGATACCTTGTCCATAAATACCACTTTATAATAAATGATCATCACTATTCCATATCCCATCCTAATTTGGATCTATGATTCCTACTCATGAACCATTCAGTTGGATTCAATCACATTAGGCTAACTACTAGAGGGAAGGTCATGTAGAAATGCTATATGTGGACCATCCTACCTCAAGCTCATCACTTTTCTGGGTATCTATCTCACTAGTCCCTAAAGTGTCTTCATCTTATACACTAATTATAGGAGAAAGAAATAACATAACACATATCCTAACAAGTATTCTCTTCACTAGAAGCTTCAAAATGAAGCTTCTTACTAGTTGTAGTGGAACCACTGGGTCTAGAGTATGAACTATCCTAATTTTTCCCCAACCATTTTTCATGTTCATCTCCAAAATAAGAACCTATTTCATTATCTCAATAATATTTTTCAACCAAAACATGTTGGGCTAAAATACAATGTCATTCCTGAGACCTTCCTCAATGCATCTCACCCTTGATGGCTCATCAGTAAGTCAAATAATCCCAAAATGATGAATCTATGGAAAATGTAATGAATAATCTATAACGGTCATCGAACCATGATTTTTTCGAATAAAATAATAGACTCTTTGAGCTCTCAGGGTCTCAGGAAAAAATTTTAAGAAAATACTTAATTGTAAATTCCTCTAATCAATATCTCAAGCGTATCATCCCAGTTCAAAACAACCCACTAATGATTAGCTTCTCCTTAAAGAATATATCTCATGAGATTTACTCACCTCTTAGGAGGTGCCTATAAATGATCAAAAAAATAAACAACTAGTCTGTATACGTAGATTAGTAGAATAGGTACTATTATACCCCAAAAACTTATTAGGATATTTCTATTGGAACACACAAATTAGATCTACCATAGACGAGGAAATCCCTGGGTCTCTCTGAATGGTCTATATAAATAGAATGAAACTCTCAAGAAAATTTTCCTCAACATCCATATCTAGTAATAATATTCGTGTATCATCTGGCACTACAGAATGATATACTTGCTGCTTAGGTCCCACCACCACTGAGGCATGGTCATCGGCAACCTCTTGGATCATGAATGGAGGTTGTCATCCTGGAATGTCTCTATGTTGTCAAAAACCTTCGTTATAAAATAATAAATTAGTGACCAAGTCACAAATAAAAACATTAGAATGGTTAAATCCATCCTATAAATAAGACACAACCCGTTTCCTACTCCTAGATCCAAGATTTGGAGAAAAGAAAAGCTACCATAAAATTACTAGAGATAATTCCTATTTCATTATATAAATATGGGGCTAGGTCAAGTTCCCTTTTTAATCAATTGGATTTACATTTAAAATCATATTTATTTTAGAATTCTTGTAAAATGGTTGAACCAAATTGCTCACCACGTCCAATCCATTAGGTCCCATAAAACTCAATAATTAAATTGTTTCATCTTTTTAATTAAAACCATAATGTGTTCCATTCTATAAAAACTAATGATCTCTAACTCAACGTGCCCAATTTGACTACTTAGGGTGTTAATTACATCCTTTTTCAAAAAAATCTGTTCAGGTTATGATAGAAATTTATGTACCATCTCATTTTCTCAATTACCTACACAATCATTTATAAATAATATGTATATCACTCAAGTCACACAAAATAATATCATGTTGTCAATCAATTCATCCTATATGGAAAGACATAATTTATGTCAAAAACATTATAAAAGGTTCCTAGAAATTATTCTTCATATGGGATACCCTCATATCATAGAAGAACATATTAAAATCCAGAAAAAGAGGAACATAAAATATCAAATGTTTTACCCAATAATAGAATCAAACCAATTGTAATGGGAAAATCCAAAAAACATGTTATGTTTCAGGAAATTTGGATTTTTCTTACATGTGGGTTTTCTACACTAGGGAAATCTCAAAACCAAATCCCAATTACATCTTAATATGTGTATATTTTCTCAAATAAATAATGAAACCAAAAAAGAAAAATGGGTATAATACCACTTTGTTAAATCTCATCTTGGATGCCCCTAAATAGTGCTCTAATATGGTCATCACATGGCCTCATTCCTGCCTCCTCGTATGTTAGAGGTTGAATGATAGAAGCAAGGTCCAATGGTGTGTCTTTGGGGAGATTGTTCCCTCATGTTGGAGTGGAATTTTTCCTTGTAAACAAATTGATCAAAAGTGGAATCATAATTTAAATCAATGTAAGAAGATAAAAATCAAGATAACCATAACAATGAATAATCCAAAATCATTCATATACAACATGATGGGAATGTACTATATCCAAAAAGTATGAAAACTTGTATATTGGAATCAATTTTGATACATGTATTAAAAGATCAAAATTTCGAAAAATAACTATCCCCAAATAGCATCACGATCCTAAATTTCTCTATTATCACATACTATTAATCATATAGTAATAATTCATCACATAGTTGGGGCTTTCCATGGTCCCTACCAACATCCATGAATTCTATATTTATACCAAACTACATGCCAAACAGGTTGTGAGGTAACACTCAATTGGACACTATAAATGGTATCTATAACAAGTCCGTTAAACATAATATAAAAAAAATTAGTATGAAATATATATTAAATATATAAAAATAAAAAAACTAAATTGTAATCCTATCTGAAAAAAACATGTCTCCCTCCAAACAATAGTCAAGATCCTATAAATTGGGTTAGCTATAAATCATACATAAATTGGTGTGACAGCTATACAGTCTAATGACTATGATCAAATAAACATACTAGTGATATCAATAAAACATACCAATCATCCACAATGACCCCACTATGTAACCAAGTGTAAACATCCACAATGGACACACCTTGAAATAAAATGCCTAAATCCACAAAGGCCAAATTGTGTAATCATCTGTCAAACCACGATGGGCTATATCTATGGTATAAAAGACTAACACATCCTCATCGAGTCTAAGAAGAATCTCGATAGAGACTTTGTAAATACATGGGTGGATTAAAAATATATTTTCAACAAATCTTATCCAATGTGAGTCGAAGTAAACTAGATCCAACGGATATCAAAGCCTATGGAATATAATGAAATCAGGATCCAATGGGTAAACTTGTTCATGGAATACAATACCATAATCAAGTCCTAGGGAGTAGAAATCTCATTGGTGTCCTACAAAATCAGGATCCAAGCAGCTCATCCAAATAATCTTCTACTATTTTAATTCGTCCACTCAATTAATTCATCAAATCATAACCATTCACAATCTACAAGTTTATCTAACTCATTTCCAAAATTTTTTTAAAATATTAAATCAATTCATATCATATAATCACATAAAGGATGAAAAGCCTTCTCAAAACTGTTAATTCTCTTTTTAGTCAAATTATTAAGGCTCCCAAAACTAGTGGTGGGCTCAAAATCACCCAATGTGGTGGTATAAAATGTGTAAGATACAACAACACACCCAAAAGGTGTCCTAGGTCGGGGATTATAGCCTCCAATGATCATAAGGCACTAGTGGGAAACCTAACAGGTCTGAAACAATGATATCAAGATATTCAATTAATTTTAGGAGAAATTATAGAATGTATTGCATATGGAACACCTACAAAACGCTATATAAAACCCTAAACCTTTAGAGAAATGTATTGACCACCAACTCTAGGTCCATAGTAGAACACTCATCAAATATCAGCCTATTGTTCAGTCTATATCAGACCAAAAATTAAAAAGGGATGAAAACCCTAGAAATAGGTAATGCTTTCTTTCACTAAAAAAACATTATCCATAGAATGAAAAATAAATAATGAGATAAGTGTAATGTATAATTACTAATATGGATCCAACCAAAAAATATGTCCTTGAATCTGAGTCTGTATAAAAAAATTAGTAGAAAATCATTTCATCTTAACTTCAAGGGAGCTTTCAAAGGGAGGGGTATTTCCACAATAGGAATAAGGAAATGGTTTTTAGTTTATAATATATTTTATGGGAAAATACGTCATTTCCAATATTTTAAATTGGTCGCACTGTTTGGGCGCACTTTTGGAAAAACTGTTTGTGAATCGTGCGCACTTCCCAACCTCATGGAGGATGCCACAGGATCATGACACATAGTTATACAAATCATGCATAACCTTGAACTGATCCTCTACTAAAAACTATAGATATCATGTATGGGAATTCTCCCCTAGTTTCATTGGTTACTAAAAATATGTGGACTATAATATCCCTCTTTCTATCCCTTCATGGTTACACCTAACTACACGTCTTGACCACACGATTTATTCTAACTATATAGCCCAGTTTATTCTTCTAAAAACCCAACCTATGGGCTCCAAACAATCCTCAGACACGCCCAAAACACCCTTAACCACATTAGGTGTTTACATTATTTCAAAACCATGTATTTAAACTGACATTATAAAGATATGTACCTCAAAAAAACCTAGGATCTTTCATATTTCCACCCAAACTATGGTCACTTATTTCTATTTCCTGAAACACCCAAGGATCCCAATGTGCTATGTTTATTCAAAAACCATTTCCAAAACCATTTCAACATTTAACAAAAACCATTTTTCTAAATAATAAAATCCATTTCAAAGAGATCATATAGAAATTCATTAAATAGAAACACCTACATTGATTCACCTATCACAAGATTGATGGAAATATAACTACATCTGAAAACATAGGTCAAAAAACCACAGATAATCCTTCAAAATCAAAGGAATATAAGAAATGGGAGAGATGTGCCACAAGAACCACAATGACCAGTCAATAAATGAATGATCCAAAATTAGTTGAGATCCAAAAAATCACATAGGAGAGCACTCTTGTCTCAAGAGAGAAGCCTGAAGGAAGTAACCGGATGTTACAATCACCCCAACCAAAATTCATTATGTCCCTCAGAAGTCCTCAATATCCTAGAATCAAAAAATGTGATGGACACTACAGTGTAGTAATAATTTATACTCCCATATCTAATTGTTATCCCATTTCCACTAATATGATAGAAAGAACAAAAGAATCGTTTTCTCTTTCCACACCATATATTGAATATCCATAATATAGACTGGTGGCTAAATCATAGTAATTTTAGTCTCAATATCAACATCTTACCAAAAAATCACATGGTAACTATTCATTCAATACCTCTTTTGTAATGACCCAAAAAGACATTAAAAAAGTTCCTCTTTGTATATTTAAATATCATCATATGGTTATATAAACTATATGTACTTATTGGGTTATTTCATTTGGATTTTTAAATACCATTATGAATTGTGACAATTGATAATATTGTTGTTGAAGAGTGATCATAGGATTAGTACAAATATAGGGCTTAAACAAATCCAATTTACATAGACAAAGGAAGTGATGGCCTCATCCATTAGACATACCCCATACGAAGCCCATTTTTCAGAGCTAGGAAGTGAGTTGGCGTCGTTGGGCTTCTATCTTGACTAATCCCAAGCTTTGCTTGAATACATTACAAATGAGCAGAACTGCCTATAGAAGATGGGAAAGTTGATAGTGATTACCACTTGAGCAATGTTATCTGAGCCACCCCAAGAGTCTGTCACCATCGCGCACCTTACCCTAAGGTATAATGTGCGTGTCTTAAGTGGTTATGTTAAAAGACCCTAGCACTATGACTATGTACATTATTTTTTGTATAATGATTATACATTTTTTTTATTGTTACTTTGTAAAGAGTTTTTGAAACAGAAATTATATTTTTAGTTAATATTCAACTATGTAATCTATTTTGATGAATTAATGAATTTTTGAATGAAATATTATTTCAAAAAAATATTATTAATAATAAACTGATTTTTATTAAATAAAAATGATCATATAATTTTTATGAACACAATTGTAATTTTTATTAATAGTTGAAAGCTGTTTTTTTCAAAAACCATTAATTTTCGATAAATTTTTGTTTTTATATTAAATGTAAAAATTCTAATATATAGATAATTATTTATATAAAATTAATATTATTTTTGGAATCAGGATGTTGAAATTATCCAATGGTGAATTTTTTATAATTACTTGAGATAGTCGAATTTTTGGGTAAAAAATTAAATATCGTTTAAATATATAATTTATTTGATAACAACATAATGACTCAATGGTGATGAAATAAAATAATATAAATATTTTTTTCATCCAATATATGTTTTAGCATTAAAATATTGTGATTTTCGGTTTTTTTGATTTATTTTACAAAGCTTTAGTGGACCCTTCAAGACTTATTATACATTTTGTCTTTTAAATTATTTTCCTTGAGAGTGTGTCTCACCTACACATAAGAAACCATATTATTTAAATAATATCAGTAATTTTCCTTATAAAATATTTTTCTCAACTCTTTGGAGAAAACCATGGGCTGGTTTGTAGTTTTGATTAGTTTAATGTGTGGTCTCCCAAACCTAAATAATAAACAATTCCCTCTCCTTACATATATAAACCCACCCAAGCTCCCACTTCCTCTTTACTAAAATACATTGGTGTTATTCCAAAATATTCCCTCTTATCTCAATAATCATCCCAAGATTCCCCAAGATCCCAGGAATCCTCTCTCAAGAACCTCCCAAGCATTTGGGATCACACTTCCTGGTAAGGGATTCCTTCCTTTCTTATTTTATCTAGGTTTCATAATATATTTATTCCCTATTATTTTCATGTATAAATGTTGGGGTATGATTTAAAACCTCCCCTATAATTCCATTTTGAATTTATAATGATAAGAGACCCATTTCTATCTCACTAATTCCTATCATGTACACCCATTACCATGCTGAAATGCCGTATGGGATTCCTTCCTTTCTCATTTTATCCAAGTTTCTTAATATCATTTTTCCCTTTTATTTTTATGTATAAATGTTGGGTTATGATTTATCACCTCCCCAATACTGAACTCCTTATGTTGTAATGATGAGAGACCCCTTTCTCTCTCATTAATTCCCCCCATGTACACCTGTTACAATGCCACAATTCTGTAAGGGGTTCTTTCCTTTCTCATTTTATTCTAGAATATTAATTTTGTAATGTCATTTTATTTTGATGAATATATTTTGGGGTATGATTTCTCACCTCCCCTATACCGCCCTCCTTATGTTATAGTGATGATAGACCCCTTTCAGTCTCAGTAATTTCTCTCATTTACACCTGTTACCATGCCGAAATTTTGTAAGAGATTTCTTCCTTTTTCATTTTTTCCAAATTTCATTATGATGTTATGAACTTTTATTTTTAATTAGAAATGTTTTGGTATGATTTCAAACCTCCCCTATACTTCCCTCTTAATGTTTGAATGATGAGATACCCTTTTCTCTCTCATTAATGCCTCCAATGTACAACAGTTACCATATCGAAATTCGTTATGTAATTTCTCTCTCCTCACTTACAATAAAGAAGTTCTTTTATATTATTCATCTAAATTACATTACATATGTTGGTATATTATGTACCATGATACCCTTACAATCAATTTAATGTATAAATGTTGACAGGACTCTTTCACTCTCATCAACCCATTTTATGAATTTCTATTTGACGTCATTATGCGTCCAAAATTTCATAATCATTTCCATAGAAAAATCATTTTGTAGTGAATACCGTACCCACTCCTCTATCAAGGGTATTCACTTTTATGAACATTTTCTTGTTAATTGAGGAAGTATATTTATGTATTCCGCATCTCTTATTCGTGGAATGAATTATGCTGTAAATGAATCCATGTTGTAAGATATATATGAACTACTGGAAAATGGGATATTTGTGATTGGATATTTGCGACGGGATATCATCGAAAATAGGCTTTAGCGACAGGCCCCTGTCACAAATAGCCCGTTGTAGAAAACGGCATCGTAAATACTATTTTTTCCGATGAGAAACTTTCTTGTTGCAAATAAGTCTCCGATTATATACATTATATATAAATAAACCTTTTGCGATAGGCTTGTCACAAATAGTATTTGTGATGGGGAAGTTCGCAGTCGTAAATAAGTCTCTGATTATATTATATATAAAAATATTTTTCAACAGGCCCACAGTAAATAGTATTTGTGACGAGCCCTTCCTACCATCACTAATGCATTTATTAAAAATATATATATAAATTATTTGCGACAGGAGTTTGTCGCAAAAGGTCATGTCGCAAATATTTAACATAATACAAAATATATATTTAATAAAATAATGAATAATGATAAAATTATATTAATATAATTAAAATAATATAAAAATAAAAAATTATTAAAATTCTCAATATTTACAGAAAATTAAAATAAATAAATAAAATATTATTATTATTATTATTATTAGAATAAACAAATATTAAATATATAATAATAATAATAAATAATAATATATTTAAAAAATCAATATTTGCACAAATATAAAAGACATAAATTGTAAATTTCTCATATTACAACAAATCTTGAATTCAAAATTTTTTAACGTAAGAAAACACTAGGGGTCATCTTCTCGAGGAGGTGGAAAAGATTTAGGAGATAGTGGAGGAAAATTCATCCCTAAAATACAATTGAGATGATGCATGTACTCCATCTACTTGTGATGCTGCTACTCCTGATATCATCGACGCATATCCTCCTCATGCATACGTGATAAGATATGCATACATTAAAGCATACATTTCATAATATTTTGTGTCGGTTAAAGTTGAAAGGAGAAGAGTCATTGTGAAAAAGGAGTTTTATTAATTCATGGAAATTGTGCCAAGTTATAACAAGTTATTACAATTTATTACAGTTGATTTTCATCCTAATTATTCCAAATTCATCCAAATACTAATTGATCCAAATTCTACCTAATACTAATTGTTCCAAATTTTTACTATTTATTACTCATTCTTATTATTTGTTACTAATTGTTACTATTTATTACGATTTGTTACTATTTATTACTATTTATAACTATTTATTACTATTTATTGCTATTTATTGCTATTTATAAATAAATATTAGTAAATATTACTATTTATTACTATTTATTACTTTTTATTAGTAATTATTTCCAATTATTACAAATTATTACTATTTAGTACAATTTATTACTACTTTTTATTACTATTTATTACTAATTAATACTATTTATTACTAATTATTACTATTTATTACTATTTATTACTAATTTTTACAAATTATTATTATTTATTACTAATTATTACTAATTGTTACTAATTATTACTATTTATTACTAATTATTACTAATAACTACTAATTACTACTAATTATTACTAATTAATACTAATTATTACAAATTATTACTAATTATTACTATTTATTACTAGTTATTACTATTTATTACTATTTATAGATATTTATTACTAATTATTACTTTTTATTACTATTTAGTACTAATTATTACTAATTGTTACTAATTATTCCTAATTATTACTAATTAATACTAATTATTACTAATTATTACTAAATATTACTATTTTTTCCTATTTATTACAATTTATTCCTATTAATTCGTCTTTATTCCTATTTATTCCGATTTATTCCTATTTATTCCTATTTATTCTTAATTATTTCTATTTATTCCAACTTTATTACTAATTATTACTAATTATTACTAATCATTACTAATTATTCCTAATTATTCCTAATTATTTCTAATTATTAAAAATTATTCCTATTCATTCTAATTTATTCCAATTTATTCCCATTTATTCTGATTTATTCCTATTTATTCCTATTTATTACAAATTATTCTAAATTATTCCTATTTATTCTTATTTATTCCTATTTGTTCTTATTTAGTCCTATTTAGTCCTATTTATTCCTATTTATTCCTATTTATTCCTATTTATTCCTATTTATTCTTATTTATTCATATATATTACTATTTATTCTTATTTATTTTTATTTATTCCGATTTATTCTTATTTATTCTTTTTTATGCTTATATATTACTATTTATTCCGATTTGTTCGTATTTATTTCTAATTATTCATATATATTGATAATTATTCATATTTATTACTAATTATTACTATTTATTACTAATTATTCCTATTTATTACTAATTATTCATATTTATTACTAATTATTCATATTTATAACTAATTACCCGTAATTATTACTAATTATCGGTAATTATTACTAATTACCCGTAATTATTACCAAATAAACATAACTTTTACTAATTGGCGTTAATTGATATTTATAACTACAATTTACAACAATTAATTAGTAATTACAAGTAATAATTTATATACAATACTAATTTTCCTTAATATTTTTTAATTATTACAAATTTTTACAAATTAGAACCAATAATTTCAATTTATTATTACAAGTAAATACTGATAACAAAACAATTTAAATCTATTTTAATTACAACTAATCAACAATATTTAAAATTATCATTAAAAATGAAATAAATACTAAATTAAATAAAATATAAATACCTTTAAACAAGATCTGTTATTGAGGTAAACAACTTCACAACTTCTCCGTAAAAAAACTAACTCTAAGAAATTCCCACTCAAAAAAAGAGTTTAGAGAGAGAGGATATAAGAATTGAGATGTTTGAGAAAGAAAAATAGAGAGGGGTATATATAGGTTAAATTTCTAACAACAGGACTATATGCGACGGGTATCCCATCTCAAATACCTTTGCCTGCATTAATTACTATAAGTGATTAAAAAGGTATTTGCGACGGAACCTGTCGCAAATAATGTCCTTCTAACACACCTTTTGCGATGGGGCAACATCTTGTCACAATAAACCCATTTACCACTGTCGGTATTTGTGATAGGACCCGTCACAAAAAAGTTCCATGCCGACACACTTTTTGCGATGGGACAACATCCTGTGGAAATACCAATTTATCGCTGCCACTTTTTGTGACCGGGCCCATCGCAAATACCCTCCAACCAACGAACTATTGGAAACTGTGAGATTTTCCCGTCGCAATTAACCTCCCTACACTTTGGCCAGCAACCAGCGCCAAAGCGTGCATTCCTTTTTGCGACAGGACCCCAAATCCCATTGCAAATTACATGTTATTTGCGACGGGTCGAACTCCCAACCGCAAATAACTTCGGGGGTGGACTATTTATGAAGGGAATTAATCATATCACAAATAACCCATCACATATTCCTATTTTTCCCATAGTGGTGGCACACTTACGCATGAAATGAATTGATTATGAAGGGTTCTCCCTAATAGTGCTGTAATGAATTGGGTAAAGTATAGTATCATGATACATCAAGTGATATGAGTGTTTACTCATGCTAATTGAAGTGCAACATGGGTTTACTCATGCTTCATGTGCAATGAGGGATTACTCATGCTCTATGTGCAATGAGCCTTGGCTCATGTTAATATCTTGTTAAATATTTTTTTCCACATCTCCATGTTATGATTATCTTTATTTTCCATTCCCTTATGTTCAAATTTCTCTTGTGCGTAATTGATATGCATGTAGTCTAACATGTATTGTATTCCTTATGTTATTTCATGTTTATCCCTTAGTGGGCTTTATAGCTCATTGTTTTCTTATGCATGTCCTCAGGTTATCCAATGCAATGCTAAGTACGAGAGAATGTAGTGGGCATTTAATGGATGTTTTCAATAAGATGTTTCATTTTATATTTTAAGTTGTTATTTAATGTTCATATGCCCCAAATACACTAGAACTCTTAATCATCTATATTGTATCAAGTGAAGGTATTATTTAATAAATCATGTTTAAGTATGTAATAAAGAGCAGGATTTTTATAGTTGGTATTAGACGATAGGTTTAGTTATTTTTGGGATTAGGATTAGAAAACCCTAGTGAAGCCTTAGAGACAAGAATAATTATAATAAAAACATCCCTATGTTTTAGTGGTTATTGAGTAAATGGTTTATCAATAAAATACATCCCTGTCTAGATACAAGCAGGTAGATGTGGTTGTGGCACAGATGTACCAACTGATGAAAACCTTGACAAGGAGTTTCGGGCATGACCCGGGGAATCCTAGTTCACGACAATAGAACTTGCTGCACTCTTGGTTATGACACTCTCGGGGGATACACATTGGTAAATTCACAGGCATATTATGAACCATTATTAATGAAATTTAAAAAAAAATCCCCTAATAATATATGTCATAAAGTAGATCATTGATAACATAGATTCAAGCCAATATATTCATAAGTTAAAGAAATAAAAGCTATTTATATGTCCTCTATTTTTTCTTGGATTACACTTTATGTGTTACCCTGAACTTTCCTTTTATTACGTTTAATGGATGATAATAAGAGGACTCGATCTAACAACTGATGTGAATACCAAAGTGACGACTGTTCTAATGAGATATCCAATCCGATGGGACCTAGAATTGCGAACATTGTCACAATACTCTCTCAACTAACTCAATAATTTAATAGAAACATAGTTCAAGAGCAATGTTCAACCCCCCCCCCCCCCCCCACCAAGAAAGAATAATTCTATATCGAGATCATCATGAGACAAAGGCCTCCTACTTTTAATGGATCATTTGATCCCTCAAAAGCCAAACAATGGATCTAATCTATTGAATGAATCTTCTCCATCCTTCAATATTCTGAACAAGAGAAGGTTCTCTTGGCTGCTTATAGCATGGAGGGTGAAACTGATCAATGGTTGACATTGATCAAAAATATGAAGCCTGAGGAGGAGATAGAGGCATTGGAATGGAAGGATTTCCAGAAGATGTTTTTGGATAAATATTTTCCACACACTCTCCAGCTTAAGATGGAAAGGTACTTCCTTGCCCTTAAGAAAAAAAGACGAATAATCGGTCAGAGCATATGAGGATAACATCAATAGGATTACAAGATCCACCACTGGCTGCATCGTTAACCTCGAATGCATGGTTGACTGGTTCATTAGTGGGCTGAAACCTTTCCCGTGGAATGACCTGGAGATCCGTGACTTTGACAGCTGTGAGGAAAATTTTCGAATGTACCCTCAAGGTGGAAATGCAGATTGGAGAGTCTCAAGGTTATCTCTGGGATAAGTATCATAAGGTGGACTTAAATTCTGGTGGTCCGATGGATAAATCATATGGTGATAAGAAAATCGAGAACCTCATTTTCCAAAGGTGAGGAAAGAAGAACCCCAGAAATTTCTTAAAAGGGGTGGGGAAATGTTTTAGGTGTATAAGATAATGGAACCTGGTTATTAACAATTGGAAAGAAAAAACTCACGGATTAAATAGAGGATAAGAATGCTCCATTCAAACCTCAATGCATTGTTCATTGCTTCAACTACAAAGAACCATGACATCTTGCAAACTTGTTCCCTAATCTATGGGTTTCCATAGGCAACCAACAACTTCCAAGGTAGCAAGGGTGTGCTTTTTCCATCACTGCTGCTGAAGTGAACACTGACAACAAACTAGTGACAGGTACACTATTTCTTCATTCAAGAATAGAGAACATACTTTTTGATTCAGGTTATATTAATTCTTTTATATCCCATATTATTAGTATAACAATCCCAACACCACCACAAATAATGGAAGTAAATATGTTGGTGAGTATGTAAAATGGGGAAATCATTCCATTCCATTAATATGACTCCTCCCCTGTCATAATCGATGGATTGAACATCCCAGAAAAAATCATCATACTCCCTATGGTGTAATTTTATGCAATTCTTGGCATGGATTGGCTTTACCAATATAGATCCATCATAAATTGTCATGAGAGGTAACTCACTACCCATGTGGAGAATCGACCCCCAATTCTATACAAGTTCAAGGAGGAAGATTAATCTTCTTTAGTACCATCATCTCTAGCGTGGATATTACTACCCTATGAGCACGTGTATCTAGAACAAATGATTGAGTCTAAGTTGGAAACCATCCTTAAATACATGCCTATTGTGGTGGAATTCGTTGATGTGTTTCAAGTGTAATTTTATAGTCTTCCTCATAGAAAGGATGTGGAATTATCAATTGACCATATACTTATGGTGTTGCCAATATCTGAGAATCTATATAGAAAGGCTATTTTGGTGCTTGAGGATATAAAGAAACAACTACAGGAGAATCAGGATAAAGGGTTTATACGACCAAGTGCTTCACCTTGGGGTGCACCAGTCATGTTCATCAAGAAGAGGGATGCATCAATGCGGCTTTGCATCAATTATTCTGAGATTAACAAAATCCCAATAAAGAACAATTATCATCTACACCAAATTAATGACTTTTTTGATCACCTATGTGAAGTACAATACTTCTCCAAGGTAGATTTGTGGTCGGGATATTATTAAGTAAGAGTGAAAAAGGAAGATATACCCAAGAATCTTTTTTGTACAAGATATATGTACTATGAATTCATATTAATGTCTTTTGGACTCACCAATGCTCCAGAAATATTCAAGTACATGATGAATACAATCTTTAGATATTACCTCAACAAATTTGTGGTATTCTTTATAGATGATAATCAAATATACTCCAAAACCAAGGAGGAGAGTGAGGAGAAACTAAGAACAATTCTAGTGACCTTGCGAAAGGATATGATCTATGAAACGTACAGAAAGTGTGAATTCTGGTAGAAGGAAGTCTCATTCTTGGGTCTTATAATCACAAGGAAATGGATATCTCCAGATCCCTCCAGGACAGCGGAAATTGATGGGTGACCGAGGCCAACATCGGCAATGGATATCCATAGATTTTGGGGGTTAGTCGGATATTATCGCTAATTTGTGAGAAATTCCTCACGATAGTCTGACCCAATTACCAATAAAACTGGGAAGGGATTAAAGTTTTCTTGTAGTGATGAATGTGAAGTGAGATTCAAGGAGTTTAAAAGGAGTCTTATCACTGCACCTGTGTTCAATTTACCCACAAGTGGATAACTTTTTGTGTTATTCAGTTATGCTTCGAATAAGGTCTTGTTCTATTTGTTGATGAAAAATTAAAAATTCATTTCTTATGCTTTAAGGAAATTTAAATTCAGGAGCATAATTATCTCACACATCATCTGGAGTTGGCTGCGGTGATAATTACATTAAAAATATGGTGGTATTATCTCTTTGGGGAGAAGTGTGAAATATATACCGACCACAAAATCCTCAAGTATATATTCACATAGAAAGAGTTGAACATGTGATAATAAATATTGTTAGAGGAGATTAAAGACAATGACTTCTCAATCCATTACCACCCAGAGGAAATGAACAGGGTGACGGATACTCTTAGAAGAAAGTACCCAAAAATTCTAACATTGATGAGAATTGAAAAGGAACCAATCCTCTTAGATTTGATGAATATGGACATGGGAATCATAAATAAGGGAACATCATCAATACTTTCACAAATTATTGCTCAACCATGTCTTTTTTAATGGTTAAAAGATTCTCCAAAGGATGATGTGAGAATTCAGAAGAAAGTGGAAGCTATCAGAAAAGGGACATCCTCGGAGTTCAATTTTAATGAAGAAGGAATTGTGCGATTTGGGAAAAGATTGTGTGTTCCATCAAGTCCGAAGATGAAGAGGGAACTGTTGGATGGTGCACATAGTTCAAATTTTTCTATTCACCAATGAAACATGAAGATTTATTGAGATCAACAAGTTCATTATTAATGGGATAATATGAAGAACAAGATTTCTAATTATACATCAAAGTGTCAGGTGTGTCAGCAAGTGAAGTAAGAGAGGTATAAGTAAAAGGGGAAGATGCAACCATTGCCCATACTAGAATATAAATGTGGGAACATCACCATGGACTTTTTCATGGGACTTCTCAAGACATACAAAGTTAAAAATTCAATATGGGTTCTTTTGGATCATCTTATAATGTCTGTACACTTCATTGTAATTCGGGAAGATTTCTTATTGGATCAACTAGGACAGATATATATCAGGGAAGTGGTAGGGTTACATGGAGGACCGATGTCTATTGTATCCGATCGAGATAAAAGATTTACCTCTATGTTTTGGTAGAGTCTTCAACATGTTCTGATACTAAACTAAACATCAGCACAACGTATAATCCTCAAAATGATGGCCAATCTGAGTGAACTATTCTGACACTAGAAGATATGTTAATATCATGATCAATGAACATTAAAGGATAATGGGATCAAAATATTTCTCTGGTTTAATTAAACTATAACAACAATATTCACTCGCGTATCTGAATGGAACCTTATAAAGCCTTATATGGGAAGAGGTTTAGAAAAACAGCATGTTGGGATGAATTCAGTGAGCATAAACTGCTAGGATGAGAAATGGTCGAAATAATGGTGAAGTATTTGAAAACCAGTCGGCAGCATATCATGGTAGCCAAAAGTGGACAGAAGATTTAAGTTGATAAAAATCAATGAGACCATGAGTTTAAATTAGGAGACATGTTATTTCTATGCATATCTCCATGGAATGAGGTCATGAGGTTTGGAAAGAAGGGGAAGTTACGTCCTAGGTACGTCGTCCACTTCTATATTCTAGATCCTGTCGAGGCTATAACCTATCGACTCACACTTCCACCTACCATGGCCAATGTTCATGATTTCTTTCATGTATCCCTTTTAAGTAAGTACATACTAGACCCTTCACATGTACTCTCTTCAGAGTTAGTACTCATAGAGGATGATCATTCTTACGAGAAGAAACTAGTGAAGATCTTATATCATAGAGAAAATGTTCTATGAAATAATACAATGACCCTCGATAAGTTTTTGTGGAATACCACAAGTTTGAATAAGAGAAGTGGGAATCGGGTGAGGTGAAGAAGCAGAGTTACCCACATCTATTTTATTGTGGAAAAAGAAAATTTCAAGGGGAAAATTTCTTAAGGGGGTAGATTATAAAGACCTGAAAATTCATTAATGCAAATTCCTCTTAGTATATTTAAATGTCTTCTTATGTTTATGTAATGCATATGAACTTATTTGGATCTATTTTTTGGATTTTAAAATACCATTAGAAATTTTTACCATTTTTAATATAGTCATTGAATAGTGATCACATGATTAGTATAAATATAGGGTTTTAACAAATCCAATTTAGTTAGACAAAGGAAGCGAGGGCCTCATCTAGTAGACTTTCCCCATACAAAGCCCATTTGTCTGTTCTCAAAAGGAGGTGGCTCCATTGGTCTTCACTATTTCCCAAGCCCAATATGAGCTTGAATACGTTAATCTCGAGCGGAACCACCTATGAGAGAAGTGTAAGTTGATAGATATTACCACTCGAGAAAAGTTATGCGAGCCACCCCAATAGTGTGTCACCATAGTGCACCATACCCTAAGGTCTTGTGTGGGTGTCTTGAGGGGTTATGTAACAGGGCCCTAACAGTATCCCTATGTACATTATTTTTTGTATAAAAATTAAACATTATTTTTATTATTGATAATTTTTAAAGAGTTTTTAAATCACAAATATTATTTTTAGTAAATATTAAAATAAGTAATCTATTTTGATAAATTAATGGATTTTTGAGATAAATAATATTTTAATAAAATATTATTATTATTAAATTACTTTTTATTAAATATAAATGGTCGTATAATTTTTATGAATAAAATGATGATTTTTATTAAGGTTTCAAAGTTGTTTTTTGTCAAAACCCATAAATTTTAGATAAATGTGTGTTTTTGTTTTAAAAGTAAAAATTCACATTTTTATAAAATTATTTAGATAAAATTAATATTATTTTTGGAATTAGGACGTCAAAATTATCCAATGGAAAATATTTCATAGTTTCCTGAGAGAGTCGATTTTTTGAGTAAAAAAATAAATACCATTTAAATATGTATTCTGTTTTATGACATCATAATTACCCAATAGTGATGTAATAAAATACTATAAACATCATGTTTGGCCAATATATGTATTAAAATTGAAACAATGTGATTTTGGATTTTTTTGATTTATTTTACAAAGCTTTAGTGGACCCTTCAAGACTTATAAAACATTTTATCTTTCTAAATTTTTTCCTTGAGAGTATGAATCACATCCATAGATGAAACCCTATTATTTTAAGAATTTCATCCATGATCAATATAAAATATTTTTTCCACTCCCATTTTTCCAATAAAAATGGGCAAAAACCATTGGCTAGTTTGTGGTTTTGATTAGTATAATTTGTGGTGTCCCCAACCCAAATAATAAAGATTTCCCTCCCCTTTCCTTTATAAACATACCCAAGCTCCCACTTCCTCTTGACACAAAGCCTTTGGATTTCCTCCAAAATCTTCAATTCTCTCTCTAGAATCCTCCCAAGTATCCCTAATCGCCCATGAAGCCTCTGTCAATCCCCTCCCAAGCCTTTGGGATCACACTTCCAAGTAAGGGATTCCATCCTTTCTCATTTTATCCAGGTTTCACAATATAGTTATTCCCTTTTATATTTAGGTATAAATGTTTGGGTGTGATTTTTAAACTCCCCTATACAGCCCTCCTAATGTTATAATGATTAGATACCCCTTTCTCCCACAATAATTCCTCCCATGTACACCTCTTACCAAGCCAAAATGTCGTAAGGGATTCCTTCCTTTATCATTTTATCCAAGATTCTTAATATTGTTAGGCCCTTTTATTATTCATGAATAAATGTTTGGGTATTATTTTTCACCTACCCTATACTACCCTCCTTATGTTATAATGATTAGAGACCCATTTCTCCCCCATTAATTCCTCCCATGTACACCCGTTACCAAGCAGAAATGTGGTAAGGGATTCCTTCCTTTCTCATTTTATCCAAGTTTCTTAATATTTTTATGCCATTTTATTTTCATGTATAAATGTTGTCGAATTATTTCCCACCTCCCCTATACTACCCTTCTTTTGTTCTAATGATGAGATATCCCTTTATCTCTCATTAATTCCACCCTTGTACACCTGTTACCTTGCCGAAATGTCATAAGGGATTTCTTGCTTTCTCATTTTTGTACAAATTTCAATATGTTATTATTCCATTTTATTTTTAATTAAAAATGTTGTGGTATGATTTCTAACCTCCCTCATAAATAACTCTTAATGTTTGAATGATGATATACACTTTTTCTGTAATGACCCAATTTTTTTTAATGGAAAATGCCTTTCTTATATTTAGGTCATAAAAACACAAAATAATGAACTAATAAGTGATAAGTGGCCTTTAAACATAAGTTTGTCACTCCTATGTTTGGAATTTTGAAAATATGACATACACGGTTGTGTTCAAGATGATTTTCTGTAACACCTGAGACTTTTATGTTATCTAAATCATCAAAGGAATCTTTTTCTACACAACACTTTCTTGGCTTGCTTTACACGCAATCGCGACCTTCCTCGATAGCTTGCGTCGTACGCAATACCGAGTTTCACTAAACAACGATATGCTATTAAAATATTATTAAAACTAGCCGTTATGAATAGTAATAACCACTTTTTGAAATTTTATAAATTTTATTTTACAAAATGGACTTCATTTATGGATTCGGAATACCGAAATTAGCCTAGGGTGAAATTTTGGTATTTTTCTAAAAACTTTCAATTTTTGATGAATAGTGAAACCACTAAGTGGTAGGTTAAAAACTGAATTTTGCATAAAACGTAATTTTACCGCTTCTGTGAATGGAATTTCAAAAATCCGACAGACACGGTTGATATCAGTAAGTAAAATGTGGTTCAATGAGATAAAAATAATTTTTTGATGAATAGTAACTTTTTACTATTTTTACTGCAGTTAATAGTAAATAGGGTAACTAAGGGTAAATATGATATTAATATTACCCTAACACATGTCCTAATTCTATTGGACACGTGTAATTCGACCAAAAAGAAACTTAGGAATAAAATATGACCATTTAGGCCCACATGGATTAGATTAGGACATTTATTATTAATTTATTTAAAGAAGGGTTAAAATAGTTAAAATCAAAGTTTAATAAGTAAATAATTTTTAATATGGGGTTATAAATAAGATAAATTCGACTATAAATATTAATTAGAAAGATAAAAAGATTTCCTACATAATGGTATTTTATTTGTAATTTTTAGACATTAAATAATTTAATTTATTTATGACACAATGATGATGCAGTAATTATCTTATTTATGAAATATTGACATAATTGATGTTATAAACACCAAAATAAATGTAATTTGAGACTTTTTATGAATTACACAAATTTTCTAGGTTACTATGATATATTATTGTTGATTTAATCAACTTGGTTCGAACATATAATTCTGTTATGACTTTCACAAAAATCATATATCAAATAGTGTCAAAATTGACACAAAATAGTTTTTAAATCAAATATTATATTATTAATTGTTATTTTATTCCTAAAAATCTAAGGTTCGGCCAAATGAATAAGATAAGGATATATATATTTATAATTAACAATTTGGGGTTCTTTTGGTATGTTATAGTAAGTGTATTAACCATATAGTGAAAGAAAACAAAAAGACACGGTAAAAGTTAAATTATTTAACTTAGAGTTAAATCTAATTGATAAGGTTAAAATAATACCCTAAAATTGTCTAAATACTATTGGTTGATAGGATTTCGACCCATCCCCACTTTAGCTTCGAAATAAGACCCTTTGGAACCATTATAAACCGATTATGACTTTAATATAAAATAATATTTTGAGATATTCCTAAGGTGCCCCTCTCCTCCCTTATAAAAGGGCACCTCCTCCCCCTCCTCCTCACACCAATTTGAGCACTCAAGCTCGGCCAAACCCTGCCATTTTCTCCTCTCCACTTTCCTAAAATAATCCTAGAGGTCCTGGTCTTCTTCAAAGACCAATCTTAGTTCCCTAAGTGGAAGATTCAAAGAAGCGTTCCAAAGAAGAGGTAATATCCATTACCGATCTTTTCAATTTCTTTCTTCTTCAACTTCTTCTTCTTTAGTTGTTTCATAATAAAGTAATAACATCAGTATTACTTACATACTGATATTTTATTATAAATATGAAACAACCCTAATTCATTTTCTATCCATCCTACGGAAAAATGAAATCACTACGCGTGCGTACGTACGGAATACCGTCTCCACGCCGTGGTGTAATCTATTTTCCACCATCACTTTACAAGCATGGGTATAATGGTGTAATGAGTAACTATTTATGATTATTATAAAGTAATATTGATACTGAAATAATATATATATATACTCCAATACAATTCCACGATCATAGGAACGATATCATCACTCGTGCGTACGTACGGAATACCGTCTCCACGATGTGAAGCGACTCGTTCTACATGATCATCATTAAATAGTAATTATATAAATGAATTGAATGAATAAATATGATATATGTTACACTAATACCATTCTGGATATAAGGTATATATAACCTTAAAATAAGAATAAGAATTTATTCGAAAAAACACGCATAAGAACAAAAGGCAATAAAGACCCGAGTAACAAGTAACAATGAAATATTACTAATAAGAAGCTAAGAATATGACCATATATGATATCATATCAATATGTATGATTCTTGAATAAGTCAATAAAATTATTTAAATCATTATACAGGAGCTTCGGACACGTACAAAGCAAATCGGACCTAAGGTAAGGGAAATATCACAATCTCATTTTTATCAGAGATTGTTTATTCATAAGTATTTACTGGGGTGTATTTTATCATTCACATCCATGTTTCCTCAATATGTAATATTATTTCCATCCACTTAAAATAGCTTAAATCCAATTTTACCCTTCGGTGAGTTTTTAGTAAAGAATAAGAAAGGAATATTTTGTCATTTTTCGTACGAGGTACTTTTTGACTTTTCCGACAAAAGTACGAAGAATGTTTTTTTAACTTATACGGCATGAATGGATTTTTAAAACAAAATTTCCAAGAATCTTCCTTTACAAGTTTTCAAGTTTATTTTTAATCAACTTCTTTTATTTTAATGTCATATGACATGTTATTAAAGGAAAAATGTTTTTGAAGAAGAAAGGATATATTCCTCAAGAATGGAGTTCAAGTGTTTTATCAAAATTATTTTCCATCTAGGATAATAAAGGGTTATGTTTTAATCCATATTATTACATTGGTTTGATTATGTTATGATGGAAATATTTTTTATGAATTCCTTTATCTTATATGAATTGTCTTATGATGTCATGTTGTTTAAGAATTCCATTTTTATTACATGGGTTACGCTATGATGTATGGTTTATGATTATGTGGCACACATAAGAAAGGATTCATTATGAGATGTGTGGGACCTATATCTCCCTCCAATACATTGGGTAAAGATTTTATATCTCATGAGATAGACATTGCTAGAACGGTAGGTTATACCGGTTCAGTGAAACAGGACTGGAACGAGGGTGACTCGGTTCAGAAAGGGACTTTGTCCACTAAGATAGTCTTGGCAATGAGTCATGACTAACAATAAATGATTTTCCATGATTATGTGTGCATGCCACAAAGTTTAAAGTTTTATGTTATGATTATGGGGATCTCATTTTCACTTCTATGATTTATTCCATGATAAGATATTATGATCTCTTTTGCAGGTTTTAATTTTCAAAAAGATATGATATGATTTTTATTTCCTTTATTTTCCCTTGCTGAGCATTTGAGCTCACCCTTTTATGTTTTCTTTTCCCCAGGTCAGGAAGATGGATATTAAGTAGAATATGCTAAAAGGGACCCTAGATATGATGAAATAAATGGGAGACACTGTAGAAGATTTATGAACCAGTTGTTTATGTTTCCCAGTTTCTAAAGACACTATACCTATACGGTCCTTTGTGGTTTTGTCATATGTTGTAATAAGTGTGCTTAAATTTTGAAGTATTAACAATGTATGTAAAGTATGGGTCGTTATAGTTGGTATCAGAGGGAATGTATAGTCAACCTTTGGAAACTAGGATGTGAAAGCCTTAGTAAGAACCCTAAGGATAAGTCTAAGCATAGAACACAATCTTAGTGTTTTAGAAATGTCCTTGAATAACCTACGATAAGACCTTAATCATGAAAATTTTATTCTTGAATTATGTGGTTTTCCTATTATAATTAGTGTTTCTCACACTATTCTTCTTGGTTTTAGTCAATGGCTGGAACCCGAAGGAACCGTGTTAATGCGGAATGCGATGGGCGATGCAATGATTGTCCCCCTGAGCAACCAAACGATATGGGAGCTGGAATGCAAAATCTTGTAGCCATGCTCACACAACATTCTCAAGCTATGAATCATGCAGGACTTCCAAACGAGCAAAGGAAGGAGCAAAATTCTGTTGAATCCTTCATGAGGCAGCGTCCACCTTCTTTCAGAGGGTCTACTGATCCATTAGTTGCTGAACAATGGATTAGTACTACTGAAAAGATATTTTCAGTTCTTCAATGTTCTGAACATGATAAAGTCATCCTAGCAGTGTATCGTTTGGAAGGAGATGCTGATCAATGGTGGAATCTTATCAAGAATACGAGGCAAAGGGATGAAATTGAGTCTATGGAATGGGACAAGTTCAAGAACTTATTTTTCCATAAGTACTTCCCTCGTATTCTCCGAACAAAGATGGAGAAAGAGTTTCTTGAACTGAAGCAAAGGGATGATGAATCTGTTGGTACCTATGAAGAAAATTTTACAAGACTTGCAAGGTACGCTTCTGGTATTATTATCCAACCTGAGAGTAAGATCGATCGATTCTTTAGTGGCTTAAAACCAAGTCTTCGAAGGGCGTTAGCCATAAGGGACTCCAATAGCTACGAGGAAATCGTTCGATGTGCTCTCAAAGTCGAGATGGAGATTGGAGTAACCCATCAGTCACATGGGTTTGATAAGAAGAGGAAGATGGAATTCAAAGAAAAATCTAAAGAGCACACGGAAAAGAAGATGATCTTTTCCTTATGCTCAAAGTGTGGAAAGAAACATAGAGGGAGTTGTCTTAAAGGGACAAGTAAATGTTTTAAATGTGGAAAGGAAGGTCATCGGGCATTTGAATGCCGCGATAATGGGAAGAAGATGTCTAATGATGCAAACAAAGGAAGGGATACACAGAATGAACCTACTACACTTCAATGTTTCAAGTGCAAGGAGATGGGGCATTATGCCAATCAATGCCCAAATCCAAGGGTTGATGATGATGGTCGACGTCAACAAAATCTTAAGGCTAAAGACAAAGGAAAGTCGCATGCAATTTCTATCAGCGATGTGGAGTACGATAACGAAGTGGTGAAAGGTACACTTACCATCCACTCTAAAGTAGCAAATGTTTTATTTGATTCTGGATCCACCCACTCTTTTATTTCTAAAGAATTTTCTAAGGGTATCACCGTATTACCTCAACAATTAGATGTTGAGTTAGCTGTGACAACACCTAATGGCACAACAGTCGCATCAAAAGTTTATAATTCTTCTCTGATCGAAGTTTGTGGGAAAGTGCTTCCTGCAAATCTTGTGATCCTTCCTTTAGTGGAATTTGATGTGATTCTTGGCATGGATTGGCTTTCTCTACATGGAGCTCATATCAATTTCCAAAGAAGGGAAGTCACATTTCATATTCCAGATCAATCTACGATCGTCTATCGATGCAAGGATGAACATAACCTTCCAGTGGAAATTCCTTCCATCTTATGGGTCTTGATTCCACTAAATGAAGGTTATTTATCTCAAATGGTTGGTGAGAAACTCACGATTACGAATATGACCATTGTACGGGAGTTTGATGATGTCTTTCCGGAGGAATTACCGGGTCTTCCACCAAATTGTGAAGTTGAGTTTTCAATAGAACTCATACCAGGCGCTTTGCCAATTTCAAAGACACCTTATAGAATGGCCCCAATTGAGTTGCAGGAATTGAAGAAGCAACTCCAAGAGAATCTTGATAAGGGATTCATACGCCCTAGTGCATCACCTTGGGGAGCACCTGTTCTATTTGTTAAGAAGAAAGATGGATCAATGAGACTCTGCATTGATTATCGAGAACTTAACAAGATCACTATCAAGAACAAATATCCTCTCCCACGCATTGATGACTTATTTGACCAACTACGCGGAGCTCAATACTTTTCCAAGATTGATCTTCGTTCAGGGTATCATCAATTAAGGGTCAAAAGGGAGGATATACCAAATACGGCTTTCCGTACAAGGTATGGACACTATGAATTTATAGTGATGCCATTTGGTCTTACTAATGCCCCTGCTATCTTGATGGATCTAATAAATAGAGTCTTTAGAGACTATCTTGATCAATTTGTGGTAGTCTTTATAGACGATATTCTTGTCTATTCAAAGAGCAAGGAAGAGCATGAAGATCACTTGAGAATTATATTGAAGACCCTGAGAAAGGAGAAGCTTTATGCCAAATTTACCAAGTGTGAATTTTGGCTTCAAAAAGTTGCATTTTTGGGTCACATAATCTCAAAAGAGGGGATATCTGTGGATCCAGCAAAAACAGAGGTTATCGAAAGATGGTCGAGACCAACAATAGTAACTGAGATCCGAAGTTTTCTTGGTTTGGCTGGATATTATCGACGTTTTGTAAAAGATTTTTCACGATTATCTAATCCACTCACCAAGTTGACTCGGAAAGAAGTTAAGTTTGTCTGGACAGAGGAATGTGAAGAGAATTTCAAGGAGTTGAAAAGAAGGTTATCCAGTGCACCTGTCCGGACACTGCCTTGTAGTGGAGAAAGGTTTGTGATCTTCACTGATGCATCCAAGAAGGGATTGGGGTGTGTTCTTATGCAAAATGATATGGTGATAGCTTATGTCTCACGACAGTTGAAAATCCATGAGCAAAATTACCCAAAACATGATTTGGAGTTGGCTGCGGTAATCTTTGAATTAAAGATTTGGAGGCATTACCTTTATGGTGAAAGGTGTGATATTTATACTGATCATAAAAGTTTAAAGTATATTTTCACACAAAAGGAGCTGAATATGCGTCAAAGAAGATGGTTGGAGCTGATTAAGGATTACGACTGCTCAATCCATTACCACCCTGGGAAAGCAAACAAGGTGGCAGATGCATTAAGTCGACAAGACCATGCTAGTTTATCCATGATGAGGATCACAAAAGATCCAATATTTATGGATTTACAAAGGATGGATCTTGGAATTATAATGGAAGGGGAAAAATCTTATCTTTCTCAAATTAATGTTCAACCATCTATACATGCGAAGATTAAGGAGGCACAGAAAGAAGATGTTGAGTTACAAAAGAAGGTGAGAAATGTTCCTGAATTAAACCTTGATTGTGATGGGATAATAATGTTCAGGAATCGGGTTTGTGTTCCTCCCATCCCCGAATTAAAGAAGGAGCTGCTGGATGAGGCTCATAGTTCATCATTCTCTATTCATCCTGGAAGCACGAAGATGTATAGGGACCTGAAAGAGTACTTCTGGTGGGATGGCATGAAAAGAGATGTTGCTGAATATGTCTCTCGATGCTTGGTTTGTCAACATGTTAAAGCTGAGAGACAGAAGTCTAAGGGGATGTTACAACCATTACCCATACCCGAATGGAAATGGGAAAACATCACTATGGACTTTGTCACCGGACTTCCTAAAACATCCAAAGGCAATAATGTTATCTGGGTCATAGATGATCGTCTTACAAAGTCTGCACACTTCATTGCTATTAGAGAGGATTTCTCTCTAGATCAGCTTGCCAGGATATATGTAAAGGAAGTGGTAAGATTGCATGGAGTACCACTTTCTATTATATCTGATCGGGATCCGAGATTTACCTCGAAGTTCTGGCGAAGTCTTCATAATACTCTGGATACAGAGTTGAGTTTCAACACTGCTTATCATCCCCAGACAGACGGTCAGTCTGAGAGAACAATTCAAACCCTAGAAGATATGTTGAGATCTTGCTCTATGGATTTCAAAGGAGGTTGGGATCAACACCTACCTTTGGTGGAATTTTCTTATAATAATAGCTTTCACTCCAGTATTCAGATGGCTCCTAATGAAGCTCTCTATGGAAAGAAATGCAGGACTCCAACTTGCTGGGATGAAGTTGGGGAAAGAAAGCTATTAGGACCTGATCTCTTTGATGAAATGGCTGAAAAGGTTAGATCTATTCAACAACACATAAGAGAAGCTCAGAGTCGACAGAAAAGTTATGCCGACAACCATAGAAAAGACCTAGAGTTTGAAGTGGGTGATAAAGTGTTCTTACGAATATCTCCCTGGAAGAGGGTTATGAGATTTGGAAAGAAGGGGAAGTTGAGCCCTAGATATATCGGTCCTTTCGAAATACTGGATCGTGTTGGAAAGGTAGCTTACCGATTGGCTCTTCCACCGAATCTCTCTCAAGTTCACGATGTGTTCCATGTATCTCTCCTGAGAAAGTACATACCTGATCCTTCACATGTACTCAGCTCAGAAGTTGTACCGCTGGAGCAAGATCTTTCTTATGAAGAACAGCCGATAGAGATTCTGGATCGTAGCGAAAAAGTCCTACGAAACAAGACCACTCGCTTGGTGAAAGTTTTATGGAGGAACCACCAACTTGAAGAAGCTACATGGGAGCTTGAGGATATGATGAGGGAGAAGTATCCTCATCTGTTTGTTACAAAGTGACGAAATTCGAGGGCGAAATTATTTTTAAGGGGGGTAGAATGTAACACCCGAGACTTTTATGTTATATAAATCATCAAAGGAATCTTTTTCTACACAACACTTTCTTGGCTTGCTTTACACGCAATCGCGACCTTCCTCGATAGCTTGCGTCGTACGCAATATCGAGTTTCACTAAACAACGATATGCTATTACAATATTATTAAAACTAGCCGTTATGAATAGTAATAACCACTTTTTGAAATTTTAAAAAATTTTTTATTCAAAATGGACTTCATTTTTGGATTCGGAATACAGAAATTAGCCTACGGTGAAATTTTTTTATTTTTCTGAAAACTTTCAATTTTTGATGAATAGTGAAACCACTAAGTGGTAGGTTAAAAACTGAATTTTGCATAAAACTTAATTTTACCGCTTCTGTGAATGGAATTTCAAAAATCCGACAGACACGGTTGAAATCAGTAAGTAAAATGTGGTTCAATGAGATAAAAATAATTTTTTGGTGAATAGTAACTTTTTACTATTTTTACCGCAGTTAATAGTAAATAGGGTAACTAAGGGTAAATATGATATTAATATTACCCTAACACATGTCCTAATTCTATTGGACAAGTGTAATTCGACCAAAAACAAACTTAGGAATAAAATATGACCATTTAGGCCCACTTGGATTAGATTAGGACATTTATTATTAATTTATTTAAAGAAAGGTTAAAATAGTTAAAATCAAAGTTTAATAAGTAAATCATTTTTAATATGGGGTTATACATAAGATAAATTCGACTATAAATATTAATTAGAAAGCTAAAAGGATTTACTACATAATGGTATTTTATTTGTAATTTTTAGACATTAAATAATTTAATTTATTTATGACACAATGATGATGCAGTAATTATCTTATTTATGAAATATTGTCATAATTGATGTTATAAACACCAAAATAAATGTAATTTGAAACTTTTTATGAATTACACAAATTTTCTAGGTTACTATGATATATTATTGTTGATTTAATCAACTTTTTTTGAACATATAATTCTGTTATGACTTTCACAAAAATCATATATCAAATAGTGTCAAAATTGACACAAAATAGTTTTTAAATCAAATATTATATTATTAATTGTTATTTTATTCCTAAAAGTCAAAGGTTCGGCCAAATGACTTAGATAAAGATATATATGTTAATAATTAACAATTTGGGGTTCGTTTGGTATGTTATAGTAAGTGTATTAACCATATAGTGAAAGCAAACAAAAATACACGGTAAAAGTTAAATTATTTAACTTAGAGTTAAATCTAATTGATAAGGTCAAAATAATACCCTAAACTTGTCTAAATCCTATTGGTTGATAGGATTTCGACCCATCCCCACTTTTTCTTCGAAATAAGACCCTTTGGAACCATTATAAACCGATTTTGACTTTAATATAAAATAATATTTTGAGATATTCCTAAGGTGCCCCTCTCCTCCCTTATAAAAGGGCACCTCCTCCCCCTTCTCCTCACACCAATTTGAGCACTCAAGCTCGGCCAACCCCTTCCATTTTCTCCTCTCCACTTCCCTAGAATAATCCTAGAGGTTCTGGTCTTCTTCAAAGACCAATATTAGTTCCCTAAGTGGAGGATTCAAAGAAGCGTTCCAAAGAAGAGGTAATATCCATTACCGATCTTTTCAATTTCTTTCTTCTTCAACTTCTTCTTCTTTAGTTGTTTCATAATAAAGTAATAACATCAGTATTACTTACATACTGATATGTTTTTATAAATATGAAACAACCCTAATTCACCTTCTATCCATCCTACGGAAAAATGAAATCACCGCGCGTGCGTACGTACGGAATACCGTCTCCACGCCGTGGTGTAATCTATTTTCCACCATCACTTTACAAGGATGGGTATAATTGTGGAATGAGTAACTATTTATGATTATTATAAAGAAATATTGATACTGAAATAATATATATATATACTCCAATACAATTCCACGATCATAGGAATGATATCATCACTCGTGCGTACGTACGGAATACCGTCTCCACGATGTGAAGCGACTCGTTCTACATGATCATCATTACATAGTAATTATATAAATGAATTGAATGAATAAATATGATATATGTTACACTAATACCATTATGGATATAAGTTATCTATAACCTTAAAATAAGAATAAGAATTTATTCGGCAAAACACACATAAGAACAAATGGCAATAAAGACCCGAGTAACAAGTAACAATGAAATATTACTAATAAGAAGCTAAGAATATGACCATATATGATATCATATCAATATGTATGATTCTGGAATAAGTCAATAACATTATTTAAACCATTATACAGGAGCTTCGGACACGTAAAAAGCAAATCGGACCTAAGGTAAGGGAAATATCACAATCTCAGTTTTATCCGAGATTGTTTATTCGTAAGTATTTACTGGGGTGTATTTTATCATCCACATCCATGTTTCCTCAATATGTAATATTATTTACATCCACTTACAATAGTTTAAATCCAATTTTACCCTTCGGTGAGTTTTTAGTAAAGAATAAGAAAGGAATCTTTTGTCGTTTTTCGTACGAGGTACTTTTTGACTTTTCCGACAAAAGTACAAAGAATGTTTTTTTAACTTATACGGCATGAATGGATTTTTAAAACAAAATTTCCAAGAATCTTCCTTTACAAGTTTTCAAGTTTATTTTTAATCAACTTCTTTTATTTTAAAGTCGTATGACATGTTATGAAAGGAAAAATGTTTTTGAAGAAGAAAGGATATTTTCCTCAAGAATGGAGTTCAAGTGTTTTATCAAAATTATTTTCCATCTAAGATGATAAAGGGTTCTATTTTAATCCCTATTATTAAATTGGTTTAATTATGTTATGATGGAAATATTTTTTATGAATTCCTTTATCTTATATGAATTGTCTTATGATGTCATGTTGTTTAAGAATTCCATTTTTATTACATGGGATACGCTATGATGTATGGTTTATGATTATGTGGCACACATAAGAAAGGATTCATTATGAGATGGGTGGGACCTATATCTCCCTCCAATGCATTGGGTAAAGATTTTATATCTCATGAGATAGACATGGCTGGAACGGTATGTTATACCGGTTCAGTGAAACAGGACTGGAACGAGGGTGACTCGGTTCAGAAAGGGACTTTGTCCACTAAGATAGTCTTGGCAATGAGTCATGACTAACAAGAAATGATTTTCCATGATTATGTGTGCATGCCACAAAGTTTAAAGTTTTATGTTATGATTATGGGGATCTCATTTTCACTTCTATGATTTATTCCATGATAAGATATTATGATCTCTTTTGGAGGTTTTAATTTTCAAAAAGATATGATATGATTTTTATTTCCTTTATTTGCCCTTGCTGAGCATTTGAGCTCACCCTTTTATGTTTTCTTTTCCCCAGGTCAGGAAGATGGATATTAAGTAGAATATTCTAAAAGGGACCCTAGATATGATGAAATAAATGGGAGACACTGTAGAAGATTTATGAACCAGTTGTTTATGTTTCCCAGTTTCTAAATACACTATACCTATACGGTCCTTTGTGGTTTTGTCATATGTTGTAATAAGTGTGCTTAAATTTTGAAGTATTAACAATGTATGTAAAGTATGGGTCGTTATATTTTCGGAGTCTAATGAAACAAAAAAATGGTGAATAGTAACGTACCCTTAGGAATAGTAATATGACCCTTTTGAATAGTTAATAATCCAACATAAGAGTAACAATACCTATGAATAATAAATTAAATTTTAGACATCTGAGAAAGTGACAATTTGACCATAGTAAACGTTTTGGTATGTTGTAATTCATAAATAATTAATTATAATTAATTAATTAATTTAAAAGAATATTTATTTCCCTAAAATGTATTCATAAATTATTTAATCAATTTCTTATTGTTTTTAGATAATTTTATGAGACCCTACGTAATTTTTGAAAGCACTATAAAATCAGTTTTAATATTCAAAACTGTTTTTTAAGTAAATTATGATTTTAATTAAATATAAAATTAATAATATGTAGAAAATTATTTTTAAATAATGGACTTAATTTTTTGATTCTACACGTCAATAAATGGTAGGGGTAAAATTTTGAGATTTTTCTGAGAAACTTGAATTTTTAATGAATAGTGAAATACCGTAATTTACAAAATAAACTAAATATGCTAATTATAGGGTCATGTGTGATGTTATGCTGATGTAAGCCCAATTGGTTTGGGTTTAAATTATAAAATTAATATTCTTTGTCATTCAAGACTCACTATTACTTTTCTTAGGGGAAATTAATATACTAATGAATTTTATATTAAGGAAACCCCTCTCCCCTCCACTATAAAAGCCACCCTTCACACCATCATTTCCTCACACCTCTCAACCTCCAAGACTTCCCTAAAATATGACCAAAAACCTTCCCTAGAACCACCCCCACTTCCAAGATCTTCTGGTCACATCAAAATACCATGCTTAGTCCCTTAAGGATGTTCTCAAGAGGAGGATTCTAGAGGTAATTTCCCTCCCTCTTCTCCATTAATTTCCTTTCAAGTTCAAGTTCATTTCTTGATCTCTCCCCACCTATCTTCATCCAAATTCTATTTTAACTAAATTATTATACATATAATGTAATTTTTATGATTATAATGGGATATTATATCATCCAACCCTCTTTCCCTCTTTCTTTTAATTTATTAAAGAGAACGTTGTTTGTGAGGTGTTAATTTATCACCTTCAAGAACGACATGCTTTCTTCTTCCATTTTAACCTTCATATCTGGTCATGAAAACATTTTTATGGTTGAACCAGAATATTTTATATGTATTATTTTCTATTTAATGTTCTGTAAATATACTATGTCCATATTACTAAGTGATAAGTTAAAGTAAGTTCGTTGTGATCCAAAAACCGCCTAAATTGACCCAAATAACCGTCATTTAATTATTATCTTTATGATTCATCCAAATGGATCTAATATAATTCATTAAAATGTCACTAAATATCTTTTAATATCATTAATTAAATGTAATATCATTTCTGTATGTTTACCCATGTTCTACCCAAACTTCAATTTAATAATACAAGTGAACAACCAAAGAAAAACCATTAAAACAAACATCCCCGAACAATGTTTTTAAACTTTATAAGTCATCCAAAGGAACATAAAATGACATAATGAAACTATAATGAACCCTATTAATGTAAACATGGTTCTGGATTTATAATTAATGAAAATAATGTCATTATACAGGACATTAAAGATAAGGAAGCATTCGGGTACAAGGTAAGGGGAAATTCTCGAACACAACTTTCATCCTTCAGGTTCTACCTATATCACTCCATTTTTTATATGGTCACAGCTTAAAGATAATTTTTTCATCATTTTATTTCCTTTTATGGGATATATATGTTTTCTAATGAAGTTTATTTCAATCCAAATGCTTTTCCAATGAACTCTTCTCACAAGTACTCAACATTTACCTCTCATTCAAGGTTGATGGTTATTGTATCAAGTATGTTGTTCCCTATTTCTTTTGGGAACCCAATGTTTTTTAATGTGTTCTTATGAGATGAAACTCGTTCCATTTCATGGGTTAGTTATGTTTATTTATGTCATATGTTCATTGTGGCATGCAAGATAAATGATAATGTTCATGATCTTTTGCCTGTGTTACGATTATGTTCAACCCATGATATATTGTTCTTATCTATCCTATTACTGGGCTTCTATCTCACCCCTTTATATGTATATCCTCAGGTGGAAATATGTACTAAGGAGAGGACAAGTGCCAATAAAAATCTAGAGAAGAAGAAATTAAATAAATGTTTATGCTCGATGTAGTATTTGTTATGTGTGGTCCTAGTTTTCCCAAGACACTAAACCTTTGAATCATCTATGTGTAATGATATTATTTTGTTTATATTTGAAATGATATAATAGTAATGCAATAAAAGGTTGGGTCTCTATATTTGGTATCAGAGGAAAGGTTTAGTTAATTCGGGAATTAGGATTAGTGAACCCTAGAGAAAACTTCTAGTATGAGACTAAGTAAAAATATGCACACAAGGATATTTACCAAGGGATCCCATATGTTATGTTTTTGTTATAATTGTATAAAAGAATAAGTTATTCATGCCTTGTTTATTTATTTTTTGTTCTAACCTTTTCTATTTTAGAAAATGGTGGGAACCAGGAGAAATCAGGCCAACAACTCATGCGAGGGCCAATGCAACAATTTTCCGAACAACATCCCTAATGATTTGGGATGTGGAGTTTAAAACATCATGGAGATGCTTACCCAATTATCTCAAGTTATGAATAATAAACATAATAATTGGTAACGTCCTACTTCACCAAAGAGGGAGAAACTAGCTATTGAATGTTTTATACGGAAACCACCACTGATGTTTTTTGGATCTTCCGATACAGTAGTTAGGGAACTGTGGGTTAACTCCATGGAAAAGATATTTTTTGTGCTTCACTTTTCTGAGATGGAGAAGGATACTCTAGCCGTTTATCTTCTTTATGGAGAAGCAGATCAATGGTGGTCTTTGATTAAGAACACCAAGCCAAGGGAGGAAATTGATTAGATTGAATGGGATGACTTTAATATAATGTTTCTTAATAAGTAATTCCCAAAAACCCTTCACACAAAGATGGAGAGAGAATTAAAAGAGTTCAGGAAAAAATAAGGAGAATATATCACAACCTATGAAGAAAAACTCACAAGGCTCGCAAGGTATGCTTCGGGTTTTGTTATCAACAATAATAACAAAATTGATAGATTCTTTACTGGATTAAAACCACACCTTCCAAAGGCTCTTGCAATATGAGACTTTGTGAGTTATGAAGAAGTTGTTTGGTTTTCTCTCAAAGTGGAGATGGAGTTTGTAGAATTGTCCCATGGATTTGTGGATAAGAAACAAAATATGGAGTTTCAAGCCGGTAGATCAAGTGACAAAGGTGGGAAGAAAAATCAACGACCCACATGCCAAAAATTTGGGATGTTGAACCATGGGAACTGATGTGTAATACTATTATGTTCTTTATCTTTGGAATGATGTAATAGTAATGTAAGAATAGGTTTGGTCGCCATAATTGGTATTAGAGGCAAGGTTTAGTTAATTTGGGAATTAGGATTAGTGAACCATAGGGAAAACTTCTAGTATGAGACTATGTAAAAATATGCACATGAGGATGAGAGACCCCTTTAACACTATATTTTCTCTCATTAATTTGGGAATTAGGATTAGTTAATTTGTGTCACTATATTTTCTCTCTCATTAATTCCTCCCATGTACAACTGTTATCATGCCGAAATTCCGTAAGGAATTTCTCTCTCCTCATTTACGTTCAACCAATTATTTCATATTATGAACCTAAATTGCATTACATATGTTGGTATATTATTTCCCATGATCTCTTAACTATCCATTTAATTTATAAATGATGAGAGAACCCTTTAACACACATCAACACATTTTAATAATATCTATTCGACGTTATTATATAGCCGAAATTACACCAAACTTTCCATGCCAAAATCATTGTGTAGTGAATACCATAACCACTCCGCTATCAAGGTTATTCACCATTATGTACATGTACCTGTTTATTGATGACATAAATTTTTGTATTCCACATCTATTATTCATTTAAGGTTTTATTATGTTAATGAATCCATGTCGTATGATCTATGTGATACACTTATGCATTAAATGAAATAATTATGAAGGGTGTGCCGTAGTAGCGCTCCAGTGAATTGGATAAAGAATAGTATCAGGATACGTCATTTGCAATGAATGTTGACTCATGATAATTCAAGTGCAATGAGGTTTTACTCATGATTCATGTTCAATGAGGGTTTACTCAAGCTCCATGTGCTATAAGCCTTGTCTCATTCTAATATCATGTTAAATGTTGTCTCCACGTCTCCATGTTATGATTACCATGCATTATCAGGCCTTTATGTTCATTTTTTATCTTGTTCTTCATTGATGTGACTATTCTCTAACATGTATTTTATTCCCCATGTTATTCCATGATTATTCCATTATTGGGATTTATAGCCCTTCCTTTTATTTTTCATGTCCTCTAGTTGTCTTATACAATGATAAGTATGAGGGAATGTAGTGGTCATATAAAGGAAGTTTTAAATAAGATTTTTTTGTTTTATGTTTCAATTTGTTATGTAATATTCCTATTCCCCAAAGACACTAGACCTCTCAATCTACTATGTTTCATCAAGTAATGTTTTTATGTAATAAATCACGATTAAGTAAGTAATAAAGAGTGGGTTTGTCATATCCCTAGTTGGGGAACATGAAACACCTCATTGATGAAAATCAAACAATATAGTAGTTCCAACCGATATGAAACCTTTCCCAGTCATCTGAAGATCTCAAAGGGGACCACAATCTTCTATTCCAACATACCTTCTATATCAAACTAATGATTTTTCTAATGAGGTGAAAGTAGAATAAAGACTCAATCATCAACCTAAAACTCAATCATCAAGTGATAAAATCCCACATAAAATTTATGATGACTTTTTTTTCATGAACAATATTTTATGGATCAACTGCACCCTCTACATCATTTCCTAGAAAACACTCATCCCAACCAAGGATAACTCTCGGAAATCTGACAAACAAAATAAAGATCTACATAACCTGATAGACAAATAATTTAAGGGATTCATTTCTATATAGTTCTAACAACTATTTTTATAGAAAAACCTAACTCCGGAAAAGTCATTTTCCCCAGAACCACTATTATTATGCACACATTCCCATAGTATATCCTCAATAACCTGGATATCTCTCTCTATTTATCCATCCATATGTAGTTGATATGTTGTTCTTAATTTCAACTAGAAACCCATCTCCCCTTCGATCAATGGAGAAACATGGATTTTAACCGTGGTTCCCTCTTAGAATTAACCACATATAGATCCCCATAATGTTTAGAAATATCCTGAACATATATGTCCACATGACACTCTACCTTTGTTGTCTCCTTGATTGGGAGGTGGTGTATTGAGCATGTGATATTATCTATGATCACCCAAATTAAATCCTTCTAACCAGTACTACATGGTAAATCAATGATGATATCCATAGAAATATCATCCCATTTTCATACTGTCGTAGGTAAGGGCTTGAAAAAGCCAACAATTCTATGGTGTGACACCATTATTCTTCAATAAGTAAGACAGCGTGACACAAAATATACAATTGACCATATCATACCTATCCACCAATACTAATGTCTCAAATCATGATTAATCTTCATAACACATGGGTGTATCAACAATTAACAATAGTTTTTGTTATCCACCAACTCCTAACTTAGGGGAGAATGGATAAGAAACCTGTTTCAAAAACAAGAAATACCCTAGGGAGACTAAGACCACCCATATGAGGTCTCACCATTGTAAATTATTTTACTAAATAGAAGTCACATTTGGTCGTACATCTGCTCAGGATGGGCCCAATCATCAAATTTTGATTAATCTTTGGTTTAATCTAGACATATCCCCAATCTATATTCTCCAATTACCAATCTCATCCTTGCAAACAAAATCATCATATAACACTCTTAAACTAATTCCTTTAGTGGTTGTGTTGGTAAATTCCTACATAGTGAATCATCAACAACATTCTATTTTCTAGGACCATGAGCAATATCAATATCAAAACACTATAGATACTCCTCCAAATGTCCTCATTATAATTTTGTATCCCATTGAGTTGAAATTTTACTTTAGATTTTATAATTCGAATACATCATTACTCTCTCCCCAAAGTGGTATGGACACCACATTTTGAGTGAACTCATAACAACTTTCAACTCAATATTGTGGGTAGGGTAGTTCTTCAAATTAGGGAACAATTGACAAGAGTCATTAGAACACACATACCTCCCATGTATCAAGATAAATACCTATCCTATTCCATAAAAATCAGAAAAAAAATATTTTTAAAAGAACTTGGTACTAGAAGAAACAAAACAGGAGCTAAATTCAATATCACCTTTAGTTTATGAAAATATTGTTGACACATGTAATTCCACTCAACCATTACACCCTTATAGATTTATGTTTTCATTAATGATTTAATCTTGAAGAATTTCTGAACAAACTGTATATAATAACTAGTCAAATCGCAAAAGCATCATAACTCAAACACATTTTTGATCCACTGAGAAACCCCTCATAAATATAAAATTCCCCAAAAACATTAATTCTTGAATCAATAAATCACATTTTGAAATTTCACAATACAAATGATGTTCTATCAATGTTCTAAGAATGATATCCCTAATAGTCCAGGTTTTTCTCCTCTAACTTGGAGTTAACCAAAATATCATCCATGAATTCCCCAAAAAAGAGTCTAAGAACCAAAGAATGTTTTTTTAATCAATTTCATAAACACCATAGGAGGGTTTGGTATGACTAATTTCATATCCAAAAACTCAAAATTCATATATTGGATCTTAAATGTTTTCTTAGGTTTGTCATCTTCTCTAAATATCAAGTGTCAGTACCCTGACTATAGGTCAATCATTGAAAACATAAAAGTCCCTCTATGATTTTCAAGAAAAAATCAACCAGGGGAAATAGATAATTATTCTTAATGGACACCTAATTTAACTTTCTATAGTCAATAAAAATTCTAAGGCTCACTTCTGCCATTTTAATATATAGGTAATTTGAATCCCATTATGACATCCTAGGAAAAATAAATCTCTTAGCATTGATATCCACAAGTTGGACCATAATTTTAACGAAATCAAAGTGAAAAATATGGTAATATGGCATACAAATGGGAATTGTACAAGGTAGCATGTGTATGTTAAAATCAACCTCTCTCTATAGTGGTAATCCATAAAATTCATTTGGAAGGACATCAGGGTACACACACTACCGCATGTAAACAACATCCCAAACTATGGAAAATAGTAATAATAAAAATTTCTAAAAGTTAACATGATTTTATTGTAGAAAAAGGAACAATAGGCCCATCCCCTCCCAACTTAAAGTCCCAAACACCATGAAATGCATGACTGAACCAATAAGTAGATAAACTCTGAAACCTGATAATTATAATTGTCTATATTGGACCTAACATTGATCAATGAATCCTTGTCAATAATAAAGTTGGCATTGTTAATATCAAGAACCAATAATTCCCCCTCCACCTCATGGTTCAGTATCATCACTTGACATTCTATAAACATGAAACCTTGTTTGGACCTCTTTCAAAATGGAATGAAATGATACAATAAGAAAAACATATGATCTAAATGTAAACCCAAAACCTTAACTATATTTTTGACTAAAAATAATTTGTAGAATTTGTATCATACATATCTAGAATAATATATGTCAAAATAAACATTTTACCTCTATTTGTATATGTTCCTACTTCATATTCCTCTACAGTCCACTCCCCCACATAAAGATGTATGGTCTTAGCTACCCCCTAATATTTCTTATACATTGTAACATCCCCTATATCCAAAGTATGATACCAACCAATATTGGAATAATTAGTAAGAACCTAAGATCCCTTGGTGAATATAGAACTTCAATTACTCTATTGGTAAATCATGTCCCTAAAATATTTTAGAAGGATATATTTTCCACAACAATGACAAGCCCTGGGATTCTCTGTACAATTAGGGTTTATATGACAACACCACCAATACTGATAGAAAACAACATGTTATTCAACAAAAAGAGTCACTAAAACTGGTCCTGGAGAAAACATAATACCATTGTGCTTCCTTTTATGGAAATAAGATATAATCTTGATAATGAAAATACAAACTGCGGGTCCTATCAAATAATTTTTCAAGATATGTCAGCCTCCACAAAATAAACCTCATCATCTACTTCCAAAAATGTATAAAGTCTTGTGAGAATAAAAAAAATGAGAAAATATCATCCCTAAACACCAACTCAAACCTCTGAGCCTCTAAGTATTTATTACAGACTAGCTCCTGTGGAAAGTGAACTATCTTTGAAAAATAGCTGAAATACACCATAACTATAACATTTACATTATCAAAGGTAAAAAACTACCAGGTATTTCTTTTCTATATAATGTCTTCTGATAGAACTATTGGTTTAATATTTTCTCTATGGAATCCTAGGTTTGATCTACATGTAAGATATCATTCACAATAGAGTCCCACCAGATCCTTCCTGGCCATTCAAGCATATACCTAAACAGACCAACCTTAGAGTCCGTAGGATTATTCCAAAAGTTAGTGATCCTTTCAATCAACTAAATCCATTTACATATTTTTGTGATCCCCTGTAATCGTGAAGAAAGGTGTATGCTTCTTCATTAATTATGATTCATTAACCAATGTTCATCTCAATTTCCTGACACGTTTTGACCCATAATCTGAATAGTTTGGATTAAAACTACTTACAAAGAAGGTTCCATCTGAAAAGTTTCCTAAAAAACCAATCCCATAACTACCTCTCTTTTATTTTTAAGAGCTCTTCTAGAAGTAACTATTAAACAATCACAAGAAAAATATTGTAATTCATGAGTAGGTCCAAAATTGAAGGACAAATTTGGTTTTGATATCAAATATTTAAAATAAGAACAAAATAATTCATCATGAATTTTACCAATTAAATGTTATACTTTAAAAAGGAATAGGTTCATTTTATTAAAATTCCCAGATATTTTATTCTGATGAACTCAAAAACAATGTCTCAAAACTTGAACAATATTTTAGACCACCAACGGTAACTAGAGTTCAGACACATAATTCATCTATCCAGACACCTTCATGCGCCTACAACCCAAATTACAATGTCCCTAACTCTTATCAACACAAAAGAACAAAACCAAACTCATCTATTCTTAACACTCCTTTGGATGATCATCCCTTTGGTTCCAATTTTTTACGAACCAACCTGAGTCAACTAGAACAAGGTGGTCTACCATGTGGTGATATAAAATAAATATAAAAAAACAAGTCATGAATATTGACCCAAAAAAGAAAACAATCAAACTATTGTGATGAAGAAATAGATAAAAAATGATATAAACCAATCAATCCAAATAGGATAAACCTGAAAATTATTGATCACATAAGACCAAAAAGTATCAATGTGACCAACCATCACCTCCAAACCATTTAGATAAGAACGAAACTAATGAAATGTGAACCTAGAATGCAACATGATCCTCTTCCCTTTCCCTGATTCTTACAAAACATGGTGGACAACCACACAAACAAAAGTGTAGGTCAAGTTCACACGATGAGTAGGATACCACTAAGAAATATATACATGTTTTGATATCAATAATTTATAAGTTCTATATATAAAAAACAATATTTTTTATAAATAACTTTCATAAATAGAAATCATTTGTAAAAATCATCCTTGTTTTCAATAAATTCATACCATATTCTACAAATCCAGTAATATATCAGGTAAAAAATAAAAACAAGAAAATTAAACATATGAGAAAATATCTATGAAATAAACCATAATGGAATAAACTATGTATAAATGAAGAATCACATCACTTGGGCCTTAACCTATAAGAATAATTACTAAACATAAACCAAGACAAAACCAGCACTAAGTTTCTTCTAAAAAATTCAACTCCTACCCCAGTCTGTTAATATCCAAAAATTATTCCCTAGTGGTTCCACACACACTTGAATTTCTATAGTTTGATTCCTAAATCCCCACATGTTCCAAATGTGATATTTTATCCAAAAATAATTTCCCACACCATGATCACATTTAAAAAATTCATTTTCTTCATAAAATAAAATCCATTTCAACAATAAAATAAATAAATTCGTCAAATAAAAAAACATTCATAGATTGACTGATCCCAATAATGATAGAAACCAAAATTACTTTGATAATAAAGGTTAACAAACCCCAAATTGGCCTTCAAAATTCATGGCATTAAAAGAAAGCAGAGAGACGTACAGTAACAAACATGATGATAAATTGATGAATGAAATATCTGAAAGTAGAAGAGATCCCCATAATATAATGATATAGATCCTAAGCCTCAAGAGTAAAGATTTTGTGGAAGATAACAAGGTCTTAAATTTTAAGGATTATGGTTTACGGTAAATGAGGTTTCTCATTAATGAGGTATATATCATAACCAAGTACTTTTAATATTATTTCTTCTTATACCTACTCTAAAACTAGGGTATACATTATAAAATAAATAATATATTATTGTCATCACACTGAATTTCAATTTTGATAATGTAATAACCACATTGTTCTCCTTTCCATCCTAGGTGGATGAAAACATCTCTCATACGTGCATGTGGACTACCACCTCTACAAGTTTTTTGTTTCATTCTTCACCATTGGTTCTCTTTGATCATTATAATAATTGAATTAATAAAAATATATAGGATTTTTATGATAAAATTATATTTATATAATTATAAATTATTACTTTATTTTATTTTATTCCATCTATCATAAAGTGGAAACATCACCCTTGCATAAATATCGACTACTATTTCCATGAAGTGATTTAATTCATTTTTAATTACCAATTTATATGAATAGTTATAAAAGAGTATATAATGATAAAATATTATAATCATGAAATTATGAACATTATTCTAATAATCAAACTAGGATAAAAGTACAAGTATTGGCTCTTCTAAACTGAAACATGCATGAAAATGAAGATGTTTTGACCCAGAATAGTGTGTTAAATAAAAAATTGTGAATAAAAAATTGATAGGATGTTATAAGTAAATAATATATGGAATTATTTATAACTATGTGGCTATGGAATAGGTTTATAAAAAATCAATGTTTATTATAATGGAGTTTCATATGGATAAAAATCTAGTTTAAACATGTGGTAAGGGTTTATGTTACAATCTCATTTCTTTTCATGACTATCTGTGCTAAATTCCCATTGAGAGAATTTTTATGGTTATTTTCCACTAAATTACAACTATTTACACCTAATACGGTTATCCATGTAATTTTTAAGTATTAGCAAAAAAATTATCGCTTTGGTACTTATGATTATTGAGAAAATAATTTTAAGTAAATGTTTCCCTTATTTCAAATTTGGATGACAAATCTTTTCTTCCATGTCCATGATCATCAAAATTATTTTATAAAATTTATTAATTAGAATTTGAATGTTATAAAAATTTATTTAAACTGTCTATATGATTTTTTTTAATTATTAATGAATGAATTTTTTAAAAAATGTTGTAAAAATGTACTCGAAATTTCATTTTTGAATTTTTTAAAAATCTGTGAAAGAAATTTTTTTAACCTATAAGAGATGAATGAATATTTATTTCATCATGAATATAATATAATTTAAATATTAATTTATAATTTTAAATGATTATTTTTAGAAAAATAATTTTCAATATTCAGGAAATTTTTCGTAAAAATTATATTAAAGGAAGGGAAAATTTTATAATGTTTTCAAAGAAATGTTTGAATGCTTTTTAAGGAACATTTTCAACTATTTAAAAATTAATTATTGATTTTAATGGTTCACTGCGAATATGATCTTGTAATATCATTCACATTATTTATCATTATGTTTAATGATTAATATTTTTTAATTTTTATATTATGAAACTCATTTCATTGACATGGATTAATTGAGTTACGATGATATATTTATGAAACCATTTTATTTTAAAAGGTATATACTTTCAGGAGATAAAATAATATTTTGCAAACAATTTTCCTTTCCATGGGTTATGATATAATGAATTTATTAATGGTTTTTCATATTATTGATCACATAATTATGGTTTTCATTATGTGATTGTTGGGTCTATTATATCCCTCCAAATCATTAGATAAATCCATATATCTCATGAGATAATTATAAGAAATGAGTTGTAATTCTTCATCCACTATGAGAAATTAGTAGGGAGGATTGATCTACTATGAGATGGGAAATATACAGTTATGTTTGATACATTATGTTATTTGAAATATGTGGTGACTCTTGATCCAATATTATATCATGCTATTGGTAGTTAACCCTAACATATGATATGGGTTTTATTACTAGGATAGTTCTTGTGTCTTCTGACCTGTTGTAATTTATATTATAATGACCCAATGTTTTATCAAAGTAAATTCCCATATTATAATTACTTTATATAGTATTAATCACATAGAATCACATTAAGAACAAAATAAAAACCTTTTAAATTAATAATAAATGAAATAAACAAATTATAGAAGTTAAGAAACATGTACAACAGAAATTGTAACTAGTAATTTGGAATAGTAATATGACACTTATGAATAGTAAAACTATCAATAGAATAGTTACCTCACCCATGATATTACAACTAAAATTTAAGGATCATATAAGTGGTAATATGATATAATTATATCATAGTGTAAGTAAATAAATGTTTTAGAATTTTTAATGAAGTACTGACATTTTTATAAAATAGATATATTTATTTTCAATTTTAAAGTTAATATAATGTTTTAAATGAAACATTACTTCCAAAAAATATACTCATAAAGTCTTATTTTTATATATTATAATTATTGGATAATTTTATGATACCATTCTTAATTATTCAAAGTGTTATAAAATTATCCATAATTTTAAAATTATTATTTTTTAAGTAAATGACGATTTTAATTAAAAAAATCTAATATTTGGAAAATTATTTTCATAAAATTTAGTTCATTTTTTAATTCTACATGTCATAAAATGGTTAGGGTGATTTTTTGGGATTTTTTTGAAATACTTGAAATTTTTGGGAATGGTAAAATATAATTATTTACTAAAGACATGAATTATTGAGACATAGATGTTGTATGGATGATGGATGAAAAAAAAATATAATTCATTATATTATTAAATTTTATGATAATTCTCAATCTATTTATAGTTTTGATCCAAAATTATTAACTAATGACTAAAATAATGAGAAAACACCACTCTCCTCCACTAAAAATGATACCCCTCGCCACCTCTTATTCTCCTAACTCTCAAGAATTGAACCTTGTCCAAATTCCACTCAAATATATTAAAAACACCATAAAAATTTCTAGGATATTTTTTTCTTAATAAAATACAAAAACCAATCCCTTAAAAAGGTTCTCAAGAAGAAGGTTATCAAGAGGTAAAACCCTCTTCTGTTTTTTAATTTCTTTTTAAGTACCATTTTATTCTTTTTCGATCCTCAACTACCCAAATAAAAATTTATGATAACTCCATTAAAATATATATAATATAATTTTTTTTATTCTAATGTAATAATTCATCATCATCTCTCTTTCACCTGCCTTTTATACCAAAAATGAATATGTTACCCATGATGTATTAATTTATCACATTCAAGGACGATGAAGTTTTCAATTTCCATTACCATATCCAATGCTGGTCATGAAACCATTTTTTTGGTTGTAAATATTATAATATATTTATTATATCTTATTAAATGTTCAGGAATCATTTTTTACTCATGATATTAATATCAAAAAAACGAGTTCGTTGTGATCAAAAACCGCCAAAATAATCCCAAACGATTATCATAACTATTTCCCAAATGATTCATCTTAATTACATAAAACCAAAAGATATATATGACCAATTTAACCTATGTATGATTACTAATAACATATAATTTCAAATATTAATAATTACCCCAAGTTTACATGACCATCTGTGCCTGTATTGATTTAAACAGATCAATCAAACCCAGGAAACCAATTCTACAAAATAATGAAATTGAATCTCATAACCCTTCAAAAAGGTTATAAATAGACACAAAAAATTTATGATAATTAAAATAAATATATAAATTATTATTTAATTATTAAATAATTGTTATAATTTAATTTTCTAGGACATTATGATTATGTGAATAACACCTTTAGAGTTAAGGTATGGGGTTCTACCTAAACCTTTATTATTCCTTAGGGTTATTCATTCTCTATTTTTACCCAAATTGAATATTATTTTTTTAGATTATAAATTTTATGTATATGTTCAAAACGCTTGTATCATTATTTTTTTATCCGTATTTTTTTATATACATATATTTAAAAAATTCCATACTTGATTCTTTCTAATAAGTAAGCCCGATTAAATGGAACTTCTCGAATTCTTACCCATTTTCAAGAAAACTAGACAATATATTTTATGATAAAATTATTTATCTAAATATAACTCATTTTATTATGAATATATATCTGGGTTTGATTCTTTTTTATACACAAATTTTTTGCCTTTTTTTATTTCTAATAATCTTTAATATTTTCCTTAAACCAAACTAAAATGTTTTATTTATAAAGGCTATTAAACACTATTTTATCATGTATTAACTTATGTTTGAAATAACTTATCATGTTCTATGCCTATTTTCACCTTTTAATGTTCATGTATGATTTAAATCCTTTATTTCCGAGACAACACTCTGAAATTCCATTTTGTTATGAATTTTTGATAAGATTATGCAACCAAATTCTTATGATGGGTAACCCTTATGTTTATGTTTGATTCCTTATGCATGATTCTTCATGTGTAAAAATTATTCATTTAAAGGTTATGATGGGTGTTTCTATATTTTTATCTAATTCTTTGGGTAATTTTTAGTCTCATGAGACATAATGTGCAACGATCTTGGTGGTTAGCCTTGACTCATTCTCTATGTGAAACAGTCTTGGTGGTTAACCTTGACACATGGTCATTCATGTGAAATGAGTCGTGACTCATTCTTATGTCATTTTAATGTTAATTCCACATCCCCTATGATAGAATTATTACATATAGTATGATTCCTTATGTATATCAATTATTTTTATGTTGTCTTATTATGCTTATTAACCCATGTTCTATGCTTTAATATTATGTTTATTACCGTACTAGGATTTTTATTTCATCCCTTTATTCATGTTATCCCAGGATTATCCAATGAATATGTAATGGTTAAAAGGAATTTAATAGATCATTATGGATTATAAATAAGGAAATGTTTTATTTAGTTCCATGTTTTTGGTTTTTGTATCTAGTCTTCCATATACACTATACTTTACGATCCATGTATTGTAATTTGGTAGTTAATTATGTTTAAAATCATGTAATATTCTGTGAATACATCTAGGGTCTTTGTAGTTGGTATCAGAGGAATTTAATGTTATTTTTTATATTTGGAATAGAGAACATTATTATGAACCTTATGAATAATACTATATCTAAGAAAACATCCCTAATATTTCTAGTGTAGATTAAGAAGTTTATCAAGAAAATACATCCCATTCTAGATACTACAAGTGGTCATGGTTTTGGAATAGATGCACCTAAGGGTAATAATTCTGAAACTATGTTATGCGCCTGACTCGGTGGTAACATGGAACCCAATAATGGCCCTTAATACACACCTGGTTGGACACTCCTTGGGGATATGCTTTGGTAAATTAATAATTCCATTTCGATCCATTATTAAGGGAACAAAATAATTCTCATAATAATATATGACAGAAAATAGATCATGGATTAACCAGATTGAAACCTACATGATCACAAGTTAGGATATACTTTTCCTTTACATTTGTATCCTTTTATGTTTAAAATATGTTTTTTATGCTAAGTATTTAAGCTCCCTATTTGTAATTTATTTATCATCGTTAATGGTTAGGAATTGATGAGATCATTCCAATCATCAATGTGATAGGGAATGTGATGATTTACCTAAGGATATTCCAAATATGTTGGAAATGGGTGCTTCGAACATTATGATTGTACTTGATCATCTAGATAATGTTATGAATAATTACTTGAATTGTGTGTAATTCCATCCATATTAAGTAAATAGAAAGTTGTCGTCGAATCTTTCATGTTGAAAATTCCTCTCATGTTTAGTGGATATTCTAATCCTCTCATTGTATAGTAGTGGATTAACTCCATTAAAAATATTTTCTATTTCCCTATTTTATAATAAAAAGAGAACGTTTTGTTGGAAGTCTATCATTTGTATGGTGAAGCTAAACATTGGTTCACACTAATAAAAAATACAATGTTTGAAGATAAAATTGATTCCAGTGATAGGGAGTAATTTAAGAAAATGTTTTTCAATAAATATTTTCCCGCAACCCTTCCCCATAAGAAGGAAATAGAGTTCATATAACATAAGAAGATTGAAGATGAGTCTATCCAGGTGTTTAAAGAAAGCCTCAAAAGTATTGAAAAATATGCCACCTAATTTTACATGAACATCGACCATAAGGCAAATCACTTCATTATCAAACTGAAGCTGAGTCTATGAAAATAGTTGATGATTCGAGACATCAACAGTTATTTGGAAATTGTCCATTATGACCTCTAGAATGCAATGGATATTGGATACTCTCAATGGTTTCATGGGACTGGTGAAAAAAAACCACTAAAATGGAGTCTAATATGGGTTGACCATAAAATAAATCGCATGATATAAAAAATACCGAATATAACACATTCAAAAATTAGTTGTAATAATAATCCAGTGAACTATAAAAAGGGAACCAATAAATGATTCAAATGTGGAATGGTTGAGAGTATATATAAGAACTGCCGAATTGATATTCAGGATTACACTATTGTGTTATAATACATGAAGGATCATATGAACACTCATCTTTTAGTGTAGTGATTCAACTAGAATGAACATGGGTATTTTGCAAACCAATTCCCTATTACTAGGGTTGTGAGAGGAAATAAAAAATAACCTCCAAGGCAATAAGGAATGGAATTTTCTATAACTACATTTGAGATGGATCCATACAACGATGTGGTGATAGGTATACTGGTTATTCATTCAAGAGTGGTGAATGTACTATTTGATTCGAGTTTTATGCAATCATTCATATATTTCAAGATTAGTAGAACTACTCAAACAGTGCCTAAAAATATAGTGGTTGAGTTATCTATGAGTAAAAATTGGGAAATTATTGTATCCAAAGTATATAACTTCTCCATGGTTAATTTTTATGGACTGAACCTTCTATAATATCTTGTAATCCTTCCTTTGGTGGGGTTTGATGTTATATTGGTAATGGATTGGATATATGTATATTAATCCAACATCAATATTTGAGAATAAGATATTACTCTTCACATAATGAAGCATCCTCAAATTCTATACAAGTGTAATTAGGATGATGAATCTCTTTTAGAATCATTGTATCAATTGTGGATACTGATGCCTTATGAGAAATCATATCTAGTTTAAATGATTGAGACAAAGGAGGGAATAATGATTGAAGAAATTTTCATTATAAGGGAATACACTAATTTATTCCCTGAATAGGTTCATGGTCTTCCTCTAGAGTAGGATGTTGAGTTCTGAATTGAATTTATTTAAGGATCTTTACATATCTTAATTAAACCTTATCGAATGGCCACCATAGATCTTTATGATCTGAAGAATTAGTTATAGGAGAATATAGACAAGGATTTTACTCACTCGAGTGATTCACAATCAGGTGAAACATTACACTTTAATAATAATATGGATTGATCAATGCACCTCTACATGGATTATCATTAGCTCAATAAAATCACAATGAGGAACAAGTATCCCCTGGAATAGATATATTACTTGTTCAGTCGGCTATGTGGGGGAAGTTATTTATTCAAGTTGGACCTTAAGTATGGTTGTCATAAATTAATGGTGAGGAAAGATAATATTTAAAATATATCCATTATAAATAATATGGACACTATGATTTCATTGTGATTCCCTTCGGACTCACTGATGCTCCAAAAGTTTTCATGTGGTTAATATATAGATTCATTAGAGATTATCATAAAAAAATTGGGTATTATTTATTGATGATATTCTGATATACTCCCAAATAAAATAGGATCATGAGAATCATTTTAATATTATTCTAACGACATTTATAAGGGAGAAATATTGTGCAATGTAATGTAATTGTGATTTCTAGATGGAGGAATTATAAATCTTATGGTATATTTTCACCATCAATGAAATTTCTATGGACCCTTCGAAGACATAAGAAATTTTAATGTTGACCTGGCCAACATCTGTAATATAGATCCGAAGCTTCCTAGGTTTTTTGGTAACATGAACATATTTTATGGGTAATAATAATATATTAATTATTTTATTTGTTTTACTTTGCTTAATTTTTGTACTGTCCAAAACAATGTTTTCAAAATAAATATAATCCAGACATTATTCAATTAAACACAAAAATGTTACATTTCAACAAGTCCAATGGACCATAATTAAACTATAATGCCTACTACAAAACTAATCAAAATTGTCTGGAGACCCCCAAACACCCCAATAATGCCAAGAAAATAATAGAATTCCTTTGGATCCGTTATGATGAAAAATAGAATGGAGATCACAGTATCCACCGTGCTGATCATCAAGGGTATATAGAGAACCATCTTTACCAAGTTGTTTCTAATTTTGGGAATAGCCTAAACACCTATTTATATGGCCTTTGTGACAATAAGTAACTATTTAGGTCCTTAGCTAACTGTTGGTTTTTTAATGGTCATAAAATATTATAACTGTTGAGTACCTTTAATAATTTTTATTATCTAAGGTGTTTTGAATATTTTAAGTAGTTTAAGTATAAAATAATTTATTTAATTTTCTGTGTATTTGAGTGCTTTAAAGTGGTTTATTTGAACATATTATAATTTAAAATATCTTTAATTTTAAAAACATAATTTTTTAAGACCTAAAATGAATTTGAAATCATGAATTTTGGGTTTTAATGATAATATAAAGAGATGTACATATGTTTACATCAATTAATTCAAAGAGAAGTACACATATTGTCGCGATACAAAAAAAAGAATTTGAATTTGAAAATATGATTATGAATAATCTTATTAATTAAATGTAATAATTTTTGGTTAATTGATGACATATTAAGATTTATATGTTGGTTTGTGTATTTTTAATTTATCAAAGTTTGATATAACGTTTAAAACATGTTTATACTAATTAATGACTTGTTTAAATGAAATCAAATATTTCAATATTAATTTATATTTTCTAGGGTTTTAGATATGATTTATTTTTTAAATTTTGGTTTTATGAAAAAATATATCACTCATAGGCCAGCCCTCTAGCTGATCCGAGGGAGGCAGCTTGCACTACTCCATCAGGAGTAGGCAGCCGAGCCTGGATCCCTCACCTATAGAACATGCCATCCTGTGAGGTTATGTATGGATGCCTACATGTATACTTGGAGGGAGAGCAGCAGTATGCCATTGTGCGTAGCAGCACGAATGTAGAGTTCAGGTGCAGAGTAGGCCAAAGGGAGGAGAACCTGTACGGAGTGGTGCCGGGGAGGGGGAGAGGCAATTCTAGTGAGTGCTGGGAGCTGGATTCGTATAAATCCAGCATGAAAACCTCCTCATTTTGATGTGGGTGAGTTTTTTATCAGAGATCAAATCTTAGTCATTATATATCTCCACGCGAGATCTGGACTGCATGATCTGGTCCCAAGTTTGAAATTCCACCATCACCGTATGAACGCCGCATTTTCATCAGTTGTCTAATTGTGGAATTATCTGATCATGGATGATCATCTATTGTTAAATCATGTATCATTTTTAAGGAAGTACAAACTAGACCCTTCACATTTACTCTCTTCAGAGTTAGTACACCTATAGGATGATCTTTCTTACGAGAAGAAACCATTGAAGATCATAGATCGTAGAGAAAACGTTCTGTGAAATAAAACAATGCCCCTTGACAAGGTGTTGTGGAAAAAACACATGTTTAAAGAAGAGAAGTTGGAATCAGATGAAGTGATGATGCAGAGTTACCCACATATGTTTTAGTGTTGGAAAAAGAAATTTAAGGGGAAAAATTTCTTAAGGGGGAAGATTGTAAATACCAAAAAATTCATTAATGAAAATTCCTCTTAGTTTATTTAAATGTCTTATTATGGTTATGTATTGCGTATGCACTTATTTGGTTATATTTTTTGGATTTTAAAATACCATTAAGAATTGTGACCATTTCTAATATAGTCATTGAATAGTGATCACTTGATTAGTATAAATATAGGGCTTTAACTAATCCAATTTACCCAAACAAATTAAGCGATGACCCCTTCTAGTATACTTTCCCCATAAAAATCCAATTTGTCGAAGCTTAGAATGGAGGTGGCATCATTGGTATTCTCTCTTGCCCAATCCCAAGATGAGCTTGAATATGTTAATCTAAAGTGGAACAACCTACAAGAGAAGTGAAAGTTGATAGAGATTACCACTCCACCAATGTTATCCGAGCCACCCCAAGAGTCTATCACCATCGTGCACCTTACCCTAAGGTATTTTGTGGGTGTCTTAAGGGGTTATGTAACAAGGCCCTAACACTATGACTATGTAAACTATTTTTTGTATAATGATTTTACATTCTTTTTATTATTGTTAATTTGTAAAGTGTTTTTAAAGTATAAATATTATTTTTAGTTAATATTCAAATAAGTAATCTATTTTGATGAATTAATGGATTTTTGAGTTAAATAATATTTTAATAAAATATAATTATTAATAAATTAATTTTTATTAAAAAATTATCATTTAGTGTTTATGAATACAATGGTAATTTTTCATATAGTTTGAAAACATTTTTTGACAAAGACTGTGAATTTTTGATAAATGTAGGTTTTTATTTTAAAACTAAAAATTCAAATATTTTTAAAATTATTAAGATAAAATTAATATTATTTTTTTAATTAGGACGTCTAAATTTTCTAATGGAGAATATTTCATAATTTCATAAGATAGTTGAATTTTGTGGTAAAATATTAAATACCATTTAAATATATAATGTGTTTTATGACATCATAATGACCCAATAGTGATGTAATTAAATAAAATGAACATTATTTTCCGCCAATATATGTTTTACCATTGAAATAATGCGATTTTGGGTTTTTTTATTTTACAAAGCTTTAGTAGACCCTTGAAGACTTATAAAACATTTTTCCTTTTTAAATTGTTTTCCTTGAGAGTGTGACTCAGCTCCACATAAGAAACCCTGTTATTTTAAGAAGTTCATACATTATTCTTATAAAATATTTTTTACACTCCCCTTTGGAAATAACTTTGGGAAAAAACCATGGGCTGGTTTGTGTTTTTGATTAGTTTAATGTGTGGTGTCCCCAACCTAAATATTAAAGAATTCCCTCTCCTTTCCTATATAAACCCACCCAAGCTCCAACATTCTCTTCACTGAAAGTATTTTTAGTTCCTTAAACATCTTCACTTATCTATCTTGAATCCTACCAAGGCTCCCCATTATCAAAAGAAGCCTCTATCAATCCCTTCCCAAGACTTTGGGATCACACTTCTAAGTAAAGGATTCCTTCCATTCTCAATATATCCAGGTTTCATAATATTGTTATTCCCTTTTATTTTCAAGAATAATTGTTGGTGTATGATTTATAACCTCCACTATACTTCCATATTTATGTTATAATAATGAGACACCCCATTATCACTCATTAATTCCTCCCATGTACACCTATTATCATGCCGAAATGTCGTAAGGGTTTCCTTCCTTTCTCATTTTATCCAAGTTTATAGATATTTTTATGCCATTTTATTTTCAATTATAAATGTTTGGGTATAGTTTTTATCCTCCCATATACTTCCCTCCTTCTTTTATAAGGATTATAGACCATTTCTCCCCCATTAACTCATCTCATGTACACCCGTTACCATGCAGAAATGTCGAATTGATTCCTTCCTTTCTCATTTTATCCACGTTTCTTAATATTGTTATGCCCTTTTATTTTCAAGTATAAATATTGGGTTATGATTTATCACCTCATCTATGCTTCCCACCTTATGTTCTAATGATTAGATAACCCCTTTATCTCTCATTAATTCCTCCCTTTTACACCCGTTAGCTTACTGAAATGTCGTAAGGGATTTAATCTTTTCTCATTTATGTCCAAATTTCATTATGTTGTTATGCCCTTTTATTTTAAAATTATAAATGTTGAGGTTTTTTGTCTCACCACACTCATACTTCCCTCTTAATGTTTTGATGATGATATACCCCTTTTCTCTCTCATTATTTCCTCCCATGTACAACTGTTACCATGCATAAATTCCATAAGGAATTTCTCTCTCCTCTTTTACATTCAAAAAATTATTTTATATTATACATATGAATTACATTCCATATGTCAGTATATTATGTCCCATGATACCTTTACTATCCATTTAATGTATAAATGATGAGAGACACCCTTCACACTTATCAACCCATTTTACCAATTTCTATTTGACGTCGTTATGCTGTAGAAATTACACCAAAATTTTCATGCCAAAATAATTGTGTAGTGAATACCATAACAACTCCCTATCAAGGGTGTTAACCATTTTGCCCATGTACTTGTTTATTGATGAAATTAGTTTATGTATTCCATATCTTTTATTCTTGGATTTAATTATGAAGTTAAAGAAGCCATGTTGTATGATCTATGTGACACACTTATGCATGCAATGAAATGATTATGAAGGGTGTTCCCTAATAGCACTCTAATGAATTGGGTAAAGTATAGTATCATAATACGTCATGTTCAATTATTTTTTACTCATACTAATTCAATTGCAATGATGTTTTACTTATGCTTCATGTACAATGAGGGTTTACTCATGCTCCATGTGCAATGAGCCTTAGCTCATGCTAATATCATGTTAAATATTGTTTCTACATCTCCATGTTATGATTATCATGAATTATCATTCATTTTCCGAAACATTTTTTTTTCATCATTTTTCAATAGCCGGTTTATGGGTTCCCGGTACCCGTACAAATAGTCCCCAAAATCCTGAATTCAAATTTCAAATTCTAACCAAAATACATCCATTATCATGCCTTTATGTTCATGTTTCTCTTGTTATTCATTGATATTCCTATTCTCTAACATGTATTGTATTCTTCTTGTTATTCCATGTTTATTCCCTTACTGGGCTTTATAGCTCACTATTTTCTTTGTCATGTCCTCAGGTTATCCTATGCAATTCTAAGTACGAGGGAATGTTGTGGTAATGTAAAAGATGTTTTAAATATGATGTTGTGTTTTATGCTTTGAATTGTTATGTAATATTCCTATTCCCCATAGAAACTAGACCTATCGGTCTACTATGTTGTATCAAGTGAAGTTTTTATGTAATAAATCATTTTAATATATGTAATAAATAGCGGGGTTGTCATATCCTCAGTTGGGGAACATGAAACACTCCATTGATAAAAATAAAACAATATAGTAGATCCAACTGATATGCAACTTTTCTCAATCATCCCAAGATTTCAAAGGGGACCACAATCCTCCTTTGAAACTTACCTTCCATATCCACCTAATGATTTTCTTAATGAGGTGAATGTAAAATAAGGACTCAATCATCAACCTAAAACTCTAGCATCCAGTGATAAAATCCCACATAAAATTTATGATGACATTTTTTTCATGACCAATATTGTATGGATCCACTGCACCCTCTACATCACTTCCTTGACAAGACTCAACCCAACCAAGGATAAATTTTCGAACTCTTCCCAACAAAATAGATATCTACATAAACTACCAGACAAATAATTTTATGGTTTCATTTTTATTGTGTCCTATAAACTATTTTTATAGATAAACCTAACTCCAGACAATTCATTTTCCCAAGAACCACTAAAATTATGCACACATTCATATAGTTTATCCTCAATCACCTGGATATCTCTCTCTATTTCTGAATCCATCTGTAGTTGATATGTTTTTCACAATTTCAACTAGGAACCCATCACCCCTTAAAACTATTTAAAAAAATGGATTTGAACCTTGGGTCCCTCTTAGAATTAACCACAGAGGGATCTCTATAATTTCTAGAAATATCTCAAACATATATTTCTATTAGAAGTTCCACCTTTGTTGTCTCCTTGATTGGGAGGAGTTTCATTGAGTAAATGAGATTATCTATGATCACCACATTTGAATCCTTCTAAGAAGTACTAAATTGTAAAACAATGATGATATCTATATAAATATCATCCCATTTCTATAATGTAATGGGTAAGGTCTTGAAAAATCTAATAATTCTCTAGTATGGAACTATTATTCTACAACATGTAAGTCATCGTGATAAAAAATCTACAATTGACCATATTATCCCTATCTGCCAAAACCAATTTCTCAAATCATGATAAATCTTCGTAACACATGGGTGTACAAACAAACAACAAAAGTTTATGTTATCCCTCAACTCCTACCATAGGGGATAATGAATAAGCAACTCATCTTGAAAACATGAAATTCCATAGGGAGACTGAGACCAGCCACCTGAGGTCTCACCACTGTAAATTATTTTACTAAACATAGGACACTTGGGTCCAGACATCATCTCTAGATGAATCCAATTATCAAATGATGATTAATACTTTGTTGAATCTATCCATAAACACCATCTATCTTCTCCCATTACCATTCTCATCCCAGCAAAATAACTCATCATATACAACTCTTACACTAATTCCTTTAGTTCTTGTGTTGGTAAATTCCTACATAGTTCATCATCAACCACATTTTATTTTCCAAGAGCATGAGAAATATCAATATCAAAATACTGGAGATACTCCACCCAATGTCTCCATTACAATATCAGATCCCTTTGAGTGAAAAAATAATTTTGGATTTTATAATTCAAAAATATAATTACTCTCTCCCCAAAGAGGTAAAAACACCACATTTTGAGTGAACTCATAATGACATCCAACTCAATATTATGGGTCGGGTAGCACTTCTAACGAGGGAAAAATTGACAAGAGTCAATTGAACACACCTACCTCTCATATATCAATAAGAATCCCAATCCATTTATATATAAAAATCACAGAAAATATTTTTACCTAAACCTGGTACTAGAAGAAACAAAACATGAGATAAATTCAATATCACTAATAGTTTATAAAAATATCATTGACACTTGTAATTCCACTCAACCATTACACCCTTATGGGTTAAAGTTGTCATTAAATATTTAATCTTGTAGAATTTCTGAACAAACCGTATATAATAACTAGTCAAATCCCAAAAGTTTCATATCTCAAACACATTGTTGATCCACTAAGACACCCCTCTTAAATATAAAATTCATAAGATACATTAATTCTTTATTCAAAAACTCACATTTTGAAATTTAACAATACAAATGGAGTTCATTCAATGTTCTATGAATGCTATCAATAATAGTCCATGTTCTTATCCTCTAACATGGAGTAAACAAAAATATAATCCCTGAATTCCACAAAAAAAGTATAATAACCAAATAATTTTTTGGTTAATCAATTACATAAACACCTTATGAGGGTTTGGTAAGCCTAATTTCATAACCGAAAACTCAAAATTCACATATTGGATCCTAAATGTTGTCTTCGGTTAATCATCTTCTCTAAATATAAAGTGTTGGTACCTAGACTATAGGCAAATCATTAAAAACCAACAAGCCCTCGAAAATGTTCAAAGAAATAATCAACCAGGGGAAATGGATAATTATTCTTAATGGACACCTAATTTAACTTTCATTTGCCAATTAAAATTCTAAGGCTCACTTTTTCCTTCTTAATATATAGGTAATTTGAAGCCCATGGTGACATCATAGGTAAAATAAATCTCTTATAATTGATATCCACAATTTGGACCATATGTTTAAACAACTCAGAGAGAACAATATGTTAATATTGTATACAAATCAGAATCGTACTAGGTAGCAGGATTATGGTAAAATCAACCTCTCTCTATAGTGATAATCCATAAAATTCATTTGGAAAGACATGGGGGTACACACACACACTACTGCAGGTAAAAAACATCCCAAACTTTTGAAAGTAGTAATAATCAAAATTTCTAATAGCTAACATGATATTATCACAGAATAAAGAACAATTGGCCCATCCCCTCTGAATATAGAGTTCCAAACCCCATGAAAAGCATAACTGAACCAATCTAAAGATGAAAACCAAACCCAATGACGATAACTATCTATATGGGACTTAACAATGATCAATTAATCCTTGTCAATAATAAAGTCTATGTTGTCAATATCAAGCACCAATAATTCCCCCTCCACCTCATGGTTCTATATCATCACTTGACTTTCTATAAACATGAAACCTAGTCTATACCTCTTTCAAAAAGGCATGGAATGTTACAATAAGAACAAAATTTATTATAAATTTAAACCCAAAACCATAACTATATTTTTGATTTAAAATTATTTGTAGAATTTTTATCTAACAAATCTAGAATAATAGATGTAAAAAATAAACATTGTACCTCTAACTGTATATGTCCCTACTTCATATTCCTCTAATTCACACTCCCCCACATAAAAATGTATGGTCTTAGTTACCCCATAATATTTCATTGACATTGATACATCCCCTATATACATAGGATAAGACCAACCACAATTGGAATGATTAGTAAGAACCTAAAATCCCTTGGTGAATTTAGAACTTTAATTACTCTATTGGAACATCATGTCCCAAAAATATTTTAGATGGATAGATTTTCCACAATAATAACGAGCCCTGGGAGCTTCTTTACAATTAGGATTTATATGAAAAGACCACCCATACTAATAGAGGACAACCTGTTATTCTCCAAAAATAGTCTGTAAAACTGGTCTTGGAGAAAACATGCTATCATTGTCCTTCCTTTTATGGAAATAAGATACAACCTTGATAATGAACGTACCAATTGAGGCTCCTATTAAATAATTATTCAAGATATGTTAGCCTCTATATAATCTACCTTATAATCTACTTCCACAAATGTATAAAGGCATGTGAGAATCCACATTGACCAAGTATCTTCCCTAAACACCAACTCAAACTTCTGAGCCTCTAAGTATTTATTATGGACTCGCTCATGTGGAAAGTGAACTAACTCTGCAAAATAGGTGAAATACACCATAACTATAACATTTAATTTATCAAAGGTCAAAAACTTCCAGATAGTTTTTTCCATATAATGTCTTAGGAAATAACTACTGGTATAATATTGTTTTGATGGAATCCTAGGTATGAACCTCATGTAAGATATCATTCACAATGGAGTCCCACCAGATCCTTAACAGCCATTCAAGAATATACATGAATAGACCATCCTTAGAGTCCTTAGGATTATTCTGAATGTTAAATATCCTTTCAATCCACTCAATCCTTTTACTTATTTTTGTGATCCCTTGTAACCGTGAAGAAAGTTGTATGCTTCATCATTAATTCTGATTCATGAACCATTTTTCTCCTCAATTTCATGACACCTACTTGACCCATAATCTGTATATTTTGGATTACAACTTCTTTCAAAGAAGGGTCCATCTGAATTGTTTCCTAAAAAAACAATCACATAGATTCCTCTCTTTGATTTGTAAAATCTCTTCTTGAAGGAACTATCAAACAATCAGAAAAAAATGATAATTCATGAGTAGGTTCCAAAATCATTGGAAAAAATTTTGTTTTGATATCAAATATTTTAAAAAAGAACAAAATAATTCATCACGAATTTTTCCAATGAAATATTATGATTTAAAAAGGAATAGGTTCATTTTATTAAAATTCTCAGACATTTTATTTAGATGAACTCAAACACCATGTCTCAAACCTGGTAAAACATTTCAGATCACCCATGGTAACTCAAGTTCAGACACATAATTCATATGGCCTGAAACATAACCCTATGAAATATCCTCATTACCCTGAGTAAGAAAACTCTTATTTCTAAGTTCAACTCCTTCCTAGATACCTTGGCCACAAATACAAAATTATAATGAATGATCAATAATATTCCATCTCCCGTCCTAATGTGGATCTGTGAATCATACTCATGAACCGTTCAGTTGGATTCAATCACATTAGGCTAACTACTAGAGGGAAGGTCATGAAGAAATTCTATATGTGGCCTATCCTACCTCAAACTCATCACTTGAATGGGTCTCTATCTCACAAGTTCCTCATGTGTCTTCATCTTCTACACTGATGACATGAGAAAGCAATACCAGAACACACATCCTGAATAGTATTCTCTTCCATAGAATCCTCAAAATGAAGCTTCTTACTAGTTGTAGCAGAACCATTGGGTCTAGAGTATGAACTATCGTAATTTTTTCCAAACCATTTTTCATGTTCGTCTCCAAAATAAGAACCTAGTCCAGTATCTCAATAATAGTTTTCAACCAAAACATGTTGGGATAATATAGAATTCAATGCCTGAGACCTTCCTCAATACATCTCACCCTTGATGGCTCATCAATAAGTTAAATAAGCACAAAATGATGAATCCATGTAAAATGTAACAAATAATATATAATAATCATTGACCCATTCTTTTTAAGAATAAAATAACTGACTATATGAGCTCTCAGGGTCTCAATAAAAAAGTAATAAAAATACTTAATTGGAAATTCCTCTAATTAATATCTCAAGCGTATAATCCTAGTTTGAAACATACCACCAATGATTAGATTCGCCCAAAATATTATATGTCGTGAGATTTACTCACCTCTTTGGAAGTTCCATTAGATGATCAAAAATATATTCAACCAGTCTGTAAACATAGATTAGTAGAATAGGTACTATTATCCCCTAGAAAATTATTAGGATATTTCTAATGGAACACCCACATCAGATCTACCATAGAGGAGGCAAGATATGGGTCTCTCATAATGGTCTATATAAAGTGCATGAAACTCTCAAGAAACTTTTCCTCAACAATTATATATGGTAATACTACTGCTATTTCATCGGTCACAATAGAATGATATACTTGTAGCTTAGGTTCCAAAACCTTCGAAGCATGGTCATCAACACCATCTTGGAGCATGAATGGAGGTTTTCATTCTAGAATGTATCTATGAGGTCAAACAATTTCCATAGAAAAGAATAAATTAGTGACCAAGTCACAAATAAAAACATTGGAAAGGTTGAATCTGTAAGAACCCGGACATTATTTTTAGGTGCGTTTTTCCTTTTCTAGAGTTTTTGAGAAAATAGGAGTTTTTTGAAATTTTTGAAGTATACACCATGTACTTTATGAGTACACGCCATGTACTTCGATGTTGTGTGAGGTCGTGTGCTGGCTGTATCTGTTCCACACACCCGATCGTGTGGGGTGATGTGGAGACCACTTAAATCGAAGTACAGAAAAGCCCAGTAATCACCGTGTACTACAAAATTACACACTGTGTACTTTCTTTTTTATCATTAAACAAACTAGGCTCGCATCTGACTACTATAATCGTCTTCTTCGAGGTCTTGTTCGACCGATAGAAGACGTATTATGCCAGAACTTCTCCAAGCCCCTGAGCCTGTGTCCTTTCTCCGAATCGACCACCGTCGATGGAGTTGGAACCGCAGCGGAATGCCCTTCCTTCTTCTAGACAATCATTTTCAAATTTCTCCACTTTCCCAAGATATCATGGGTTGAACGTTTTGTACGTTTTCGTAGATCTACGACGTTCTACGGAAATTCAAGCCTCGTGGTTCAAGTATATCGATCTCCTAGAATCAAGGTTGGTGGTTTGCGACTTTCTGTTCATGGTCCTCAAGTATTATGTGCAAATTCCACCAATACCCTTGAACGAGGTATTACGTGTTTACTGTTTTCCCCTGTTGTTTGCCTACCATTCTTGTATTCTTGTGTATAGGTAATTTGGTTATTTATGAGGATAATTGCAATGCTTGGAAATTTTTCCCATGCCTAGTTCTATTCACGAACATTTGGTTTTGTTTATCCCTTGGCCGTTATACCTGTTTTCCTTGCCTTGTGACCGTATGATGGAGTGTTTTTCCTTAACATGCTTGTTATATAGTAGAATGGTTAGCCATGTATCTCTATAGGTTTACTTTGGTGTTATAGTATTATTATGTACTGACTAGCATGGGGCCGTAAGAGTCGGGTGCTATACACTATAAGGGGATAGACCGAGTGAGCATCCTCAGAGAGGCTTGGACATTATAGTCTATTGGGGATAGAATGAGTGAGCCTTTCAGAGATTCTTGGATATTATAGACTATAGAAGGATAGACTGAGTGCGCTTCCTCAGAGATTCTTGACCTTTATAGACTATACGGGGATAGACCAAGTGAGCTTCCTCAGAGAGTCTCTATTTTTTGTGAATTTTCCTTAAACAATTCTAAGATAGAGGAGGAATTTACCGAGTGAGCTTCATCGGAGAGTATGTGATCGACCTGAGGCTATAATAGGAATTGATCGACTGAGATACCTCAGAGAGTCTCTAGTCCTTGAGGGCTATAAGAGGTATTGATCGTGTGATCTTCCTCATAGTTTATCTGAATACCTTAGACTATAAGGGCAATTTACTGAGCGTGCTTCCTCAAAGAGTGTTATAATTTCTTATGACCAAACCAGAGGGCTTAGGCTGAGTGTACTGCCCATAGGGTTGTTGGTACTTCATGGATAGGACCAGAGGTGATGGCTGTGAGTACTTCCCAGAGGGATTCTTGTTTGTGATTAGCTGTTTCCTTCACTATTGCTTGTTGATCTATGGATTTTTTACTATTGTGTATCATCCTATTTACTGCTTACTGTACTATTACATGCCATATACTCACTGACTATTAGTCACAGATCTTCGGTTAATTGCATACTGGGATTTAGTCTCACACCATGTTTGGGTCATGCTTTTGGGCCCTAACAGACTATATTGTTGCAGTTATAGACAAGGAAAAGCACCCTTTCACTTCAGGTACATGACTTTCATTGCAGCATGAGACCATGGGACTAAGATGAGGCTTGAGATACTGAGGAGTTTCTTATCTGTTTCCTTTTTGTTCTTTGGTGTAGTACTGTATACAACATTGTGACTTGTTTGTATTATTTCCTAGAAATATAAGTACCGTGCATAATTTTCATATATATATATGTGTGTGTGTGTGTGTGTGCTCCAGTTGTTTATTGTTTTAGTCTTTCATTGTTTACTTTTGTTGGATATTTCTGCTTCTACAATTGTATGTGTAGTTTACTTCCGTTGTGTACTCTACTAATGAGGGAATAGTTTCCCTACTAACACACCCAAGGCCCTCACTACTAGTCGGCAGCCTCTGGAGTTTGGGGAAATGCTCTTTAGGCCATATGAATGACCATGTATGGGGCGCCTCTAGGTGGCTTCTGTAACTGGGATGTTACAAAATGGTATCAGAGGAATTATTTTCTCTTGACTTACTGTTTGGAGCCTATAGCCAGGGATAGGACAGAATATGTACTTGGTAATAACCTGTGCCCGGGAGTAGCTAATACATGTACAGGGAAAAGCCAATCTAATTCGTTTATTGCAATTTCTTCAGGTTTTACAATTTTTACTATTGATTTGATTTCACCTTGAGTGATTCACATGCTTTGTGCTATTACTTTTTTTTATTACGGTTCTATTTCTGTTGAAACCCGATGAGATAAAGGTATGCCATCTCATGCATCGTATAGGAACTTATTAGAAATCACATGCCTTGCATTCTTTCCATGTCATCTAGGATGCATTAGTGATTTCATGTTGTTTTGATAGACGTTGTTTAGATTATGCATGTTGTTCTGATAGATGATTTGATAGAATCCCTACTGTTTAATAGGAAATTTGTCTATATAAGTTCTTTTGTTAAATGAACGCCAAATTTTGATTCATGAGGTGTTATGGGGACACGTGAATTGGAATTTGGTGGATCATTAACATGTTTACCTTTTTTATAACATGTATGGGATCCCAATATTTGATTTGCAGGGAGTATGGGCCCTCACAGATAGGAATTTGGCACCTTAACTCATGTTTTCTGTGTTTTCTGGGCCTCAGAGCTTTTTCTGAGCTATTTCCTGGAAAAAACTAGAATACACTACATGTACTTTATTAATACACGTCATGCAGTTTTTAAATCATTTCACTGAATGTGTGCGCAGAAACATAGGGTTGTGAAAAAAATCTCCAGGAACATGCCGTGTACGGTAAGTACACGTCGTGTTGTAGTAACCGTGTGTCTACCCGTATGACTAACGACATGGATGATTGAAACATCCACTATACACGGTGTGTCTTGTTATCACACATCGTGCAATGTAACCAAAGTACTCGGCCATGTCACGAACAATATGGGTCGGCAAAAACCTTCAAGTACACGCTGTGTTCTTTGAGATTATGTTGTGTAGAGTGAACTGTGTAGCCGGCCATGTAACTAACAACATGGGTCATTGAATCCATGTCTAGTACACACTGCATCCTTTGTGCACACGTCGTGTAGTATAGGATTAAGAGGACTGTGTGGGTTATTCGTGTATGGAGACTCGGTCGGGGGAATAGAGTTCAAGTATATGTCGTGTGTATGGACAACACGTCGTGTGGTTGGAGAGTTTTAGGACTAGTTGTGACAAAAGTACACGCCCATGTGAATTGCTTAAAATAACACATCGTATAGTTTTTATACACGTCGTGTAGTCATGTTTTGTAAAACATGAATGTCTCTTTCTCTTGTTCCACTCTTGTACTACTGTGTTCTCAGAATTTGATAATCCTGATCTATGGTGTGCTTTTAACCTTACAGAATTATGCCATCGAGACATCCTCTAGTTGTACATCAGCTGTCTGGCATTGATCAAACACTAGATATGGCTGATCAGGGACCTCCTGTAGATCCCCTTGTTGTGCCATCCTTGGCACGAACAGTTATACCAAATTGCAGGCATCGATGAACTATTTAGGTAATCTTTTCTGGGGATGATGCAGACCTTCCATGGAGTGCCGCCTCCTACCCCATCGATGACAGAGTTGATGCAGGTTTTCCAGCAGTAGCATCCTCTTACATTCTCATGGGATGGAGGACCTCAGGCTACATAGTCATGTCTTGAGGCCACGCAGACAATTTTCGAGCATTATTATATACCTCCAGAGAAGAGAGTGGATCTCTCTACTTATATGCTCAGAGACTCCACCAAGAGGTGGTGGAAGGTGATCTCACAGTCAGGACGCCAAAAAAGTATGACTTGGGATGTGTTTTGGGGAATCTTCTACGATTACTTCTACCCAGATACCTTGAGGGTCAATCGATCCAAGGAGTTTATGCATCTGGACCAGGGTACTCTTTATGTAATCGATTACTCATCTCACTTCACCGAGATTATGTTTTTCATGCCTATTCTAGGAGCCGAAGAGCTGTTCCTTCAATGAATGTTTGAGGATGGTCTAAGGAACGACATCCGATGGAAGGTGAACATATTCAGGTTGACTTCGATATCCTCTATCGTCAACCAGGTGCTGATCATTGAGTGCAATCTGAGGGAATATGGAGTAGTGATCCAGGGCGGTTCGACATCTAGAGTGTGTGTTCCTCCTTCTGATACCAGGATGTTCTGTAGGGAGTCTTCTCGAGGATATCAGAGTAGGAAGAATCTATCTTCGGGGGGCAGGGTAGTATGCTACCAATGCTGGAGGAGTGGGCATACTAGGCCTCAGTTCCAGAGAGATCGGATGGAGTGAGGATCTTGCGACAAGTTGGGTCATCTTCATCCTTTTTGTCATATCTTCTAACCTACAGCTGTTGGTAGGGGTTTTTCTATGCCCCCACATTCATGAGAAGCATCGCCAGTTTCTCCCCAGTCTATGAATTGGAATTCTTATGACCATTCGAGCCGAGGTGGAGGTCGCGGACGTGGTAGACAGTCACCGGGATACAAGTGAGAGCAGAGTGGATCAGCTCAGAGTGGTCAGGAAGGTTCACAAGGCCACGGTACATGCTAGAATTTTGCAGTAGACCAGACCCATCAGCAGTAGGATCCCGGCCCTTCTATAGTTCATGGTATGATCTTAGTAGCCTTAGTTTTATCTTCATCTCTTTTTGATACTGGTTCTACACATATGTTTATCTTTGTTGCTGTTTTGGAGAGCCTTGGGCTCTAAATCTTTTCCTCTGTCGATACATTGACGCTAGACACACCATTGGGGACTAGAGAGGTTAGTGTACGTCAGTGCAGATAGTTCCCTCTTGAGGATGCATGGTGTCACTTTTTATGATACCTCTATATCTTGGAGATAACGAGCTATGATGTCATTCTCAGAATGGACTGTCTAGTTCCCTTCATGGAATTCGTCGACTGTTATCTACATAGGGTGTGTTTTGTATCACCAGAGGGTGGATCCTTTCTTCATAGTGATTGCTAGGATGTCCAGGCGAACAGAGAAGGCCCAAAGCATCATGGGTTGGGGGAGTTATAGCCCAGATTGCTAGTCTTTATCTGGATGACCATGGAACTTCACAGTTAGACTTTCCTCCAGTGGTGGATCATTTCAGAGATGTCTTTCCAGAGTACTTTTCTGGTTTTCCTCCAAAGTGTTAGGTAGACTTTTCTATTGATCTTTTGCCAGGAGTGGCACCGATGTCCATTCCTCCTTATAGAATGGCTACACCTGAGTTGCAAGAGCTCAAAAAGTAGTTGGAGGAGTTGCAAGAAAAGGGTTTAATCCAAACTAGTACTTCCCCTTGCGGTTTGCCAGTCCTATTTGAGAAGAAGGCAGACGACACCCTTAGACATTATGCGGATTATCAGAAGTTGAACCAGTTGATGGTCAAGAACCAATATCCTTTTTCCTAGGATTGATGAACTCTTTGATCTGCTTCGAGGAGCCCATATGTTTTCGACGATCGATTTGAGGTCCATTTATCAACAGTTTCACGTTAGACCATCTTATATACATCTTATAGCCTTCATGTGTAGGTGTGGTCTATACGAGTATATGGATATGTCGTTCAGCCTCACGAACGCGCCAGCAGTTTTCATGGCACTGATGAGCCGATTATTCCATCCATACTTGGATTCTTTCATGTTTGCCTTATTGGATGACATATTGGGGTACTCTCACACTTGAAACGACCATGATACTCATATTGATATTGTTTTGAGTACACAGAGAGAGAATCAGTAATATGCTAAGCTCTCAAAATGCCACTTTTGGATGGACCAGATTCACTTCTTGGGTCATGTTATCTCAGAGATAAGAGTATTAGTAGACCCTGAGAAAGTGAGGGAAGTGGTTTCCTTGGAGAAGCCGAAGCATTTCTTTGAAGTACGGAGTTTCCAGGGGTTGGTTGGATACTACATCCACTTCATACAGGACTTTTCATGCCTAGAAGCACAACTGAAAGTTCTAACTAAGAAAGGGGCGAAGTTCTTATGATCATATTCTTGTGAATCAGCCTTTACAGAGTTGAAAAGGAGGTTGAACTCAACACTGATAGTAGTCTTCCCAGAGCTGAGAAAGGGCTATACTATTTACTAAGATGCTTTAGGTATGGGGCTCGTAGCTGTGTTGATGCATGGAGATGGAGTCGTTGGGTAGGGGTCTTGGTAGTTAAGGCCACATGAGAGGAATTACACGACGCACGATCTGTAGTTGATAGCTGTTGTTCATGCCTTACGCTAATGGAGATATTATCTTCTAGGATGTCATTTTGTGGTTTTCAATGACCACAAAAATCTTAAGTACGTCTTAACTCAGCATGATCTGAATTTGAGACAGCACAGGTGGTTCGAGTAACTTCATTCCTTTGACTTTGAGCTTTCCTATTCTCCTGGGAAGGGCAACGCAGTGGCCGACACGTTGAGCAAGAGAACTCAGATACATGTAGTTCAACAGGCCAGTAGTGAGTCCTAGCTTATGGATCTATTCTCTGAGATGCACTTGGAGGTGCAAGATAGACAGGGGAAAATATTTATATCTTCTATAGCTGTTACCTCTACTCTTCTTGAACAGGTACGAATGAGGCAGCTATCAGACTCGAAAGGCCTACTCTTGTGGGAGAGTGTGTCAGGAGGAGACCCTCTTCCTAGATAGACAGTAGGACAGGATGAGATCTTGCATTTCCAAGGACTCATATGGTTTCCAAAAGACATACACAAGGATCTAATGCGGGATTTTCATTCCTTAGTTTGTGCAGTTCCTCCTGGAGTCACCAAGATGTATCGTGATCTACACCGCCAGTATTGGTGTCCAGGTTTGAAGAGAGATGTTGCTAGTTTTTTCATGAGGTGTTCCACGTGTCAGTATGAGAAAGAAAAGTATTAGTAACTAGTGGGTCTTTAGCAGTATTTAACCATTCCTAAGTGGAAGTGGAATGATGTCGTGATGGACTTCATGACTGGTTTGTCGAGGTCTCCCCGAGGGAACGATGCAGTATGGGTTGTCATCGATAGGCTCACAATGGTTTCTCACCTCTATCTGATCAAGTAGACCTTCAGTGTTGATGAGCAGAGACATTTTTACATCCGAGAGATTGTACATCTACATGGAGTTCCACAATCCATTGTTTCAGACAGGGATGTGCATTTTACTCCTCAGTTCTGGAAGGGGCTTCAGAATGCTATGGGTAAACAGGTACTTTTCAGTACAACATACCAACCCCATACATATGGCTAGTCCGAGTGTATGATTCCAGTGCCTAAGTGTAACGCCCCAAGATTTTATGAAAAATATTCTTTTTAATTTCATTAATGTCTTGTGTTGTACGCTACACCAAAAGAAGCTTGCACAACACGCATCCTTGACTTGCCTTGCATTACACGCAATCGCGACCTTCCTCGATAGCGTGTGTAGTACGCAATACCGAGTTTCACTAAACAACGATATGCTATAAAAATATTTTTAAAACGAGCCGTTATGAATAGTAATAACCACCTTTTTGAAATCCAGTAAATCTTATTTTTCAAAATGAACTTTATTTTTGGATTCGGAGTGTCGAATTTAGCCTAAGGTGAAATTTTGGTACTTTTCGGATAACTTTCATATTCTGATGAATAGTGAAAATTACTAAATTATAATTAAAAACAACTTTTTTAATAGAAATAATTAATAGTGATAAATCATTAATTTGAGTGGTTTTAAAGTATATTTAGAATATATTTTTACAATTTAATACAATGTTGGTCATTGTTTGTAATTTCACATTTAAACCAGACATAATCAAGTGTCAATCTTTTGATAGATTTTGTTTCTTAAAAAACACGCTATTTGTTTTAACAGAGGAATTTAATTATAAAATTAATTAATGCAACTTCTATGTTATGAATTTGGTAAAATAGACTTCATTTTTGAATTCGGAATATGAAATATAGCTTGGGATGAAATTTTGGCATTGTTCTGAAAAACATCAATTTTTGATGAATAGTGAAACTACTAAGTGGTAGGTTAAAAACTGAATTTTGCATAAAACATAATTTTACCGCTTCTGTGAATGGAATTTCAAAAATCTGAGAGACACGGTTAATATCAAGGACTAAAATGTGGTTCAATGAGATGAAAATAATTTTTGGTGAATAGTAACTTTTTACTTTTTTTTACCGCGGTTAATAGTAAATAGGGTAACTAAGGGTAAATATGATATTACTATTACCCTAACACATGTCCTAATTCTATTGGACAAGTGTAATTCGACCAAAAACAAACTTAGGAATAAAATATGACCATTTAGGCCCACTTGGATTAGATTAGGACATTTATTATGAATTTATTTAAAGAAGGGTTAAAATAGTTAAAATCAAAGTTTAATAAGTAAATAATTTTTAATATGGGGTTATACATAAGATAAATTCGATTATAAATATTCATTAGAAAGCTAAAAAGATTTCCTACATGATGGTATTTTATTTGTAATTTTTAGACATCAGATAATATAATGTATTTATGACACAAAAATGATGCAGTAATTATCTTATTAATGAAATATTGACATAATTGATAATATAAATACCAAAATAAATGTAATTTAAGACTTTTTATGAATTCCACTAATTTTCTAGGTTACTATGATATATTAGTGTTGATTTAATCAACTTGTTTCGAACATATAATTCTGTTATGACTTTCACAAAAATCATATATCAAATAGTGTCAAAATTGACACAAAATAGTTTTTAAATCAAATATTATATTATTAATTGTTATTTTATTCCTAAAAATCTAAGGTTCGGCCAAATGACTTAGATAAGGATATATATATTAATAATAAACAATTTGGGGTTCGTTTGGCATGATATAGTAAGTGTATTAACCATATAGTGAAAGAAAACAAAAAGACACGGTAAAAGTTAAATTAATTAACTTAGAGTTAAATCTAATTGATAAGGTTAAAATAATATCTTAAACTTGTCTAAATTCTATTGGTTTATAGGATTTCGACCCATCCTTACTTTATCTTCGAAATAAGACCCTTTGGAACCATTATAAACCGATTTTGACTTTAATATAAAATAATATTTTGAGATATTCCTAAGGTGCCCCTCTCCTCCCCTATAAAAGGACACCTCCTCCCCCTCCTCCTCACACCAATTTGAGCACTCAAGCTCGGCCAACCCCTGCCAATTTCCCCTCTCCACTTCCCTAGCAACATCCTAGAGGTTCTGGTCTTCCTCAAAGACCAATTTTAGTGCCCTAAGAGGAGGTCTCAAAGAGGCACTTCAAAGAAGAGGTAATTACCGTTACCAATTCTTTCATCTTTATTTCTTCTTCCACTTCTTCTTCTTAGGTTGTTTCATTATGAAGTAATAACATCAGTATCACTCATATACTGATATGTTATTATAAGTATGAAACAACCCTATTTCACCATCTATCCATCCTACGGAAAAAGAAATCACCGCGCGTGCGTACGTACGGAATACCGTCTCCACGCCGTGGTGTAATCTATTTTCCACCACCACCTTACATGGATGGGTATAATGGTGTAAAGAATAACTATACATAGTTATTACAACATCATAATGATTCTGATATATTTTATAATCCACTCCAATTCAATTCAATATTTATAGAAATGATATCATCGCTCGTGCGTACGTACGGAATACCGTCTCCACGACGCGATGAGATTCATTCTCCATGTTAACCATTTAAGAATGATTATAATGTATATATAAGAAATAATAATGAAATACATGACATTATAAAGATACTGGATTTATGTATATATATATACATATGTATGTCATCTACTTACTTCCATTTCAAGACAATAAGGAAAGAAAAACAGCGTTCATGCGTACGTACGGACTACCGTCTCCATGAACGGTGTTTTTCATTTTATTTATCTATCTATTATATATATATATATACTGAATATATATGATATATAAATCATATTTTATATTCTGGAAGTAAGTAAATCATGATATAAGTAATAATGATGTCAAGAACAACAAGTCAAAACACCTAAGATAAATGAAACGATTTTACCCAAAACACTTCTTTAACATGGAATTTACAAAAGAACGGGTAATATAATGTCATAAGTGAACCATATATGATATCATAACAATGAATATGATTCTGGAATATGTCAATAACATGATTTAAATCATTATACAGGAGTTTTGGACACTTACAAAGCAAGTCGGACCTAAGGTAAGGGAAATATCACAATCTCATTTTTATCCGAGATTGTTTATACTTTGGCATTTACTGGGGTGTATTTTGTCATCCACATCCATGTTTCCTCAATATGTAATATTATTTCCATCCACCTACAATTGTTTAAATCCAATTTTACCCTTCTATGAGTTTTTAGTAAAGGATATGAAAGGAATCTATTTTCATTTTTCGTACGAGGTACTTTTTGACTTTTCCGACAAAAGTACGAAGAATGTTTTTTTTAACTTATACGGCACGAATGGATTTATACTGTTTTATAAAGCCTTATTTTCATGAAGCTTCCTCTAAAAGATTTCATGACTATTTTCAATAAAATCTCTTTCTTTTAAAATTGCATGATGTTTTGAGAAAAGAAATTGATTTTGAAGAAGAAAGGATATTTTCCTCAAGAATTCAATTCAAGTGTTTTATCAAAATTATTTTCCATATAAGATAATAAAGGGTTCTGTTTCTATCCATATTTTTACATTGATTTGACTATGTTGTGATGGAATTATGTTTATGAATTCCTTTATCTTATATGAATGGTTTTATGATGTCATGTTGTTTAAGAATCCCATTTTTATTACATGGGTTATGCAATGATGTATGATTTATTATTTTGTGGCACACATAAGAAAGGATTCATTAAAAGATGGGTGGGACCTATATCTCCCTCCAATGCATTGGGTAAAGATTTCATATCTCATGAGATAGACATGGCTGGAATGGTAGGTTATACCGGTTCAGTGAAACAGGACTGAAACGAGGATTACTCGATTCAGAAAGGGACTTTGTCCACTAAGATAGTCTTGGCAATGAGTCTTGACTAACAAGAAATGATTCTCTATGATTATGTGTGTATGCCACAATGAGTAATGTTTTAAGTTATGATTTCATTTTCACTTCTATGATTTGTTCCATGTTAAGATATTATGATCTCTTTTGCAGGTTATGATTTTCAAAAAGATATGATATGATTTTTATTTCTTTTGTATACCCTTACTGAGCATTTGAGCTCACCCTTTTATGTTTTCTTTTCCCCAGGATAAACAGAAAGGTTTTAGGTAAAAAAAAGGAAGATCTTTATGGGATATATTGATGATCTTTCACCACGATTAGAAGATTATGTTCCAAGTTTCCAAAGACACTAAACTATTACGATCCTTGTGTGTGTGTTTTTGTTATGTACTAAGTATTCCGCAAATGTAATGTAATGTCCATGTAAGTCAAGATACGGGTCTCTACACTAAGGATATTCTTCAATCTTGTATCATGTACTTTTGAGGTTCTTGGGAGAAGAATATCCCTCTTGTGGAGTTTTCCAACAATAATAGTTTTTATGAAACTATTCAGATGGAACATTATGGGGATTTTTACGATAGGCCATGCTGATCATCATTATGCTAGATGGAGGTAGGAGAGGGAGCTTTGCTGGGAACTCGTCTTGTTTGAGATACCTTGGAGCAGATAGAGTTGATTCAAAATTGGATGGCTACAACATAGTCTTGACGAAAGTCTTATGGTGAACAGCGGAGACAACATCTTTTGTTTGAGGTTGGGGATGAGATTTTCCTACGTGTCACACTAAGGTTGGGAAAAAATAGGATTCGGAGATAGGGTAAGCTTTCACCGAGGTACGTCGGGCCGTTTGAGGTGTTGGAGAGAGTTGGGTCAGTTGCCTATCGATTACAGTTAACTCAGAGGTGTCGGGATATGCATGACGTCTTCCACGTTTCTCAGCTCCGACATTACTTTTCAGACCCGTCTCATGAATTTCAACCTGAGGAGGTTGAGCTTGAAGCGGATGCTTCATTTGAGGAGCATCCTCTCCGGATTTTCGAACGTAGTACGAGGGTTATTTGTGTCCAGTCTATTCCTCTAGAACGAGTGTTATGGCATCATGGGCGAGTACAAGACGAGACTTGGGAGAGGGAGGCCGATGTATTATCATAGTGGTCAGAGCTGTTTGGGGTTTCTTCTTATACGCCTCTCTTGGGAAATTTAGGGATGAATTTATTTAAGGTGGGAATTTTGTAAAAACCCAGACCTTCTTTTCAGATATGTTATTCTTTTTCAGGGGTTATTGAGAAAAGAGGAGTTTTGGGAAATTTTTGAAGTACACACCCTATACTTTATGAGTACACGCTGTGTACTTAGATGTCGCGTGAGCCCATGTGGTGGCCATATCCGGGCCACATAGACAGTCGTGTGGGGTACTATGGAGGCCGCTTAAAGAGGAGTATGGAAAAGCCGAGTACATTTCGGGTACTACAAAAGTAGATTTTGTGTACTTTATTTTTTTCATTAAACGGACTGGGCTCAGGTCTGACCGCCAGAATTGTCTTTTTCTAGGTCCTGTTCGACCGAGAGAAGCCGTACGGCGCCATAACTTCTCCAATACCCCGTGCCTCTGTCCTTTCTCTGAATCAACCGCCATAGATTGCATTGGAACTGCAGCAGCAATCTCTTCCTTCTTCTAGAGCATCGTTTTCCAATTCCTCCTCTTTTCCAAGTTATCAAGAGTTGAAGGTTTTGTTAATTTTCGTAGATATACGACGTTATAAGGAGATTCAAGCCTTGTGGTTCATGTATATCGATCTCCTAGCATCAAGGTAGGTGTTTTGTGCCTTTCTGTTCATGGTCTTCGAGTATTATGTGAAAATTCCACCAATACCCTTGAATGGGATATTGCGTGTTTATTTTTTTCCCATGTTGTTTTCCTACCTTTCTTAAATGCTTTGGTAGAGGTAGTTTGGTTATGTATGAGTATAATTGCTATGCTTGGATGTATTCCCCATTCCATGTTGTGTTTACGACCTTTTTGTCTTGTTTAGCCTTTGTCTATTATTCCAGTTATCCATGCTTTGTGATCGTAGGATGGAGTGATGTTCCCTGACATGCTTGTAATTCTGTACACTGGTTATCTGAGTAGCTCTGTAGGTTTACGTTGGCCTTATAGTATTATTATGCACTGACTGACACGGGGCCATGAGAACCTGGTGCTATAGACTATAATGGGATAGACCGAGTGAGATTCCTCAGAGATTCTTGGACATTATAGACTATAGGGGATAGACTGAGTGAGCTTCCCAAAGAGTATTTGATATTATAGACTACATGAGAATAGATTGAGTGAGCTTCCTCAAAGAGTCTTGAGATTTATAGACTATACGGGGTTAGACAGAGTGAGCTTCCTCAGAGAGTCTCTATTTTGATTGAATTTTCCTTAATCCATTCCAGACTATACGAGGAATTGACCGAGTGAGCTTCCTCATAGAGTCTATGATCGACCTGAGGCTATAAGTGGAATTGAATGAGTGAACTTCCTTAGAGAGTCTCTAGACCTTGGGGATATAAGGGTAATTGGCCTTCTAATATTTCTCAGAGTGTCCTTGACTACCTTAGACTATAAAGGGAATTGACTGAGTTTGCTTCCTTAGAGAGTCATATAATTTAGTATGACTAAACTAGAGGGGTTACACTAAGTGTATTTCCCAGAGGGTTGTGGGTAATTCTTGGATAGGACCAGAGGGGGTGGCTGTGAGTTCTTCTTAGAGGGATTCCTGTTTGTTGTTAGTTGTTTGCTTCACTGCTACTTGTTGATCTGTGGATTGTTTACTGTTGTGTATCATCCTGTTAACTGCTTACTGTTTACTACTTACTGTACTGTTACCTATCCTATACTCACTGACTTTTAGGAACATATCTTCTGGTGGTTTCCTACTGGGATTTATTCTCACACCCTGTTTGGGTCATGCTTTTGGGCCCAAATAAATTATATTGTTGTAGGTATAGACAAGGTCAAGTGATCTTCTACTTCAGATACTTGACTTGCATTGGAGAAGGAGAGCATGGGACCAATCCATGTCTTGCGATGGTGAGGAGTTGCATATCTATTTTTCATTTGTACTTTGGTGGAGTATTTTATTCAGCATTGTGACTTGTTTGGATGCTTTTCTAGACATATAAGTATCATGCATTATTTTTATATATATGCATGTGCTCCAGTTGTTTATTGTTTTAGTCTTATGATGTTTACTATTGTTGGACATTTACTACTTCCATTATTGTATGTGTTGTTTACATCTATTGTGTACTCTTCCAATTAGGGAATAGTTTCTCTACTAACACACCCAAGGCCCTCGCTGCTAGTCGGCAGCCTCTGGAGTTCGGGGAAATTCCCTTGAGGCCATGTGACTGGCCGGGTATGGGGCGCCTCTAGGTGGATTCTGGAACCGGGATGTTACAGAATCCATCATGTAAATAAGACACAACACTTTTCTTACTCCTATATCAATGATTTGGAAAAAAATGAGCTACCATAAAATTACTAGATACAATTCCTAGTTCACAATATAAATATGGGGCTAGGTCAAGTTCCCTATTTTCACAAATGGATTTCCATTTAAAATCATATTTATTTTAAAATACTTGTTAAATGGTTGAGCCAAATGGGTCACTACATCTAATCCATTAGGGCCCATAAAACTCATCAATTAAATTTTTTTCATCCTCTTAATCAAACCCCTAATGTGTTGTAATCCATAAAAACCAATGATCCATTACTCAACGTACCAATGTTGACTACTTAGGGTGTCTATTAAAACCTTTTTCAAAAATCATTGTTCAGGATATGACATGAAATATAAGTTCCAGCTATGTTTCTCAATTATCAACACAATCATTTATCAAAAATACACATATCACTCAAGTAACACATACTAATATCATGTTTTCAAGAAACTCATCCTATATGGAATGTCATAATTCATGTCATAAGAATTATAAATGGTTCCTAAAATGATTCATGAGATGGGATACCATCATCTCATCGAACCTTGTATTAAAATCCACAAAGGGAGGAACATAAAATATCAACTGTTTTTTCCAATAGTGGAATCAAACCAATTGTAATGGGAAAAATCCAAAAAATATGTTATGTTACCAGTAATTTGGATTTTTCTTACGTGTGGGTTATCTAGTCCATGGAATATCACAAATCCAAATCCCAATTTCATCCTAATATGTGTCTATTTCGTCAAAACTATAAAGAAACTAGAAAAGAAAAATGGGTCTGATACCACTTTGTTATGTCCTGACATGGATGCCCCTAAACGGTTCTATAAGATGGGCGTCACAGGGCCTCATTCCAACTTCCTCGTATACTAGATTATGACAACCCTGCTTTTACTACAAACATAAACATGATTTATTACTTACAACTTCACTTGATACAACAAGAATATCGAGAGGTTTAGTGTCTCTGGTGCTTAGGATCATTACATAAAATTTTAAAACATGAAATACAACATCTTTATTGAAAACTTCCTTTATATGACCACTACATTCCATCGTACATAGCATTTCATGGGATAACCTGAGTACATGCATAAAAAAGGGTGAGTTATAAAACCCAGTAAGGGAATACACAAGGAATATATGAGGAGTAAAATACATGTTATAAAATAGGCATATCAATAGATAAAAATAGAAACATGAACATAAAGGCATGATAAAGCATGATAATCATAACATGGAAATGTGGCAACAGCACTTAACATGGAATTAGCATGAGCCAAGGCCCATTGCACATGGAGCATGAGTAAATCCTCATTGCACATGAATTATGCTTAAACCCTCATTACACTTGAATTACATGAGTCAACACCCATTGCACATGACGTATCATGATACTATACTTTACCCAATGCATTGCAACGCTATAAGGGTGCACCCTTCTTAAACATTTCATTTCATGCATAAGTGTGCCACATGGATCATAAAACATGGATTTATAAAACATAATCATTTATTCCACAATGAAGGAATGTGGAATTCATACATGAAACTTTATAATCAATAAGTAAATGTTCATAATGGTGAATACCCTTGATGGAGAAATGGGCATGGTATTCACTACACAATTGCATTGGCTTAGAAAATTAGTGCGATTTCGGCAGCATAATGGCGTGACATAAGAATTCATAAAAATGATTGATGAGATAGAAATGGGTTCCTCATCATATTTAAATATAATTTATAGTAAAGAGGTCATATATATACATGTCCCAACAATTTTAATGGAATTTAGATTCATGATACAAAACTATTCCTTGAATGTAAATGAGGAGAGAGAAGTTCCTTTCGGAATTTCGGCATAGTAACAGGTGTACATGGGAGGCATATAATGAGAGAGAAAGGGGTCTCCCATTATTCAAACATAAAGAGGGCAGTATGAGGGAGGTGTGGAACCATACCCCAAAAATCATAATTGAAATTAAAAGGTCAAAACAACTTATAGAAAATTGGACAAAAATGAGAAAGGAAGAAAAAAACCCTTACTTGGAAGTGTGCCTCCAAAGGCTTGAGAGAGGCTTGAGAGAGGCTTCTTGGGAGATTGGGCACCTTGGGAGGATTCTAGAGAGAGTAAGGCTGAGGTTGGATGAACTCCAAAGGTTTTGACTGCGGAGGAAGTGGGATCTAAGGAGTGTTTATATAGGAAAGGTGAGGGAATTCTTTATTATATAGGTTTGGGACCCCTTATATTAAATTAATCCAAAACACAAAACATCCCATGTTTTTTCCCATGGTTTTAGGAAAAGGGAAGAGGAAAAAATATTTTATAATTACAATGTCCTATCTTCTTAAAATAATGAGTTTTCTTATGTGGAGGTGAGTTACACTCCCATGGAAACTAATTTAAAAAGACACGGTGTTTAATAAGTCTTGAGGGGTCTATTAATGCTTTGAAAAGTAAGTAAAACAAACCAAAAATCACATTATTTTAATGGTAAAACATATATTGGCCGAACATAAATATTATAGTATGTTATTACATCACTATTGGGTCATTATGATGTCATAAAACACATTAAATATTTAAACGATATTTAATATTTACCCAAAAATTTGACTGTCTCAGAAAATTATGAAAAATTCACCGTTGAATAATTTCGACATCCTAATTCCAGAAATAACATTTATTTTTTCTAAATAATTTTCTAAATATGTTAATTTTTTCTTTTAAAATAAAAACTGGCATTTATCGAAAATTCACTGGTTTTGACAGAAATTGATTTCAAACATTAATAAAAATTCTAATTGCATTCATAAAATTATACGATCATTTATATTTAATAAAAAATAATTTAATGATAATTATAATATTTTATTAAAATGTTATTTAATTCCAAAATCCCTTAATTTAATAAAATATAATTCTTAATTAAATAATAACTAAAAACACTATTGGTACTTTATAAACTATTTACAATGTATCAAAATTGACAAGGAGGTATATTCCTTATTATATACAAAAATAATATACATGAACATAGTAATAGAGATTTGTTACATAACCCCTTAAAACAGCTGCATAAGACCTAAGTGTAAGGTGTGCGATGGTGACAGACTCTTGGGGTGGCTCAGAGAACATCGCTCGAGTGGTAATCTCTATCATCAGACATTTTTCATGTAGACGGTCCCGTAAGAGCTTGAAATGATGAAGCTAAGCTTGGTCTTGGTCAAGAGCAAAGCCCAAGGAAGCCACCTCCTTTCCGAGCTCTGAAAAATGGGCTTCGTATGGGGCAATTCTACTGGATGAGGCAATCGCTTCCTTTGTCTGAGTAAATTGGATTCGTTAAAGCCCTATATTTATACTAATCATGTGATCACTGTTCAACGTCTATATTAGCAACGGTCAAAATTCTTAACATAAAACCAAAGAAGTTGAAATTTTATAAATACATAAAGATACATTTAATTAGATCAAGAGGTATTTCCATTAATGAAACTTTGGGTCGTTACAATATTCCCCCGTTAAGAAATTTTTCCTTTGAAATTTTCTTTTTCCCACACTAAAACAGATGTGGGTAACTTAGCTTCATCATTTCCTCTGATTCCAAAGTCACTTCTTCAAACTTTTGGTTTCTCCACAACACCTTGACGAGGGGAATTGTATTATTTCATAGAACATTTTCTCTACGATCTAAGATTTTCACTAGTTGCTCCTCATAAAAAAGATCATCTTCCAATTGTACCACCACAGAAGAGAGTACATGTGAAGGGTCCGGTATGTACTTCCTTAAGAAGGATATATGAAATACATCATGTACTTTGGCCATGGTAGGTGGAAGTGCTAGTCGATAGACCATAGCCCCGACACGATGAAGAATCTCGAAGGGGCCGATGTACATTGGACTTAACTTACCTTTCTTTCCAAACCTCACGACCTTCTTCCATGGAGATATGCATAGAAAAACAATGTCTCCAACTTTAAACTCAAGGTATCGTTGACGGTTATCTGCATAACTCTTCTGTCGACTCTGGGCTGCCTTGATATGCAGCTGAATGGTTTTCATCTTATCCACTATTTCTTTGACCATTTCTGGTCCAAGTAGCTTATGTCCACTGACCTCATCCCAACATTTCGGTGTTCTGCACCTTTTCCCAAACAGGGCTTCATATGGTTCCATTTGGATGCTCGAGTGGAAACTGTTATTATAAGAGAACTGAACCAGAGGAAGATGTTGATTCCATCCTCCTTTAAAGCCCATTGAGAATTCTCTCAACATGTCCTCAAGTGTTTGGATAGTCCACTGGGATTGGCCCTCAGTTTGAGGATGATAAGACATACTGAAGTTTAGTTCAGTATTCAGAGCATGTTGAAGACTCTTCCAAAACATAGAGGTGAATCTTGGATCTTGGTCAGACGCAATAGATAGTGGTACTCCATGCAACCTTACCACTTCCCTGATATATATCTGTTCCAGTTGATCCACTGAGAAATCCTCCCGAATAGAAATGAAGTGTGCGGTCTTTGTAAGAAGATCCACAACAACCCAGATTGCATTGTTGCCTTTGGATGTCCTCGGATGTCTGGTGACAAAGTCCATGGTGATGTTCTCCCAATTCCATTCTGGTATGGGCACTGGTTGCATCATCCCCTCAGACTTCTGCCTCCCTACCTTCACATGCTGGCACACTAGGCAATTTGATGTATATCCAATGATCTCCTTTTTCATATTATCCCACCAAATGTTTTCTCAAATATCTCGATACATCTTTGTGTTCCCTAGTTGAATAGAGAAATTTGAATTATGTGAATCATCCAAAAGTTCCTTCTTCAGCACTAAACTTGATGGGACACATAGTCTTTTCCCAAATCGCACAATTCCTTGTTCATTAACATTAAACTCCGAGGATTTCCCTTTTTTATAGCTTCCACTTTTTCCTGAATTCCCACATCATCCTTTTGAGCATCCTTTAACCTTTCCAAAAGAGATAGTTGAGCAATCAATTTTGAATGGATTGATGATGTTTCCTTATTTATGATTCCCATGTCCATCTTCATCAATTCTAATAAGATTTGATCCTTATTAATTCTCATTATTGATAGAGTCACTGGGTCCCTTATACTTCGGGCATCTTCCACCTTGTTCGATTTCCTAGGGTTGTAATGTATTGAACAGTCATAATCCTTGATGAGCTCTATCTATCTTCACTGGGGCATATTAATCTCTTTTAATTTGAATATATATTTAAGACTCTTTTGGTCAGTATATATCTCAAATTTCTACCCATAGAGATAATGCCGCCAGATTTTCAAGACAAAGATCACCACTACCAAATCCATATCATGCATTGGATAGTTTCACTCATGGATTTTCAACTTCCTTGAGGCATAGGATATCACTTTATCATTCTGCATCAGCATAAAGCCTAAGACCTTCTTCGAAGCTTCACTGAATACCACAAAAAATTCCCCACTTATCGGTAAAGTGAGCACGGGCGCAGTGATAAGCCTCCTTTTCAACTACTTAAAGATTTCTTCGCATTCATCACTCCAAGAAAATGGTACTCCCTTCCGAGTTAGCTTGGTAAGAGGGTTAGACAATCATGATAAATTACTCACAAATCGTCGATAATATCCAGCTAACCCCAAGAAGCTACAGATATCTGTTACCGATGTTGGCCTCATCCATCCCTCAATTGCATCTGTTTTGGAGGGATCCATAGATATCCCATTGCTTGTGATGATATGGCCCAAGAATGAGACATCCTTCAACCAGAACTCACACTTTTTGTAATTTTCATAGAGCTTTCCCTTGCGCAAAGTCACCAGTACAGTTCTTAAATGCTCCTCATGATCCTCCTTGGTTCTGGAGTATATTATAATATCATCTATAAAGACTACCACAAATTTGTCTAGGTAATCTATAAAGACTCTATTCATCAAGTCCATGATGATTGCTGGAGCATTGGTGAGTCTTAAAGGAATTACTATGAATTCATTGTGCCCGTATCTTGTACGAAAAGCAGTCTTGGGGACATCTTCCTTCTTCACCCTTACTTGATAATATCCCGAACGCAAATCTAAATTGGAGAAGTATTGTGCTTCATGTAGCTGATCGAACAAGTCATCGATATGTGGAATAGGATACTTGTTCTTTATTGTTATTTTTTTAAGTTCACGATAATCTATGCAAAAGCGCATTGACCCATCCTTCTTCTTGATGAAGAGGACTAGTGCACCCCATGGTGAAGCACTTGGGCGTATAAACCCTTTATCTAGATTCTTCTGTAGTTGTTTCTTCATCTCTTCATGCTCAAAAATAGCCATTCTATATGGAGTCTTGGAAATTGGTAATGCCCCGGGTATAAGTTCATTTGAGAATTCAACATCTCTTCTAGGAGGAAGACCAGGCAGTTCCTCGGGAAACACTTCCACAAATTCCCTCACAATAGGCATTTATTCAAGGATGGTTTCTTCCTTTGACTGAATCATCTTAGCCAGATATGTGTGCTCATAGGGTATTAATATCCATTTTTGAGATGATGGATATAAAGGAGATTCATCTTCCTCCTTATACTTGTAAAGAATCGGGGGTCAATTCTCCATATGGAGTTTGATTTCCCACTCCCGACAATTTATGTTGGCTCTATATAAGGAAACCCAATCCATGCCAATAATTTCATCAAATTCTACAAGAGGGAGTATGGAGAGGTTCTTTGGGAAATTAAATCCATATATTATAACATGGGAGGACTTATATTCATGGGATGCAATGATTTCCCCATTTGTCGTACTCACCGACATCATCACTTCCAGGATTTGTGGTGGTGTAGGGATTGTTCTACTAAACTTTCAGGATATAAAAGAAGCGTAGAACCTGATTCAAAAAGTACATTCACTATTATTGAATGAATAACTATCGCACCTATCACCACTTCGTTGTCGGGGTTCACTTCGGCAGAAGTGATGGAAAAAGATCTTCCTTGGCGCCTTGGAGGTTGTTGGTTGCCTCCGAAAACCCTTGGATTAGGCCACTGATTGGGGAAATGCCCCGGTTCATTGTAGCATTGAACAAAGCGTTAAGGTTCGAATAGAGTGTTCCTATCCTCTTTCATGGCCACGGGTCTTTCTTGCTGACAGTTAACATCTAGGTTCCCTTCTCTTCCACACCTGAACCATTTCCTCGTCCCCTTAAGGAAATTTCTAGGGTGATTCTTTCCACACTTTCGGCAAGTGGGGTGCTAGATCTACTTAGCACCATTGGATTAATCCATTGGACCACCAGCATTTAAGTCCACCATGCACTTTTTATCCCCATGATACCCCTGTGATTCTCCGATCTCCATTTTGACCTAGAGGGCACATCAGAGAATTTCCTCATAGCTGTCGAAGTCACGGATTGCTAATGCTTTCTGTAGGCTAGGATTCAACCCAACAATGAAGCGGTCAACTTTGCATTCTGGGGTAACAACAAAGCCGTAAACTTATCGTGAAACCCTTGGGAATTTTTCCTCGTACACTCCAATAGATTCTTCATCTTTTTTCTTGAGTGAAAGGAAGTCCCTTTCCATCTTAAGCCAGAGGGTGCACGGAAAATATTAATCGAAGAACATCTTCCAGAAATCCTTCCATTCCAAATCCTCAATCTCCTCTTTAGGCTTCGTATTTTTGATCAACGTCCACCATTGATCAGCTTCACCCTCCATATGATAAACCTCTAGGAGAACCTTCTATTTTTCAGAACATTTATGGATGGAGAAGATCTTTTCAATTGAGTTTATCCATTGTTCAGCGATCATGGGATTGGATGATCCGCTAAAAGTAGGAGGCCTTTGTCTCATGAAGCTCTCGATAGCGACTTGTTCTTTCTTGGGGGGGGGGGTTGAAAGTTCCTCTTGACCCGTGTTTATATTCAAATATTGAATTAGCTGAGAGTGAAGCGTGACAAATTTCGCGATTCCCACTCCCATTGGATTGGGCATCTCATTAGTATAGTCATCACATTGATCTTCACAACGGTCGTTAGCCCGAGTCCTCCTATTACAGGCCATTGGCTGGAATAAATTGAATTTTAGGGGTAACATGTAAAGGGTAATCTAAATACAATATTTGATGACTTATAAATAAACATTTATTTCCTTAAATCATGAGTCTATAGGCTTAAATCTTGGATTTTCATGATCTACTTTCTAACATATATTCTTAGGGGCATTTTTTTAATTACCTTAATAAGGGTTCATACTAAACGTGAGAATTTTTCAAAACATATGCCCTGTGAGTGTCATAACCAAGAGTGAAGGATGGCCCATTGTCGTGCACCAGTTCCCGTTCGAGTCTAGATCAAAGCGGTGTTTTTGGGGTTTACCCCTAGGATACATATGTTCCAGAGCCGCCTCTACCTAGTCGTATATATACAAGGATGTACTTGCTTGATAAACCACTTACTCAGTACTTACCAAAACATAGGGATGTTTTCATTATACTTAGTATATTCTCTAAGGCTTTACTAGGGTTTTCTAATCCTAATCCCAAAAATAACTAAACATATCCTCTAATACAAACTATGACAACCCTTATTTTATTACAAACTTAAACATGATTTATTACATAAAACTTCACTTGATACAACAAGAATATCGACAGTTTTAGTGTCTTTGGGGCTTAGGATCATTACATAAAAACATAAAACATGAAATACAACATCTTTATTGAAAACTTCCTTTACATGACCACTGCATTCCCTCATACTTAGCATTGCATGGGATAACCTGAGGACATGCATAAGAAAAGGGTGAGCTATAAATCCCAGTAAGGTAATACACATGGAATACAGGAGGAGTACAATACATGTTAGAATATAGGCATATCAATAGAGAAAAAGAGAAACATGAACATAAAGTCATGATAAAGCATGATAATCATAACATTGAAATGTGGAAACAACACTTAACATGGAATTAGCATGAGCCAAGGCCCATTGCACATGGAGCATGAGTAAATCATCATTGCACATGAAGCACGAGTAAACCCTCGTTTCACTTGAATTAGCATGAGTCAACACTAATGGCCCATGATGTATCATGATACTATACTTTACCAAATGCATTGAAGCGCTATAAGGGTGCACCCTTCGTAAACATTTCATTTCATGCATAAGTGTGCCACATGGATCATAAAACATGGATTCATAAAACATAATAATTTATTCCATGATGAAGTAATGGGGAATTCATACATTAAAATTTATAATCAATAAGTAAATGTTCATAAAGGTGAATACCCTTGATGGAGAAATGGGCATGGTATTCACTACACAATGGCATTGTCTTAGAAAATCAGTGTGATTTCAGCAGCGTAATGGCATGACATAAGAATTCATAAAAATGGTTGATGAGAGAAAAAGGGGTTACTCATTATATTTACATGTAATGGACAGTAAGGAGGTCATATAGATACATGTCGCAACAATTGTAATGGAATTTAGATTCATGATACAAAAGAATTTCTTGAATGTAAATGAGGAGATAGAAGTTCCTTTCGGAATATTGGCATAGTAATGGGTGTACATGGGAGGCATTTAATGAGAGAGAAATGGGTCTCCCATCATTCAAACATAATGAGGGAAGTATGAGGGAGGTGAGAAACCATACCCCAACCTTCATAATTAAAATTAAAAGGTCAAAAGAACATAAAGAAAATTGGATAAAATGAGAAAGGAAGAAAAACCGCTTACTTGGAAGTGTGCTTACAAAGGCTTGAGAGAGGCTTGAGAGAGGCTTCTTGGGAGCTTGGGAACCTTGGGAGGATTTTAGAGAGATTAGGTCAGAGGATGGATGAACACCAAAGGATTTGAGTGAGGAGGAAGTGGGAGCTAGGGTGGGTTTATATAGGAAATGTGAGATAATTCTTTATTATTTAGGTTTGGGACCCCATATATTAAATTAATACAAACCACAAACCATACCATGGTTTTTTCCCATGGTTTTTGGAAAAGGGAAGAGGAAAAAAATATTTTATAAGGCCAAATTCCTAACTTCATAAAATACTGAGGTTTCTTATGTAGATGTGAGTCACACTCCCATGGAAATTAATTTAAAAAGACAAGGTGTTTAATCAGTCTTGAGGGGTCCATTAATGCTTTGAAAAGTGAGTAAAACAAACCCAAAATCACATTATTTTAATGTTAGAACATATATTGTCTGAACATAAAGATTATAGTATTTTATTACGTCACTATTGGGTCATTATGATGTCATAAAACACATTATATATTTAAACAGTATTTAATTTTTACCCAAACATTTGACTATCTCAGAAGAATATGAAAAATTCACCGTTGGATAATTTCAACGTCCTGATTCCAGAAATATCATTTATTTTTTCTGAATAGTTTTCTAAATATGTTAATTTTAACATTTAAAATAAAAACCGACATTTATCAAAAATTCACGGGTTTTGACAGAAATGGATTTCAAACCTCTTTAAAAATTATAATTTCATTCATAAAATTATAAGATAATTTCTATTTAATAAAAATTAATTTAATAATAATTATTATATTTTATTAAAATATTATTTAATTCAAAAATCGCTTAATTTAATCAAATAGAATTCTTAATTAAATAAAAACTAAAAACACTATTTGTACTTTAAAAACTATTTACAATGTATCCAAAATGACAAGGAGGTATATTAATTATTATATAAAAAAATAATATACAAGAACATAGTACTAGAGATTTGTTTCATAACCCCTTAAAACAGCCGCATAAGACCTAAGGGTAAGGTGTGCAATGGTGACAAACTCTTGGGGTGGCTCGGATAACATCGCTCGAGTGGTAATCTCTATCAACTTCCATTTTTTCCGTAGACGGTCCAGTTCGAGCTTTACATGATGAAGCTAAGCTTGGACATGGTCAAGAGCGAAGCCAAAGGATGCCACCTCTTCTCTAAGCTCTGACAAATGGGATTTGTATGGGGCAATTCTACTGGATGAGGCTATCACTTCCTTTTTCTGAGTAAACTGGATTTGTTAAAGCCCTATATTTATACTAATCATGTGATCACTGTTCAACGACTATATTAGCAACGATCAAAATTCTTAACATAAAACCAAATAAGTTGACATTTTATATAAACATAATGATACATTTAATTAGTTCAAGAGGTATTTCTATTAATGAAACTTTGGGTCGTTACATAGAGGTTGCTGGATCGAAGCAAGGGAATATGGTGTGTCTTTTGGGGAGATTATTCCCTCATGTTAGAGTGGAATTTTTCCTTTTAAACAAATTGATCAATAGTGGAATCATAATTTCAATCAATCTAAGAAGATACACATCAGGAATACTGTAAAAATCAATAATGAAAAAGCATTCAGATACAACATGATTATCATGTACTGTATCCAAAAATTAAGAACACTTTAATATTGGAATCAAGTTCTATAAGTGTATTAAAAGAACAAAAATTCCTAGAATAACTATATCCAAATATCATCATGATCCTAAATTTCTTTATTATATTTTACTCTTAATCTTATAATAATCATTCATAATATATTGGGTGCTTTCCCTAGTCCCTAATAACATCCATGAAGTCTATTTGTATACCAAATTACTGCCCAAACAGGTTCTGAGATAACACTCAATAGGCCACTAACAATGGTGTCTATAACAAGTCCATTCTACAAAATATAAACAAAATCAGTATGCAATATATATCAAATATATAACAATAAAAAAAGTAAAGTGTAATCCTATCCAACAAAAACATGGCTCCCTCCAAACAATAGTCAAGATCCCATAAATTGGGTTAGCTATTAATCATTAATAAATAGGTGCGAGAGCTATCCAGTCTAATGATTGTAAGCAAACAAACATAATAGTTATATATATAAAACATACCAATCATCCACAATGACCCCACTCTGTAAACAAGTGTATAAATACACAATGGACACACCTTGAAATACAATGCCTAAATCCACATAGGCCATGTTGTGTAATTATGTTTCAACACACGATGGGCTATATCTATGGTATAAAAGAGTAAGGAATCCTCATCAAGTCCAAGAATAATCTCGATAGAGACTTCATAAAGACTTGGGTGGATTACAAGGATATTTTCAAAAAATATTATCCAATGTGAGTCGAAGAAAGCCAGATCCAAGGGGTATCATGGTCTGTGGAATCCTACAAAATCTGGATACAAGGGGTAATTATGTCCAAGGAATACAATACCATAATCAAGTCCTAGGGAGTAAAAATCCCCATTGTCTCCTAGGGAATCAGGATCCAAGCAGCTCATCCAAATAATCTTCTACCATTTTAATTCATCCTCTCAATTCACCGATCAATTCATAACCATTAACAATATACAAGTTCATCTAACTCATTTCCAAAATTTCTTTTTAAACAATTAAATCAATTCATATCATATAATCACATAAAGTGGATGAAAACCCTTCTGAAAACCATTAATTCTATTTTCAATAAAATTATTAAGGCCCCCAAAACTATTGGTGAGCTCAAAATCACCCAATGGGGTGGTATGAAATGTGTAAGTTAAAAGTCACACCCAAAGGGTGTCCTAGGTCGGGGATTATAGCCTAGAAAGATCACAAGGCACTAGTGGAAAACATTACAGGTCCCAAACAATGATATCAAGATATTCAATTAATTGTTGGGGGAATTAAAGATAGTATAGCATGGGGAAAAACTACAACAGGGTATATAAATCATTAAACCTTGAGAGAAAGGTATACACCAACTACTCTAGGTCCATTGTAGAACACTCATCCAACATCAACCTATCATTCAGTCTAGATCAGACAAAAAATTAAAAAGGGATGAAAACTAAAGAAATAGGTAATGTTATCTTTCACTAAAATAACACTTTCCATATTAAGAAAATTAAATATTGAGATAGGAGTAACATATAATTACTATCATGGATCAAACCAAAAAATAAGTCCTTGATTCTGAGTCTGTATTAAAAATCAAGAGAAGATCCTTTGATTTTCACATCAAGGGAGCTCCCAAAGGGAGGTGTATTTCCACCAAAGGAATAAAGAAATGGTTTTCAGTTTATAATATATTTTATGGTAAAATAGTTCATTTCCAATATTTTAAATTGGTCACATGGTTTGGGTGCACATTTGGAAAAACTATTTGTGAATCGTGCGCACTTCCCTACCTCATTGAGGATGCCATAAGATTATGGCATACAGTTATACAAATCATGCATAACCTTGAATTGGGTATCTTATAAAAACTATATATATCATGTATGGGAATGCTTCCCTAGTTTTATGGGATCCACAAACTGTGTGGCCTCATATATCACTATTTTAATCCCTTCATGGTAACTCCTAACTAAGTGGATTGGCCACATGATTTCTTCTATCTATATATCCGAGTTTAGTCTTCTAAAAACTGAGCCTATGGGATCAAAGCAATCATCATACATGACCAAAAAACCCCTAACCTCATTAGGTGTTTACATTATGTAAAAACCATGTATTTAAACTAACATTATAAAAATATATATCTCAAAAAACCAAGGATCGTGCATAGTTCCACCCAAACTATGGTCACCTATGTCTATTTCATGACACACCCAAGGATCCAAATGTGCTATGTTTATACAAAAATAGTTTTCGAAACCATTAAAACATTTAACAAAATCCGTTTTTCTAAACAATAAAATCCATTTCAAAAATATCATATAGAAATTCATTAAATAGAAACACATACATAGATTCTCCTATCACAAGAATGATAGAAATATAACTACCTCTGAAAACATAGATCAATAAACCATAGATTATCCATCAAAATGAAAGGAATACAAGAAACTGGAGAGATGTTCCATAACAACCACAATGACTAATCAATAAAAGAATGGTCCAAAATGAGCAGAGATCCTAAAAATCACATAGGATAATAATCAGGTCTCAAGAGAGAAGTCTGAAGGAAGTTAACAGGATGTTACAATCCCCCACAACTAAATGATTTATATCCCTTGAAAGTCCTCAATATCCTAAAATCAAAAATTTGATGGACACTACTACGTAGTCAAAAATTCATACTCCCACATCTCATTGTTATCCCATCTACACTAATATGATAGAAAGATCCAAGGAATCATTTACTCTTTCAGAAACATATATTCAAAATCCATAATGTATACTAGTGGCTAAATCAACGTTATTTTAGGCCTAATATCAATATCCTATCATCAAATCACATGCTAACTATTCATTCAATACCTCCTCTGTAACAACCCAAAAATTCATTAATGAAAATTTCTCCTGGTATTTTTAAATATCTTCTTATGGTAATATAAAATGCTTACACTCATTTGGTTATATGTTTGGATTTTTAAATACCGTTAGGAATTGTTACAGGTGCTAATATTGTCGCTGACCAGTGATCACACGATTAGTATAAATATAGGGCTCCAAAAATCCCATTTATTCAGACATAGGAAGTGATGGACTCATACAGTAGACTTACCCCCATACAAAATCCATTTTTTAGAGCTCAAAAAATGAGGTGGCGTCATTGGGATTCTCTCTTGACTAAGAAAAGATGAGCTTGAATACATTAAGCTCGAGCAGAACCACCTATCGAAGAAGTGGAAGTTGATAGAGATTAGCACTCGAGCAATGTTATCTGAGCCACCCCAAGTGTCTATCACCATCGCGCAACATACCCTAAGGTATTATGCAGGGGTCTTAAGGGGTTATGTAACCAGACACTAGCACTATTTCTATGTACATTTTTTTGTATAAAGATTATGCATTCTTTTTATTATTGTTACTTTGTAAAGAGTTTTTAAAACACAGATAGTATTTTTTTGTTAATATTCAACTAAGTAATCTATTTTTATGAATTAATGGATTTTTGAATGAAAAATTATTTTAATAAAATATTATTAATAAGAATCAAATTTTTATTAAATATAAATTATCGTATAATTTTTATGAATACAATTTTAATTTATATTAATGGTTTAAAGTTATTTTTTTCAAAAACCATCAATTTTTTATAAATGTAGGTTTTTATTTTAAAAATAAAAATTCTCATATAGAGTTAATTATTTATATAAAATGAATATTATTTTATGAATCAGGTTGTTAAAATTATCCAATGGTGAATGTTTCATAATTTCATGAGATAGTCGAATTTTTGCGTAACAAATGAAATATCGTTTAAATATATAATTTATTTTATGAAATAATAATTACCCAATGGTGGTGTAATAAAATACTATAAAAATTATTTTTGGCCAATATATCTTTTTCCCTTAAAATAATGAGATTTTGGGTTTTTTTGATTTATTTTACAAAGCATCAGTGGACCCATCAAGACTTATAAAACATTTTTCCATTTTAAATTATTTTACTTGAGAGTGTGACTCACCTCCAAATAAGAAACCCTATTATTTTAATGAGATCTGCAATTTTCCTTATAAAATATTTTTTTACACTCTCCTTTGAAAAAACCATGGACTGGTTTGGGGTTTTGATTAGATTATTGTGTGGTCTCCCAAACCTAAAAAATAATGAATTCCCTCTCCTTTCCTATATAAACCCACCCAATCTCCAACTTACTCTTCACTAAAATACTTTAGAGTTCTTCCAACATATTCCCCCCTCTTAATAATCCACCCAAGTAGCCCCCATCTCCCAAGAATTCCCTCTCAAGAACCTCCCAAGCCTTTGGGATTACCCTTCTTGGTAAGAGATTCCTTCCTTTCTAATTTAATCCATGTTTCATAGTATTTTTATGCCCTTTTATTTTCATGTATAAAAGTTGGGGTATGATTTAGAACCTCCACTAGACTTACCTCCTTATTTTCTAATGATGAGAGGCCCCTTTCTCTCCCATTAATTCCTCCCATGTACACCTGTTACCATGCCGAAATTCCATAAGGGATTCCTTCCTTTCTCATTTTATCCATGTTTATCAATATCGTTATGCCCTTTTATTTTCATGTATAAATGTTGGGGTATGATTTCTCACATCCCCTATACTTCCCTCCTTTTGATCTAATGATGAGAAACTCATTTCTCTCTCATTAATTCCCCCCATGTACACCTGTTACCATGCTAAAATTCTGTAAGGGGTTCCTTCCGGTCTCATTTAATTCAAGATTCTTAATATTATTATGCCATTTTATTTTCCAAGTATATATATTGGGGTATGATTTCTCACCTCCCATATAATGCCCTCCTTATGTTATAGTGATGATAAACACCTTTCTCTCTCATTAATTTCTCTAACGTACACCTGTTACCATACCAAAATGTCATAAAAGATTTCTTCTATTCTCATTTTTGTCCAAATTTAATTATGTTGTTATGCCCTTTTATTTTCAATTAAAAATGTTGGGGGTATGATTTTACACCTCCCCCATACTTCCCTCTTAATTTTTGAATGATGAGATACCCCTTTTCTCTCTCATTTATTCCTCCCATGTACAATCATTACTATACCGAAATTCGATATGGAATTTCTCTCTCCTCATTTACATTAAAGAAATTCTTTTATATAATGTATCTAAATATCATTCCATATGTTGGTATATTTTTTCCAATGATACCCTTACTATCCATTTAATTAATGAATTATGAGAGACCACTTTCACTCTCATCAACCCATTTTATGAATTTCTATTTGACGTCATTATACTGCTAAAATTACAGAAACATTTCCATAAAAAAAATCAATTTGTAGTGAATACCATGCCCACTCCTCTATCAAGGGTATTCACTTTTATGAATATGTACTTGTTGATTGAGGAATTACATTTATGTATTCCAGATATTTTATTCATGAAATTAATTATAATGTAAATGATTCCATGTTTTAATATCTATGTGTACTAATGGAAAATGATCTATTTGCAATGGGATATATGAGAGGAGATCCCGTCAAAAATAGGCTTTAGCGACGGTCCCCCATCGCAAAAAGCCGGTTTCAGAAAATGGCACCACAAATACTATTTTTTTGAAGGGAAACTTTCCCATTGCAAATAAGTATCCAATTATATACAATATATACAAATAAACATTTTTCAACAGGCTCGTCACAAATTTTATATGGGACGAAGATGTTCCCCATCACAAATAAGTATCTGATTATATTATATATAAAAATATTTGGCGACGGTTCCATTTGAAATAGTATTTGCGACGGGCCCTTCCTCCCGTCGCAAATACTTTTATTAAAAATATATATCTAAACTATTTAAGATAAGTGTCCATCATAAAAGGTCTTGTCTCAAATACGAAACATAATAAAAATATATATTTAATAAAATTATGATTAATGTAAAAATTATATTATTATTTTTAAAATAATATAAAAATGAAAAATTATTAAAATTATCAATATTTACAAATAAATATATAAAAAACATATATTATTATTATTATTATTATTATTTGTAAAATAAAAAATATTAAAAATATAATACTATTAATAAATAAATAAATATTAAAAATAAAAAAAATTAAATTACGTAATATTTTCACCAATATAAAAGACATAATCTGTAAATAGTTCATATTACAACAAATATTGAATTCAAATGTTTTGAACATAAAAAAAATCACTAGTGGTCGTCTTCTGGAGGAGGTGGTGGAGATGTAGGAGATGGTTGAGGAAACTTCAACCCTAAAATATGAGTCAGATGACATATGTACTCCATCTACTCATGATGTTGCTACTTCTGTTGACATCGATGCATCTCATTCTCGTGAATATGAGATTATATATGCATACGTAGAAGCATACTTTTGATAATGTTTTGAGTTAGTGAAAGTTGAAAGGAGAAGGGTCATCGAGCAAAAGGAGTGCCATCAATTCACTGGAAATTGTGACAAGTTATTACAAGTTATTACAATTTATTACAATTGAATTTCTTCCTAATTCTTCCTAATTCTTCCTAATACTAATTGTTCTTAATTATTACTATTTATTACTAATTGTTACTATTTGTTACTAATTGTTACTATTTATTAATATTTATTACTATTTATTACTATTTGTTACTAATTATTACAATTTGTTACTATTTTTTACAAATTATTACTATTTATTACTATTTATTGCTATTTATTACTTTTTATTACTATTTATTACTATTTACATCTATTTATTGCTATTTATTAATATTTATTACTAATTATTACTAATTATTAATATTTATTACTATTTATTACTATTCATAACAATTTATTACTATTTATTACAAATTATTACTATTTATTATGAATTATTATTAATTATTACTAATTATTACTATTTTATACTAATTATTACTACTATTTATTACTATTTATTACTACTTATTACTAATTTCTGCTATTTATTACTAGTGATTACTAATTATTACTAATTATTACTATTTAATACTAATTATTACTAATTATTACTATTTATTACTATTTATTACTATTTATTACTAATTATTACTAATTATTAAGAACAATTAATAATTATTACTATTTATTACTATTTATTACTATTTATAACTATTTTTTTCTAATTATCACTATTTATTACTAATTAATGCTAATTATTACAAATTATTACTATTTTTCCTATTTTTTCATATTTTTTCTTATTTATTCCTATTTATTCATATTTATTCCTAATTATTCCTAATTATTCTTAATTTATCACTATTTATAACTAATTATTTCTTATTATTTCTTATTATTATTAATTATTACTAATTATTAATAATTATTACAAATTATTTCTATCTATTCCTATTTATTCCTATTTATTCCTATTTATTCCTATTTATTACAATTTATTTCTATTTATTCTTATCTATTCCTAATTATTTGTATTTATTCCTATTTATTCCTATTTATTCTTAATTATTCCTAATTATTCCTAATTATTCGTTTTTATTCCTATTTATTTTTATTTATTCTTATTTATTCATATTTATTCCAATTTATTCCAATTTATTCATATTTATTCCTTTTTATTCTTATTTATTCATATTTATTCCTATTTATACCTATTTATTTCTATTTTTTACTATATATTCATATTTATTCATATTTATTACTAATTATTCCTATTTATTGCTAATTATTCCTATTTATTACTAATTATTCCTATTTATTACTAATTACCCATAATTATAAGTAACTACCCGTAATTAATACAAATTACCTGTAATTATTACCAAATAAACATAACTATTACTAATTAGCATTAATTGATATTAATAACTAGAATTTACAACTACAAATTAAAAATTACAAGTAATAATTAATATACAATACTAATTTTCCTTAATAATTATTAATTATTACAAATTATTATTAATGATTAAAAATTAGTACTAATAATTTCAATTTAGTATTAAAAATATATACTGATAACAAAATAATTTAAATCTAATTTAATTATAACTAATCAACAATAATTAACATTAACCTAAAAAATGAAATAAATACTAAATTTAAGGAAATATAAATACCTTTAAACTTGATCTCCTATTGAAGTAAACAACTTCACAACTTCTCCGTAAAAAAAAACTAACACAGATAAATTCCCACTAAAAAAAGAGTTTAGAGAGGAAGAGAAAATATGAATTGAGTTGGAGAGAAAGAAAAACGGAGTGGGGCATATATAGGTTAGATTAGTTATGGTGGGTCTATTTATGAGGGGCATCTCGTTGCAAATAGTTCTGTTTCGGATGGGTCCCGTTGCAAATACCTTTTCCCACATTAATTACTATCGGTAATTAAAAAAGTATTTACAATGAAAGTTGTCGCAAATAATGTCCTGTCGACACACCTTTTTCAACGGGGCAACATCCTGTCACAACAAACCCATTTACCGCCACCGATATTTGTGATGGGACCCATCGTAAAAAGTGCCCTTCCGACTCACTTTTTAGTAATGGACAAAATTCCGTTGTAAAAACCCATTTACCGCCATCACTTTTTGTGATGAGACCCATCTCAAATACCATCCGACCGATGCACTATTTGAGAAGGGGAGATTTTCCCGTCGCAAATAACCTTCTCGTTCTTTGGTCTGAAACCCGTGCCAAAGGCCGCATTACCTGTTGCGATGGGACCCCAAATCCCATCGCAAATAACCTGTTATTTGCGATGGGTCAAACTCCCCACCGCAAATAACCTCTGGGATGTACTATTTGTGATAGGAATTAATCCCCTCACAAATAGCTAGTCACAAAAGCCTGTTTTTTCCATAGTGGTGACACACTTATGCATGAAATGAAATGATTATGAAGGGTGCTCCCTAACAGCACTACAATGAATTGGGTAAATTATATTATCGTGATACGTCATGTGAAAGGAGTGTTGACTCGTGCTAATTCAAGTGCAACAAGGGTTTACATGTGCTTCATTTGTATTGAGGGTTTACTCTTGCTCTATGGGCAATGATCATTGGATGATGTTAATATATTGTTAAAGTTGTTGCCACATCTCCATGTTAGGATTATCATGCTTTTCCTTGCCTTAATGTTCATGTTTCTCTTCTGCTTAATTGATATGATTATTGTCTAACATGTACTGTATTCCTCGTGTTATTCCAAGTTTATTCCCTTAATGGGATTTATAGCTCACCTTTTTCTTATGCATGTCTTCAGGTTATCCTATACAATACTAAGTACCATGGAATGTAGTGGTCATGTAAAGGAAGTTTACAATAAGATGTTGTGTTTTATGTTTTCAATGTTTATTTTATGTTCCTAAGCCCCAAAGACACTAGAACTCTCTATCTTCTATGTTTTATCAAGTGAAGGTTTTATTAAATAAATCAGGTTTAAGTGTGTAATAAAGAGAAGGGTTGTCATAGTTGGTATCCGATGATAGGTTTTGTTATTTTTGGGATTAGGATTAGAAAACCCCAGTGAATTCTTAGAGACAATAATAAGTATAATAAAAATATCCCTATGTTTTGGTGGGTATTGAGTAAATGTTTTATCAAGTAAATACATCCCTGTCTTGATACAAGTAGGTAGATGCTGTTGTGGCACATATTTACCTTTGGGTGAAAACCCTGACAAGGATTTTTTGGCTTGACCCGGGGAATCCTGTTACACGACAACGGGACTTTTTTCACTCTTGGTTATGACACTCTTGGGGTATAAACATTGGTAAATTCACATGCATTATATGAACCATTATTAATGGAATTTAAAAAAACTCCCCTAAGAATATATGTTAGAAATAAGATCATTGATAACATAGATTCAAGCCTATTGATTCATAAGTTAATGAAATAAAAGCTAATTATAAGTCTTCTATTTTGTCTTTTATTACCCTTAATGTGTTACCCATAACTTTAATTTTTCCCATGTCATAGCCTTTAATAGTGGGACTCGGTCTAAAAACCGATGTGAAGACCAAAGTTATGACTGTTATAATGAGATTCCCAATCTGATGGGAGCAGAAATCACGAACATTGTCACGATACGCTCTCAGTTAACTAAAGCATTGAAGAGAAAAATGGGTAAAGAGGAACGTTCAACCCCCCCCCCCCCCATGAAAGAACAAGTCTCTATCGAGATCATCATGAGAAAAAGGACTCCTACTTTTAATGGATAATTTGATCCCTCAATTTCCAAACAATGGATCTACTTGATTGAAAAGATCTTCTCTATCCTTTAATATCCCAAACTAGAGAATGTTCTCCTGGCTATTTATCGCATGGAGGGTAAAGCTGATCAATGGTGGATGTTGATCAAAAATACGAAGCCTGAGGAGGAGATCAAGGCATTGGAATGGAAGGATTTCCAGAAGATGTTTTTTGATAAATATTTTCCACGCACTCTTTGGCTTAAGATGGAAAGGGACTTCCTTTCCCTCAAGAAAAAAGACGAATAATCTATTGGAGCATATGGGGAAAACATCACTAGGATTGAACGACACGCATCCGGCTTAGTCCTTACCCCCGAATTCAAGGTTGACCATTTTTTTGGAAGCGTGAAACCTAGCCTGTGGAATGACCTGGTGATCCGTGACTTTGACAGCTGTGAGGAAATTTTTAGATGTACCGTCAAGGTAGAAATGGAGATCGGAGAATCTCAAGGGTACCACTGAGATAAGAAGCGTATGGTGGAATTCAATTCCGGTGGTCCAATGGATATAACCAATGGGGATAAGAAAATCCAGCACCCCATTTACCAAAGGTGTAGAAAGAATAACACCATAAATTGACTAATGGTGATGAGGATATGTTTTAGGTGTGGAAGATAAGGCACCAGGCGATTAATAGTCGGCAAGAAAAAACTCACGACTACAAACGAGGAGAAAAATACTCCATTCGAACTTCAATGCATTTTTTATTGCTTCAACTACAAAGAACCATGGAATCTTGCAAATCAGTGCCCTATTATAAGGGTTTCCAGAGGCAACCAACAACCTCCAAGGCAGCAACGGTGATATTTTACCATCACTTCCACTGAAGTGAACACCGACATCGAAGTGGTGACAAGTACAATAGTTATTCATTCATGAATAGTGAACATAATTTTAGATTCAGGTTCTACACATTCTTTTGTATCTCAACAGTTTACTAGAACAATACCAACACCACCACAAAAAATTGAATTAAATATGTTGGTGAGTACAAGAAAATTGGGAAATCATTGCATCCCATGAATATGACTCCTCCAGTGTCATAATCGGTGGATTAAACTTTTAGGAAAACCTCATCATACTCCCTCTGGAGTAATTTGATGCAATTCTTGGCATGGATTGTCTTTCCCTATATAGAGCCAACATAAATTTCCATGAGAGGGAAATCACTCTATATGTGGAGAATCGACCCCTGATTCTGTACAAGTGAAATGAGGAAGATGAATCCTCTTTATCACCACCATCTCAAGCATGGATATTACTACACTATGAGCATGTGTATTTTGATCAAATTATTGATTATAAGGTGGGAACCATCCTTGAAGACATGTATATTGTGATGGAATTCATTGATGTTTTTCCAGAGTAATTTTCTTGTCTCCCTCATAAAAGGGATGTTGAATACTCAATTGACTGTATACCTGTGGTGTTGCCAATATCCAAGACTCCATATAGAAAGGCTGTTGTGGAGCAAGAGGATCTAAAGAAACAACTAAAGGATAATTCGAATGAAGGTTTTATACGCCCAAGTGCTTCACCTTGGGGTGCACCAGTCCTCTTCATCATGAAGAGGGATGGGTTAATGCGGCTTTGCATCAATTATTATGAGATTAACAAAATCACAATAAATAACAAGTATCATATAACCCAAATTGATGTCTTGTTTGATCAGCTATGTGGAGTACAATACTTCTTCAAGGTAGATTTGTTGTCAGGATATTATCAAGTAAGGGTGAAAAAGGAAGATATCCACATGACTCATTTTTTTACAAGATTCATGCACTATGAATTCATAGTAATGACTTTTGGACTCACCAATGCTCCAGTAATATTCATGGACATGATGAATAGATTCTTTATATATTACCTCAATAAATTTGTGGTAGTCTATAGAGATGGAATTATAATATACTCCAAAATGAAGGAGGAGAATAAGGATAAACTAAGAACTGTACTAGAGACCTTAAGAAAGGGGATTCTCTATGAAAAGTACAACAAGTGTGAGTTCTGGTAGAAGGAAGTCTCATTCTTGGGTCTTATAATCCCAAGCAATGGGATATCTATGGATCCCTCGAATACAATGCCAATTGAAGGGTGGACGAGGACAACATCTGTAATGGATATCCATAGCTTCTAGGGGTTAGTGGGATATTATCACTGATTTGTGAGAAATTTTTCAAAATTGTACAACCCTATTACCAATCTAACTCGAAAGAGAGTAAATTTTTCATACAGTAATTAATGAGAAGAGAGATTCAAGGAGTTCAAAAAGAAGGCTTATCACTGCACTCGTTCTCACATTACCCACAATTGGATAACTTTTGGTACTATTTAGTTATGCTTCCAAGAAGGGATAAGGATGTGTGTTGATGAAAAATTAAAATGTTTTTTCCTATGCTTCAAGGAAATTGACAGATCATGAGACGAATTATCCAACACCTGATCTGGAGTTGGATGCTGTGATTTTCACATTAAAAATTTGACGTCATTATCTATTTGGGGAGAAGTGTGAAATACATAAAGACCACAAAAGCCTCAAGTATATATTCACATAGAAAGAGTTGAACATGCGCTAACTATGATGGTTATATATAATTAAATACTATGATTTCTCAATCCATTATCACCCAGAGGAAGACAACAAAGTTAAAAAATGCTCAAAGTAGAAAGGACCCAGAAATTCTATAATTTATGAGAATTTAAAAGGATCCAATCCTCTTAGATTTGATAAATATGGACATGAGAATAATAAAGAAGGTAACATCATCAATCCTTTACCAAATGATTGCTCAACCATATCTTTTGTAAAGGATAAAGTATGCTCAAAAGGGTGATGTAGGAATTTAGAATAAAGTGGAAGCTATCAGAAAACGTACATCCTCGGAGATCAATTTTAACCATGAAGGAATTGTGAGATTTGGGAATAGGTTATGTGTTCCATCATGTCCTAAGATGAAGATGGAACTTTTGGATGGGGCACATAGTTCGAATTTCTCTATTCATCCAGGAAACACCAAGACGCATTGATATCACCAAGAGCATTATTGGTGGGATAATATGAAGAACGAGGTCACTAAATATACATCGAAGTTCCTGGTGTGTTAGTAAGTGAAGGTAGAGAGGTTGATGTCTAAGGGGATTATGTAACCATTGTCCATACTAGAATGTAAATGGGAGAACAGAACCATCAAATTTTTCACCGGACTTCTGAAGACATCCAAAGGCAAAAATGAAATCTAGGTTGTTCTGGATCATCTTACAAAGTCAGCTCACTTCATTGTAATTCGGCTGGATTTCTCATTGGATTAAATAGCACGAATATATATCAGAGAAGTGGTAGTGCTACATGGAGTACCACTATCTATTGTATCAGATCGAGATCCAAGATTCACCTCTATGTTTTGTAAGAGTCTTCCATATGTTCTGATACTAATCTAAACTTCATTACGGCCTATAATCCTCAAAATGATGGCCAATCTGAATGAACTATTCAGACCCTAGAAGATATGTTATGATCATGTTCAATGGACATTAAAGGAGAATGGGATCAACATATTCCTCTGGTTGAATTCTCCTATAACAACAGTTTCCAATCGAGCATCCGAATGGAAACTTATGATTCCCTATATGGGAAGAGATGATGAAAACCAGCATATTGGGATGACGTCAGTGAGCCTAAGCTGCTAGGACCCAAAATTGTCGAAGGAGTGGTAGAGAAGGAGAAAACCATTCAGCAGCATATCAAGGTAGCTCAGAGTCGACAGAAGAGTTATGTAGATAATTGCCAATGAGACCTTGTGTTTAAAGCTAGAGACATGTTATTTTTATGAATATCTCCATGGAATAAGATGATGTGGTTTAAAAATAAGGGGAAGTAATGTCCTAGGTACATCGGCCCCTTCTAATTTCTAGATCGTGTCGAGGATATTACCTTTCGACTCACACATCCACCTACCATGGCCAATGTACATGATGACTTTCATGCATCCCTTTTAAGGATTTACATACCAAACCCTTCACATGTACTCTCTTCAGAGTTAGTACACCTATAGGATGATCTTTCTTGTGATGAGAAACCAGTAAAGATCTTATATCATAGAGAAAATGTTCTATGAAATAATAAAATACCCCTCAACACGGTGTTGTGGAAAAACCACAAGTTTAAAGTTGCAAAGTGGGAATCATATTATGTGATGAAGTAGAGTTACGCACATATATTTTATTGTGGGAAAGGAAATTTTGAGGGAAAATTTTCTTAAAGGGGAAAGATTGTAAAGACCCAACAATTCAATAATTAAAATTCCTCTAAATCTATTTAAATTTCTTCTTATGGTTATGTAATGTGTATACACTTATTTGGTTCTATTTTTTGTATTTTAAAATACCATTAGAAATTTTTACCATTTCTAATATAGACGTTGAATAGTGATCACATGATTTGTATAAATATAGGGTTTTAAAAAACCCAATTTACTCAAACAAAGGAAGGAGGGGCCTCATCCAGTAGACTTGCCCGATATGAAGCCCATTAGTCCGAGCTCTGAAACGAGGTGGCATAATTGGACTTCGCTCTTTCTCAAATTCAATCTGAACTTGAATATGTTAAGCTCGAGTGGAACCACTTATTAGAGAAGTGGAAGTTGATAGAGATTACCACTTGAGCAATGTTATCCGAGCCACCCCAAGAGTATGTCACCATCGTGCACCTTACCCTAAGGTATTTGGCGGGTGTCTTAAGGGGTTATGTTACAAGGACCTAACACTATGACTATGTAAATAATTTTTTGAAGAAATAATATACATTCTTTTTTATTATTGTAAATTTGTAAAGGGTTTCTAATAAACAAATATTATTTTTAGTTAATATTCATCTAAGTAATCTATTTTGATGAATTAATTTATTTTTGAGATAAATAATATTTTAATAAAATATTATTATTAATAAATTACTTTTTATTAAATATAAATAATCGTATAATTTTTATGAATACAATAGTAATTTTTTAAGGATTGAATGTTGTTTTTGTCAAAACCCGTGAATTTTTTACTAATGAATTTTTTTAATTTTAAATCTAAAAATTCAAATATTTAGAAAAATATTCCGATAAATTAATATTATTTTTGAAATCAAGACATCAAAATTATCCAATGGAAAATATTTCATAATTTCCTAAGACAGTGTAATTTTTATGTAAAAAATTAAATACCGTTTAAAAATATATTGTGTTTTATGACATCATAATTACCAAATAGTGATGTAATAAAATACTATAAACATCATGTTCGGTTAATATATGTTTTACAATTGAAATAATGTGATTTTGTGATTTATATTTTTTTTATTTTATAATGCCTTAGTGGACCCTTCAATACTTAAAAAACATTTTGACTTTTTAAATTGTTTTCCTTGAGAGTGTGAGTAACATCCACATAAGAAACCCTATTATTTTAAGAATTTCATCCACTATCATTATAAAATATATTTTTTGACTCCCCTTTGGCAATAACCATGGGCAAAAACCATGGTCTGGTTTGTGGTTTTGATTAGTTTAATGTGTGGTGTCCCCAACCTAAATAATAAAGAATTCCCTCCCCTTTCCTATATAAACCTACCAAAGATCCCACTTCCTCTTTACTAAAAGCCTTTGGAGTTCCTCCAACATCCCCAATTATCTCTCTAGAATCCTCCCATGGCACCCCAAGCTCCCAATAATCTTCTCTCAATCCCCTCCCAAGCCTTTGGGATAACACTTCCAAGTAAGGGATTCCTTCCCTTCTCATTTTATCCAGGTTTCTTAATATAGTAATTCCCTTTTATTTTCATGTATAAATGTTGGGGTATGACTTATAACCTCCCCTATACATCTCTCCTTATGTTATAATGATGAGATACCCCTTTTTATCTCATTAATTTCTCCCATTTACACCTGTTACCATGCCAAAATGTCGTAAGGGATTCTTTCCTTTCCCATTTTATCCAAGTTTCTTAATATTGTTATACCCTTCTATTTTAAAGTATAAATTTTTGGGTATGATTTGTAATCTCCCCTATACTTCCCTCCTTATGTTATAATGATTTGATACCCATTTCTCCCTCATTAATTCTTCCCAGGTACACTCATTACCATGAAGAAATGCAGTAAGATATTCCTTCCTTTCTCATTTTATCCTTGTTTCTTAATATTGTTATTCCCTTTTATTTATAAGTATAAATGTTGGGGTATGATTTCTAACCTCCCCTATACTTCCCTAATTATTTTATAATGATGAGATACCCTTTTATCTCTCATTAATTTCTCCCATGTACACCCATTACCTTGTCGAAGTGCTATAAGGGATTTCTTCCATTCTCATTTTTGTCCAAATTTCATTATGTTATTATTCCCTTCAATTTTCAATTAAAAATTTTGTGGTATAATTTATCACCTCCCTCATACTTACCTTTTAATTTTTGAATGATGAGATACCCCTTTTCTCTCTCATTAATCCCTCCCATGTACAATTGTTACCATGTCGAAATTCCATAAGGAATTTCTCTGTCCTCATTTGCATTCAAGCAATTATTTTATATTATGCATCTAAATTTCATTCCATATGTTGGAATATTATTTCCCATGATCCTTTTTCTATCCATTTAATTTATAAATGATTAGATACCCCTTAAACCGTCACCAACCCATTTTACCAATTTCTATTTGATGTCGTTATGCTGCCGAAATCACACCAAAATTTCCATGCCAAAATCATTGAGTAGTGAATACCATAACCACTCTACTATCAAGGGTAATCACCATTATGACCATGTACTTGTTGACTGATGACATAAATTTAAGTATTCCACATCTCTTATTAATGGAAGGAATTATGATGTTAATGAGTCCATGTTCCTTGATCTATATGACACACTTATTCATGAAATGAAATGATTATGAAGGGTGTGCCCAAATATCACTCCAATGAAGTAGGTAAAGTATAGTATTAGGATACGTTATGTGCAATGAGTGTTGACACATGAGAATTCAATTGAAATGAGGGTTTACTCGTGCTTCATGTGCAAAGAGGGTTTACTCATGCACCATGTGCAATGAGCCTTGTCTCATGCTAATATCATTTTAAATGTTTTTGCCACATCTTCATGTTATGATTATCAGGTATTATCATGCCTTTATGTTCATGTTTCTCTTGTTCTTCATTGATATTCCTATTCTATAACATGTATTCTATTCCTCATTCTATTCCATTATTATTCCTTTACTAGGATTTATAGCTCACCCTTTTATTTTCCATGTCCTCAAGTTATCTTATGAAATGATAAGTACGAGGGAATGTAGTGGTCATGTAAAGGAAGTATTCAATAAGATGTTTTGTTTTATGTTTTAATTTGTAATTTAATATTACTATTACCCAAAGACACTAGACCTGTCTATCTACTATGTTGTATCAAGTGAAGGTTTTATATAATAAATCATGATTATGTATGTAATAATGAGTGGGGTTTTTATATCCTCTTTTGGGGAATATGAAACACGTCATTGATGAAAATAAAACAAGATAGTAGTTCTAACTAGTAGGAAACCTTTCCCAGTCATCCAAAGATCTCAAAGGGGACCACAATCCTCTGTTCTAACTTACCTTCCATATCCGACTATTGATTTTCATAATGAGGTGAAAGTAATATAAAGGCTCAATAATCAACCTAAAACTCTAGAATAAAATGATAAAATCACACATAAAATTTTTGATGACTTTTTTTCATGACCAGTATTGTATGTATCAACTGCACCCACTACGTCATTTCCTAGACATGACTTAACCCAACCAAGGATAACTCTCTGAAATCTTCCCAACAAAATAGAGATCAATATAACCTAAAATAATAAGAATTTAAGGGTTTAATTTTTATAGAGTCCTAACTACTATTTTTATAGAAAAACCTAAATCTAGACAAGTCATTTCCCCAAGAACCACTAAAATTAAGCACACATGCCCATAGTATATCCTCAATCACGTGGATATCTCTCCCTATTTATCCATCCATCTGAAATTTATATGTTGTTCCCAATTTCAACATGGAACCCATAACTCCTTCAAACTATTGAAAAACAAGTATTTGAACCTTGGGTCCCTCTTAGAATTAACCACAGTGGGATCCCCCTAATGTCTAGAAATATATCAAACATATATGTTCCCATGACGTTCCACCTTTGTTGTATCCTTGATTAGGAGGTGATGCATTGATTACGTGAGATTATCTATGATCACCCAAATCGAATCCTTCTAACCAGTACTACATGGTAAAAAAATGATTATATAAATAGAAATATCATCCCATTTCTGTAATGTAGTAGTCAAGGGCTTGAAAAATCCAACAATTCTTTAGTGTGGCACCATTATTCTACACCATGTGACACATCACAATAAAAAACCTACAATTGAAAATATCATTCCTATCCACCAATACCAATGTCTCAAATCATGATTAATCTTCATAACACATGGGGGTACAAACAAACAACCAAAGTTTCTATTATCCATCAACTCCTACCATAGGGGATAATGAATAAGAAACCTATTTAGAAAACATGAAATTCCATAGGGAGTATGAGACCACCCAACTAAGGTCTCACCACATTAAATTATTTTACAAAACATAACACACTTGGGGTTGGACATCTGCTCAAGATAATCCCAATCATCAAATAATGATTAATCCTTTGTTGAATCTAGCCATAACCACCATCTATCTTATCCCATTACCAATCTCATCCTAGTAAACAAACTCATCATATACCACTCTTATACTAATTACTTTAGTGCTTGTGTTGGTAAATTTATACTTAGTGCATCATCAATAACATTCTATTTTCTAGGATCATGAGAAATATCAATATCAAAAGACTGGAGATACTCCCCCCAATGTCTTCATTACAATTTTAGATCCCGTTGAGTGAAAATTTAACTTTAGATTTTATTATTATAATATATCATTACTCTCTCCCCAAAGAGGTTTAGACACCACAATTTAAGTGAACTCATAACAACATCCAACTCAATATTGTGGGTAGGGTAGTTCTTCTAATGATGGAACAATTGAAAAGAGTCATTGCAACATACCTACCTCCCATATATCAAGAAAATTTTCAATTCCATTCCATAAAAATCACAAAAAAATATTTTTAACTGAAACTGGTACTAGAAGAAACAAAACATGATCTAAATTCAATATCACCTTTAGTTTATGAAAATATCATTGACACTAGTAATTCCACTCAACCGTTACACCCTTATGGGTTAAAGTTTTCATTAAATATTTAATCTCGTTGAATTTCTGAACAAACAGTATATAATAAATAGTCAAATCCCAAAACCATCATATCTCAAACACATATTTGATCCTCTAAGATACCCCTCTTAAATATAAAATTCCCCAGAAACATTTCTTCTTGAGTCAATAAGTCACATTTTGAAATTTTACAATACAAATAATGTTCTTTCAATGTTATAAGAATGATATTTACAATAGTCTATGTTCTTCTCCTCTGTCTTGGAGTAAATGAAAATATCATCCTATAATTAAAGAAAATAGAGTCCAAGAACCAAATAAAGTTTTGGTTAATTAATTCCATAAACACCATAGGAGGGTTTGGTATTCCTAATTTCATAACCAAAATTAAAAATTCAAATTTTGGATCCTAAATGTTGTCGTAGGTTTATCATATTCTCTAAAAATCAAGTGTCGATACCCTGACTATAGGTCAATCATTGAAAACCAACAAGTCCCTATAATATGTTCAATGAAACAATCAACCAGAGGAAATAGATAATTATTCTTAGTGGACACCGGATTTACCTTTCGATAATCAATAAAAATTATATGGCTCACTTCTGTCTTCTTAATATATTGGGCATTTGATGCCCATGGTGAAATCCTAGGTAAAATAAATCTCTTAGAATTGATATCCACAAGTTAGACCATAAGTTTAACCAAATCAGAGTGAACAATATGGTAATATGGCATACAAATGGTAATTTTACCAGGTATAATCTGTATGGAAAAATAAACCTCTCTTTATAGTGTTAATCCATAAAATTCATTTGGAATGACATCAGGGTACACACACACTACCTCTTGTAAAAACTTACCAAACTATGGAAAATAGTAATAATAAAATTTCTAACAGGTATCCTGATATTATCCGAGAATATGGAACAATAGGCCCATCCCCTCCCAATATAGAGTCCCAAACACTATGAAATGCATGACTGCACCAATATAAATATGAAAACCAAAACCAATGATGAAAACTGTCTATATGGGAATTAACATTGGTCAATGAATCCTTGTCGATAATAAATTCAATGTTGTCAATATTAAGAACCAATAATTCCCCCTCCACCTCATGGTTCAGTATCATCACTTGACTTTCTATAAACATGAAACCTTGTTTGGACCTCTTTCAAAAAGGCATGGAATGATACAATAAGAACAACATATGATCTAAATTTAATCTGAAAACCTTAACTAACTTTTTGATTTAAAATAATTAATAGAATTTTTATCAAACAAATCTAGAATAATAGATGTAAAAATAAACATTGTACCTCTAAATTTATATGTCACTACTTCAGATTCCTCTAGAGCACATTCCCCCACATAATTATGTATGGTTTTATTTACCTCCTAATATTTCTTATACATTGAAACATCCCCTATATTAAAGAATAAGACCAACCAATATTGGAATGATAAGTAAGAACCTGAGAACCCTTGGTGAATTTAGAACTCTAATTACTCTATTGATACATCATGTCTCAAAAATATTTTCGATGGATAGATTTTCCACAACAATGAAAAGCCATGGGATTCCCTGTACAATTAGGATTTATATTACAAGATCATCCATACTGATAGAAAACAACATGTTATTCTCCAAAAAGAGTCATTAAAACTAGTCCTGGAGAAAACAAGCTACCATTGTGCTTCCTTCTATGGAAATAAGATACAATCATGATAATGAAAGTACCAACTGAGTCTCCTACCCATAATTTTACAAGATATATTAGCTTCCACAAAATATACCTTATCTTCTACTTCCACAAATGTATAAAGCCATATGAGAATCAACATTGGCCAAATATTATCCCTAAACCCCAACTCAAACCTTTGAGCCTATATGTATTTGTTACGGACTAGCTACTGTGGAAAGTGAACCATCTCTACAAAATAGGTGCAATACACCATAACTATAGCATTTACTTTATAAAGGTCAAAAACTCCAAAGAATATTTTTTCCATAAAATGTATTAGGATATAACTACTGGTTGAATATTTTCTTTAAAGAATCCAAGGTATGATCTTATAATATATCATTCACAATGGAGTCCCACCAGATCCATCTCAAACATTCAAGCATATACCTTGATAGACCAACCATAGAGTCCTTAGGATTATTCTGAAAGTTAAAGATCCTTTAAATCCACCCAATCCATTAACATTTTTTTTGGGATCCCTTGTTAACGTGAATAAAGTGTATGCTTCTTCATTAATTCTGATTTGTTAACCATTGTTCGTCTCAATATCCTAACACCTTCTTGACCCATAATCTGTATAGTTTTGATTAAAAATTCTTACAATGAAGGGTCCGTCTAAAAATTTTCCTAAAAAACCAATCTCATAGATTCCCCTCTTTGATTTGTAGGATCTCTTCTAGAAGAAACTATTAAACAATCACATGAAAAAATTCATGATTACGTTCCAAATTCACCGGAAAAAATTTGGTTTTGATATCAAATATTTAAAATAAGAACAAAATAATTCATCAAGAATTTTACCAATTAAATATTAATCATTAAAAAGGAATAGGTTCATTTTATTAAAATTCCTAGACATTTTATTTCGATGAACTCAAACACAATGTCTTAATACTAGTAAGAAATTTGAAACCACCAACGTTAACTTGAGTTCAGACACATAATTCATCTGGACAGACCCCTTCATGCACTTACCACCCAAATTACAATGTCCCTAACTCAAATATACCCAAAAAAACAAACTCCCCTATTGTTAACACTCTTTAGGATGATAATCCTTTTGGTTCCAACTTGTTACAAACCAACTCGAGTCAACTTGAACAAGGTGGTCCACCATGGGGTGATTTGAAAAAAAAAATATCAATAATAAGTCATGAATATTGACCCCCCAAGAAAATAATCACATTATGGTGATGAAGAATGAGATACAAAAGGATATAAAATAAACAATCCAAATTAGAAAATCCTGAAAATTATTGATCAAATAAGAGAAAAAAGTCTCCATGTGACCAACCATCACCTCCAAACCATCTAGATTAGAACAAAACTAATCAAATGAGGACCTAGAATGAAAGATGATCCTCTTCCCTTTCCCCGAGTCTTACAAAACATTATAGACATCCACCCAAAAAAAGAGTATGAAAATATCACATAGTTGAGTAGGATATCACTAAGAAATATATACATGTTTTTATATCAATGATTTATATGTTCTAAATATAAAAAACAATAATGTTTAGAAATAATTTTAATAAATAGAAATCATTTTTAAAAATCTCCCTTGTTATCTATAAATTCATACCATATTCCAAAAATTTAGTAATATATCATGTAAAAAATAATATGAATTAAATTAAAAATGTGAGAAAATATCCATGAAATAAACAATAAGAGAATAAACTAAGTATACATGACAAATAACATCATTTAGGCCTTATCCTATGAGAATAATTACTAAAAATAAAACAATAAAAAACCGCCACTATGTTTGTTCTAAAAAAATCAACTCCTACCATAGTCTGTCAATGTCCAAAAATTATCCCCTAATGGTTCCACGCACAATAGAATTACCTAATTCAGTTTCCTAAATCCCCACATGTTTCCAATGTGATATTGTTATCCAAAAAATTCATTTCCCAAACGATGATCGGATTTAACAAAACCGTTTTTTCATAAAAAATCCATTTCAGAAATAAAATATATAAATCCATCAAATAAAAAACATTAATTTATTGAACAACCCCATGAATGATAGAAACAAAAATTCCTTCGATAATAGAGGTCAATAAACCACAAATTGACATTTAAAATTCATTACATTACAAGAAATCAGAGAGGCGTACTACAACAAACATGATGATGAATTGCTGAATGAAATATCTGAAAGTAGAAGAGATACCTGTTATATAATGTGATAGATCCTAAGTATCAACAGTAATTATTTTACAGAAGATAAAAAGGTCTTAAATTTTAAGGATTAAGGTTTACGGTAAAGGAGGTTTCTCATTAATAAGATATATATCATAAGCAAGTACATTATATATTATTTTTTCTTGTAACTACTCTAAATCTAGGGTATAAATTATAAATTAATTAATCTAGTATCATCATCAAAATGAATTTCAATTTTGTTAACATAACAACCACATCGTTCTACTTTCCATCCTATGTGAATGAAAACATATCTTACGTGCCTGTGGACTACCACCTCTACATGGGATGTGTTTCATTTTTCACCATTGGTTCACATTAATAGTTATAATTATTGAATTAATAAAAATATATCATATTTTTATAATAAAATTATATTTATATAATTCTAAATTATTACTTTCTTTTATTTCATTCCATCCATCATAATTTGGAAACATCCCCCTTGCATAAATATGGACTATTATTCCCATGAAGTGATTTGATTAATTTTAATCACCAATTTATATGAATAGTTATAAAAGATTATATAATGATAAAATATTATAATCCTGAAATTATGAACATTATTGTGATGATAGAACCAGAATAAAAGTACTAGTATTGGCTCTTCTAAACTGAAACATGCAATAAAATGAAGATGTTTTAACCCAGAATAGTGAGTTAAATTAAGAATTGTTAATAAAAATAGGATAGGATGTTATAAGTAAATCATACATGGAATGATTTATATCTGTGTAGATGTGGAATAGATATTTAAAAAATCAATATATATTATAATGGAGTTTTATATGGATAAAAATCTAGTTGAAACATGTGGTAAGGGTTTATGTTACAATCTCATCTCTTTTCATGACTGTCTGTACTAAATTCCCTTTGAGTGAATTATTATGGTTATTTTCCACTAAATCACAACTATTTACTCATTATATGGTTATCCATGATATTTTTAAGTATTAGAAAATTTTTATCTCTTTGGAACATAAGATTATTCAGAAAATAATTTTATGTAAATGTTTTCCTTATTTCAAATTTGGATGACAAACTTTTTATTCCATGTCCTTGATCATTAAAATTATTTTAAAATTTTATTAATTAGAATTTTAATGTTATAAAAATTTAATCAAACAAGATTTTTTATTTTTGATAATTATTTACGAATGAATTTTTCTTAAAATGTTCTAAGAATGTTCTCAAAAATTCATTTTTTAATTTTTTATAAATGTGTGATAGAAATTTTTTCTTATAACCTATACGAGATGAATGTATGTTTATTTCTAAATGAATTTAATTTTATTTAAATATTACTTTATAATTTTACATGGTTATTTTAAAAAAAATATTTTTCAATATTCTGGAAATTTTTAGTGAAAAGTTTATCAATGGAAAGGTATATTTTATAATGTTTTCAAAGAAATGTTTGAATAACTTTTAAGGAAACTTTTAAAATATTTAAAAAATAATTAATGGTTGTAATGATTTACTAAGAATATGATCTTATAATATCGTTCATAGTCTTTATCATTATTTTTAATTATTAATATTAATTATTTTTTATATTATTAAACTAATTTTATTGACATGGATTAATTGAGTTACGATGAAATATTAACTAAACCTTTTTATTTTAAAAGGATTATACTTTCACGAGATAACAGAATATTTTGGAAACATGTTTCTTTTCCATGGGTTATGATATAATGAATATATGAATGGTTTTTTATATTATGGAACACACAATTATGGTTTTCATTATGTGATGGTTGGGTCCATTATTGGCCTCCAAATCATTAGGTAAAGCCCCATATCTCATGAGATAATTATAGGAAATGAGTTGTAATTATTCATCCATTATGGGAAACTGGTAAGGAAGATTGATCTTCTATGAGATGGGAAATATGTGGTTATGTATGATACATTATGTTATGGGATATATGTGGTGACTCTTGATCCACTATGATATCATGCTATTAGTAGTTAACATTGTCATATGATTTGGGTTTTATTCATATGATTGTTTCGTGGCCTTATTTCATGTTGTAATTTATATTATAATGACGCAACGTTTTATCAATGTAAATTCCCATATTATAATTACTTCATATAGTATTAATCACATAGAATCATATTAAGAACAAAATAAAAACCTTTTAAATTAATAATAAATAAAATGAAAAGAATTTATAGATGTTATGGAACATGTACCGTGGAAATTGTAACTTGAAATTTGGATTAGTAATATGACACTTCTGAATATTAAACCAACCAATAAAATAGTTAACTCACCCATGATATTACAACTAAAATTTAAGGATCATATAAATGGTAATATTATATAATTATATCATAGTTAAATAAATAAATATTTTAGAATTTTTTAATTAATTACTAACATTTTTAATAAACAGACGTATTTATTTGCAATGTTATAATTCATATCAAGCTTTAAAATAAACATTACTTATAAAAAATATACTCATAAAGTTATATTATTATATCTTATAATTATTGGAAAATTTTATAAGACCACGGTTAATTTTTCAAAGTGTTATAAAATTAGTCATAATCATTAAATCTGTATTTTTCAAGAAAATGGAGATTTTAATTAAAAAAATTCTAATATTTTAAAAAATATTTTTATAAAATTTAGTTCTTTTTTTAATTATACATGTTAGAAAATGGTTAGGGTGATTTTTTGGGATTTTTCTGAAATACTTGAATTTTTTGTGAATAGAAAAATATGATAATTTACTAAAGACATGAATTATAGAGACATAGATGATGTCTGGATGATGTAAGACAAAAAATAAAAAATATAATTCATTATATTATTAAATTTTATGATAATTCTCAATCTATTCATTTTATTGATCCAAAATCATTAACTAATGACTAAAATAAAGAGAAAACACCCCTCTCCTCCACTAAAAATGCAACCCTCACCACCTCTTCTCCTCATAACTCTCAAGACCTGAAACATGTCCTAATTCCACTAAAATATATTAACAAGACCCTCCCAAATTTCTAGGAGATTTTTCTCTTAATAAAATACCAAAACCAATCCCTTTATAAGGTTCTCAAGAAGAAAGTTATCCAGTGGTAAAACCCTCTTTCATTTTTTTTTCACTTCAAGTTCCATTCTATACTTTTTCGCACCTCACCTCCACAAATAAAAATGCTATAATAACTCCATTAAAATTAATATAATTTAATTTTCTATGCTAATTTAATAATTCATCATCATCTCTCATTAACCCACCTTTTATATCAAAAAAAGAATATTTTTCCTGTGATTTATTAATTTATCACATTCAAGGACGAAGGAGTTTTCAATTTCCATTACCATATCCAAGGTTGGTCATGAAACCATTTTTTGGTTGATAAATATTATAATATATTTTTTACATATTATTTAATTTTCAGGAATCATTTTTTACTCATGATTTGAATTTCTAAAAAAAAGAGTTCTTGTGATAAAAAACTGCCAAAATAATCCCAAATGATTATCATTAACTATTTCTCTTATGATTCATCTTCATTACATAAAACCAAATGATATATATTACAAGTTTAACCTATGGATTATCCTTAATAACATATAATTTAAACTATTCAAAATTACCAAAAGTTTACATGACCTTCCATGCATGTATAAATGTAAACAAATCATTCAAACAAAGGAAACCAATTCAACCAAATGATGAAATTGAATATCATAACCCTTAAAAAGGAAATAAATAGACATAATAAAGTTATGATAATTAAAATAAATATATAAATTAATCTTTAATTATTAAATAATCATTCTAATTTGATTTTCAAGGACATTATGATCAAGTGAATAACAACTTCAGACTTAAGGTAAGGGGTTATAACTAAACCTCCATTATTTCTTAGGGTTATTCATTCTCTATTTTTACCCAAATTGAATTATATATTTTTTATTTATATATAATAAATTTTATTTATATGTTCAAAACTCATGTATCAATATATTTTTATCTTTATTTTCTTGATATACATATTTTTTAAAAATTCTATACTTGATTCTTCCCAATAAGTATGCCCAGTTAAAGGGAACTTCCCGAATTCTTACCAATTTTCAAGTTCACTAGATAATATCTTTTAAGACAGAAATATTTTACCAAATGTCACTCATTTTTTATGAATATATATTTGGGTTTGATTCTTGTTTAATAGAAATAAATAATCATTTTTCATTTTAAATAATCTTCAATATTTTCCTTAAACCAAACTAAAATGTTTTATTTATAAAGTCTATTAAACACTATTTTAACCTATATTAACTTCTTCTTGAAATAAATTATCATGATCTATGCCTATATTCACTTATTAATGTTCATTTATGATTTAAATCCTTTCTTTCTGGGACACCACTGTGAAATTCCATTATGCTATGCCTTTTTTATAAGATTATGTAACCAAATTCTTATGATGGGTAACCCTTATGTTTATGTTTGATTCCTTATGAATGATTCTTCATGTGTAACACATATTCATGAAAATGTTATGAAGGGTGTTTCCATATTGTTCTCCAATTCACTGGGTAATTTTTAGTCTCATGAGACGTCATGCGCAACGATCTTGGCGGTTAGTCTTAACTCATGCTCCATGTGCAATAGTCTTGGTGGTTAACCTTGACATTTGTTCAATTATGTGAAATGAATCGCGAACCATTCTTATGTCATTTTTTATGTTAATTCCAAATCTCCTATGATAGAATAATTACATATAGTATGATTCCTTATGTATATCCATTCTTCTTATGTCATCTTATTATGACTATTAATCCATGTTCTTTGCTTTAATAATATGTTTATTTCCTTACTGGGATTTTTATCTCATCCCTATATTCATGTTATCCCAGGATTATCCTATGAATATGTAAGGCTTCAAACGAATTTATGATATCATAATTGATGATAAATAAGGAAATATTTTATTTAGTCTCATGATTTCAGATTTTGTACCTAGTCATCCAAATATACTAAACTTTACGATCCATGGCTTGTAATTTGGTTGTTAATTATGTTTAAAATCATGTAATCTTCTGTGAAAACGTTTAGGGTCTTTGTAGTTAGTATTAGAAAAATTTAAAGTTATTTTTTATATTAGGAATAGAGATCGTTATTATAAACCTTAGGGATAATGCTAGGTCTAAGAAAACATCACTACTTTGTTTAGTACAGATTAAGTGGTTTATCTAGAAAATAAATCCCAATATGGATACTACAATAGGAATGGTTCTGGAAAAGATGTACCTAAGAGTAATAATTCTGAAAATGTGTTCCGAGCCTGACTTGGGGGTATGATGGAACCCAAGAATCCGCATTAATATACACCAGGTTTGACACTCCAAGGGGATATGCTTTGGTAAATTCATAATCCCATTTTTATCAATTATTAAGGGAAAAAATAATAATCATAATAATATATGTTAGAAAATAGATCATGGGTTAACCAAATTGAAACCTACATGATCACAAGTTAGGATATACTTTTCCTTTACATTTGTATCCTTTTATATTGGAAGTATATTTTTTTTTGCTAAGTATTCAAGCTCCCTAATTTTACTTTATTTTTCATAGCTAATGGTTAAGAATTGATGAGATCATACCGATTGTAAATGTGATTGGGAATGTGATGATTTACCTAAGGATATGTCTAATATAATGGAAATGGTGCTCTGAATATTATGATTGTAGTTGATCAACTGGATCAAGTTATGAATAATAACATGAATTGTGTGTAATTCCATCCTTATTTAATTAAATAGAAAGTTCTCGTCGAATACTTCATGTTGAAAATTCCTATCATGTTTAGTGGATATTCTAATCACCTTATCATAGAGTAGTGGATTAACTCCATTAAAAATATATTGTATTTCCCCCATTTTTAATAATAAGAGAACATTTTGTTGGAAGTCTATCATTTTAATGGAGAAGCTAAAAATTGGTGCACACTGTTCAAAAATACAATTTCCAAGGATAAAATTGATTCTAGGGATAGGTCTTAATTTAAGAAAATGTTTTTCAATAAATATTTTACCTGAAACCTTCACCACTAGATGGAAATAGAGTTCCTCTAACATAGTAAGATTGAAGATGAGTCTATCCAAGTGTATGAAGAATTCTTTTAAAGGATTGAAAAATATGCCACCGAATTTTACATGAACATATAGCATAAGGCAGATCGCTTCTTTATCAAACTGAAGCTGAGTCTATGAAATTGGTTGGTGATTCGAGACATCAGAATTTATTTAGAAATTTTCCATTATTACCTCTAGCTTGTAATGGAGATGGGAGACTATCAATGGTTTCACGGGACTGGTAAAAAAACCCCTAAAATAGAGTCCAATATGGGTGGACCATCAAATAAATCCCATGATATATAAAGGACTAAATATCCCACATGACAAAATTGGGGAAATAAGAATCCATCGAACTATAAAAAAGGAACCAAGAAATGATTCAAATTTTTAATGACGGATACTTTATATAAGAACTGCCGAAGTGATATAAAGGATTACACTATTGGGTTATAAGATAAGAAGGTTCATATGAACACTCATCTTGTTGTGTTGTGTTTCAACTGTAAGGAACATGGGTATTTTGAAAACCAATTCCCAAAGCCTATGCTTGTCAGTGTCAATAAAAAATAACCTCCAAAGTAATAATGAAGGGCTTATTCTGTAACTACATTTGTGGTGGATCCGAACAACGATGTGGTGATTGGTATGTTGGTTATTCGTTCAAGAGTAGAGAATATACTATTTGATTCCATTTATATGCATTATTTCATATATTTCATGTTTATTCTAACTACTCAAACACTACCTCAAAATATAGTGGTTGAGTTATATATGAGAAAAAATTGGGAAGTTATTGTATTGAATGTATATAAAATCTCCATCGTTAATGTTTTTGGACTAAACCTTCTAGAAAATCTTGTCATCCTTTCTTTGGTGGAGTTTGATTTTATATTGGTCATGGATTGGATATCTATATACAAATCCAACATAAATTGTTGAGAATAGAAGATTACTCTTCACATACTAAAGCATCCTCCAATTCTGTATACGTTTAATGAGGATAATGAATCTCCTTTAGAATCATTGTATCAATTGTGGATACTAATGCCTTATATGAAATCAGATTGTGATCAAATGAATGAGACAAAAGAGGGAATCATTCTTGAATACATTTCCATTATAATGGACTAAACTAATGTATTCCCTGAAGAGGTTCATGGTCTTCCTCTCGAGAAGGATGTTGAGTTCCCAATTGAACTTATTTCAGGATCTTTACATATCTCAATAAATCCTTATTGAATGTCCACCATAAAGATTTAAGATCTGATGAATTGGTTATAGGTGAATATATACATGGACTTTATACAACCAAGTGCTTCAGTGTGGGGTGAAACATTACACATTAATAATAATATGGATGGATCAATGCACCTCTACATTGATTATCGTGAGCTCAATAAAATAACAATGAGGAACAAGTATCCTCTGGCTTAGATAGATTACTTGTTCAATCGTCTATGTGGGGAATGTTATTTATCCAAGTTGGACCTTTAGTATGGTTATCATCAATTAATGGTGAGGAAAGAAGATATTTAAAATATATCCCTTAAAACAAGAAATGGACACTATGAGTTCATTGAGATGCCCTTCAGACTCACTAATGATCCAGAAGCTTTCATGCATTTAATGGATAACTTCATTAGAGATTATTATAAAAAATTTCTAGTATTCTTTATCGATGATATTTAGATATACTCCTAGACAAAGTAGGAACATGAGGAGCATTTTAATATAATTCTAAAGACATTTAAAATGGAAAAATATTGTGCAATTTAATGTAAATGTGATTTAGGGATAGAGGAATGATCATTCTTAGGGAATGTTTTCACCATCAATTGAATTTCTATGGACCCTTCCAAGACATAGGCAATTTAAGTGTTGACAAGGACAATATTTGTAATAGAGATCTGAAGCATCCTTGGACTTATGATAACCTGAACATAATTTCTGTGTAATAATAATATTTTAAAAGTATTAATTGTTTTACATTGCTTAATTTTTGTACTATCCAAAACAATGTTTGTAGAATAAAAATAAGTCAGACATTATTCAAAGAAACACTTAAACGTTACATTTCAACAAGTCCAATAGACCATAATTAACCTCGAATTCCTACTACAATACCAATCAAAATTTTCTGGAGACCCCCAAACACCACAATCATGCCAAGAAAAGAATAGAAATCCTTTGGATCCTTTATGAAGAAAAATAGAATGGAAACCACAATATCCACCATGATAATCATCAATGGTATATAGAGAAACATCTTTACCAAGTTTTTTTTTGAAGTTTTCAATACCCTAAGAACCAATATATAGAGCCTTTGTAACCATAATTAACTATTTTAGTCCTTAGCAGACTATTGGTTTTTAATGTTTATAAAATCTTATTACCATTGAGTACTTTTTACAATTTTTATAATCGAACGTATTTGGACTATTTTAAGTATTAATGTATGAAATCATTTTTTTAATATTCATTGTATTTGAGTGTTTTAAAGTTGTATATTTGAACATATTGTAATTGAAATTATATTTATATTTTAAAAACATAAATTTTTAAGACCTAAAATGAATTTGAAATCATGACTTTTGGGTTTTAATGAAAATAGAAGGATATGTACATATGTTTACATAAATTAATTCAAAGAGAATTATACAGGTTGTTGCGATACAGATACAATGTATTTGAATTTTAAAACATATTTAGGAATACTATTATTAATTAAAAGTTATAATTTTGGGTTAATTGATGACATGGTATGATTTATATGTTGGTTTGTCTATTTTTAATGTATCAAAGTTTGAAATAAAGTTGAAAAAATGTTTTATACTATTTAATGACATCTTTAAATGAAACCAAATATTTCAATCTTAATTTATATTTTCTAGGGTTTTAGATATGGTTTATTTCTTAATGTTTGGTTTTATAAAAAAAATATCACTCATAGGCCAACCCTCTAGCTAAGCCCAGGGAGGCAGCTTGCACTACTCCTTCAGGAGTAGGCAGCCGAGCCTGGATACCTCAGCTATAGCACATGACATCCTGTGAGGGTATGTATGCATGCCTACAAGGACACTTGGAGGAATAGTAGTTGTGCACCACTGTGCGGAGTGGCAAAGCAGTAGAGTTCGGGTGCAGAACACTCCCGCAGGGAGGTGAACCGGTACGGGGTGGTACCATGGAGGAGGAGAGGGAATTTGAGTGAGTGTTGGGAGCTTGATTCTTATAAATCCAGCTTGAAAACCTCCCCGTTTTGATGTGGGGTGAGTTTTTTTAGTATAGATAGAATCTTGGTCATTCGATATCACCACGTAAGATCTATAATACATGATTCGGTCCCTAGTTCAAAACTCCACTGTCTCTATATCAACGCCGCATTTTCTTCAGCCGTCTAATCGCGGAATTAGTTGTTCTCAACTACCCACCTATTTTTAAATGATGGATCAAACCATGGATGTTTGATCAATCCTTGCTTTAATCTCATCCTTCCATTTTTTTTGAACTGAGGAAACACATATAGCTGTCCAATCAGGCCTCTCTTGATCCGGACTGTCTGATCTTTTCTGCATATTCTCCTCACCTCATCTTCTTCTTCACGCCAAACTAGTGGCTCGACCAACAGTTTCCCCTTGTTTTCTTCTTCTTCTCCCGATATCCTCCACCACTCTTCAAACCATCCCATGATTTATAACTGTAAGACTATTATGGTCTTCTTTTATTATTTTCTTTTCTCCTCTCTTATGTTTCCACATCTTTACATAGGTATATATATAATAATATAGTCACAAATTAGCTTAGGGTTTTTTTAGTAAGAGTATTAGAACTGTTTGTATTAGGTTTATTTTTGGGGTCTGTCTTTATTTTATATATAAATAATGATGTATAAAATATACATACACATCCTATATAAACCCTACTTTCCCTTATAATTATAACTATATTCTATTCTCCTCAACCTAAAAACATCTCATGCTTGACCATGTCACTCTCTTGAAGCTGGGTAAGGGATTTTTATGCTTTAATTTATATATGAAAAACCATTTTCTTTTTTGTTTCATGGTTATATATATATATATATATATCTGTGTGTGTGTGTGTGTATAAAATTCAATATACCTTCCAATCCTATCTTGTTTGTATTTTTCTAAATATGACTATTAGTGTTACACTGAATTTTTAAAGTGAGAAACACTTGTAAGGGTTACTCTTATTTTGCATTTCTGTCAAATTCATGTATATATATACATATATTCATATATACAAAACAAAACCATTTTTGATTTTTACGATTCTAATTTATGATAATTTGTTTTTAAATGATGTTCTTAAAAAATGAAATACATGAAAGGGTTCATTTCATCTTGTTTTAATATAAAAAACACATGTTTACAACTTTTGTATATATTGTTATGTATAAACATATATATATATAATTTTAATTATGTAACTAATTTGTTTCAAATTCTATGATTTTCAAATGATGAACATTCATTTCAAAATGATGTTCATAACACATATTATTCATTCAATGGTTTACTTGTTTTATGATAAATTAAACCCTATATATATATATTCCAGAAAAAACATAATTTTTTTCTATAGTTTTTGAACAATGAATGGCGTGTTTTTAAAAAATTTAATTAAATACATGTAAATCATGTGAGGAATCAATGGTGTTTGGTTTAATTGAACTATTAAACATATATGTGTATAATAAATTATATATATATATATAAATATATGGGTTTTAAATATAATCGGGATTAGGTTTTAATAAAAACAGTTCTTATTGATCGAATTATGTTTTTGAAGGGTAAAACAATTATAAGGATTTATCAAACATTGTTTTGGGTTGTGAAAACCCCAAGTATAAACCTTTTGTATATATAGGGTTTTATATAAATTTCAAAACCCCCATATATACATATATGAATTTAAATTTTGACTTCTCAAGTTTTAAATAATGCTAGCTATGTTAGTAAATTGTATAGTTGTTTTCATTCTTAAGAACAATATATATATATATATATTTATGTATAAGTGCATGTGATTATTTAACTATTCATTTACACATGAATACATCACATGAAATAATGATTTCACATCCATGGGAGAAATGCCTTTAATTATTTCAGTGTATGTTTTAAACTATTTTGATTTAATTAACATCACAAGGATTAAACAAGTATCTCAAGGTCAGAACATGTAAAAAAATGGCCCGAAAAAGTTCACATTCATAAGTGTTTAATGAAATAGCTATTATTTTATGAGACAACCCAATATTTTATTAGTATAAGTTCTTACCACATGTTTAAATGTATGTCAATTTAGTCCAAGCATGTTATTATTAAATCTGATGTAACCATAACCTTAATCAAACAATCTATCTTTTTTTACATTTATTTCATAATTCACTACATGTATGAATATGTATGTAGTAATTTAGTTTATCTATTTAGAACATATGTAATCATCGTAGTATTGAACACTCTGAATTTATGACCATACTAAGAAATATGAGGAATTTATTTGACTAACATGATGGGACAGATGTGCCCAAAATTACATAGTGCAATATGAATGTTATGATGTGATGGGTGCACCTAGAATTATATAGCACTCCAATGCATTTGGTAAAGTTAAGTCTCATGATTTTAATTATGTTGTGTTTTTACCCATATGGTCTTGGCATCATACTCTGATAGAATTATGATATACGCTCATGGAAAAAGGCCTTTGCGAAGTCTATAATTATTCATTCCCACAATTTTTATTATTATATGACCATCCAATTGATTATTCCACTAATATAATACCCCTCGGTTAAGAATCATCTATAATAATGGTGATGAATGAACATGGCATGATTAAGTATAAAAATGGAATGATATAAAAGGAAAGGGTATCAAAGGTTAATGTTACATCTATCAATCCATGAGTCATAACATGTTTGCTTATAAAATTATATTTTACAACCTTTCAGGTAACTTTTAGAGTAGTTTTGATCAATTTATGAATTAACCATCATTCATCCATTAATGTACATGTATCAGCACTCTGATTTATGTTTTAACAGTATTTTTTAAGTAAATACATAAAATTCTTGGGTATGAGATTTTCTTGAAACTTGTTTCATGTAATTATAGAAAATATTGATAATTTCCCTCAATAAGTGATTCTTTAAGGAAATGTTTTGTGATTATTTCAAAGGTTGTTGTTTTTAAAAGTGATGTTCTTACAATTGTTTAGATACCACTTACTAGGCATTCTTATGCTCACCATATATTCTCAATTTATTTTACAAGGATCAGTATATTTATCAATATCTAAGTACCCTTATGTGATGGAAACAATTAGAAGTCCATTATTTTCAATATTTACATGTGTATCAGAAGCATCTGGTTTTTGAGAACCTGAACCAAAATGACCCTATGTAATGGAACGAGGTGTGTGATTTTTGTATCCATGTTTCTATAAAAAATTACACACCTTGTTTTGGAGCTGACATCGGGCATCTGGGGCCGAGGTTTAAATAGTTGGTATGAGAGGATCTGTTTAGACAACCCTAGAAAATTAAGACAACACTAAAAACTTGATAATTTCTTACTAAGTATAATTCATTCTTCAAATTTTAGATGGAAGACTAAATAAGTCTTCTACCTCTTCCAACCAAAATACTAGAGGCAATTGTGGCCAACTCAAGTTTATATGGTTATTAGACAATTGAAAACCTTCATCTATCATGTAAACATCACTATTGTGTGTTGAACTCCCTGCGTGTACTTGAACTCTATCGAGGATCAGGCATTGACTATTTCCTTATGATGCATGCTAAAATAAAATTCTAGGAATGTAATGGAAATTACTTTGAGGGTATGTTTATATTCTTTACCCTTGATGATAATTTTCAATCCCTAGAGGACTTCGAAGAGGCCGCACAAGAGGGTGAACTCGAAGCAGAATATATTGGTTAACTCTTGACCTACGGTCTCTATGGTCATGATAGGGACTTCCAAATTCATTAGGATGAGTCTTCCTATTTGTTTTGTATACATCAAGTTCATGCTGATATCACACAAATTCATAAATTTCATGATTTTATTTCATGGAACTATAGATGTCCACATTCAATTGCTCCAAGTTTCATATAATGCATCTATACTAGAGAGATCAGAGAGTTTGAAACTGTTTTAGGAATCTGTCAACAATTAACTGGGGAAATCGTCAATGCCAGTGGGACATGTGAAGGGACATCATGGTGGATGTCAAGAAGACCATGCTATTGAGTTTGTGAGAGGGAATGAATGAATATGAAGCACCCTGAGTATCATGAATCCTGTATTAAATGAATGATGTTATATTTTTATGATTTGGTACTCTAATATGTATTTTCAAAATGAAATCCATGTTTTAATATGTTAATTCATTACTAAGAAGAAATTATTTCTTAAAATCTTCATATGGAAGATGAGAGGTCACCAACTAACCTTTTGTCTCTACCAACTGAAATACTAGAAACAATAATGTTAATTTCTTGTTTTAGCATTTTTGAACCCCTTGTAAATCTATGGTTATCATGAAAATACCTTTATCAGTTATCCAACACTCATAATATGCTCCGATTATTTGGAGGAATAGGTTTTTCTTATTTCCTCTTAGTACCTTCACAACTAGCATTCTATGCTTTATGAAGAAATTATTTTGAGGGACTCTTAAAATATTTTACCTTTTTTGAATGATATACAGCTATAGAAAAATTTTGGGAAGCCAGCTTTGTTGGTGACGTTCATGCAATATACCCTTTTCAACTCCTAAACTTCAGTGGCTATATGAGGCTTTATGATTTAAAAATTTTAGAAAACAAGGTGGTTTGGATGGTTTATAGGAATCAGGAATTTTTTATATCCTTGAGATTTTCATATCATGTTACATTTATATAAGATATGATCATTGCAGACATGTGTATAACTTTGACTATCTGAGATGTGTCTGGACCAATGAAACTGAAGAATTTTGAGCTTCTTCGTTCACTATGGCTTCATAAAACCACCAACTCTTGTGGTACTGTTGAAGGGACATTGGGGAATATGTCTAAATATTTCGAGTGTGACATAATTGGGAGGGAACAATTCCATTAATGGGGGATAATGTGATACCCTGAACATATTTTATGTCTAATAATAATATTTTTATAGTTTAAATTATTTTACTTTGCTTAATTTCTGTAATATTTAAAACAATATTGGAAAACTAAAAATTAGACAGACGTTATTCAATTAAACACTGAAATGTTACATTTCAACAAGGCCAAAGGACCATAATTAACAAAGAATGTCTACTAGGAAACTAATAAAAATTACTAGGAGACCCCCAAACACTACAGACATGACAATAAAATAATGTAAGTATGTTGGATCTGTCACGATGAAAAATAGAATGGATTGAACAACACCCACTATGCTGAGTATCAACAGTATATAGGGAACCATCTTTACCAAGTAGTTTCTAATGTTTAAAATACCCAAATAACCAATTTTTAAGGCCTTTGTGACTGTAAGTAGCTGTTTCATTCCTTAGGTGACTGTTGATTTGGTAATGGTAACAAAATTTTATAAAGTCTGGGTACTTTTACGAATTTTGATTCTCTAAGGTATTTTGAATATTTTATGTATTTTATGTATTTTATGTATTTTAAGTATAAAATCATTTTTTAAATGTTATAAGTATATAAGTGTTTTGAAGTTGTATCTTTGAACATATTATAATATAACTTATCTTTATAATTTGAAAACATAATGTTTTAAGACCTAAAATGAATTTGAAGACATGACTTTTGAGTTTTAATGAAAATATAAGGAGAACTGCATATGTTTTCTTCAATTAAATCAACAATAAGTATACATATTGTTGTGATTCAAAAACTATTTATTTGATTTTAAAACATGTTTATGAATACTCTTATTAATTAAAATTGATAATTTTGGGATAATTGATGAGATGGTATGATTTATATTTTGGTTTGTGTATTTTTAATATATAAAAGTATGAAATAAAGTTGAAAACATGTTGTATGCTAATTAATGACATGATTAAATGAAGTAAAATATTGAAAAATTCTTTTCAATTTTATATTGTATTAGATATGGTTTATTTTTGAATGATTGTGTTTATAAAAAAATATATAACCCATAGGCCATCTCTCTAGTTGAGCCGAGGGAGGCAGCTCACACTACTCTATCCAGAGTAGGCGGCCGAGCCTGGACCCCTCATCTATAGTATAGGATATCCTGTGAGGGTATGTATGCGCGCCTACATGTATTCATTGATGAACAACAGTAGCACACCATAGTGTGGAATGGCACGGTGGTAGAGTTTGGGTGTAAAGAACGCCCACAGAGAGTTGAACCAGTATGGGGAAGTTATTGGGTGTGGTAGAGGGAATTATGTTGAGTGTTGGGAGTATGAGGCGTATAAATACTTCTCGAAAACATCTTCTTTTTTGTGGGATTTTTTTAGAGGAGATCAAATCTCGTCCATTTTATCTCACTGTGCGAGATCTGGACTGCATGATTTGGTCCCGAGATTGAAACTCCACTATCATGGTATCAACTTCGTGTTTTCTTCGTTCATCTGATCATAGAATTAGCTAATCTGGACCACCAATCTTTTTTTAAATTCCAGATCAAACTATGGATTTTTGATAAATCGAAGGTTTAATTTCATCCCTCTATTTTTTTAATCCATCGAAATACACATTGTTGTCCGATCAGGCCTCACATGATCCAGATTATTTGATCTTTTCCACATATTCTCCCCCCTTCTTCTTCTTCCTCGCGCCAAACCATTATTTCGACCAACATGTTTTCCTTTTTTCTTTCTTGTTCTCCTGATATCCTCCGCCACTCTTTGTACCATCCCCTGATTTCCACATAAAATTCACTTGTGGTCTTCTTTTATTATTTTCATTGCTACTATTTTATGTTTCCACAACTTCTGAATTTCTATATATATATGATAATATAATCACTGATTAGATTAGGATTTACTTAAATTAGAGTATTAGACCTATTTGTATTTTTTTTATTTCATTGGTCATTGTTTATATTTTTTTTATAAACCGTGATGTTTAAAATATACATACAAAGAACTATATAAACCCTAATTGCCCTAATAATTATACCCAGATTTACTCTCCTCAACCTACAAGAATCCCCTACCAGACCCTGTCTCTCTCTTGAATCTAGGTAAGGTATATTTAGGAAAAAATTTATATATGAAAAACACTTTTCTTTAGTGTTTCATAGTTATATATATATATATATGTCTGTCTAAAATTATACATAGCTTCCAATCCTAAATTATTTTGTGTTTTGTAAATATAATTATAAGTGTTACACTGATATTTTAATGTGAGAAACACTTGTATGGGTTACTCCTATTTTGAGTTTGTGTGAACTATATGTATATAAATATATTTATATTCAGATACACAAAAAAACCATTTTTTGTTTTTTATGATTCTAATTGATGATCATTTATTTTTAAATCATGTTCTTAAATCATAAAATACATGAAAGGGTTTATTTAATATTGTTTTAATATGTGAAACATTTTTTTATAACTTCTGTATATATGTTTATGTATAAACATATATATATATATATATATATGTTTGATTATGTATCAAATTCGTTTCTGATTGTATTACTTTCAAATGTTGAACATTCATTTCTAAATGATGATCATAACACATATTATGAATTCAGGGGTTTACTTTCTTTGTGATTAGTTAATCCCTATATATATATTCATAGAAAAAAAACTAATCTGTTTCTATGGTCATTGAATAATTAAAAGTGTTTTTTAAAAATATGTCCTTAAATACAAGTAAATAATGAAGGAATCAATAGGGTTTGGTTTAATTGAACCACAAAAACATATATGTGTATATACGGTTATGTGTAAATATAAATATATTGGGTTTAATTATAATCTGAATTGGGTTTTAATAAATCATATTCTTATTGATAAAACAATGTGTTAGAAGGTTACAACAATTATAATAATTTATCAAACCCTTTTTTTGATTGTGAAAATCCCAAGTATACGCCTTGTGTATATATAGGGTTTTACAAATTTTTCAAAACCCACGTATATACATATATGTATTTCAATTATTTCTTCTCAAGTTTTATATAATGCAAGCTATGTTAGTAAATTTTATATTTTTTTTCATCCTTAATCACAATATATATATATATACATGCATAAGAAAATGTGGTTAATTACTTTTTATTTTATACATGAATACATCACATGAAATAATGATTTTACATCCATGCATTGTATTCCAAATTGTCAAGAGAAATTCCAATAATTATTTATGTTTATGATTTAATATAATTTGATACTATTAACATTCCATGGTATATACAAGTATCTCAAAATCAAAACATGTAAAATATGGCATGAAAAAGGTAAACATTCATAAGAATTTAATGAAAGAGTTATTATTTTATGTGACAACCAAATATTTTATGGGTACTAGTTCTTACAACATGTGCAAATGTATGTCATTTTAGTCCATACATTTTTTTATTAAATCTGATGTAGCCCTAACCTTAAACAAACAATGTATCCATTTTTACATTTATTGCATAATTCACTACATGTATGAATATGTATGCATGAATGAAGTTAATTTATTAAGAATGTAACTAATCGTCATAGTATGGAACACTGTGGATATAATACCATAATAAGACATATGAGGAATGTATTGGACTTCAATGATGTGACGTGTGTGCCCAGAATTACCAAGAAAAATATGAATGTTCTGATGTGATGGGTGTGCATAGAATAATACAGCTCTCCAATGCATTGGGTATAGATAAGTCTCATGAGATGAATTATGTTGGGTTTTTACCTGTATGGTCTTAGCCCGAGGCCATGACAGAATGGTGATATACAATCTTGGAGCAATGCCTTGAAAATGTATGACATTATACATTCCCTAATTATGTATTAGTATATGACCATCCATGTGTTTATTTGACTAATAGAATACCCCTTGGTTAAGAATCATGTATGATAATGGTTATGAATGCATATGGCATAATTATGTACGAAAATGGAATGTTATACAAGGAAAGTGTATCCAAAGATAATTTTACATCTATCAATCCCTGAATCATGACATGTTTTCTTGAGAAATTATATTTTACAACCATTCATGTCATTTTTATAGTATGTTTGATTAATTTATGAATGAAGCATCATTCATGGATTCTTGTACATGCATACGCACTTTGATTTATGTTTTACTTGTAGTTTTTAAGTAAATACTTATAATTTTTGTGTATTAGATTTTCCTGCATATTATTTCCAGTATCATTTTAAAATATTAATTATGTGTTTCATGAAGTGATTTTTTAAGGAAATGGTTTGTGATTATTTCAATGGTTTTTTTAAGGGATTTTCTTCAAATTGTTTTAAAACCCCTTAACGGACATTCTTATGCTCACCCTACGTTTTCAATTTATTTTACACGTCTCAGTAGATTTATCAAGATCTAGGTACCCCTAAGTGATGGAAATCATTTAAAGTATATTTTTTCAATATTTGGAAAAAGTGTATCTACAGCATCTAGTTTTCCAAAACCTAAACCGAAACAACCCTTTGAAATAGAACAAGATGTGTAATTTTTGTATGCGTGTTTCTATAAAAAAATCCACACAAAGTTTCAGGCACAGACTTTGGGATTCAGGGGTTGGGGTCATCATAGGCCTAGATTGGTGTTATGAATGATTTTTGAAGAACTTATCTAGAATATGAAACTAAATAAAAAAGATAACAGAGTTGGTAGTGAAGTTTTTTCTTTAAACAATAATGTGAGGAAAGCTTTATGGAGCTAAAAATAGGCTTATAGTGAGGACAGTACTCACTATCCCGACAAGTGGAGACTATTTTTAGTATATGATGATACTTTAAATAATTTATTAGGCTATTTATTAATGAAAAATGATAAAAGGATATCCTACACCTTAAGGAAGTTGAAAATTTATGAGAAAGAACTATCCTCCTACGCATGGTCAAGAGTTGGCAGTTCAGATCTTCACATAGAAAATATGGTAGCATTATCTATATAGTGATATGTGTGAGATATATACTGATCAAAATAGTCTCAAATATATATTCACATAGAAGAAGCTTAATATGCTCTAGAGAAGTTGGTAAGATATCAATATGGATTAGGATTTCTAAATCAACTATCATCCTATGAAGGCATATAAGGTAGTAGATTCCCAAAGTAGAAAGGATCTTGCATCTTTATCAAGGATGAGAATAGATAAGGATCCAATGTTCATATAATTTCAAAGGATGGAAATGGGAATAATTAAGGTAGGAACATCGTCACTTTTTTCTCAAATGATTTCTTAATAATCCCTCATGGATAAAATAATGGTTTCTCAAAGAAATGATATTGAAACTCAAAAAGGGTTTAATCTATCAGAAATAGGAAATTAAATCAGTTCAATATTGATAAGGATATATTCATAAAATTTGGGTAATTATTATATGTAAAATCTGATCCAGATATAAATAAAGCTCTTCTGAATGATGTGCATAGCTCAATGTTCTGTATTCACCTAGGGAGTATAGAGATGTATGGAGTTTAGTGAGAGAGATATATGTGGGACAATAGGGAAAAGGAGATGGATAAATGTACATCAAAGTGACTGACCAGTCAGTATGTGAAGGATAAAAGGAAAAATTCTAAAGGGATGATGTAACCATTATTCATACCAACATGGAAGTGGGAAAAAATCATTGTGGACTTTTTCAATAGACTTCCAAATGCAGTAAGAAGAAAAAATTCTAAAATGGTTGTTGTGGATCATCTTATAAAGATATCACACTTTATCTCAATTTCAGACAATGTATATTGGATTAACATTTAATGTTATATATCAAAATGGTGCCAAGGTTTCATGCAGTTCCGCTATCAATTATATCTGATCGTGATATAAGATTCACCTCAAAGTTCTATAAAAGTCTCAAACAAGCTATAAACATTGATCTCAACTTCAAAACAGCCTAAAATCCTCAAAGTGATGGAAAATCTAAAAGAACTTTCCAAAAACTAGAAAAAATAATGAAATAATATTCTATGAAGTTCGATGAAGGATGGAACAAACATCTTCCTTTAGTTGAGTTCTCTTAGAAAAATAGTTTCTACTAGATCATCTGAATGGATATATAAGAAGCACTTTATGGGAAAAATTTTAGAACACTATCATGCTGAGATGATGTCAGTGAGAGTCAGCTTCTATGACCTAAAATGATCGATGAAATGGTGAAAAAGGAAAAATCCATTCCACAATTCATCAAGGAAGCCCAAATTTGACAAAAGAGTAATTCAGACAATTGTTGATAATACCTTGAGTCTAAACTTGGAGACATGTTATTCCTCTAAATATCTCTAGGGAAAGAAGGTCATGAGATTTGAGATGAAAGGAAAGATAAGTCTCAGGTACATCAGCCACTTCAAGATTCTTTATCATGTTGGAGTTGCATCCTATCAACTAGCACTTCCACCTACCATGTTCATAGTACACAGTGTATTCCATGTATCCCACTTAAAAAAGTACATAATGGATCCTTTAAATGTACCACCATCAGAGGTGGAACTATTGGAGAATGATCCTTCATATGGGGAGTATCCAGTAAAGATCTTAGATCATAGAGATAATGTTCTTCACAACAAGACTACTCACCTTCTCAAAGTACTATGGATGAACCATAATTATGAAGAGCCAACATGGGAATCGGAGGAGGAAATGAAAGAAAAGTACCGTAACTAGTTTACACTATAGTATGTATAATTAAAATTTGAGGGATAAATTTCATACGGGGGGATAATGTAAAGAAACAAAGTTCTATCAATGCAAATTCCCATCTTATAATTATGTAATGTAGTTTAAGTCATATAAAATTACATTAAGAATGTGTTAAAGAATTTATAAATAATAATGATGGAAATAAAATTTATTTCTAAATGGTGAGAAACCTGTACCACGGAAAACAATAACTAGTCCTTTGGAATAGTAATATAACTATTATGAATAATAAACTAGCCAATTAATAAAACCTCACCCATGAGAGTATAAATAAAATTTAAGGATCTTATAAATGGTAATATTATATAAATATATCATAGTATTAGTAAATAAAAATTTCTGAAATAATTAATTATGTGATGTTATTTTTCTAAAACAAAAGTATTTGTTTTCAACTATATAATCAATATAATGTTTTAAAAGGAAATTTATTTCCAAAAAATATACTCATAAATTAATATTTTGATATATTATTATTACTAGGTAATTTTATGAGGCCGTAGTTAATTTTTTCAAAGTGTTGTAAAACTAGTAATAGTTTTAAAATCTATATTTTCAAGTAAAGGATGATTTCAAATAAAAATTAAATTTCTCAAATTTAAAATATTAGTAACATAAAATGTAATTTATTTTTTAATTCTACAAATTGAATAATGGTTAGGGTTAATTTTTGGTTTTTTTCTGAAATACGTGGATTTTTTTTGAATAGTAAAATAAGATAATTTAATAAATATATAAATTTTGGATTCTTAGATGACGTATGGATGATGTTCCCATAAAATCTCGAACACTCATTCATTATTTTATATTATTTTATGATAATTATTAAACTATTCATAGTCTTGATCCAAAATAATAAATTAATTTTTATATTAATGAGAAAATTCCTCTCTCCTCTAGTATAAATACCACCTCTTCTCCTCACTCCTCCCAAGCCTTAAGATTTTCCCAAACTATACTCAAATATACTCCAAATCCCCTCCCCCACATGCAGTAAATTGTTTCCTAAAAAAAGACCAAAATGGGTACCCTAAGGAGGTTCTGAAGAAGAAGGAATCAAGAGGTAAAACCCACATCCATTTCTTTTAATTTCTTATCCTATTCCTTTCGTTTCATTTTATCTCCTCACATACTATCATACAAATGGTATGATAACTACAACCCATTACATACATTAGAATTTTTTTAATCTGATTTTTTAATTCATCATTATCTCTCTTTAACCCTACATTAATAATAAACATGAAAACATCATATGTGTTGTTTGAATTTATCATATTCAAGGACGATGATGTTTTCAATTTCCATTACCAACTTCAAGGATGGTAATGAAACAATATTTATGTATTGACTATATTATAATAAATGTATTATATATTTTTTAGTTTTTTTAATCATTTTTTAGAAATGATATTATTTTTAAAATCAAAATGAGTTTTTGTGATCGAAAACTGCCAAAATAAACACAAACAATTATCAATAACTATTTATCTAATAATTCATCATCAATATAGAAAAAAAATGATATATAAGACAAATATAACCTATATAAGATTATTAATTACATATATGTTAAATTAAGGATAATTACACCCAATATACGTGGCCTTGCATACATGTATACCAGTAAACTGATCATGAAAACCATGGAAACCAACACTCCCAAACGATGAAATTGAACCTATTAACCCATAAAAAGTCCATAAATGAATTAAATAAAGTAATAATAAATAAAATAAATGTATATAAGGTTATGTGATTATTAATTATTTAATATAACTTGATTATCCATGACATTATGATCAAATGAAGAACACCTTTAGACTTAAGGTAAGGGATTTTACCCAGACATCCATTATTCATTCAGGTATTACATTCTATCTTTTTATCGAAATGAAGTTATATTTTATTTTTATTTGAATCATCTAAATGGTTTTTATATTTTATAAACTCATATATTATTAACCATTCATCCTTTTTTCAAGTATATACTTCTTTTAATGGTTCTCTACTTGATTATTCCTGATAAGTAAGCTCGATTTAAGGGAACTTCCCGAAGTCTTGCCCTTTTTCAATATCACTCCATAATATATTTTAAGACACAATTATTTATATAAAAAATAAATTAGTTTATAATCAAAAAATATCTTGGTTCATTTATGGTTTTATAAAAAAATTATTCCTTTCTTGTTTGAAAGAATCTTTAATATTTCCCTTAAACAGCAGTAAAGTGTTTTTTCTAATGTCTCTTAAAATATATTTTTACATGTATTTACTTCTATTTGAAATCACTTATCGTGATATATTCCTATTTTCTATTACTAATGTACTGGTATGATTTAAATGATTTTTTAATGGATACCATTGTGATTACGCATTTATTATGCCTTTTTGACAAGATTATGTTACCTAATTCTTACCATGTGTCTCCCTTATGTTTATGTTTGATTACTTAGGTGTGATTATTCATGTGGAACAAAAATTCATGAAAATTTTATGATGTGTGTTCCCAGATAGTGATCCAATGCATTGGGTAATGTTTAGTCTCATGATATGTCATGTGCAATGGTCTTGGTGGTTATCCTTGACTCATTCCCCATGGACAACGGTCTTGGTGGTTAACCATGGATCATGCTCCTTATTATGAAATAAGCCTTAACTCATGATTATGTCAGGTTTTAGGTTGTTTCCACATCTCCTATGATACAATGATTATATATTTTATGCTTCATTATTTATATCCTTTCTTTATATGTCATCTTATTATGCCTACTAACCCATGTACAATACTTTATTACTATATTTATTTCTTAACAGGTATTTTTAGCTCATACCTTCGTTCATGTTATCACAAGTTTGTCCAATACATATATAAGGGCCCAAAATAAGTTATAACATAATAATGTTTGATAACTAATGAAATGTTTTATTTAGTCTCGTGCTTCTTGTTTTGGGTACCTAGTCATCCCAAGACACAAGAAATTACGATCCTTGGCTTGTAATTTTATAGTTAGTTATGTTTAAAATAATGTAATATTATGTGAAAAGTATAAGGTCACTATAAATATGATTTCAACTCATGGATCATGATTTTTTTGATGATTCCCAAATATAATAAAATTAAAATCTTTTGTTTTAGGGATCATGATTATGACCTACGAATTATTGGTATGATTATCTATTGATAATAACAAGTTCCAATACACCTATGGTCATGATAAACTTTCATATGATCATTTATTTTTATCTCTCATGTTAACCCTTAATGGGAATTTGAGCTCACCCATTCTTATGTTTTAATTTTACCCAAGTTATAAAGAAGGGTAATAAGTATGATGAGTCTATACTGGTACATAATGAAATGAATGACGTTTCTGATGAAGAGTATTTCAGTTAAATATTATTTTTATGTATTTAGTCTCCATGTACAACAAACCATTATGGTTATGGGGTGTGTAATGTTATTATATCTTTTAAGTATTTATAAAAAATGATGAAATAATTATGTATTAAATTCTTATATCAACTAATTTGGTATCACTAAAGTGTTTATTTATTTTATTAGACTATGATTAGAGAACTTTATTGAAAACCATGGGGATAATTCTATGTATAGGATAGAATTATAATATTTTGGTAATGTAGATATTGTATGGTTTTCATTGCAGTACATCCCTTACGTGGATACTAAAATATGTCATAGTTGTTTTATAAATTGATATATGTGTAATAACATTGAAAATATTTACTTTGGTATAAATAGACCATAATTTTGATTCATGGTGATTGTGCCCTTACTATACACCTATTTTGATACTCCGGGGTGATATTCTTGGTTTAATTCACTTGTTATTTTTTACATTAAGGAATATTTGAAAAGATAATGTCCTTGGATTACCTAGGTTCAAACTAAAGTATCATAAATTGAAAATTAGTATTCTTGATTATGACATCCTGTGAATGATTTATCAAGTTTATAAGATTTATTACTATTATTATAGTATCATTATCTTGATATTCAGATTTTTTTTGTTTTAGTTAGTTCTTGGACTCAGAAGGAAGTGTGATAACAAGGAATACGAAGGAAAATGAAATGATTTCCACCTTGGAAACCAAATCATATGGGAACTAGAATACATAACGTTGTTGATATTCTCACACAACCTTCTAAGGCTATGAGTCATGGTAATATTATGAATGGTTAAGGGAGGGAAGAATTAAATGTCTATTATTTTATGACGAAAAATCAACCTTATTTTAGTGAGTCTTATAATCAAATAGTGTTTGAGCAATGGACTAGAACCACTAAGAAAATATTTTATATTCTCAGTTGGTTAGAACATGAAAAGTTTACTTAGTAATTTATCAATTTTAAGATGATGTAGATAAATAGTGGTATCTTATCATGAATATGAGGTGAGTGGATAAAATTGAAACCATGGTATTGGATGAGTTTAAGTGGATGTGTATAGTATGTAATTTCCTCATATTCTACATATCAAAATAGATATGGAATTCCTTAAGCATAATATGAAATGTCAGGAATATATCTGTAACTATGATTCATAATTTATATGTCTAGAAAGGTACGATTATGGTTTAATCATCATCGCTGAAGAAAAAACATAATCAATTCATTAAGGTATTAAAACTATGTCTTAGAAATAAATTATCTATAAGATACATTAGTAACAATAAATAAATATTTCAGTGTCCACTGAAGGTATAAATAGAAATTGGATATTCCCATGTTTCACATAGATTTTATTAGAAAAGAAAGATGAAGTCTCCTAAACACTCAAACAAATCTCTTTATCGAATTAAATTCATGTCCCCTATATGAAAATAATGTGGGAATAAACATCAAGGGGATTTATGTAATGGAATGAAGAGATTAGTTAAATGTATAGGGGCTAGTGATAGAGCCATTGAATGTAGAAAGTCAATAAGGAGGTTGATTAATATAATATAGTAATGGAAGATTCCAATGAATACACCACCTAAACTCCAATGCTTAAAATTCAAGGATTATGGTAATTACACTAACCACTACATGGATATTAAGGTTTATCACTACTATAAGTGGATGCTATAGCGATGGAAATTTTCAAACAGTTTTCATAAACCACTGGATAAGGGATGTTCATAGGACCTTACCCAACAGTTTCAGTAAACTGTTGGAATAGATATTTTTAGATGATTTTTACCCAATGGTTTTATCAAACCAGTGGTATATGTGAGTTTTAGATGAATTTTACCCAACGGTTTTATCAAACATTTGGGATATGTCAGTTTAAGGAAGGCTTTACCAATGTGTTTTCAAACTGTTGGTAAAGCTTACCTTTACCAATGGTTTTTTTAAACTATTGGAAAAGTATTCCCCTAAATTTTCAATAGACCCAATCCCCCATCCATGTGATTGCAGGCCTAAAGCAGAGACCAAAATCAGAGTGCTCTCACTTTGAAACTTATTCCGCCATATCCATATTCAATCAGAAATTTTTATTATTCTCTACATCAAATATATAAGTGGTACCTTATGTTTAATGTTTTGTATCTATTTTTTTGTTTTCTATTCTGATTTGGCCTACACCTGAGGTCCGTGCGGTATAGTATAACCAATAATTTCAATTTGATTTGTTTTTTTTTGGGTTCATCACTTCAACTATCATGATTGTGTAAATAAACATTGTTCGAAGTATTCATAGCCAATCCTATATAGATTTAGTGAACCATATGAAGGTATTGGGACCAGTTAGGGTATTGGTGTAGGTGGTTTTCCATATGAAGGTATTATAGCCAATCCTAAACATTGGTTTTCCCGTTAGGGTATTGGTGTAGGTGATATGGTAGTTTATGTGGACATTAGATTACTTTATCATAACTATGTATAATATTATGTTTGTATCTATTTGGTTTACTTTGAACCTATAATACTTATTTATCACATTCCTAAGGTTATTAAGTTTGTTTACATGTAAAAAATCATACTATAACACTCATATGGAGATATTCTTGTGAATAATCCATATAAATTATTGTTTTATATGTTGTTAATCATATAAAAGTTCTTTTATAAAGAATTATAATATATGAAGAAAGTAACATTTGGCCCCTTGATTACTATAGGAGTTACAAATTATGCATAAATTTATTTTGGGTTTTTATATAACACGTTTAGTTTATTTCCTCATCTATTGTAAACCCTCATCATTTAGGGTTTTTGGTTATTGTTGAATGTGAAATTGGCATGTTCCAAATACTCCAGTCTATACATAGACAATCAATTTCCCTTATCGAACCACTACCATCACTAATTTTCAAGGCATGTTAAAAAATATTAGTGTTGTAATGGTACTATATTTTCTCCCAGTGGTCTTGTTGACATTCATATTTTCATGAAATTAACCTTGAAAACTAATATCTTTCTTCAAAAAGAGAGTTCCAACAATTAAATTTTTAAATTTTTATGTAATGGTCTGGTGGGTTGTGCAGGTTGGGTGTGTAGGTCGGGGGGAGGGGGGTTGTGCGGGGGGAGCCTGTTAGGGGTGAGGTGGGGTGGGTTGTACAGGTTGGGGTGGGGGTGGGCTCTGCAGGTTGGTGTGGGGGGGGGGGAGGGGGCTATGCAAGGGGGTGTAGGTGGGGGATGTTAAAGTGGGTGGGAGAGTGTAGTGTTCAGGTTGGGGGATGTGTAGTGTGCAAGTGGGGATGGGATGAGGGGGGAGGGGAGGTACAGGGGGAGTCTATTGGGGGTGAGGTGGGGGGCTATGCAGGTGGGGTGGGGGTAGGTTGCGCAGGTGGGGGTGTGCTGGTCAGGGGGAGGGTGAGGGGGACTCTGTTGGGGGTGAGGTGGGGGTGGTTGTATAGGTGTTTGTGGGGGTGGGATGTTCAGGTGGGGAGGGGGAGTGAGATATGCACATGGGGGGGTACAAGTGGGGGGTGCAGTGGGGGGTGAGGTGTGCTGGTGGGGGATGTGCAATGGGTGGGGGTAGTCCAGTTGGGGGTGGGGGTTGTCCATTTGAGTACGGGGGGTGGGTTGTCCATGTGGGGGAGGGGTTGGGGCTGTTCGGGGGGGGGGGGGGGTGCTATCCAGGTGGGGTGGGCGAGGGCTGTCTATGTGGGGGTGGGGGTGTCCATTTGAGAGATACGATGATTTTTTGTTGTGCAACCAATAGATTGATGTGTCTGGAGGGTTTAACTCATAAAATGGGTTGTATAAGAAAACTCATAAAATTAATGATCTATATTAAAAGAATCAATATAAAAGTGAAGAATATAAACTGTAAGAATTTTTTTACTATAAAAATAACCCTCGTTTACTCGCTAATAGATTATGATTGATTGGGGTGTAGGTAAATTATAAGTTTTTATATGGGTATTGGGGGTGGGCTGTCGAGGTGTGGGAGGGGGTGTGGGATGTCTGGGGGGTCTTTCCATGTGTGGGGTCAGACGGGGTGTTGTCCAGGCTGGGGTGGGGGTGGGCTTTACA